>OX381584.1:26631766-27831766 GCA_947458855.1 Monopis laevigella | reverse complement strand
TAATTTGTTACAAGTGCCGCGAAGAGTGCTCTGGACGAGGTTGCACGTCCCAGAAAACAGAGAAAAAGTGCTCTGTTCTCTGTTATTTCTGTCAGGGCAAGTCATACTAAAATGTCCCTACAATTATAATAAACGAATCTGACAACGAAGAAAAATATATCGTCATATACAACAACAACAACTTTTGAGGAGGGTATGTTATCTAAAGTTGCCTCAACAATTCCGGAACTCAAAAAATTAAATTTATTTGTTTGTAACATTTTAATTATTTTGTGTATATGTGTATCAGTAAATGTCAATGACTTAATAACTTTATCTTTTTTTCACCGAATGCCCACAATTTAAATTAGGGTAGGCGTAAGACAGGGCAAGGTTCATAATTTAAAACTAGTATATTTCAATATTTTTTTTTACTATTACAAGAAAACTATAAGATTTATAGACCCTGTTTCGTGCTTAATGAAAGGTATTTTTATATGTAGGACAATTTACACATATTGCTTTGTTCACAAACTAAGCTCTAGGCTTGTACTATGTCT
Source organism: Monopis laevigella (assembly GCA_947458855.1). Taxonomy (NCBI): domain Eukaryota; kingdom Metazoa; phylum Arthropoda; class Insecta; order Lepidoptera; family Tineidae; genus Monopis; species Monopis laevigella. Next base: position 27,831,227 of record OX381584.1, on the reverse strand, counting down.
ACCAGAAGCAATGATGTTTAATACTTATTATTATATATTATAAACACCCAGGCCGTGACAAACTGTACAAATGAAATGTACCTACTAAAACTTAATTTCTCACATCACCGAATCATGCTATGTTCAAATTTAATATACCTACTTTAAAACTGATAATAGAATCTAATAATAAAAAAAAATCCATAGCTTTTGAATTTAACTGCATATAACTGAAAAAAGTCCAAAATTTTGCAGTTTTTTACGTATTATGCAGGTAGAACATTTTTTTGTTTGCTTGCAATACGTATTTTTACACTCCCCTAAGGTCCAAATAAGATACCATAAATGCAGCTTTATATCACGTTTTTTATGTATGACTGGCCTAGAAGCCAGCAGTTACATCAATTTGATATTACGCGCACCAGGAGTCGGCTTACTAAAACGAGTGTAGCTTTATTGTTTATTACTCGATTGTAATGATTTAACGTATATTAGAAATCTGATAAAGGTAGCAATACTTTTTATATCATACTCATTTAACATATCCTAAGAGTTACGGAACTATTTTCATAAAAAAATTTTTTTTTTTTCAAAAAGTAGTTTTTTTGAAATTATTTCATTTGTTATTAGCTCTACATGAACGCATGTATGAAGTTAAATAAAGTAAATTTCATGATCTTTCATTAGACATCTTGTTTAAGTAAATCGGTTTAGTAGTTCTCTAGAAATACCGCTTAATAGAATGGCCGGGCCGCCATCTTTGCTACGTCACTGATCCCCCTCCATACCCCTAGGAAGTCACAACCGCACTTTTTGTGTTCAGGAAAACATACCAAACAAGTACATACCAGTAGTCTGTATGGCGGAGATGAGTCCCACGGAAATTAATTTTATGTCTATTGGAGACCGTACTAATATTAAAATTTATAAATTTGACTGATATCATAAATATAAAAAAAAACATAATTAAATAACTAGTCATAGTACCACCTAGAGACTTGCTAGAATAGTGTGTCATGGTCTCCTCTATCTATTCCAATATGTCAGTATCTCTTGGTCAGGGGATTAGATAATCCAATTTACTCGCATAGTAAAATAAATAAATAAAATATTATCTTTTATTTTTTTCACTTAATTCTTATATAAAAGGGTCTTAGGGACACTTAGGCTCTACTGAAAGGGTGAGTTTTGTTATTTAGTGTATATTGTGTCACTTTTATCATATAAAAAAAAGAGGATTTTAAAATTGGTCGAGTTATAATGGCAGAAAACTTTTGGCCGCTAACTTCACTCCGGTACGATATAATACACATTATATTTTATAAATACCCAGACCATGACAAACTGTACAGAAAAAACGGAAAGAATCGAAAGGGAATCGAACCCACGACCTCCGGATAGAACGCCAAAGGCACTGCACTGCACTGGCACCACTAGTCTACAGAGGCTGTCAAAATAATTTATAGGTTGTATCATATGAGACAATTTTACAATAATTTGCTTTGAAATTTAAAATGTTATTAATATTACCGGGAATCGCATATTTTAATTATTCGTTTACAAATAAGCTATTGCATTTACGACTAAGGCCGATTATAAGGGGCGGTTTCTTGATGGATAACTAAATTTGACTATTTGTAGATATCTTTTACAGTTGGTTAAGCAACTATAGTTAATTCATTAATCCTTATTCATCAGCAAAAACTATAGTTATTAATAGGTCATCAGTAGACACAATTTAACCATTTGTTAAATACTTATTTTGTTAGGAAATTTAGTTTGTGTTCAGTTTTCGGCAATTTTATACATAATATACATTGAATATAAAGTTATTTTGTTACCTTGTTGTTCGGCATTGAAGAAAGGTTTTATATTATTTTGTGAGCCACAGATATGTTTTATATTTATCCGAAATTCGTCCCAAATTTTAAAGTGATCTTATCTTGGATTGAAAATGATTTTACGCTTGATTGAAACAATCTTCATCCGAACAATCTGATTTCATGATTGGTAAAATATTTCTATGCTCAAATTCATTTTGTTTATAATTTGCAAGAAAACACAACACAACTGGAAGATAAATTGTTATAAATTTATTTATTATGTTTAACAGATAGTCAGTTAAACTATCCATCAAGAAACACTTTTTTTTTCGAAATAGTAATAATAATTTATAGTAATAATAGTAATTTATCTGTCATTATTTACCTATTAGTCAAGAAACCGGGGCTAAAGCGCCTTTCTCCATTTACTTTTCAGAACGTTTGTACGTATTGATTGTCACATGAAAGTCCCTCGTATTGTTGCTTCACTTTACTTCACGTAAAAACTTATAGGTACTTGTATTATAAATAATTAATTACCTTATAAATTGTTATTTTACAACTATATACAGATATTTTACATAAATCTTCTATTTAAAACATTTTTCATTGCAAAGTCTATTCTAAATCTATAAATCTCTGCCTAGTTTATAATTTTTTTAGAGAAGCTATATTTTACATTCATTATTAAACAAACAAGTTTATTTAAATATAAAGGATAAAAATATTCCATAAAAAAATGATTAAAACTTTACTAAAGTATTTTTATTTTATTACACGGTTATACATAAAAAAAATATTAAAATTTTATTGAAACATCACTAGTTTAGAAAAAAATCTCACTTGGAACGTAATCGCCTTTTTCATGCGCTTCGGATACGTCGTTGACATTATCAATCAAAGTAAAAAAATACGTTCTATCGTCAATGTCAACCTTCAGGTGGCCTTTCTTATCGTGAACATACTATATTAATTATATATATATTTCTTTTAGACATCTTGCTACTAAAATAACGAGTTGTCCATGCAGACTAGTATCTAACATGACCTCTGAGACACTAATAGTGGTGTTCATTTCTATACCCTTTGTCTTGGTCTGTGTAAAATATGATTATATGTTTCGTTGTTTCTGGCACCCTTCTAGTACAATTCTAGGCTTAGTTTATGACCAGGGATATAACCTGAAACTAATAGATAATAATATGCCCTATTGTTTTAAATGGCCTATAAAACGGAATGTCAAACGTGTTCGTTGCTGCCATAATTGTTTATAATTTTTTATTTTCTAACTTTTTTTTATAATATACAATATGGCGGCGGCCATTTTCTGTTGTCACGGCTGGAAACACGATTTAAGGCCCCAGGGAGCCTACCCCTATGGCAATAACCGTTTTTTTAAGGTTTGTCATTTATTATTTATTTAAAATTTTATTTTAAACAAAAAAAAAATCCAAGAAATTGCGTGCCGTGACCCCACTGTGCTGCGGGAATGTTTGTAGAGTCGGTAACCGCGTCTGAAGTGTGTACAGTGGGGCAGAGGCTTTCAGGTTCATTGGTTGTCCGCTGCAGGCCGTACTTATTTACCGCCATCGTGCAGACCTCCCCGAACTAGACCGACAGTTTTTTCGAACAATTTTTAATATGATATGATCAAATATCGATCAAATATATAAGTGAAAGGGAGGGAACATAAAAATAAACAAAAAAAAAGTATTTAAACTCCTTCAAACTGTATAGATTTCTTGCCGTATTGTGTTCTGGGAGTAAAAGTGCGTATGTGGGAAGAAGCTCGAGTGTCGTATGTATGGTGTTGATTATTAAATGAAAATGACACGTCTGAATGAATATCTTTATCTAAAATTTTTCTTACAAGTAAACAGGTGTAGTATTTGTGTAGTTGCTTTATATTCATTATTTTGGTTTCTTTATATATTTGTTTCGTTGGAGTCCAATAATTATACGAGAATAAGCTTTTTAATAATTTATTTTGTGCAATTTGTAATGGTTTACGTGAGTTTGTGCTGCTGTACCCCAAACCGGCAGTAAGTATTCAAAGTGAGGTTTAGCTAAAGAGTTATATATAGTATATCTAGTTTGTTTGGGTAGACAGAAAGCAATCCGGCGAATCGCTCCTGTTAGGGAAGTCATTTTGTTACGTACGCGTTCAATGTGATTTTGCCATGAAAGTAGTATTACACACACATACTCTCATATTACACACACATACTCACATATTTAACATAATATACTAAAGTATTCTTATTTTATTACACGGTTATACAGAAATTCATACATATATCACACCACACGTATGCATTGGTATCTTCGTATACTATAAAATATACATACAGTCATATACAGTTATATTTAAACACTAATAGCCTAATGTATATTATTAGACAATATTATTCTTATAATTCGAGAAAAATACAAATACTCCTATACATATATATATATATATATATACCTATAAACATTTGAAACAACTAAACAAAATTCCTACCTATATTATTCAAACTATTATTATAAATAAAACCTTATCAACCAAAGATAAGCTTAGAAAGCTACCCAGACCCACTATTTCTCGATCCATAATACCTATATTCTATAAAATTACATAACGACATAACTAACTCTACAGATGGTTCCGTTAGTATACCCTGTTCGCGAATAAACAGTACACAATGTCACCTCTTAAATATATATTACATAACGACATAACTAACTCTACAGATGGTTTCGTTAGTATACCCTGTTCGCGAATAAACAGTACACAATGTCACCTCTTAAAGACATATTACATAACGACATAACTAACTCTACAGATGGTTCCGTTAGTATACCCTGTTCGCGAATAAACAGTGCACAATGTCACCTCTTAAATATATATTACATAACGACATAACTAACTCTACAGATGGTTCCGTTAGTATACCCTGTTCGCGAATAAACAGTACACAATATCACCTCTTAAAGACATATTACATAACGACATAACTAACTCTACAGATGGTTCCGTTAGTATACCCTGTTCGCGAATAAACAGTACACAATGTCACCTCTTAAAGACATATTACATAACGACATAACTAACTCTACAGATGGTTCCGTTAGTATACCCTGTTCGCGAATAAACAGTACACAATATCACCTCTTAAAGACATATTACATAACAACATAACTAACTCTACAGATGGTTCCGTTAGTATACCCTGTTCGCGAATAAACAGTACACAATGTCACCTCTTAAAGACATATTACATTACGACATAACTAACTCTACAGATGGTTCCGTTAGTATACCCTGTTCGCGAATAAACAGTACACAATATCACCTCTTAAAGACATATTACATAACGACATAACTAACTCTACAGATGGTTCCGTTAGTATACCCTGTTCGCGAATAAACAGTACACAATGTCACCTCTTAAAGACATATTACATAACGACATAACTAACTCTACAGATGGTTCCGTTAGTATACCCTGTTCGCGAATAAACAGTACACAATGTCACCTCTTAAAGACATATTACATAACGACATAACTAACTCTACAGATGGTTCCGTTAGTATACCCTGTTCGCGAATAAACAGTACACAATGTCTCCTCTTAAAGACATATTACATAACGACATAACTAACTCTACAGATGGTTCCGTTAGTATACCCTGTTCGCGAATAAACAGTACACAATATCACCTCTTAAAGACATATTACATAACGACATAACTAACTCTACAGATGGTTCCGTTAGTATACCCTGTTCGCGAATAAACAGTACACAATGTCACCTCTTAAAGACATATTACATAACGACATAACTAACTCTACAGATGGTTCCGTTAGTATACCCTGTTCGCGAATAAACAGTACACAATGTCACCTCTTAAAGACATATTACATAACGACATAACTAACTCTACAGATGGTTCCGTTAGTATACCCTGTTCGCGAATAAACAGTACACAATATCACCTCTTAAAGACATATTACATAACGACATAACTAACTCTACAGATGGTTCCGTTAGTATACCCTGTTCGCGAATAAACAGTACACAATGTCACCTCTTAAAGACATATTACATAACGACATAACTAACTCTACAGATGGTTCTGTTAGTATACCCTGTTCGCGAATAAACAGTACACAATGTCACCTCTTAAAGACATATTACATAACGACATAACTAACTCTACAGATGGTTCCGTTAGTATACCCTGTTCGCGAATAAACAGTACACAATATCACCTCTTAAAGACATATTACATAACAACATAACTAACTCTACAGATGGTTCCGTTAGTATACCCTTTTCGCGAATAAACAGTACACAATATCACCTCTTAAAGACATATTACATAACGACATAACTAACTCTACAGATGGTTCCGTTAGTATACCCTTTTCGCGAATAAACAGTACACAATGTCACCTCTTAAAGACATATTACATAACGACATAACTAACTCTACAGATGGTTCCGTTAGTATACCCTGTTCGCGAATAAACAGTACACAATATCACCTCTTAAATATATATTACATAACGACATAACTAACTCTACAGATGGTTCCGTTAATACTAACGGAACAGGGTATACACCCTGTTCGCGAATAAACAGTACACAATGTCACCTCTTAAAGACATATTACATAACGACATAACTAACTCTACCGATGGTTCCGTTAGTATACCCTGTTCGCAAATAAACAGTACACAATATCACCTCTTAAAGACATATTACATAACGACATAACTAACTCTACAGATGGTTCCGTTAGTATACCCTGTTCGCGAATAAACAGTACACAATGTCACCTCTTAAAGACATATTACATAACGACATAACTAACTCTACAGATGGTTCCGTTAGTATACCCTGTTCGCGAATAAACAGTACACAATATCACCTCTTAAAGACATATTACATAACGACATAACTAACTCTACAGATGGTTCCGTTAGTATACCCTGTTCGCGAATAAACAGTACACAATATCACCTCTTAAAGACATATTACATAACGACATAACTAACTCTACAGATGGTTCCGTTAGTATACCCTGTTCGCGAATAAACAGTACACAATGTCACCTCTTAAAGACATATTACATAACGACATAACTAACTCTACAGATGGTTCCGTTAGTATACCCTGTTCGAGAATAAACAGTACACAATATCACCTCTTAAATATATATTACATAACGACATAACTAACTCTACAGATGGTTCCGTTAGTATACCCTGTTCGCGAATAAACAGTACACAATGTCACCTCTTAAAGACATATTACATAACGACATAACTAACTCTACAGATGGTTCCGTTAGTATACCCTGTTCGCGAATAAACAGTACACAATATCACCTCTTAAAGACATATTACATAACAACATAACTAACTCTACAGATGGTTCCGTTAGTATACCCTGTTCGCGAATAAACAGTACACAATGTCACCTCTTAAAGACATATTACATAACGACATAACTAACTCTACAGATGGTTCCGTTAGTATACCCTGTTCGCGAATAAACAGTACACAATATCACCTCTTAAAGACATATTACATAACGACATAACTAACTCTACAGATGGTTCCGTTAGTATACCCTGTTCGCGAATAAACAGTACACAATGTCACCTCTTAAAGACATATTACATAACGACATAACTAACTCTACAGATGGTTCCGTTAGTATACCCTGTTCGAGAATAAACAGTACACAATATCACCTCTTAAATATATATTACATAACGACATAACTAACTCTACAGATGGTTCCGTTAGTATACCCTGTTCGCGAATAAACAGTACACAATGTCACCTCTTAAAGACATATTACATAACGACATAACTAACTCTACAGATGGTTCCGTTAGTATACCCTGTTCGCGAATAAACAGTACACAATGTCACCTCTTAAAGACATATTACATAACGACATAACTAACTCTACAGATGGTTCCGTTAGTATACCCTGTTCGCGAATAAACAGTACACAATATCACCTCTTAAAGACATATTACATAACAACATAACTAACTCTACAGATGGTTCCGTTAGTATACCCTGTTCGCGAATAAACAGTACACAATATCACCTCTTAAAGACATATTACATAACGACATAACTAACTCTACAGATGGTTCCGTTAGTATACCCTGTTCGCGAATAAACAGTACACAATATCACCTCTTAAAGACATATTACATAACGACATAACTAACTCTACAGATGGTTCCGTTAGTATACCCTGTTCGCGAATAAACAGTACACAATGTCACCTCTTAAAGACATATTACATAACGACATAACTAACTCTACAGATGGTTCCGTTAGTATACCCTGTTCGCGAATAAACAGTACACAATATCACCTCTTAAAGACATATTACATAACGACATAACTAACTCTACAGATGGTTCCGTTAGTATACCCTGTTCGCGAATAAACAGTACACAATGTCACCTCTTAAAGACATATTACATAACGACATAACTAACTCTACAGATGGTTCCGTTAGTATACCCTGTTCGCGAATAAACAGTACACAATATCACCTCTTAAAGACATATTACATAACGACATAACTAACTCTACAGATGGTTCCGTTAGTATACCCTGTTCGCGAATAAACAGTACACAATATCACCTCTTAAAGACATATTACATAACGACATAACTAACTCTACAGATGGTTCCGTTAGTATACCCTGTTCGAGAATAAACAGTACACAATATCACCTCTTAAATATATATTACATAACGACATAACTAACTCTACAGATGGTTCCGTTAGTATACCCTGTTCGCGAATAAACAGTACACAATGTCACCTCTTAAAGACATATTACATAACGACATAACTAACTCTACAGATGGTTCCGTTAGTATACCCTGTTCGCGAATAAACAGTACACAATGTCACCTCTTAAAGACATATTACATAACGACATAACTAACTCTACAGATGGTTCCGTTAGTATACCCTGTTCGCGAATAAACAGTACACAATATCACCTCTTAAAGACATATTACATAACGACATAACTAACTCTACAGATGGTTCCGTTAGTATACCCTGTTCGCGAATAAACAGTACACAATATCACCTCTTAAAGACATATTACATAACGACATAACTAACTCTACAGATGGTTCCGTTAGTATACCCTGTACGCGAATAAACAGTACACAATGTCACCTCTTAAAGACATATTACATAACTAACTCTACAGATGGTTCCGTTAGTATATTTATTTATTAAACTTTATTGCATAATACAAAGGCGGACTTAATGCCGTTGGGCATTATCTGACAGTCAAACCTTCGGGACATTAGAACATTAAGTTTAGGTAGTGTGCAATACAATTTATTTATATTCATAATTAAATACATATATACCTATATGCTTTACATATACAAGTATTATACACATATAATATACTACATATCATACAATATACATATTAATATATAAACAGTATAATGACTAATTCGACAGTTGTTGGGATTTATTTACAAAGTGCTTATAAACCATTTTCTTAAAAATAAATCTATTTGGAGCATTTCTTATAACAAGAGGCAGTTTGTTCCACAAGTTAGCGGCTACTACACTGAAGGAATTTGAAATAAAACTCGAGCGATGGGAGGGGATAGAAAGAACAGAGTTATGAGAGGAGCGGAGAGATTTGTCATGAAAGGAAAAAAGGTACGTAAATTTGTTAAAAAACTTGTTAAAAATGTTGTATACCCTGTTCGCGAATAAACAGTACACAATATCACCTCTTAAAGACATATTACATAACGACATAACTAACTCTACAGATGGTTCCGTTAGTATACCCTGTTCGCGAATAAACAGTACACAATGTCACCTCTTAAAGACATATTACATAACGACATAACTAACTCTACAGATGGTTCCGTTAGTATACCCTGTTCGCGAATAAACAGTACACAATATCACCTCTTAAAGACATATTACATAACGACATAACTAACTCTACAGATGGTTCCGTTAGTATACCCTGTTCGCGAATAAACAGTACACAATATCACCTCTTAAAGAATGAACACAACCTAAACCAAGGACTAACTATAATTACCGCAAATATAAGAAGTATTAACCAAAACTTAGACAAGTTCTTGTTATACATAACATGTCTAAATATTGAAATAGATATAATAGTCCTAACAGAATGCTGGACTAACGAGAATGCGACCCCGCCGCCATTAAACAATTATAATCTATTTTCACCACAATTAGTATTACCAAAAGTGACGCTGTGGTCGCTTATGCCCATAATAGACTCAAAGCAACTTGTTTTGAACCACACTTAACAGATGGAAACTGCCTCATACTTAATATTAATTCTGTATATTCTATAGTGCCTCGGAGAGCACGTTAAACTGTCGGTCCCGGTTTCACTATACCAATTTGTGAAACTGTTTATAGATGGGCTATTGAGTCTATTCAAAAACATCGCGATGAGCTTGCCACTTGTTCGGTGTAGACTCATACCATCGGCTACAACGAGGTGGGCTTAAAAACCCCTCCGCTGGGTACCCTGAGGCCGTCTAGGCGGTCTCGGGCGCCGTAAGGCACCCGTGATGATGTGTATATTCTATAATTTGTTCCTACAGACCACTAAGTTTTTCTAATCCTACAAATTACTTAAATTCCTTAGATACAATAATAAAAACAACAAACTCTAAAAACGTTATATGTGCAGGAGATATAAACATAGATCTAATCCCAGACACGTCCAAACACGTCCAAATATATAAATTATTACCTTAATTTAATGGCATCACATGGACTATACCGGGCGTAACTATACCTACAACACTCAAAGCATGTTTAGACCGTTTCATGATAAAATCAAATCACCGACCACTCACCATATCAGCAATAAATACCTACAAATTGTATTTACTTATTTAGAAGTTTATTTGATTGTTTTTGCAAAAACATCTAGAACATTGCGTAGGTTCCTCCACCCTTCCCTGAAGCTATCTCCACCGCCATGCCGCATACTACATGGTACATAAGACGCACCTAACGCCCCCTGCCGGCAGCTCTCCGGTCCATAATTACGGAGATCATAATGTGGGGGGGGGACTCATTATACTGATGAAGAGGCGGCGGCTGCATAGGGTGTGCACTGCTATTCATTTTTAGATTTCACTAATGTTTGTTTACTGTTACAAGTTGTTGTCTGCACAAGGACTGACAATATCATTATAACTTTATTGTATAATCTGACAGTCAACATATAAAATATTGAACTTGTTTAGCTTCACCAACAATTTCATAGAAAATCGACCTACTTGTGTTACAATAAATAATGATTTGCCCAGGTCCTACGAAACCGAATATGGGTCCCCAAGGTTCACTATTGAGTATTGTACTAGTTCTCTTAGCTATTAAAGGCACCTTTGTTTGCCGACGGTCTAACTAATGCAGCGGTAACAACATCAATGAATAACATTAATACGAAATAGGTACACTAAATAAATAACAAAAAGATCTGAGGAAACACAATTAAAATTGGCTAAAAATAAAAGGGATACATACTTTTTTCTGGTAAAAAGACTAAAACAGAACATAGTTAAAAAAATAAATGGCAGCTATTTCATATTCAAAGAGGAAATGCTGCCAGCGTATTGGGTGCCATGTCACTAACAGACTGTGATCAGATTGTAGTTAAGGGTTGCATATCATAAAATCACTATCATCATAATCATTGGGCTCAGGCAGAATATCTTTACTTATCACCTAATAAGTATATAATAATAACTAATAAAGCACTAATACGAAAAAAATAGACTATACCAGTCCCATATAATATATAGCTGAATCATATTAAGATTCAGCTAGTCGAAATACTAATAAAATTTAAGAAAGTATACAGAACATGAAAGCTATATTGGAGCATTTAAAATCAGCCCAATTCTCTCTATTTATATCAATCCTTTACGGTAACACGGTAGCACTCGGACATTGTTTACATTTTAAACAATAAAACCAGTTCTTAATTTGAATACCAGAGGACAATTTTTACGCGCGGGCTTGGTTACCCATATGCTTTCGGCACCTTATCAGACTACCCCATATTCTTGAAATTTTATACGGTTTCTTATGTTAATATAAAAAACGACTTTATATTATAATAATTTATATGTTTATTGATCTAAAATTATTTAACAAAATTACAAGAAGTGTAATTTTGTAATTATATTAAGAAAGCGACTGTTTTTAGACGAACAGAAAACATATTTTCTTAATCTCTATTAGTGATATAAGTGTTAAGTCAGAAACGTAAAATTACAAGTAATACAATAATTAGTTTTGGTGTTAGTTATGTTGCTTATTTCACAAATTAGTTTTATTACATGAATTTAATTAGACACCCTGACCCCTGTGCTAGGATACCCTGTGGGGCAGGATTTTATAATCAGGCGTTATTTAATATTACAATTATATACTTTTTGAATAAAATGATGCCAACTGCATTCCGCCTGCTGGCAACCCTGGCCCGAGGCGTCATCATTCATTAAGGCGTCGTGCATTTTTATATTTGTGCATTTGCCGAATAAGGCGATCATTATGAAATGGATTTCGCTAACGAACGAGGCGAGCGGGCGGAGCGAGCGGAGCGGGCGGGCGACATCTCCATCTGTATGTCACAGCTATTGTTTTCATATTATATATTTTCTCATATATATTATATGTAGTTCAGACACCAACGAACTTCATAATTCTGTATTACTTACCTACAAGCAATACATATACAAAATAAACAACATAGACAAGAGCTAGTCCATTATTGTTTGCTTGTTGTCTGATATATACAAAGCCCCGCGAGTCGTTATGGCCGTCGATCCTTTGGACTTATATCGTATTCCAGGAGTTGGATAAATTCTATTACTAGAAGATAATTATTATTATTTGAACACTGGACTTTGCGTTCACCTGTTTAGTTATTGATCGTACAATGCTTACTATTCAGATCACGACTTATGTATCTAATAATAATACATTACATAACATTAGCATACGTGGAGGGCTCGCCAACCTAGAGAATGTAGTACAGTCGGTCGATCGCCGGACGAGGTCGCTGCTGCTAATATTCATTACGTTGTGATAAACAGCTAAATAATAAACTAGTTACGTCTGTGGGACCGCCGCCGCGCCGCCCACTCTGTATACAGCTACAATATTTGTTACGTCTGTGGGACCGCCGCCGCGCCGCCCACTCTGTATACAGCTACAATATTTGTATCACCCTGTTATGTAAATTCTGAGTCAGGTAAAAGTAGAAAATCAGCAAATATTGTGAATGCACAATTTTTCAATGATGTTATGCAAATGCTACGCCGTAGCAGCTCCGTAGTCGCGCATTTGCATAGCGCGGCGCTCGGCGCGGCTCCCGGCGCAGCTCCCGGCGCGGCTCCCCATCGGCGCGGCGCGGGGTACTCCACCTTAACGATATTCCGCCTTCCTTATTTTTTGACTTGCTGTTGCCCGTCCCGCGGCTTCGTACGCGGAGAGTCAGATTATACCCGAGATACATATTTAACGTCTATAAACTCTCTGGCGCTATATCAGGATAAAATAATAATCTATTATATTTCGTCTAGCATCATGAACAAATAGCTGTTAATGCAGAGAGATGGTCGAGCACCACCGTCTGTCATGCTGTGACTGCACTGGGAGGTTCAGGCCGCACTCATACTTCTCCTATATGTATCCTATCTCCATACCAGGTGGTTTAGAGCCAAGTGGTTTGCCACCGCTTCAGCCCCTGGCGATGCTGGTGTGGGACGCATCTTGATTTATATTAGTTACTTTTATTATTTTTAATCTTTTTTTTTATTATCGCAATAATAATGTCAATATTATGGTGATATGTGTATATGCTCATGAAATAGTCTAAGCATTGTTGATGTTTGAGGATACTTGTATTATTGTTTGGTGATACTCGTATTATTGTTTGGGGATACTCGTATTATTGTTTAGGGATACTCGTATTATTGATTAGGGATAATCGTATTGTTGTTTGGGGATACTCGTATTATTGTTTTGGAATACTCGTTTTATCAAAGTCATGTGCTGAAACAATACATTAGTTCAGTTGCAACACTTGGGTACTTCTAACCAGTTTAATTGCTGTCTGCGTGATTAAATGTCACAATGGTAAATACATATTCTGTAACACAATAAGAACTAAGTAAAAACTGTGTATAAGGTTTAGAAGAGGGTCACAACACAAGAGGGTTTAGTTTTGAATCCTTAAAACGATTCTGTAAAAAAGTATTTTGTGCAATTAGGAATAGTGCTGGTTCCGCCCTGAGACCCCTGGGGCTTGGGGACGGCTCCGGGTCGCGGTGCTGCAGTGCGCACTATGCTAGGTGGACAGCTTTAGGGTAGAAACGGTTGTTTGTCGCAAGCTACAATATAAATCTTTTTTAATTATTCGGATTTAATTAACGGATTTATTGGATGGATATTCGACGAGCTAGCCACTTGTTCGGTGTAGACTCATACCATCGGCTACGACGAGGTGGGATTAAAACCCCTCCGCTGGGTACCCTGGGGCCGTCTAGGCGGTCTCGGGCGCCGTAAGGCACCCGTGATGATATATATATATATATATATTTCTTATATAAGTGGGTAATACATATTTCGGTAATATATTTCTACATAATTTGACTTACTCGTAAGGAGTTTTAATCTTTCATCTGCACAATCTCTATAGCATTAGAACTTCGTTGGCAAAGCGCTTTTATACATTCCTTAGCTATTATATTTACAATAGTATAGCAACTAAAAGTGATATAGTAAAATGCTGTCATCTTCAGGAAGTTAAACAGACAATTGAAAAACTGCTCCTTCTGGTCATACAGGGAAACAGAAAAACTTATCACAGTTGTATCATAAATGAATTAATTTGAATGAATGGGTGGCATGTGCAAGTATATACATATGTACTTGAACATGATACCTATGCATTCAAAATAGTCATTCATTTATTTCGCAATTTTTTTTTTTTTTTAATAATTTTTATACTAACTAGGTATATATTTCATGATCGGATGGCATAAGCATCTAGGTATGTCTGTTACTACAATTGAATTGTAACAGAAAAAATAATGTAATTTTATTTTATAATGCTAGAATAAATACTAAGTTTGTTACTCGGTAGCATGTATATATCAATGGAAATATTGTAAAACCTTTGTATGGGTACCCGCGATACAGGTTAACCTAGTGCGGGACCCGCTGTTAATGTTATTATTTATTTATTATTAATATGTGAATAAATGAAATAAAAAAAAAATTAAGTCATTTACACCCGTATTCTAAGACGTTACCTCAACTATTACTTAACTCAAAATGCCCTTAAGGAACGACATTTGTATTTTTAGTTGTCAAAATATTCCTTACCTAAGGAATTTCCTTTGCTTTCCTCATTCAAGGTCCTCGACGAACTGTCAAAGTTAAGGTACATTGGCATCTACCTTACAGGCACCTTACGGTGGTTAGCTCTACTTCTTTAAATTTATTTAACTTTTTTAATTAAATCAATATTCACAAATATTATTTATTAATAGTACTTATTTATTTATTTTTGAAATTGTAATTCATAGTATTAATTAAGTAAAATACGTTATTATTGTGTATATACTAATTGTGTATATGAAATGGATTTCGAAGAGTTTTTGGATTATATTAGTGATAATCCATATAGTAATTATGTACCACGCCGGTATATACAGAATGCACAAAATATATAGTAACCAAACGGAAGATTTTTATTATTTTATTTATTATGGTTTGGAAACGATTTTTCTATTTTTATTGTTATTAAAATATGTTCAAGGAAATAATATTATTTTATTTGGGTCTCCAAATTATTTTGTAATTATTTTTTTTTTTGTTATTAATAAATACCATTTTAGTAAGGATTAATGGCATTGGCAACATTTTGTGCTCCCCATCTCTGTGACCTTCCTTTCTGAAGGGTTCTCCTCACGCCTCACATTCGGCTGAGTTTTACAACTAACAATACCGATTTGGAGGTAATCTCTCCTTCGAGTGCCTTCAAGAAGTTTAAGCTGAGGTGAGCATGAGGTATCGTCTTAGAATACGGGTGTTAGAGGTGGGTATTGCACTCGTGTGAGAAATGGGGATCTCATATTTGGAGTTTTGTTTCTCTGCTTCTCGCACAGTATACCTACCATACCAATATAATTAATAAAATATCTAGGAAATTCATAAATACCTAACATTGTTATAAAAGCTTTCCTTTTACCTCGCAAAAGAGAGCGTAATACAAATCCACAAGTAAATAATCACCGCTTTCCTGTTTTGTATTTATTACAAAATTCTTTCATTTAAATATCAAAAGCTTGGAATCAAAGAATATTATAATAAGTGCAAGAGCGGGGCCATCGGATACGTTTGAAGTCCGCCCCGCCGCGCCGCCCACGCCGCCCGCGCCGCCCTACCGCGGCAATACACAGATATATAAACCACTGAATCTTTTAGCATTATTAAAATTTATTCTTTGTTGTGATCTCTTCAAGTCCGAGCTTTTGATTAAAAATTGCTGAAATCCTACGTTTATAAGTGAGTAGGGCTCAAGTAAGTCTCTGGGAGTTATTATACAGGATAAAGAAAATGTATGTTGAGAACAAAAACAAAACACAAATCTTGGTCGCTAGTAACGACCTCTTTACATTATTGTTTTGTACATAACTAAAATAATAAGCATTGCTTTCGTGTGTGAACTATTCCCTGTTTCACATTTGTGGTAAATCATGTACATACTGTCACTTCTCGTGCAATAAATAATTTTATACTATGCTATAATAATTTGCGAATACATATATACACATAAAACATCTGCTTAAACTTGTAAATATTAATGCAACTATGGGATAAAAGGTAATACATGTGTGTATGCAGGCGATGCTCCGTGCTTTGTGTCCCGGCGCGTCGTCACGTCGTCACGTCATGGCGGGTGACGCGGCACAAACGGACGCTATTGTGGACGTCCTGATAACGTCACTTATCCCACAGACCCGCAGGCTGTCACAAGTTATTTAACTCTTTGTGTGTTCCTGCATTCGCACAATGCATCGTGTCGCCTCCTTCCCACTCCGATCATGCGGACTGGAGCATCACATATACATAACAAGCTCTTATATTAGGGGTTAGTTAAAAATCTGTAAATATACGGGTATGTCTTGCATGAAATATTCCTTATTGGAACTATTTAGCTAAGTTTCAACTTTCTATGTCAACCGGTTTTCGGGACTTTGGATTGAATAGACAAACCTTAAAACAGCGCGTTAGTGCCACACTCCGCCCACAGTACAGCGCGTTAGTGCCACACTCCGCCCACAGTACAGCGCGTTAGTGCCGCACTCCGCCCACAGTACAGCGCGTTAGTGCCACACTCCGCCCACAGTACAGCGCGTTAGTGCCACACTCCGCCCACAGTACAGCGCGTTAGTGCCGCACTCCGCCCACAGTACAGCGCGTTAGTGCCACAGTACAGCCTTCACTCCATTGAATTTAAAACCACGATTTAACATTAATGAAGTTGTCAAAAACGTGACTTAAAATGTCAACTTAAACTTTATGAACCACCAGTATAGCTAGACCATTGAGTCGGCCAAAAGAGATCCGGCCGCCGCCATACAAATTTGGCCTAGTATATTGTACCGAATCATTTGGTATGTAGGGTTGAAGATAATAATTTTGAGATGCACATTTAACGGTATTTGTATTTTTTTTTAGCCAGGAAATGAGAAATATAGCTTTACAAAATATTTACAGTAGATTGCTACTGTAAATATTTTGCCATTATGTATCACTAAATGTTTCGTTTCACAAACATTTCTCAAGCTTGTAAGTTATTGTCGCTATCGGTATATAAACTTATTATGTAATTTGTTAATAATAAATTAAGTCAGAAGTAGTATTCAAATAAAACTAATAATTAAAATAGGTATAACGAAAAAATAAAGTTGGTATATAATAATAATATAAATCACGAACTTTCATCTTTATGTAAATAGGAACGTGCTAGGATGCCAACTTTAAAGAGGTGTTCAAAAATAGGTAATATGTAAATATAAAATGTAAACAGGTAACAGGGGATCCGCGTTCAGGTCTTCTTTTAGGCCAACGAATATAATGGCCATACAACGCGGAAATGCAGTTAGTGCTATGGGGAGAAAATTCTGATCCCTCGTTACCTCCTTAAATGTAATCATAATAATTAATAGGAGTAGTAATATTTTGTCTAATTCATTTTAAAATTTATACAAATGTAAATATTCCTTAAAATAGGGTTTTGGTTAAACAATTATAATTCTGTAATAAATATTCATTCATTTAGATTGTTTTTATTTTGGTTTTTAGGTTACATAAGTATTAAATATCGCTTTTGAGATTTTTTTTTCATAATAATATAGAAGCAAAGGCCTTTAACATCTTTTTTTTTAGGCAAAAGTTGTTAAATTTTTCCAAATTTTCAAACTTTTTTTTCTTAAAAACCCGTATAGTTTAAATTAATTTAATATATGTTTTATAAATAGATTCTAGTCAAGTATTTTTTTATTATAATTTGATCTCGGTACAATTGCCTAGGCCAAAATGCAGGTGTCCTTTAGTTTCATTAAGTTTTGATAAACTACATCCTCTTCTACAATCCCCTTATAAAGCTTAGGTCTGCCCGTGCACGGAGTATGGATCTGGTATGGATCGGCCTGACAGCTCCGCGGCTCTGGGACAAGTCGTGGGTCGGCAACGTGAGAGTGTTTCGGGTAACATTTAAGTTTACGAGTTAATACCCCTCTAATATCGAGACGCGGAAAGGAATTTGATTTCTTTCGTATTTGATGCCCCACAGTCCTACAGCACAAAAGCAACAAGGTGACAAGCTTCGTCATATCGCGCGTGTTTGAGGAGTGAAGTTTTATTCGCACGTATCAGAACCGCATACTAAATATGATTTTACGTAACATAAATTTCCTCGTCGCAGAGTATCGGGGTCGTCCATTGTTACAGATTGCCAGTGACTTCGCGTTCCGCCTCGGTAAACAACTTTCACCCATTGTTTGTGTCCCTAAGTACTATTGAATATGATTTGGCACACTTTTTAGGAATTTAATCATAAGTAATAGGTTTCACCTACAGAGGTCTGACTTGACGATTACATAAAACATTTTCTGCGGCTACATAGGTAGCTACCTCAACTACCTCAAATGAAGTATAGATACTTATTCTCTTCAAAGAAAATCTTTCCACATTTCTACATCAAAACGGAAATGCGAGAAAAATTCAAGTGATTATGTGAGCGTGAGGACCCTCCGCGAGTGCTCTCCGCGTAAATCGACGTTTACGGGGACCTGGGGACGAGGCCCTCTAGTGGGGGCCCTCTAGCGGGCCCTCTAGCGGGGGGCTTCCAGCCGGGGCTTGTGTGTGCGTCGCGGTATGGTGCATACAGATATTACCAGAAAGGACATGCCATTTGTACAAACCTCTTGTTTTAATATTTTACTTATAAATACTTATTACCTAATGTTTTGTTGAATTCTAAATATCTGTTTCTGGTTTTATATTTTGTAACAAAATACATCATGATAAGTATATATGTATGTGTATGTCTGAAGTGGTAAGCTATCCAATTAACGTATTATGTGATATGTTACTTGGATATTATGTCCGCGCTCCTACGAATGGCTGTTTGTTTAGCCCAAGTGGTTCCAGTGTGTGGAAATGTTAACAATTGAAGTAACCATCAATCGTTCCGCGATCAGAAATGTTAGCATTGTAGCTCGAACTAAAAAGTGGTTTTTCGTGTTACTTTTTGACAGATGGTAAAAACACATGTAACTATCTATCTACAGATTGGATTTTAATGAATTATTTCTTATACCTATTCATATCTGTTTTAGTTATAAAAAATCGATTAAATCTAAAAAATAAATATGAAGTAAGAAAATTCGGCTTTGGTTTGTTTAGCTTGAGGTTATTAATTAAATTAATGTTGTAATATCATAAAATTACTGTATTTGAACAATAGTTAATTTATAATATATATATATATATATATATATATATATATATAATAAGGTAGTAAAATTTCTAATTTCAATTATTTAAATAAAAATTGTTGCTTTTGTGAAAAAGTGGCATCAAAAACCAGCACCGATCGTTTCAGAGCTGCATTATGGCCTCGCTAGAAAAATAACACGGCTGTGTTGAAACGGCGCGGCAAATTTAATATTTTAAATAGTACCTACTGGCGGAAGTTCTGAATGATCTACCTCAGTCTATACAGCAGGCGCTAAATAGAGCTATCTGCAAATAGAATCTCTAAGAGACATGATTCGCGACCACGTGTTCGGTAGAACCTCATGAAATAGCGCGGAGCTCTCACAAGAAAGGAATAAAGCTCTTAGCCCAATGGTCGCACACCATACTCGCTGAATAACCTCTCCAGAGCGATGTCATACCAACTGTGGGCATCCTGAATCGGCTTCTGCTTCTACTTATAATAAATTATGTCTATAGGTGTGTCGTGTTTTGCCTTACATAGTTTATACCATTGTATTGGTATAAACTATGTAACGTAAAACGAAATAACCAGGACGCAATGCCAACCAACTAAAATTATTGCATGCACATAAAAAGAAACCAATTACAAGGCTCGCTTATACTATAACAGACAAATAGTAAACCAAAGAGACCAGGAGACAAACCAAAGAGAGATATACTCCGGACTTATTTTGGACAAATGTCTTCTGGTGCTTAAATCGCACATAACAACCCATGACAAGTGCATTAAGAAAATATCTCTATTTCTTCCATTGAAAATAAGATATGCTATCTACTACACATTAGTTTACCCACACTTAGACTACCTAGCGGGAAGTGCGTGTGCGACCTATATCAAGAAAGTCCAAATAATTCAAAATACATTTATTTAAATATTAATTAACTCATCAAGTAAAACACTATACAGGGAAACAAAACTACCTAACATAGCAAATATTTACAAAAATAATACATGTATCTTTATAAAAAACGTACTCACGACGAAATACAGTCACAGTTAAATTTTAGTACAAATGGTGAAATTCATACACATTTCTTACACATATACACATTTTTTATTTAGTTATTAAATATCGAAACTGTAATATATACCGAAATACTAAATTGTTGATTTTTAGGCCGAGTACTTGAAACTAGGTAGAGACCAGTCACCACAACACAGGGAACCACCAAAACTAATACTTATATAACTATGTATTTCGACACAACATATTTATCATGTTTTTCGCAATTTTACAAGAATTGCTCGAAATATAAAACTACCTGCCCCCAGAACATTCAATGGTGCTCAAATATACAATATATATATAAAATAAATATTATTGAACAATTTAAATATAAGTATATAATGCATATTGCATTGGAAACAATAATTATTACCTAATGTGATCTTTTAAATTTGTGTAATCAAGTTCTTAAACTAATACATTATTAACTACTTATCTTTCATGTTTGACTACCTGAGTCTTCCCGAATCCCCGGCCGATGGACTAGTAGACAGCCCCTTTGTTATGAATAAATAAGTATCTAAATATCTTTTCAATAACCATTTTATAATTTGTGAAATATTGTTGGCGTGGAAGGAATTGTTTTATAGGAAAATAAAGTTTTATACGCTTAACTATGTCTCAGATAAGACGACTACAGAAATCGTTTGGCAGAAGTGTTCCTTCACTTTATCGCCACCATTATCGCGTCCCGGCCGGAACCCTCGAGTCTCCCGCCGAGGGTTCCACTTGGTTCCATCACCGTTCAGGGTCGTCCCACTTCGCTAACAATAATCACCCACGTTTATCGGTTTATTCTTTAAGTGAGTTTATCTTTCTTCTTATACTTAAATGAATAAATACTTATAGGTAGTCAAAAAATAAGTGTGATCCTTCGTAAGATCTCTAAACACTGACATCAATCAACTACGTCGTCCGGGAAAAACGTGTATTACAATATATTTGGACGATCGTATGTATTGTAGAGATGGGGACACGGAGGGGCGAGTGATGCAATAACACATTTGATTGGCAATCTGCTCCCCCTTGCGATGCCCTATACAGCTGCCGCCATCTTTAACTACCAATGTGAAATGACTTAGAAAAGGGAGGAAAAATGCAATTACGAGATGCGCGGTGGCAAATAAATGTAATAACGAGATGCGCGGGGGCAAATAAATAATCTCATCTTTATTTGTTACAATATGATTACAATGATGTTGCAAACGGTACATCCTGCCCGTTCTGGCGAAATATCACAAATTTATTTTATTCCTTCAATCATTCATTTATAAGCTGAATCAAGTGTTAAGATAATAATATAACATATAAATAATAATATTTTGCAATATTATTTTGTGTTAACTAAATGTAAGTGAATGTCATGTATGTTTTTTTTGAGTTAATAAATATTGTTAACCTTAACATGTGACCGGATAATTATGTATAAATATTCAACAGCGAACAATTTGCACAATATATAAAAAAACTTAAGTAGATAAATATTGAATTATGACACAAGTTTACAATCAATCAAAACGATTAATCAGAATATACCGAGATGGTTAGACTTATAAACACACACAGTTGTTAGGTCCCGGTTTAAAACGTTTTTGGGTCATTACTTATGTGACATTGTTTTTAATGTCACATAATGATGTGTAAAAGATGTATTTTTGTTATTGATTTTGGTTTAAAAAGTACGTTTATTATATTTAATTTTCAGACTCTTTCAAATGACGTGTTTATGTAAAATGTGTAGGTAGGCTGTATTTATCTATAAATATATTCGCTTTAACTAATCATGTCATATTTACATCATATTTCTATAACAAAGTCTTCCTTCCTGTAGAATCTGATGGTTTAAAAGCCTATAGAGGTAAACAATTATCTTGTAGTGAAAGCCACTCCAACTTCAAAAAAGACTATGAAATTAATAAAGCGCTGAAATAACTATTTTGATTGTACAATAGAATAGGAAATCAATTAATCGGTGTTTGATTGCTTCAGTTGTGTTTGGCTGTTACTACATGGATAGGTATATACCAAATAGTTGTTGTTATGTGAGTACAATGCCGCCTCCAGCGCGTCGCAAGCGTCCCTTCGACGCGATACCAACAATGTGGTCTGGTGACAAATCTCCTCAGCTATTGAATAATTTTAATAAAACATAATTCATTTGATTCTTTTGTTGTTTATTTATAAACATGATTGTAACAGGAGAGCCAAACGCGGCCTATCACGCCATCGGCTTTGTGCGGGTGTCAGAGACTTGCGTATGCGCTAATGTTTGTATAATTGGACACCTGGTTAGGGTGGTCGTCCACTGAAGCTTATAACGTATATAAAATACCTTGGTTTAGACGTTATTTATAAATAGGGCCCATTTATTATATCCTGCCTGTTAAGTTTGCAGAAACCGCAAACCGAAAGCAATCACTTTTATTTTAAAACACAAATATTAAAGTAATGTAAGAGTAATGTCAAATAGATCTAGTTCAGCTATTCGCCCGCCACATGAATATTACATACCTTCTTTATACGATACCACTATATTAAATAAATATATTTTCTAATAATATATCAAGAGACAGGTATATTATTATAAAATTTATTGCCATAAACTAGAATTTAAGCCTCTTAACAAAAAAATATTTAGTCCGTGAAGAGCACTTCAGTTTCATGGAACTATTTAATTATAGTTTGAAAATACGTAAATCAAAAAAGGCTAAAACAAATCGTTAAATCTAAAGCGTTCAGATTTGTTAAATAAAAAATGAACGCTCAACCTAACCCCTGGCGTAACTAGCGCCCTCTACCCGTACGGCCATGTTATCCGCACATCTGCTTATTTATCCCGGGGCATGTACCCGAGGGCGTATACGAAGCTTTGTGGGCCGGCATAGTGGGTCTGACGCGACTCTCACATTAGCGTCAATCAAGTTTAACAATGCTTTAGAATATAACCATTTGTTTGACATTATAATCATTATTTAGCTCGACGATGCAATTATCATGCCATTATTGTGTTCGTTTTGATATAAAACTGCAGCGGTAAGATATTTCATCAAATATTTTATTGTAATATTGTGTCTACATGCATTTGTATATTATTCAATTAATAAGGACGACATTAGTTAACGAATCCCCCGCGGCGTAGCGCGTAGTCGCACGCAGGCGTAGCGCGCGGCTACGACGCTCTGTGGTTATATTTACAGAATACTACCGACATTAAAGATCGAATACAGAGATTAATGTCATTTGTAAATTGAATTTGGTAATAGTACCAAATTATTAGTACTAAATTAATATTGTATTAGTTCGGTAACTACGTAAAGTGACTTACAATAACTGTCAAAATGCAAAGGAGATCCTAGATAGGAATTCTCACGGAGAAACTATCAACATTCTCAGCGATAGCCAAGCGGCACTTAAAGCGCTGAGTTCATATGAGACGAAATCTGGTCTGGTCTTGAACTGCGTTGAATAAAATCGGTAGGAACAACAGGGTGAGAATAGCCTGGGTTCCGGGGCATACGGGAATCGAGGGAAATGAAAGGGCAGACGAACTGGCTAGAAAGGGATCAGAAACCCCTTTTATGGGACCTGAACCATTTATTGGCATACCTAGTAAAACAATAAACAATGCACTAAAGGAGTTTGCCAATGAGAAACATACAACTTGGTGGTCAACTCAACAAGGCCTAACACACTCCAAGAAATTCATTGGTACAAAGGCAATTGGTCTGGATAAGATCTGGAAGTTTAACAAAACACAAATAAGGCTACTGGTGGGAATCTTCTCGGGACATTACACGACATATAAACATCTACATACAATGGGAGTTAGAGACGATCCCAGATGCAGATTTTGCTCTGATGGGCTAGAATCAATGCAGCATCTACTGTGCCAGTGCGATGCAAGGGCCATACACAGTTTAAAATACCTGCAACAGGCTTACCCGGAACCGGAAAGCTACAGGCTCCTCAAACTGGAGGACGTCCTCAAATATGTCTGCAGCATATTTGAGGATGGGAAGGACGAGTGAGGGGTAAAGGACTGGGGAATATACAAAAGATCCCACTGGGTCGAAGTGTCCTGACTGATGTCAGCCCCAAAAAAACTAATAAAATAAGATACAATAACTGTCAGGGTGTTAACTGAACCATGGAAGTTACAACATTATTGCTCTTTGCCTTAGTTTATTTACTTAAGTATTTTATTTAATTATTGTGGTTCGCAGTATGCATTGTTATTTCTAGTATTCCGAATTAATAAATAAACAAACAGAATGTTGTGCGGATGCAGGAGTCTGTTTATCGCAAGACGTCTATAGTAATCAACTTTGTGGAACAATCCAAGGCGCTCCCAGATAATAGTAATCCAATACGATCGCGCACAACGTTCAATGACAAATACCCAATCAATGCAGCCAACCCTTCGCGTAACGAGATCCGCCCGCCGAGCTTCCGTCGATCGTCCCGCGGATGCGCAGGCACCTGTCAATTAGGAGCTGTCACAACATCACTGCGCCGACACAAACTATTGTGGAGCCATTATTTGTGTTGGCATAATGGGATTAAGGCGGTCACTTGTCGGTCGCTCGCCGCTCGCAGCTGCCCCGACACGTCGTTGTAACACTTGAGGACAATCTGCGACTCTGTGGTCATTGTATCGCATTGTGCCTGTCATTCGCACGGTCTCGCCTTTGTCCGAGTTATATTCATCGGACGAGAGATTTATTTTGATATCTTTTTGCATTTTAAGGTTTATTGTATTTTTTTGGTGTAAAGCTCTTGTAATAGAATGTAAGTGTACACTCTGTGACAATGTTTGGGGATTCGGTCGGATCGAGCGAATTCCGATGTCTTTATCTATTAATACACACAACTGCCGATGAAGGTAATCTTTTGAGAGTCTGTTTATTAAAATGTCTGTTGTAGAAAAATAAATATACGATAGTAACATCGCGACAACGATGCCAGCTCAAAGAAATATTATAATAATATTATTGTATGTTAGGAGGTCTCGCCGTCGTAATACACTATGATTGACATCTATAAGAATATTTTTAATTGTTTAGGTTTTTATCACGTTTTCATTACCAATACTTAGGATAAGTAATTAAAATAGCAATTGTGAGTACTCCAAGTTAAATACGAAAAGAGTAACAAGATAACCATGCCAGTGAGGCGAAGGAAAGGAGTCCCGACGTGTTGTGCTGCAGATACCTTCCGCCCGAAAATACATTGGTTCTCTTGTTACCCTTGTGGGCTTATTTAAATAATAGAATATTCCAAACGTAGAATTCAGCATTCCAGTTAAGATATTTGCCGTTCTCAAAGAAATAAGCGAAATAATTATTTATACTCAAACTGTAAGGTTCAATGCAACAAAGTATTTCTGCTGTAGTAAATGATGTTTTAATTATTGATTAGAGTGCCGCACGGGTGGGCATCCTGGCCGACGACAACTCATAGCAAAGTTGGTCTGTACCTGGTACCAATGTGTTCCAGGAACGCTACTGCTGCATATTATACAGTAAACACCCTGACCGTGGCAAATCTATACAGTTGTATTGCAGGGCTTTCATTTTCGGGCTACGTTACAAGTGGTATGACACCTGGATGTTGGTGTTTATGGAAATGCATAGACTCGTACATTGTGAGTACAGCAGGGTGGTACAGTGTCGCGATGACAAGTGATTTTGGAGATAATATTAATCCTCGGTGAAAAAAGAGGAATGTTTTAAGTAAGTCTGTAGCATCGTAGCTTTAAAACAAGGACCGATAGCAATACAGATTTTCTTTATATAATAGCTCGACTCCTGAGATTGTCCTTAGATATGGATTTTACTTAATAATCGGTTCAGTAGTTTCAAAGTTATATAATCTCTTATCTTAGTCGACGGGGGCCACAGCAAATGTTAAATGTTTATTTTACATTGTTAAATAGTTGTAAATCTCTCTTCCAGTTGACAGAAAAATACTTTTTAGCCGACTATAAAAAGGGAAATATTTATTTTACAGAATAGTATTTTAGGGAAATTTATAGCATGAAGGTTCGTGAGTCCCTACGGGAAACATTTCCTATGATTGATGTATTGACACTACCATCTCAATATATTTATGAGAATGTATTGTACGCCAAGAAAAACTTAAGTATGTTTAGTAAAAATGGCGACAGGCATATTTGAAACATAAGAAATATAGATAAAATTGATATACAAAAGTTTAGGCTGCAAAAAACTAATACATTTTTCGTCATTAACAGTATAAGGTTATTAAATAAATTACCTACAAGTATAATAGATTTATATTTATATGTATGAAGTGAAATAGAGTTTAAAAATTGTAATGACTATATTAATGATAAAGATGTCTGGACCCGTTCTGATCTGCAATTGTGGTCTCACAACTAGTAAACAGATCGCCTTTTCAAGTGAGTACTCTAGGTATGTTATATATATTTGATATTGTAATAATGTATTATTACTTAATTATTTTTACTCATCTTGGGTCCCTGGTTCGAATCCCGGTGTGTACCAATGAGTTTTTAATTAAAAAAAATATGTACATTTGTTTGACAACACCACTATAGTGCCTCGTAGAGCACGTTTAGCTGTCGAACCCGGTTTCACTATACCAACTTGTGAAACTGTTTATAGATGGGTTATTGAGTCTATTTAAAACATCGCAACGAGCTAGTCACTTGTCCGGTGTAGACTCATAGCATCGGCTACGACGAGGTGGGATTAAAACCTCTCCGATGGGTACCCTGTGGCGGTCTAGGCGGTCTCGGGCGCCGTCAGGCACCCGTGATGATGTATGTGTACTTAATTATTTTTTTATTATATTTAACTTTTCATCTTTGGATAAGGTAATCTCTTATGCTTATTTATTTATACTTACATTATGCAGGTACTCTGTTATTATATATTATTATTTAGTAAAGTGCCTGTACTCTTTGGTATTTGCAGGTCTGTACATAGGTACAGTAACCAATTACTATAATGATAAATAATCTGCTATAGGGTTACGAATGCTTTTTAGTAGGATGAAAGCATTTTAAGTATGCTACCATATGCTATATGCATATAGGTAACTCAATGGCTGTTCCTCTGTTAGTTTGTGTGAAGCGCCGAAGTTTTTTACTTGCTGGTACCTCTTTCTCCGGGGTGTCTCCGGGGAGATCGACTTTACTACTAGTGTTTACGCCCTAAACGATATCGACCCATATAACTATGTTACTGCGATTGATAGTCATTTAAAAACATCTAGAGCCAGTATAATAATAATAATATATACCTATAATATAAAAATTAATAATATTTAGGGCGTGGATATGGTTGGTGAGGTTGTTCGCCTCGGTGGCACCCTTGTATGGCAGATGAAAATCGTAGTTGTAGTTGGGCAGTTTATTTTGATTTAATAACACCTTTCATTATTTAATCTATAATAATTATATACATTTCCCGCCATAAATACTGTTGTACAATTAAAATTAAAAAACATTTGAATTTGGAATCTGTCCTTTTTAAACGATTGTTCATTGTGTTTTCTCATTTTGGCAGATTTTACATTGTGCAATATTTTGCGATAAAATGGAGTGGGGTGATAAAGAGAACCAAATCGCTGTGATGGCATTACACAAAGTAGGTATGGAGCCAAATGCAATTTTTTAAACTCTCCATACACTTGGTATTAGTCAAATGTTTGTGTACCGGGTATTAATAGGTACAATGAGACCTCCTCTATTTATGACAGAAAAAGATCTGGCCGTCCACGTAGTGTTCGTACGAAAAAGGTGGTCAAAGCAGTAAGGGAAAGATTTCAAAGAAATCCTGTCCGAAAGCAAAAGATTTTATCTCGGGAGATGAAGATACCTAGATATGGTCCTTCCATCAAGACTCGGCGCCGGGTCATAAAGCTCGGTCCACGCAGTCTTGGTTGGAAGCGAATGTTTTGGACTTCATAAGAGCTGAACACTGGCCGTCGTCTAATCCCGATCTTAATCCGCTGAATTATGATTTATGTTCAGTTTTAGAGAGTACGGCTTGCTCTAAACGCCATGATAATTTGGAGTTAAAACAATCCATACGACTGGCAGTGAAGAATTTTCCCATGGAAAGAGTGCGTGCTTCTATTGATAACTGGCCTCAACGTTTTTTATATTTTTAATTGTTTGATGTTTTTGTATTAAACTAACACAATGTAAAAGCAATAAATGTTATTCGCTTAATTAATAGATTTGTTTTTTCTTTGTTACAATAATTACGGCAAGTCTAGGTATATTGCAGACTAACCAAACGCAGTCTAGAACTCATTGTATATATTTTTTTGACTATTCATAAATATCTGTCAAGATTTACATGAAATAAATAACTTTGATTTGATTTGGAAGAGGTTTTCAGTTCCGTTGTTTTCTTTAAATTGGTTTAGAACTTTGTCATTTATAAACCGATTTTGATATTTTGTTCTTTGAAGGATATTATATATTTCCAAATGGACCTCATATAAATATAAATATAAACAAAATCGTTTAGTTTGGTTTTCAAATCAATATAACCGGAAAATACTATGTATATGAAACTGCCACACATACCTTCTGCCGGTATCATCATAGGCTTTGGAACTCCGAAATAAATTACAAATACATCATTTCTTTATTTTCCAAAAGATGTAGCTACAGTTGGACGAGCCTCCGCATTTTTACAAAAGCTGTTTTAGACTCTTCTAAAACAGCTTTTGTAAAATGAGGAGGCTCGTTATAGATTGTATAAAACAAACGGTCAGTATTTGAGGTTAGTGGAAGTGTCGTCAAAGATTATATTTAAATTATTAATTCTGGCTATAAGGGCCGTTGACATCAGAAGAAACATACAGGGCTGGAATGTATGACATTGAGTCCTGAAGATTCCACTCTATGAAGTCGGCACCAAGTTTTCAATAATAGGTATAATTTTAAAAGCTATTCTTACAGTTGATGCCACCTACATCTGTCGGAGTTATACTGATCAATATTCTCCCATTCCTCTATTTCGCTTGCGTACACGTCGTCGTCCCATTTCGTCTAAGGCATGCTCGATAGGTTTCAATTCTGGGCTGCGTGCTATCCCAGCTGTATGAGGACAACCCTTCTACGGCGTTCGACGTTCGATGGCGTTCTTGCCCATGTTTACTAAAAAATGGGCCAACATACATAATTAAGGGTTCATTTACGTATCCTTTTTGCAGTTTAAGTGCCATTTTCTATCACCAATAGCTCGGTGCAGCCCACACGTGTACACATGAGCAATGCAAGCTTGGTTATAGCGTCGTATCTTCTGGCCTTCTGTAGATTCTTTACCTCCCATCGTGCGAGTATAGCTCCTTGAACCTCGACTCATCCGAAAACTCTTGACCAGTCACCCAGATTCATTTGTTTTCTAGCGAAACTCAGTCTAGAATTTCGATGTTACCTTTCGAATTTTACACCATTTGTACACGTATTCGGATTACACCCCAGCATCTAGAAGATGAGTTTTTACTTCAACAGCCATTTGTAATTGATTTATCAATATTGTTGACACATCATCGTCGTCGATCATCAAATCGCTGGAGCTCTATTTGAACGGTTGATAGCATTAGCTACACACCAACAGTTCTTGCGTATAACGCCCATCTTCAAAGATTGTCAGAATTCTGGTACACTCTTCAGGGGTTAGTGGCTTATGTTTTTAATTGAATTTGATCAGAATAATGAATTTCTGCACATAAGAAACATCATATTTGTGTGATAGAACAGAAACGAGGTGAGACAAATAAATGTTTCTAAATTGGTGTTCAAACTTTTAAAATCATCTTTATTTTTCATTTATTGTTTTAATGGCAATCACCAATATGTGGGTAATTCAGTTTTTATTTTAAAAGATAAGATTAAATATTTTTAAATTTATTGCATTTTTTATAACCGACCCATTTTCTTTGCGGCCCAGTTTAGTTGCTTGATAAAGTATCAGAAGTTTTACCTCTTATGTTATCTCCCAGAACGCAATGTTGGCGAGCTCAGCCGAAGAAACTGACTGTCCACTAACACCAAGAAGGTTTCCACCCTGGCCTTGGCCACACCCTGGCCCTTTCTACTTTGTTCATCACATTTTTTAAGAAACCGATGCCAATTCTCTTACCGACAACTGTATGTTTCTATTCAATTTTTCACACTTAATAGTTGTCCATCACACATATTGTCGAACCCACAACCTCCGGATTGACGCTAACGGCGCACACAACTAGGTATCACGAAGGCGGTCAATGTCAACTAATAAAATCGGTATTTCATATAAATACAGAACTAACGGGAGGACACTCAGATATTATTTTCAGATTTTATTTTAGTCTGAAAGTATATAAATACAAAACCTAATAGTTTATTTAATATCTCAGAATATTATCGGACAATACCAACCTAACGAGTCAATTTTTATGAAGAAGCATTCGACTGAATGCGAAATGTCTCCACAGGATAAACCCATTTCGCATTCAGGATCCAATTATACATTATTTTCGTCAGAACTCGTTCAATTGAGTTGATTAGACTCCCCCTAACGGAAGGCTTCGCCACTCGTCAGCGATTTGCCTCTCATTGGATTTCCATCAGTGATTGCCTCTAGCCGCCATCTCCCGCCACCCTTGTATCAATCAGACGTAGGTACTTCTGCAATCCTTTTACTGCGGGGGGTGGAGACCGATGTGGCGCAAAGTTACGTGTTCTGGCGTTGTTTGGTGCTTGTGATGCTACTGATTATTAGGTAAATTATAGGTTGAACACCTAATATCGAAGGTCACATAATATCTAGATTTAGGCAATTTTTCACAGTTTTCCAATACGGAACTATTTTTTTTAATACACAATTATATGTAAGTTATAGAATGTTTTTCTATGTATGGTATGGTATGTATTTTTAGGGTTTTGTACGTTATAATGAAAAATGGATCCCTTATGGATGCTAGTGATTAGTCCATTTAATGTTGTCCAGACAGATATCTCGGAGACCGCTCGAGGTAGAAAAGTGAAATTTGGAATTAGTAGGTAATAATAATAATATAATGATTTGAAATATGATAATTTGTAATATAATAATGTTGTGGGAGAAATATTTGTAAGGATGTAAAAAAGGCTAATAAATAAACCGCCATACAGATGCCAAAACTGTTAAGTGACCTAGTCATGTTTCGGTACCTATTTCGTAACCGAATTGTTTAGCCAGCATGGTGGGAGCGATCAATATTGTTAAACAACAATGTATTGATCGACCTCATTCATGGATTTTGTAGGCTTGCATCGGGTAGATATTGCTGTACCTAGTATCTGTCTCCTATATAAAAAATGTGTCTTCTTGGTGCCTAAAGCATCACATGTAAACAAAGAAATGTTTCCATCAAATATTTTCTCAGTAACCATTTGCAATTTCACTGACTACTTTTAATGGCACCTTTTACAATTTCACTTTAATAGTTTAATTTCTATATCAAGCTTATGAAAAATAATCTATAATGATTATATATATATATATATATATATAGCAGCCTAACCAAACGCACTCTAGCTAGAATCTAATTTTTTGAGCACTTATTCATAAATATCTGTAAAGATTTATATAAATAATTTTGATTATACCTATTAATTTGATTAAATTTAATATATACCAACTTTGGTAATGCCTGTCTATAATACTCTCTGCAACTATAGTATTGTCTACCGTGGCTACGATGTCAGATAACTCCTGAATTATTCCAGCAGATGTAGAATAGGTACCTCAACAGTGGAGTATGCCAAAGATTTATTTTTTCTTGTAAAGCCAGATATTTGTAATAACAGTTGGCATACAAGAAGTTTGGTAAGCGACAAGGCCCCGCCCGGGTCCCGTCCCCGAGCCTGCGGGAACCGCATGCTTAAGTTCCTATTACACTTCTTCCAAGTTCGCTATTGGTGTTAGCAGCCACAAACGCCGCGCTCTGATTGGTCCGCGACGCAAAAAACGGGATCTTTTGTGACGAGCTGGAGGCGATTATTCACAACTATTAGTTATGGGTGAATGAGCCAACCCTCGCCTCGCTCGAGGGATGCCATAATCTGCTACTCTCTTCTTATCGATACCTATTTATTTAGTTTAATTTCAAACTCGACTTTTTTTATTGCTATGGTAATATGTATAGAGATTTTTTTATAAATTGACAATGTCTCAAAGGAATGTAAACCATAGCCAAAATATTAAAAATAACATATTCGTACAAATAAAAATGTTTGGTATGTCGATACAAAAATTTTATTTCAAGTAAAACTGTTTTTGCAGTTTTTTTACATAAAAGTTACAACACTTATAACACATAACACTTCACCAATTTAGTCCCGGAAAATAAAAATAATATATACTATCACGGGTGCCTATTTGGCTCCCGAGAACCGTTTAACGGCCTCAGGGTACCCAGCGGTGGGATTAACCCGTCCTCATTTCGCCGATGGTATTCGGAGGCAACCTAACAAGTAGCGAGCTTGTTGCGGTGTTTATGATGAAATAACCTCATTGCATAAAGCGGTCACCCATCCCAGGCCGGCCTTGTAGTCATCTGCCTAACCTTATTATCAGTTGCGCAGTGACTTTACCACTAGGCTGAGGCTGCTTTTTTTGTCCCGAAAAATTTACTGAATATCTGATAAAGACTTTCTCAGGTGCAGTTAAAAACGGAAACCTACAAAAACTAAGTACCTACATGTGAGTTTTTTTTTCAAAATTATACCTAATGCCATTTAAAATCTAATCTGGGCTCAAACGGAAAAAAGGCAATCGAATGGAACGGCATCAGTGCAGCATTTGTCCGAAAATATGAATTATAATACACAACAGCTTTTATCTTAATTGTTTGTATATTTAAGTATGTAATTATACTTAAATATTTTTTTTTACTGACAAAGCCTCTTTACAGCTGCAATTTGGTGCGTATTTTTATTTATTTTATTATATTTAGCAATAGTTATTTTATTACAGCTGTATTTATCATTTGTATGTGACGGGGATTTCTTCTTGCCGAGATGAATCTTGCTCAATTGTAGCCAGGATTTATTGATGATTTATCATTTATTGTAATAAATAAATGATTTAAATATAATAATTATTATGGGTTACTATCAGATATGAATAAATCGTGTTATTCTATGACACAAAAAGTCAATAAAAAACTTTTTGACAAAAAATCATTTTTCTTTTGTGTCGATAACGATATTATTTGGTTCTATTGCGTCGTCGCATCCCTACACGTGTTTACTATTCCAGAGTTGTATAATGGGACCAGTGGCAGTTGGCAGTTACCGTCTCAATCATCCCACCTTTTACTCGGAGGGCGAGCGAGACAAACATAGCAACTTGCACGGGACAGAGCCAGATAGCCGAACAACATTCATATCTATAGAGACTGCAATTTTCATAATGTTACCTCCGTAGATAGAGCAATAACCAACTGTATGTTGAGCGGTGTAAGGTCGTTATTGGAAAGATTTATTGTGGAACAAGTTATAAAGAAATATTTTAGCATGTATGTTTTTGGAATATGAATGCAAATAAAAATGATGAATGTTTACATAAGGCGGAGTTAGTGGCTTTTCATTTGGCTGCATGCTCGAGGGGTTCGCGCGACGCCATATTGCTTTTTTACTGGTACCGTCCGCAAAACCGCGGGGACGAAGTTACCAATCACTTTCCGGACTCCCGACATGCGCCACCTCAGCCACGTTGTTGTTATTTAAATCCTTAACTTTTCGCATTTTATTTTCTAAACTTTGAAATGATGATTAATATTTATGATGACCTTTTAGCTGGCGACGGCGGGAGCGGGAGCGGGAGCGGGAGCGGGAGCGGGAGCGGGAGCGGGAGCGGGAGCGGGAGCGGGAGCGGGAGCGGGAGCGGGAGCGGGAGCGGGAGCGGGAGCGGGAGCGGTGTGCAACAACTTGTAACGTTGAGCGATTAGAGTAGCAGTTACCTATCTACAAAATGGCCGCAGTACCTATCGTCTACTTGCAAATCAATGAATTAAATAAAGGTTACAGTAACGGCTGTGTTTGTTTCAGGTGATGTAGAGTCAGAGGCGAATCCAGTTTTTTAAGGCTTTTGTACAATTGTCTATGAGTTGGACCTGGCGGGGAACTGTTAGGTTTACTTAGTTCATAATGATGTCTGAATGGTTCCGGAATATGACTACAAAATTATCTAAATAATGTTACTTAGTTCATTATGATGTCTGAATGGTTCCGGAATATGACTACAAAATTATCTAAACCATGTTACTTAGTTCATTATGATGTCTGAATGGTTCCGGAATATGACTACAAAATTATCTAAACAATATTACTTAGTTCATTATGATGTCTGAATGGTTCCGGAATATGACTACAAAATTATCTAAACCATGTTACTTAGTTCATTATGATGTCTGAATGGTTCCGGAATATGACTACAAAATTATCTAAACAATTGTTGGCGATGCACAAAGTTGTTTAACAAGTTTCTGAGCATGCCAAGCCCGCAGGTTACGCGGGACTATATCCAATTTCCTTGCCGGGAAGGAAAATGCCAAAAAAACAAAGTGAGTAGTACTGACCTGAAAGTTGTGACCAACCAAACAACCAAACATAGGTGCACTCAACCAGCAGTGTATTTGAGGGTGTGTACGTGTGGGTGGTGAATTATATGGTTGTTATGACCTGGATGAGCACTTTTCCACCAGGAATGGGTCAATCTTTGGTCCAAGAAAACTTATCAAACCGGCGTCCGCGCCGGCGCAAGTAATAAGTACTTTCTACAGTAAACAATGTAACACAAACACTACACAAGCTTTATACGTTCACAACACACGTTAAACAAATACAATAGTCTATTAAAAAAAACAAATATAAATGGTAAATCAATTAAAAGAGCAAAATAATACAAAAAGGCGTCGGTATCAAATTACAAGTGACAAAACCAAACGTCAAAAAAATGTTTATAATAAAAAACAATGGCCAAGGACAATAACAAATATGCCAAATGTCTTCCAAGTTAGAACTTTCAAGCTGCGATCAAAAATGCATTTCGAACATCCCCCCAGCCCTGGACCGGGGGACGCGATCCACAAAATAATTCATTAATCCAAGGGGAGACGTGAGAGAGTGGCCACAGCTCGTTTCAAGACAGAGCCACCTGTCAAAACCTCGGCAAACCGAGGAATACCATCGCTTCCAGGATGCAAACCTAAAATGCGTCCGCGGCGCCAAGACAATGGTGAAGCATTTGCATCCTTCAACAAAACCAAGTCGCCTATCCGAGGCGGCTCAGTAATATCAGCCCACTTGACCCGCTGCTGCAGTATATGCAGGTACTCCAAGGACCAACGACGCCAGAAGTTCTGGGTCAACTGCTGCAATAATTGGAACCTAGAGAGTCGGTTGGACTTCACCTCCTGCCAAGGATATTCTGGCAGCGAATTAAGTGGCTGGCCAATAAGGAAGTGACCCGGGGTCAAAACTTCCAGGTCATTTGGGTCAGAAGAGACAGGACACAAAGGTCTGCTATTTAAAACAGACTCAATTTTACAAAGTACTGTGGCCATTTCCTCAAAGGTCAAAGTCGTCTCCCCGACAACACGTTTTAAATGATTTTTAGCCGATTTGACCGCAGCTTCAAATATTCCACCCCAATGTGGACAAGCTGGAGGACTAAAACGCCAAGTAATACCGGACTGAGAGAGTTTAGCTCCGATGTCAGATTCCTTCTCAGCCAGGAATTTATAGACTTCTAATAAATAATTATTGGTACCAATAAAGTTTGTACCACAATCCGATCGTATTAAACTAGGTAGACCACGGCGTGCAACAAATCGAGTCAAGGTTGCTATGAAGGCTTCAGTAGACAATGAAGTGACTAGTTCAAGATGGACAGCCTTTGTCGCCAAACAAACAAACACACAGCCCCAAGCCTTGACAACCTTCGCGTTTCGGAGGTTGTGGGTTTTGAGGTGAAAAGGTCCACAAAAATCGGTGGCACATCCAGCAAAAGGTCGAGCCTCCGTAACCCGATCGCTGGGTAAATCACCCATCTTCGGCTGCATCGTGACAGCCCTGGTTCTATAGCAAGGTATGCATTTAAAAATTATAGAACGAATAGCTCTTCGGGCTCCAAGTATCCAAAATTGCTGTTGCAAGATAGCCAACAAGGCATTGCAACCAGCATGCGCATTTTTAAGATGTCGATCCCGTATTAAAATGTCCAAAAAATGTCCGTGCCTTGGTAAAAGAAGTGGATGTCTAGCCCCAAACGGTAAGGACGAATTCCGGAGTCGACCGCCGACCCTTAGAAGCCCGTGACCATCCAAGAATAGACTCAACCTGCGTAGACTACCCACCACGGCCTTGCCAGACCGCAGAGACTCAAATACCGGACGAAACTCTTCGAGCTGGATAAGTTTCACCCAGTAGAGGAGCGCCTGATCTCGTTCGTCCGTAGAGATAACTGAAGTCGTTAATCGTGATGACTTGATTCTACAATTAT
Source organism: Monopis laevigella (assembly GCA_947458855.1). Taxonomy (NCBI): domain Eukaryota; kingdom Metazoa; phylum Arthropoda; class Insecta; order Lepidoptera; family Tineidae; genus Monopis; species Monopis laevigella. The sequence goes on along the minus strand of OX381584.1, from coordinate 27,793,725 downwards.
GAATAAAACGTCTAATCCAACTCGTCACTGCAAGCAACTTGTTCAATGAGCTGTAACGGTTCAAAAGGATGTCATAATTTACAGGCTCTACCTGAACAGCAAGACAACGTAGCCCAGGCAGTTCAGTAAGCTCAGGAAGAAAAGAATTATTCTCCGGCCATGCTGATGGCGAATGGTTAAGCCACTCTGGTCCCCACCAAAGTGGATGAGCAATTAAAGCGGAGGCGTCGCAGCCGCGTGAAGCACAATCCGCAGGGTTGGTTGCACCGGGAACGTGTCTCCAAGTGATAGAGGCGTCCGAGCCTTGTATCTGGGAAACTCGATTTGCTACAAAAACTTCCAGATTATGCACCGGTGCTTTCAACCAAGCCAAGACAATCATACTGTCGGACCAGCCAATCACGTCATGGACCCGATAATATGATTTCAATATGGTGAAGGAATGATTTAATAGCCGACAAAGCAAAGTAGCCCCACACAATTCAAGTTTCGGAATGGTAATTCTTTTCCGAATAGGCGCAACCTTGGATTTGGCCATGACCAAGGTGGTATGGACATCACCATAGCAATTAACAACGCGCAGATAGACTACTGCGGCGAATCCGCATTCAGAGGCATCACAAAAACCATGCAAGGAAGCGTGGACAGGGGCACAGGGCGATAAGCGTCGAGGCAAATTGACCTTGCTGAGGTCACCAATGTTTTTTACAAATGATTCCCATTCACGTGCCAGATCACCAGTTAGGGTATCATCCCAAGACAATTCAGACAACCAAAGCTTTTGGAGAAAGCATTTCGCCCAAAATACTACTGGACATACCCAACCATTGGGATCGAAAATGCGGGCAACCATAGACAACACCGATCGCTTGCTATACACTGGCATCAGGGGGAACTCTACCTTATAGGTGAAAATATCTTGGGTTGGTTGGTATTGAATACCCAGAACTGCAATCGTGTGAAGGGAATCAGCATTCTCAAAGGAGTGGATTTCTTGACAATGATCCAGGGGGAGGTCAGATAGAAGATTAGGGGAGTTCGATACCCACCTCCGAAGTTCATAACCTCCAGCCTGCAACAACCCAATAAGCTCGCATTTTGCTTGAAGAGCCTCCTTCAAGCTAGACGCACCCGTTAAAATATCATCGACGTAAATGTCGGATTCCAAAATAGCTGCTGCACGGGGATAAGACAAACGCTCACGTGCAGCTAGCTCCAATAATGTCCGGATGGCGATAAATGGACTAGACCGGAGTCCATACGTATTGGTATTTAACTCGTACGTAATAAGCGGTTCGGTGGGAGCCTCTCTCCACAGTACGAGTTGATACTTCCGGTCCTCTGGGTGTATCAAGGTCTGGCGGAACATCATCCGGATGTCAGCTACAAACACTACCTCATGTCGGCGAAATTTAGTCAGGACGTCACAAATATCGGAATGCAGCTTCGGACCCGAATGGAGACATTGATTTAGTGAAACCCCCGAAGTTGAAGTGGCTGATCCGTCAAATACGACCCTAATCTTCTCATTACCCGCCTTAAATACGGCATGATGAGGTATGAAGTAGTGCTCCTCAGTGCGCCAGTTAATCTGAGAAACGGCCATGTGACCCAAGTCAAGGTATTCCCGCATAAAGTCAATATACTTTAAACGGAAGTTTACATCTCTAGACATTCGGCGTTCCATAGAAATGAACCGTTTCTCAGCAATAGCTCGAGACAAACCCAACTGAGGGCGGACTGTCAAAAAGGGCAACCGAGTCATAAACCTACCACACTGTAGACGGGTGGTAGTTTTAACAAAGAAAACCTCACAGTCATGATGCTGAGGATCGGACCTGCAGACAGTAGGTGGCTCCTCCATATGCCAAAACTGCTGAACTGCATCACTCAGCGACATGGTAAGGTAGTCTGTGCGAGCAAATGGGCCAGAATCTTCCCGAAGAACTGGTCCCAAAACAATAAAGCCAAAGATGGAACGGAAAGCAACTAAACCTCCTGATTGCAAAACCCTCCGTTCACCAGACAAACAATTTCCTAATACGTCGGCTCCCAGTAATAGATCGACAGGGGCAGAAATATAATATCCTGGATCCGCCAGGGTCAAGTGTCTGGTCAACCGCCGTATTGATAAGGACAAATCAACAACAGGTTGCCTATCCAGAATATTTTTCATAACAATTGCGTTAAGAGATACCCGGGGACCAAAATTGCCCCTAGGGCCAAAGGTAAAACCTATGTGACCTACAACACCCGGTGCTTGTAAACCACCAATGCCTCGCACAGGTTCATTATGAGGAGTTACAGTCAAGCCCAACCTATCTACAAAGCTTTTTGATAGAATGCACCCCTGGGAACCGGTATCCAGGAGGGCCCGTGCATGATGAGCAACCCCAGACTCATCATATACACCAACAACTGCTGTAGGAAGGAGAACCGTCTCCAAGGTACTACGAGCAGGTTGCAGATAAGTTGGAGCTACATCATCCTATTCGGAAGAGACTCTACCCCGGGCAGAGACTCTATTCATGGTACCCACTCTATCTCTTGTGGAACCTCTATCCAGAGCGACCGGAGGTGTCCTAGCTCTAGCACCCAAGGATGGTTCTTCTTGTGAAACAGGGTAGTTGACAACACGTACCCGCTCAGCTGAACCCCGGGATGATGCCGGTGATCTTCTAGGCCTTCGCGTCAAATTCGCAACAGGTCTCCCAGACCTGCGAGGTGGAGGATGTACTGTAGAATCAAAATTAGGATGTCCCCCGCCCGAGGGGGAACCCTGGGAAACAACAGAGTTATTGGGAGAATAATCTCCGGAGCGGTTCGCGCATAAAAGAGGGAGATGCTTCCCATGGCAATAATTACACGGACTTGTATTAGAACAGTTCCGATATAAATGTGACCCCAAACAACCATAACAAAGGGAGCCGATTCTTGCAAACTGTCGTCGAGAGGAAATACTCAGCTGTCTAAACAGTTGACAAGTAGATATGAGGTGGCCTGTATGTCCACAGTAGCCACACTTACTATTGGACACAGCCATAATGATTCGTGGCTGAGCACCAGACCGCCTGGAATCCACTGGTGGGGTATACCTGCGCTGTACTGCAGCGGCAGGCCCAGATAGAACTGGTGCAGTATTGACCTGAAAACGACACTCATCTTCCAAGAAAACAATAAGGTTATCATAAGTAGGCAAGTAAGTTGAGGAGTCACCACCAAACCGATGTTCAAACCTCTCTCTCAGAGTCCCCGGTAACTTGGTGAGTACTATGTGAACCAGCATATAGGACCACTCATTGACCGGCAGACCCAACCTCTTAAGAGAGTTTGTAGCCACTATAAGGGGGTTCAACAAAGTCACCCTTAGGTCAACAGCTCTAGTAACAACAGGCAAGTTCAAAATTTGAGCAATATGTGTATCAGTTAGCCGTCGGACATTTTGATATCGGGACTTTAATATTTGAAGAGCAACATCAAAATTTTCATTATGGAGAGGTAGGTGCTGAACGAGGTCTCTAGCCTCACCCCGCAAACAGGACAACAAGTAACATAATTTTTGAGCTAGAGATATGTCAGGCCGCTCTTCTACCAGGCTTGAAAACAAATTAAGAAAACCTACCCATTCCTCAAGCTTACCAGAAAATTCAGGTAGGTTTAGAGTTGGTAAGTTAGACATATTAACAAGTTCTAATTTGGGTACAGGAACTTCCTTACTCTGTGAACGTGAAGAACGAACAAAGGCTGCCGCTTCAATTTTGTCTATAATCTCATAAGCCTGATCAAAATCTGCATGTAACAATGTTAAAGCCTCCTGGTCTGTTTCCGACAAACAGGAGAGGGCCTGTTTATATGCTGTCTCCAACCGTTTAATATATCCATCCAACTTTTCCACCCTAGCCAAAAAGGACTCCAGCTTGTCAGGTCGCTCTGCCAGTAGGGCTGCAGAGGCCAACCATCTTAAAACTACCCTTATTTCAGCAGTGGAAGCAGTATAAGACATTTTACTAAGTATAAGAGGTATTTATATATTTAATAAATTTACCAAAAAATAATTAAAAATTTACAAACAAGTGGGTATTTAAATTTATAAATTATACAAAAGTACAAGACAATGTAATAACTGTACAAAGTATATAATATGTATACATATAGGATTATATGCAAATTAAAATATTTATTGGGATAAAAGGTTATCCCAACCACGCTCTGCTACCAGATGTTGGCGATGCACAAAGTTGTTTAACAAGTTTCTGAGCATGCCAAGCCCGCAGGTTACGCGGGACTATATCCAATTTCCTTGCCGGGAAGGAAAATGCCAAAAAAACAAAGTGAGTAGTACTGACCTGAAAGTTGTGACCAACCAAACAACCAAACATAGGTGCACTCAACCAGCAGTGTATTTGAGGGTGTGTACGTGTGGGTGGTGAATTATATGGTTGTTATGACCTGGATGAGCACTTTTCCACCAGGAATGGGTCAATCTTTGGTCCAAGAAAACTTATCAAACCGGCGTCCGCGCCGGCGCAAGTAATAAGTACTTTCTACAGTAAACAATGTAACACAAACACTACACAAGCTTTATACGTTCACAACACACGTTAAACAAATACAATAGTCTATTAAAAAAAACAAATATAAATGGTAAATCAATTAAAAGAGCAAAATAATACAAAAAGGCGTCGGTATCAAATTACAAGTGACAAAACCAAACGTCAAAAAAATGTTTATAATAAAAAACAATGGCCAAGGACAATAACAAATATGCCAAATGTCTTCCAAGTTAGAACTTTCAAGCTGCGATCAAAAATGCATTTCGAACAACAATATTACTTAGTTCATTATGATGTCTGAATGGTTCCGGAATATGACTACAAAATTATCTAAACCATGTTACTTAGTTCATTATGATGTCTGAATGGTTCCGGAATATGACGACAAAATTATCTAAACAATGTTACTTAGTTCATTATGATGTCTGAATGGTTCCGGAATATGACTACAAAATTATCTAAACAATATTACTTAGTTCATTATGATGTCTGAATGGTTCCGGAATATGACTACAAAATTATCTAAACCATGTTACTTAGTTCATTATGATGTCTGAATGGTTCCGGAATATGACTACAAAATTATCTAAATAATGTTACTTAGTTCATTATGATGTCTGAATGGTTCCGGAATATGACTACAAAATTATCTAAATAATGTTACTTAGTTCATTATGATGTCTGAATGGTTCCGGAATATGACTACAAAATTATCTAAACAATGTTACTTAGTTCATTATGATGTCTGAATGGTTCCGGAATATGACTACAAAATTATCTAAACAATGTTACTTAGTTCATTATGATGTCTGAATGGTTCCGGAATATGACTACAAAATTATCTAAACAATGTTACTTAGTTCATTATGATGTCTGAATGGTTCCGGAATATGACTACAAAATTATCTAAACAATGTTACTTAGTTCATTATGATGTCCGAATGGTTCCGGAATATGACTACAAAATTATCTAAACAATGTTACTTAGTTCATTATGATGTCTGAATGGTTCCGGAATATGACTACAAAATTATCTAAACAATGTTACTTAGTTCATTATGATGTCTGAATGGTTCCGGAATATGACTACAAAATTATCTAAATAATGTTACTTAGTTCATTATGATGTCTGAATGGTTCCGGAATATGACTACAAAATTATCTAAATAATGTTACTTAGTTCATTATGATGTCTGAATGGTTCCGGAATATGACTACAAAATTATCTAAACAATGTTACTTAGTTCATTATGATGTCTGAATGGTTCCGGAATATGACTACAAAATTATCTAAATAATGTTACTTAGTTCATTATGATGTCTGAATGGTTCCGGAATATGACTACAAAATTATCTAAACCATGTTACTTAGTTCATTATGATGTCTGAATGGTTCCGGAATATGACTACAAAATTATCTAAACAATGTTACTTAGTTCATTATGATGTCTGAATGGTTCCGGAATATGACTACAAAATTATCTAAACAATATTACTTAGTTCATTATGATGTCTGAATGGTTCCGGAATATGACTACAAAATTATCTAAACCATGTTACTTAGTTCATTATGATGTCTGAATGGTTCCGGAATATGACTACAAAATTATCTAAATAATGTTACTTAGTTCATTATGATGTCTGAATGGTTCCGGAATATGACTACAAAATTATCTAAATAATGTTACTTAGTTCATTATGATGTCTGAATGGTTCCGGAATATGACTACAAAATTATCTAAACAATGTTACTTAGTTCATTATGATGTCTGAATGGTTCCGGAATATGACTACAAAATTATCTAAACAATGTTACTTAGTTCATTATGATGTCTGAATGGTTCCGGAATATGACTACAAAATTATCTAAACAATGTTACTTAGTTCATTATGATGTCTGAATGGTTCCGGAATATGACTACAAAATTATCTAAACAATGTTACTTAGTTCATTATGATGTCCGAATGGTTCCGGAATATGACTACAAAATTATCTAAACAATGTTACTTAGTTCATTATGATGTCTGAATGGTTCCGGAATATGACTACAAAATTATCTAAACAATGTTACTTAGTTCATTATGATGTCTGAATGGTTCCGGAATATGACTACAAAATTATCTAAATAATGTTACTTAGTTCATTATGATGTCTGAATGGTTCCGGAATATGACTACAAAATTATCTAAATAATGTTACTTAGTTCATTATGATGTCTGAATGGTTCCGGAATATGACTACAAAATTATCTAAATAATGTTACTTAGTTCATTATGATGTCTGAATGGTTCCGGAATATGACTACAAAATTATCTAAATAATGTTACTTAGTTCATTATGATGTCTGAATGGTTCCGGAATATGACTACAAAATTATCTAAACAATGTTACTTAGTTCATTATGATGTCTGAATGGTTCCGGAATATGACTACAAAATTATCTAAACAATGTTACTTAGTTCATTATGATGTCTGAATGGTTCCGGAATATGACTACAAAATTATCTAAACAATGTTACTTAGTTCATTATGATGTCTGAATGGTTCCGGAATATGACTACAAAATTATCTAAACAATGTTACTTAGTTCATTATGATGTCTGAATGGTTCCGGAATATGACTACAAAATTATCTAAACAATGTTACTTAGTTCATTATGATGTCTGAATGGTTTCGGAATATGACTACAAAATTATCTAAACAATATTACTTAGTTCATTATGACGTCTGAATGGTTCCGGAATATGACTACAAATCTATCTAAATAATGTTACTTAGTTCATTATGATGTCTGAATGGTTCCGGAATATGACTACAAAATAATCTAAACAATGTTACTTAGTTCATTATGATGTCTGAATGGTTCCGGAATATGACTACAAAATAATCTAAACAATGTTACTTAGTTCATTATGATGTCTGAATGGTTCCGGAATATGACTACAAAATTATCTAAACAATGTTACTTAGTTCATTATGATGTCTGAATGGTTCCGGAATATGACTACAAAATTATCTAAACAATGTTACTTAATTCATTATGATCTCTGAATGGTTCCGGAATATGACTACAAAATTATCTAAACAATGTTACTTAGTTCATTATGATGTCTGAATGGTTCCGGAATATGACTACAAAATTATCTAAACAATGTTACTTAGTTCATTATGATGTCTGAATGGTTCCGGAATATGACTACAAAATTATCTAAACAATGTTACTTAGTTCATTATGATGTCTGAATGGTTCCGGAATATGACTACAAATCTATCTAAATAATGTTACTTAGTTCATTATGATGTCTGAATGGTTCCGGAATATGACTACAAAATAATCTAAACAATCTTACTTAGTTCATTATGATCTCTGAATGGTTCCGGAATATGACTACAAAATTATCTAAACAATGTTACTTAGTTCATTATGATGTCTGAATGGTTCCGGAATATGACTACAAAATTATCTAAACAATGTTACTTAGTTCATTATGATGTCTGAATGGTTCCGGAATATGACTACAAATCTATCTAAATAATGTTACTTAGTTCATTATGATGTCTGAATGGTTCCGGAATATGACTACAAAATTATCTAAACAATGTTACTTAGTTCATTATGATGTCTGAATGGTTCCGGAATATGACTACAAAATTATCTAAACAATGTTACTTAGTTCATTATGATGTCTGAATGGTTCCGGAATATGACTACAAAATAATCTAAACAATCTTACTTAATTCATTATGATCTCTGAATGGTTCCGGAATATGACTACAAAATTATCTAAACAATGTTACTTAGTTCATTATGATGTCTGAATGGTTCCGGAATATGACTACAAATCTATCTAAATAATGTTACTTAGTTCATTATGATGTCTGAATGGTTCCGGAATATGACTACAAAATAATCTAAACAATGTTACTTAGTTCATTATGATGTCTGAATGGTTCCGGAATATGACTACAAAATAATCTAAACAATGTTACTTAGTTCATTATGATGTCTGAATGGTTCCGGAATATGACTACAAAATTATCTAAACAATGTTACTTAGTTCATTATGATGTCTGAATGGTTCCGGAATATGACTACAAAATTATCTAAACAATGTTACTTAATTCATTATGATCTCTGAATGGTTCCGGAATATGACTACAAAATTATCTAAACAATGTTACTTAGTTCATTATGATGTCTGAATGGTTCCGGAATATGACTACAAAATTATCTAAACAATGTTACTTAGTTCATTATGATGTCTGAATGGTTCCGGAATATGACTACAAAATTATCTAAACAATGTTACTTAGTTCATTATGATGTCTGAATGGTTCCGGAATATGACTACAAATCTATCTAAATAATGTTACTTAGTTCATTATGATGTCTGAATGGTTCCGGAATATGACTACAAAATTATCTAAACAATGTTACTTAGTTCATTATGATGTCTGAATGGTTCCGGAATATGACTACAAAATAATCTAAACAATCTTACTTAGTTCATTATGATCTCTGAATGGTTCCGGAATATGACTACAAAATTATCTAAACAATGTTACTTAGTTCATTATGATGTCTGAATGGTTCCGGAATATGACTACAAAATTATCTAAACAATGTTACTTAGTTCATTATGATGTCTGAATGGTTCCGGAATATGACTACAAATCTATCTAAATAATGTTACTTAGTTCATTATGATGTCTGAATGGTTCCGGAATATGACTACAAAATTATCTAAACAATGTTACTTAGTTCATTATGATGTCTGAATGGTTCCGGAATATGACTACAAAATTATCTAAACAATTTTACTTAGTTCATTATGATGTCTGAATGGTTCCGGAATATGACTACAAAATTATCTAAACAATGTTACTTAGTTCATTATGATATCTGAATGGTTCCGGAATATGACTACAAAATTATCTAAACAATGTTACTTAGTTCATTATGATGTCTGAATGGTTCCGGAATATGACTACAAAATTATCTAAACAATGTTACTTAGTTCATTATGATGTCTGAATGGTTCCGGAATATGACTACAAAATTATCTAAACAATGTTACTTAGTTCATTATGATGTCTGAATGGTTCCGGAATATGACTACAAAATTATCTAAACAATGTTACTTAGTTCATTATGATGTCTGAATGGTTCCGGAATATGACTACAAAATTATCTAAACAATGTTACTTAGTTCATTATGATGTCTGAATGGTTCCGGAATATGACTACAAAATTATCTAAACAATGTTACTTAGTTCATTATGATGTCTGAATGGTTCCGGAATATGACTACAAAATTATCTAAACAATGTTACTTAGTTCATTATGATGTCTGAATGGTTCCGGAATATGACTACAAAATTATCTAAACAATGTTACTTAGTTCATTATGATGTCCGAATGGTTCCGGAATATGACTACAAAATTATCTAAACAATGTTACTTAGTTCATTATGATGTCTGAATGGTTCCGGAATATGACTACAAAATTATCTAAACAATGTTACTTAGTTCATTATGATGTCTGAATGGTTCCGGAATATGACTACAAAATTATCTAAACAATGTTACTTAGTTCATTATGATGTCTGAATGGTTCCGGAATATGACTACAAAATTATCTAAACAATGTTACTTAGTTCATTATGATGTCTGAATGGTTCCGGAATATGACTACAAAATTATCTAAACAATGTTACTTAGTTCATTATGATGTCTGAATGGTTCCGGAATATGACTACAAAATTATCTAAACAATGTTACTTAGTTCATTATGATGTCTGAATGGTTCCGGAATATGACTACAAAATTATCTAAACAATGTTACTTAGTTCATTATGATGTCTGAATGGTTCCGGAATATGACTACAAAATTATCTAAACAATGTTACTTAGTTCATTATGATGTCTGAATGGTTCCGGAATATGACTACAAAATTATCTAAACAATGTTACTTAGTTCATTATGATGTCCGAATGGTTCCGGAATATGACTACAAAATAGTTTTTTTTTCATGTCATCACGGGTGCCTTACGGCGCCCGAGACCGCCTAGTCGGCCCCAGGGTACCCAGCGGAGGGGTTTTAATCATGAGTCTACACCGAACAAGTGGCTAGCTCGTCGCGATATTTTTGAATAGACTCGATAACCCATCTATAAACAATTTCACTAGTTGGTATAGTGAAACCGGGACCGACAGCTTAACGTGCTCTGCGGGGCACTATAGTGGTGTTGTCAAACAAATGAACATACTTTTTTAAATTAAAAACTCATTGGTACACACCGGGATTCGAACCAGGGACCTAAGTGTTTATAAGTCCAAGGTCTAACCAACTCGGCCACCACGTATATAGATATAAATAGATATTATATTAAAACGCTTTATTCACAAATTACGCTATTTACAAATTAGTCTGGCGTCACAAGTCATGTTGCCACGCATAAGTATCTACCTTGCTTACGTACCTACAGATACCTGCCTTGGGGTCTGGTGGCTGGTGGTGCAGAAGTAAAGAGATTACGTTAACCTTGTGTGATATCATAAGAACATAATATATTGATTTTGACCACAAAAACTACACCAACTATAGTTTGTTAACCGAAGTAAAGCTTTTAAATCAGAAATAGGTACCTACCTGCTGCTAGATAGTTTTTGTTATTGATTTTTCTATAACCCATTTAGCATGAAGGTAAAAACCGTGCCCGTCCGCGCGGCGCGTTTTTTTAGCTTCATGCCATTTAGTGATAGCAATGGACATAGGATGGACCATGGTAAGAGGATATATACTTAAGGGATCGGGACTGCGGAGGGGATATTAATATAGTCCCAAGAAATACTTATCATCAATAATATATTATGTAGCTTACATGAAACACCTGGGTTCTAACAACAACGTGTGTAGCGCTCGGCGGTTTTGCCTTACAACTAACATAGGTACAAACTTAATTAATATTTTTTCCTCAGGTCAGGTTGTCATTGACATAGGCCATCACCAATCACCTGGGAGATCGTCTTCCCAGCTCTTAACCTGTGTACCCCGATGTCGCGTTCCATCTCTGGGGTAGCGCTAGTTGCAGTTATTTCCTTATTACTCGTTGACCTCATCATATGACCATAACATCTGCACTTTAGTGTTCTTATGGAACTGGTTATATCAATGACTTTGGTTTTATTTGATACTTTCCATTTATCTCTTAATTTTATATTTAACATGCTCCTCTCCATTCCATGTTGGCATATCTTAAGTTTTGGTTTGTCAATCCCCAAGTTTGACATCCATAGAATGAAATCCGATAGAATGCACAATGCACATGTTAAAAACGTTTGCTTTTTGTGAGATAGCGATGGATGGCCTTTTCATTATATATTAGACCAGTAACGAGTCCACATATTATTTATGCGCCTGTTTATATCTTTAGTAGTGTGTTGTTGCGGTGATATCACCTGTCCCAACTATGTGGTTATTTGGTTCTAAAGCCTACGCGACCATTCTGTTAGTAAGGTAACGTGGCAGTGGTCTGGTCACTTTACCTTTTCGACCAGTTTGTCCATAACTATGTGTAGGCAGGATGCTCAGACAAAACATACTTCAGCCACGCTGGTGGTCGGTATCGGAGACGTGGCGAAGCATTCCGATTCTCCATTACACGGCAGTTGCTTCCAGTGTTCCTTCCACATCTTTATATCTGGTGGGAGATGGAGTGGGTAAGTAGGAGTATATAAAGCTCTGAGTTTTCATTGCATTGCATCGGTTTTGTAAAAAAACAATACAAAAATGTAAATGATAATTTAGACTCACAAATTATATTCGTTCAATTTAATAATAAAATAAAAGCGACACAAATTGAGATATGATCGGCAACTGATTAGTGCGTCAACACAGAGCGACAGGAGTCACGGAGAACTCCAATGATGGGGATAATTGGAGCTTTGGCGAACTTTGTGCGTCGTTATAAGTTCCCGCCGCGGGCGCCGGGCGTGCCTCCCCGACACCATTATCGCATCATCACGGCGACAGATTGGTACGCTTCATTAAATTTTGTTTGTAATTTCTGATATTTAATTTTATCTCTTTTCTGTACAGAGGACCTTTGTTCATTAGAAATGTCATGTCGTTAGATATCTGCGTTTACCCGCAGATATAATCTATCAATGTCCCATCTCTTGGTATTCCGACTTACAAGAGGTCTAGTTTATGTTCCCAAACTTGTATTTTCAGCGTCTACCTAAATTATAAACTTTGGCCAAACACAGATTCGTAGTAAGTAAAGCTAGTCGCGCCGCGCCCGGCATGGACTTGGCAATCATGGGTCAGTAGTGGTCACCGACCCAACCACTTTTTAACTTCTCAGAAAATATAAATTAGGTATATTTTGTAATACGACTGTAATTGTACTGTTTCTATATTTTTTACTGTTTGTCAATGATATCAGTCGGGAAGACAAGGTTCGGTTTTTTATAATAAAAAAAATATAAAGTATATGTGCAATTTAGTTTTTTTTTAAATTAAGTAAGTACATAATATTGTTCAATAGCACATATATAGGCATTGAGAGAGTAGATATACTACACTGAGGAAGGGCGATTAACTTTTTGGATAAAATAACAACTAATTTAAAGATGTTATAACTTATGTCAATAAAATGATAGCGTTTGTTTGTAGAACAAGCATGCTTGCGTCACGCAGGTATGTAACTGTTACGCGGTATATGTAGCCGCGACCGACACAATGGTGGTTATAATTGAATGAGTGTGGTTACCCAGTTGCCCACACAATCCGCGGCGCTTGTGTCGGCGACACATGCGCTCGCTGTATGCCCACCATTACTATTGCGTTACACAGAGCTAACTATACAACTCCTGAGATGTTGTTACGTATTCTTATGTGGTTCAAAAGATTGGTTTTCTCTTTCAACACCTAAAAATCACTATTTTTAGTATAATTTCTTTTTGTGCATAACTTTTGTGCACACTTGGCTGCATTTCTACAAAAAATGTTTTGGTGGAATTACATTTATGATTTTGTATTTGTCTAATAGAGAAGTTATAGAGTTATTATACATGCAAACTGGCAGAGTCGCGAGTGCTACAAAACGTATGCCCTTCGAACCCTTCTATAGTTGTACAAAGTATTTATTTATTTAAACACTTAATTGCACAGTAGGTAAACATAAGTTATATACAAAGGCGAACTTAATGCCTTAGGCATTATCTATCAGCTAACCTTTATGATTGTGTTTGAAGTCGGGTGCTTTGTAATTCAAATTTTAATAAACTTATATAAATTAGGGCACACATATTACTAATACATAAACATATATATTTATACAACTTGCTATTCTTACATAAAGTTTCATCCAAATATTCACGAAGTGACCAACTCCGTGTTTAATATGCTACACCAATATATGTATACATAATAGTATGTAGGTTACATGTATGTAAATATTGATTTTTCTTCAATAATAATATTACCTCCTCAGTGGTCTAGTTGTATCCGGAGGTCGTGGGTTCGATTCCCAACCATTGCAACTTAATATTGGTATGTTTTTCTATACTGTGTGCCATGGGGTTGGATAATATGTCCGTTAATGATAATGTATCATTGTTTCTGGTACACTTAGTACAGCCTGGAACTGCGATCCCCAACCCTTCTCAGCCACGGACCCCTATATAGGAAATCAAGCAATATTTTCAAGAAAACGGCAATAAGAGTCTTTTAGTGTGCCTACTCGTACCTGCAACAAATACAAAAAATATTTTTATAGAAAAAAAAAATGTTCATGTGGAGGTAAATGTTAAAAATAGTTGGATACTTATTATCCCAATAAATAGGGTCTCGGGATAAGTATGTACATTCCGACGAACACAATCGCAACCAGAAACTGGCACGAGTTGTGGAAGTGGACTCGTGGACTGGCTCCCCGACGAACATTCTCCCGCCGCTGCACCACAATCAACTGCACCCACCGTCAGACTTAATTATGCTTTTGAATTTGAATTTGGAACGGTCGGAGCCGACCAATGACCGGAGCGCGCCAATCGCCCGGCGCCGCTGATTGGCCCGAACTAGCTACACCTGCTAATTATTGGCCGAACTGAAACAATAGTCCGTTTAATTATAACAAGATGGCGGCTGTTGTGATTTAAATTTGTAATTCGGGCGCCGGAGTGGTGTTCTGCGACGAATGCGGCGTTGAGTTCGCTTACCATAGTGTATCCACTTCTGTGCTGAGTGTTTCTTTGTGTATATACTATGCGGTGGTGTTGTCATTCTGATGGAATGAGGTTTGTGTGTGATGTGCTTCGTGCCAGCTCCAGCATCGTGCAGCCTTCAGCGGGTGGGACCTACTGCCTCCAGCGGGTGGGACCTACTGCCAACTCCTCCTGCAATTTAACCATTCCTGCAATAAATAAAAGGTAGGAAGCACCAGGATACTTTTGATTGATTTATATTTGTAGGTATGTATTGCCTGACTATCGGCTAACAGAAGAGAATAGACCATGGATATAAGTATCGTCACCACTAAGGTTATTAATCATTCCCAGCATTATAGCATTCCCAGCAATACCTATACATTACCCATCCCAACAATAACCCATTAATATATGTAAAACCATTTATTCAGTAAAAAAAAAAGTTTAAAAAATAATAAAAATGTAAAACTAAATTAAATAAAAAAAATCGTATAAGTCTTGTGTGCCCTATTTACCAGATGCAAATAATACTTCCCTAGATGTATTTGTATCTGGGAGACCATATGGCCCTTCCACCGCAAACGCTACAAATTCTTAGGAGGAACAGTATCTAGCGTATTTCTGTGTTTTTTTTTATCAAATCATTAGTTTGATTCATTGGGTTGTTTTTTTTTTATAAACGGAAAAAATATATTTTGATTCATTGATGTTTACATTCACTAGAATAGTACGATGCTGGTGGACACCGACACTCCGTAATAAAGCAACGTGCCTAACCTAGCCGTGTTTGGGCTTAGTGGAATTGTTATGAGTACCTATGGTCTATAAGTGCCTTACATTCGTAGAAGTCGTGTGGTGTGGCCCGGATCGTAGAAGTGGTGTGGTGTGGTGTGGCCCGGATCGTAGAAGTGGTGTGGTGTGGCCCGGATCGTCACACTCAGTTTGTAACCTCGTTACCTACCTGTCAGGTTACAAATTAATTTAGTTAAAATCTGAAGAAAAAATATGCTGTATAAATGACACTCTATCTTACAAAAAAAAATCCAAGTATTATTTAGACCTGTACTCGATACTACTAATCGTCATTAATACAACCTCGACATATTTGGGTGGAGGTAGAGCTTTTAAATTATACTTATAATTGATAACTTGATGCCTTCATAAAGTAGAATCTTAGGACACTTGTAAATTTTTAATGTTTTTTACATTTTAGTGATTTCTGAAGTGGTCTTTTTTTTTTTTTTAAAGTTTATATTTATTTTGTTAAAAATGTTTTGTTCCCTAAACTGACCAATTTGTGGTCATTTTAATATTACAAGTTTGTATATTGATTAAAAACATTATTATAGACGCTTAATCTAAGAAGTAGGTACAGTTAGTTCTATTAGTTTGGGAGTGAGGGTTTCTGAGATATAAATATTTTTAGTTAATTAAATTATAATTATAGTTTAATAAGTGGTAGGTAGTAGGTAGTAGTAGTAGGTCTATCTAATAATATAATATTCTGAACGAGTTTTGCAAAACCCTTCCAACTAAATCACAACAATTTTCTTTAAAATAAGTCCCCCGCAGGTACGAGTGAATTTCCCAAGGTGTTCGACATGCGACCTCTCGTCCCGCCGCGGAGAGGGGGTGGCTGGGAACGCCCCGCCACTTAGTTTTTTTAATCACCCCTCTATCATCATTAGTATGCCGCATAATGGAGTGTGCGCCGTAATGCGCCGGCAGCCTGCGTGTGGAACTTTGTTTCTCTTACCATTATACCGGTCATTATGTTCACCCTGGGTGTGTGGTGGGTGTTCTGTGGGTGTTTAGGTACCTCTTGCTCGAATTCTGCTTACCTCTCGCATTTTATAAATACATTTTTATCTAAGAATGACAAAATTGTTTTATACTTAGTTGAGTACAAATTTCGTCCATTTACTTTACTAGGTATGTGGAAACATTCCTGCACGCTGGTGCTGTCTCTATCTGGTAACATTCCCGCACGCTGGGTACCCCAACACCGCTTACGAGGTTTCCAGAAACTCGAAGCATACGACACACATGTTGTCACAAACTGTAAATATACCTAACTACTCGTAAAAATAGAGAGCCTCGCATCGAATGAGGGGAGACGTTGAAACTAATCATTTAATAACAACCACTTCATCCGCTCAAACATTATTCCTTCATACGTGATGAGGCTCTCAGTAGAGCTGGGCGTCTGTAATATATAATAACATAATGTAATTATACATCCAGAAACAAAAATAGCACAAAACCACAATTCGATTTGCTCAGGATGAGAATCAAATGCAATGAAAATATCTTTATTTACTTTAAAATATGGCTATTGCGTTATTATAATATAGTTGTTTTGTAACAGTCCTGCTTATTTTGCTAATTAGAGCGTGCAAATTAATAACCTACGACCTCCGGATTCAACACCAGTTGGTGATGGATATAACCAATAGATCCCGGATCTGGGCGGCATAGGGGAAACGTTGATGTAGGCATACATGGTTTATAAAAAAAAAAGGTATTCCGAGTCTAAAACGAACAAGTATTCTCATCACGATGTTCGAATTGACGCAATAGCCCGCCTACAATAGCCCGCCTACAAATGTTCACAGCGTGGTAGAGTAAAACTGGGTCATTCACCATCTATATTTAATAGGTTTGTTGGCAGGTATAAATAATAGTTTCAACGTATTGATAGCACCAGACCCGCGGGGCGATCCAGAAATTAGTTTTGGGGAAGACCCTAGGGCGTTTTGTTTATTTGAAGGATTGTTTAATAAAACAAATTTAATAATAAAATAAATATATAAGGGTATAACGGGTAACATTTGACAATATATATTTTTGTTACTCTATTTATTTATCCGCCGATAGAGTTGTAGTTTTTGCGATCTCATCTGAATCCTCGTGGAGCAGTCATGTATCATGTGTTTACCAGTTTACTGCTAATTATCATATTATATGACGGTCTGATGAAGACTATCGAGCTGCTGGAACTCCTCAAAATTCAAGCAAATTTTGAAAGGTTTTCTCAATATTAATTATTTTATTTTAAAGCGAGTGTCACCAGATTTATTTCATATAAATTTGGTTACGGTCGGAGAAAGGGTTTCGGAACTGGATTTGGAAACACCTTAAAATTAAGGAATAAATGTTTTCTACAAATACTTTAAAATATACATATCATCACGGGTGCCTTACGGCGCCTGAGACCGCCTAGACGGCCCCAGGGTACCCAGTAGAGGGGTTTCTAATCCCACCTCGTCGTAGCCGATGGTATGAGTCTACACCGAACAAATGGCTAGCTCGTATTTAATGATTCTTGTTATGTTTTAAATCATGATGTACATAGTTAACATATGAAGTAAAAATTTAGAGCTAGTTAATAAAAAAAAAGTATTGAATACCTAATGTGATATTTGTCACAATTAATTCAATACAAGTATTTATACAATAAAATACAAAGTATCAGACAGAAGAACTCTACGACAGCAAATAGCATAGGTATGTGGTGGCCAAAACTTAGGATTTACTAAATTTGTTGAAAATCATGTCACTCTATCACACAAAATGTGAGATAAAAACTTCTTAACAAATAAATAAACCGACTTTAAAAATTCTAAAAAGTATAAAATCATAAAAAATACTAGTATTTGGTCCTACTTTTAGGTGTATCACTACTAAAGTGGCTGAACATTCGTTCTCGTAGAATAATATAGATTATGTAAGTATTCTAACTTTCTTTTTCAGTGTTCTAAACCCCCAGCTATATTTTAAAGCCGTTTTCTATTCCTCTGTTCTACTCATGATCGTGACTTGCTTACCTCAAATAATTTAAGTAAATTAACCTTCTAGAGATCCCTATCCAATCTTCAACGAGATGCTCTCATTGTTTTAAACTGATTGTGGACCGCATGGTAGGCAACTGATTGTGGACCGCATGGCAGGCAACGTTTTCTTATGGCAGTAATAGGATGGGCAGCGAGGCCACCACAAACATAATTTGTTGTAAAATAACGCGCATATCAATTTCCGGCCAAAAGCTAGCATGTTTTAAAAGAGTATTGTTTTTTCAAAAAACCCATACAAGCTAATAAGCATTTTCCGTAGCAAAGGTTTATCTTCTGCAGATAGCAGACAGCAGAAGATATTAAGCTAGTAGGGCATTACAGTAGATTTCTAAGCTACCTTTATGTAAAGTTATGGTGGTAGATTAAAAATAAAGACTGTTGCAAGGGTTTTATATAAAAACTGTTTTAATATAAGTAATATAATATATGTTACTATTTATAGTTGTTTGTGTGACTGTCACCGAGATGTTAAATAATTATGAAAAAACCCTGCATACCTAATGTTTAATATTTGAAGTCGATAATATTTGAAATCGGTTAAAAGTGCTTTTACCTATGTAGGTATTACTTAATTACAAGACCTTACAGAACTTAATACTTTAAGAATAGTTTTGTGATCAAAGTGGTAAATATAACTTTATTATTATGAGACAATATATCTTAGCAATCCGGATTCTCCGAGCGGTGGTCCGTCGCGGGAGGCAGGGGAGCGAACTGCAGCAGTCCCGGACTTGAGACCGCAAAGCCTTTCCGAATTCAACTCTCTCCTTCACTGTGTTCGCTGCCATCTCTACTTAACCGAATACTATATGATCCGGTCACTGCATCTTGGATGTTTGCAATAATGTTCTGACGACCGACATTGGAAGTTCAAGATCAATAGACGAAGCAGAGACCCTGCTGGTGCTGGAAGCAGAGACCCTGCTGGTGCTGGAATCCCTCTTGCAACGACTTCCATATAATTGGGTTATTTAACAATTTCTAATGTGTAATTGCTTAAATATGTTCTTAGGAATGTTTGTTTTACACGGAACGGTGAGTTCTATAAGTATTACTTTTATTTTGTTTGCAGTTTGTCATGGTCTGTGAGTTTATAAAACTACTTGCACTTTGTGTACCGTTGCTTCTGGTACACATAGTGCAAGCCTAGAGCTTGGTTAGTGACCAGAGCAATATGTGTAATTTGTCCTACATATTATTATTATTATTTTATTTATAAACTTTATTGCACAAAGTTAGTACAAAGGCGAACTTAATGTCGCTAGGCATTCTCGACCAGTCAAACATTTGGGACAAATTAAGCAGTAAGAAGGTAAAGTAGATGCAGTAAAATATATTTAGGAAATTTCTTCTTTCTTCAAGCACCGAGAGTATACCAGTACGTCTGGTCTCCAGGCTGATACTGCTAGAATGTATAGGTAATTAGATAATACCGGAGAAACAAAATCTATTTATTTAATATTTTACTAAATGCTAACATTTTAAGAGAAACAAAATATATTTTCAAGTCCAAATATTTTAGTTAATAGGCATCAAAATCGGCCTCAGGGTACCCAGCGGTGGGACTTGTTCCCACCCCGTCGTGGCCGATACTATTCAGTCTCTTAATATATCTAAATAATAATTAACTTGTTATCTAATGATAACTACTTGTTAAATAAATTAAATAATATTTACATAAAATAATTATCTACTTAAATAAGAACTACACATTTAGACAATCGTCCAAATCACTGTCCATTGATGGCATGGTACCCAATACGCTGGCAGCATTTTCTCTCTGTATTAATATGCTCAATTTTTGAGCGAAAAAGCTGCCAGCTCTATTGTCCCCAGAGATGTCGATCAGCTTTGGTGCTATTTCATTATATAATGATTTTGCTTCTGTCATATGAGGTCATTAATGGCACCTGTGACGGAAAAATCGACCTGCACTTTTAGGACACGAAAGCCCGTGGTGACCCAGCTCATCAACATCTTTGCCACATGGACAGTGATGTGGTTCACATACCTTAATACCTAAACGTAGACACACGGATACTCTAAAGGTACTGTTGTCCATTAAATTTCCCAAATTTTTGGAGGGGAGCGCATTAAGCCATTGACCAGCCTCGTATTCTGACACCGCTAGAATTCGCGCGCGATCCTCACTTGTTGAGGACGAATCCAACAACATTTGATGACCACGCTTCACCATCGGCAAATCCCACGACTTCTGTATTGTAGGATTATCAGGAAGATTTTCCCCAGGACAGGGCGCTTTCCAAGCATCCCTGGCCTCTTTCACGCACACTGCCTCGACGTCTCTGCAAGACGGGCTTAAGATTCTACCAATAAGGTCTTGTGTGCTATAAATAGAGGACAAGTACGCCGGGAGAGCGATATCTGTAATTTTCCGGATGCCCAAGCCACCAAATTTAATTGGCAATGTAGCCTGCATAAAAGCGCGGGTATTTAATTTAGAATTTAGACTTACTTCCGATTGATTTTGCAAAATATTATCAATATTTTGGAGTAATGATGAAAATTTCCAAACTGGACACGAACGCAAAATATAAATGAATTTTGGTACAAATAAACAGTGTCTAAAAATGAAATGCAATATGACTTTTAATTTCGAAAATACGATTTGTGATAGAATTAAATAAGTCTAATTTTAAGTTTATACAGTTAGGAATACCCTCATCAAATAATGGTGCTTCTAATAAATTTAATGTTGTTTTTTCAATTTTTAAGTTTGGTGCTATATTATAAAATGTTTGTACAATATCATTTCGTTCGGTCATATTATACGCTTCTGATAAATATAACTCACACTTTTTAAAATTAAGGCTTAGACCAACTGACGAAAAATTTGAAATAATTTCGTTTAAATCATCATAAACGATATTTGCTTCATCATCTCCTATAGTAAATCATCATAAACCATTTTCTTAAAAATAAATCTATTTGGAGCATTTCTTATAACAAGAGGCAGTTTGTTCCACAAGTTAGCTTATTATTGATCATGTAAGGAAAAAATCCTTATGAATAAAATATATTACATACATATTGCTCTCTATAGCAAGAGACTGATTGTTGACAATAATTATTTATTATTTTACTTTTAAATTAAGACAATTTTATTATTTCAACTTAATAACAATCTAACTACCTTCTACTACTTGTTTGTAACTGATGCATAACATAATGGGAAACCTCGACTAATGCTTCAATGTTTGGGGACGGTGGCTTTTGTATCTGGTATATT
Source organism: Monopis laevigella (assembly GCA_947458855.1). Lineage (NCBI taxonomy): Eukaryota > Metazoa > Arthropoda > Insecta > Lepidoptera > Tineidae > Monopis > Monopis laevigella. The sequence goes on along the minus strand of OX381584.1, from coordinate 27,771,849 downwards.
CGTGCTTAGAACCGAGAGCCGGAAACTATTGCAAGGCATCCTCAATCATGCACCAGTCCAGGGTTCTGGCTTCGCTCAGCAGCCTGGGTATGCCTCGGACCGAGTGCGAGGTGATATACTATTGACAATTTTATTATTTCAACTTAATAACAATCTAACTACCTTCTCTTATTGTATTTGGATTTATTTTATTTACATAAATATTTTCGTGCAATTAGTCGTGGGTTTTATAAAAAAGAACGTGACAAATGTTTATTTTGGTTAGTAGCATCTTGGGATTGTTTAGAAAAACAATCTCTCCAACATGTGTTTATAGCGGTCACGTCTACTTCTGCTTTGTCTTGGACATAAGTGTAACCAGGAGGTGGTTGCGACCACAATACTTCTCTAGGTACCATTAATAGTTTACCTACATGTATCTACATACAGGCCGGGATACCTTCAGTTATTATACAGTTGTATAATATACAAAATTGTATTGTCAAAAACACCCTTCGGGTTACCTTCACACCCTATATAATATAAATAAATTAAAAAATGGCTGCCATTTCTTTATTGAAATTCCGTACAATAGTAATTTTTTAACTTTTAGAATAAGTATTCTTTAAAAATGTACTGAACTCTAATAATAATTTAGGTAGTATTTATATATGCTAATATTTTTCTAAATTGACATGTTTTCTTGACTGAACCTATGTGGTTGTGCAGTATGACCAATTTCATAAAATAATAATAATGGGGTAGGTAAAAATAAAATGGGATGTTTTTAACGGTGAAGTCCTACATACATATTACCGACCTTAAAATGTCGCTAATATATCCCGGGCCCATTGTACTCGTAGGTACCTATCGCATATCTTCCAGGACTCTGTAATACCTGCTGCTTAGGAAGAGGCAGGTCTCTATCTCCCGTAGAATAACCGAGTTTCGATCCTACCGCTATCCAGATGCAAAAACCGTCAAGTGACCTAATCACGTTTCTGCTTACCATCCCTATTCCCGGCTTTTCTGCTTTGTAGCTTTTCGAAAATAATAATATCCTAAAGAAACTCTATGTAGGTATATAGGAGCATTAGTGTCTGTATACCTATATAGTCTCGTGGTTGGTTATACTGTGGCGTGTCGGATGCTATTTTCTCTTGCAAGGACAAGAGTTGCATCACTGAGAACATTTTGTACCTTATACAACTTTCATAAAATTGTACCTTATACAACTTTCATAAAATACCTGTAAAGGTTTACATGAAATAAATATTATTCAGTTTTGTAATTAGCCAGTCTGTCCACATGGCTATGAGAGTGGTTGCTATTTCCCGACGGAAGTGTTGTTACCGCCTTATACCGTCAACTCCCTCACAAGCACGCCAGAGACTAACCACTACGCCTATCCTAACATGCTTCTTAACTATGATTTTTGATTTTTTATAGGTACGAGAAGTATAAAAAACAAGTGAACCGGTAACACTCATTATACTATGATAACCAAAATAGGAAGTGCCGGGCTCTGCTTCGTCAGGTATACTCGTATATCCTGTTATCCCACAAACTTCAGCGAGACTATTGCAAACTATTACAGACCATATCTCTCTATCATACAAATACTTGATCGGAGAAGAGTAGACGAGTTATTGACATTTAGGTTAACGTCTAATATCTACTTCACAATTAACAAAAAAATAATAAAAGAAAATCATTTTTATTCTGTACATATTGTACATTAAATTATTAACGTTTGCAAATCTTATACAAAGTTTAATCTTTAAATGTGCCCAGATGATTATTTCGTAATATAAGACATATTAAAAACTTATATTATATCAAAATTAGGTAATTAAAAAATTTACATTAATATCTGCTTTAAGTAAGATGAGTAATATTCAAAATGTTAACATTAAACGCTTCCGTATACCTACACCCGTATACATTAAATGTCTAGCTAGAGAAGTTTTCATAAAAATGGAATAAAAAATATCTACAACAAAAAAATATATAAGAAAAAATGTTTCCACTTATAGAAACTACCTCGCCACCTGCGTTTTGCTTATTTATATTCACGACATTGTTTATAGCAACATTTTATAACAACAATAGAATATTTATAAGTTTCCACAAAATAATTTAGCATAGATTTATATAATCTATGCTATAAAGGATCCCTTTTTTTGGGCTAACGTTGTACCTGCAATATAATCACTGATAAATGTAGGGAAAAATTCAAGGAATTTATAAAAATATTGCGCTTTCATAAAACAGTGGTGATCGGTGAACTAGCAAAAGAGTGAACCCAAAATATAAATAAAACACACCATTTTGCGTGCTATTTAATTAAATAATAATAGTTTAAAATATTAATAGTTTTACTTATACTTTTTTTATGGAACTACTATAATATGTTCATAGCCTAGACCATTGTGTATTGCTGTCTCATTCGTCGATTCCTCTGGGTGTAATAACTGTTTATGTCACAGAGTAATAATAATTATTACTCTGAGGTTTATGACAATGAAAGTGTATGATAGCTGGATTGCGCGATGATGTAAGCTGAGCAAGTTATCACTTGTTTATGAACATCACAGATCATTACATTGGTATGCTAGAAATATTGTTTAACTTATAAATAAGGTTTAAAATCAAAAGGGAGCTAAGCACTGGAGTTTAATAAGAAAAGGATCACAGACAAATAGATAGGCTAATAAGAATAATTAAAATAGGAATGATTTTATTACTGTTTCTATCACTTGTTTTTACCTGAGATGATTGATAACATTTGACAAAATGACAATTGACGTTGTTTACAGTCGTTTTTAACTTTTGCAACAATATTTTATTTCAAACATTAATTTTATATGGTACAAATGCAAAGAAAATTCTTTTTATTTTTTTTTATAAATCTGCATTTTTTTCTGTTGAATTTTCACTAATTCTCACATAAGGTACAACTTTTGGCCAAACTTGTATGGATAAAAAAATGCATCCTTTATAGCAAAGATTTATATAATCTTTGCTATATATTTTATTTACTGTTGTTATATAACTTTTAAAAAAGTGAATAAGAATAATGAAACTTTACAGAAAACTTGAAAACAATTACTTTAGAACTTCAATTGAGCATAAATTCTATTAAATAGGTATTCAAGACTAAACAAATATATAGACGTGTAAATAATGAAGAAACTTTAGATACTTTTCTAATTCTTTGTTCATTGCTGGTGCAGCACAAGTCTAAATCTATAGAAAGGCGAGAGTACGTACGTAATTCCAAGGCATCAGCACTGACAGGATTTTACAACTGTTAAGTGCTAAACGTAACTGAGCAAGCTGAGATCCCTTAAACCTTGGCCACGGCACACGCAAAGATAGTCCATGAATAGCTGAGAGACGATTGTCAGATAAAGTTACTCGATTGATAACTTGAGATAGAGAATGAATAAAGACAGATCAAGTGTTGAACAGGCTTAAGTGGCGCATATCTCTATCTGACCCTTAAAACATCAGCCCTAAGTCTACTAAAATATTAAGTAATATAAACCTCTTAGACCGTTTACAATTCTTATAAATTGAGAAGACTGAGCAGCTCTCAAGGTTACAAACGAGACGTATTTTAACCGACTTCAAAAAAGGAGGTTCTCTACTCGTCGCGTATGTTTTTTTTTGTGGATGGTGCCTCATATTTGTCAAATTTTAACCGATTTTTTAATTATTTTTTTCGTGAAGATCTGATGAAAACTGGAGCTGGAGACTGAAACTTCGCAAATTTCGAGAAGTTTTCTTAATATTCCGATATCTTCACCAAATATGAACCGATCTTTTATTGTCTAAGTTACTATATTTAAAAGCGTGATCACAATTTTGGTTTCCTATAAATATGGTTAAGATCTGAAGAAGATTTTAGAACTGGAAGTTCATGTTTTCTACAAACATCTAAGAAATCTGATTAAAACTGACTCAAGGATTCTTGTTTTATTTTAAAGAATGTTTTATATTAATTTAGTTACCAACTGAAGAAAAACTGAGAGCTTCGACAATGAAAAATAATAATGTACTTTTTAAAACCACATTAAGTGTTTGTCACAATTAATAAAATTCAACTTTATTATAACTTTCAATGTTATCATGTTATATCCCACAAAAAAAAGAAAACAGGAAATAAAAACTTTTTAACAAAAAAAAACCGACTTCAATAACACTAAAAAGTATAAAATATTAAATTTATATTTATATATTACAAGTGTTATTTAGTCCGATTGGATTCTACTTTTGAAGTTAGCACCGCTTAATAAAATAATTGTCTCTAAAATAATTGTCCCTAATGTGTCATATGGGTGGCAGAAAAATGTAGGTATAGCTTAAAAAATCACACCTAGTATTGATAACTTGGTGCCAACTTCATAAAGTAGAATCCAGTAGCAAATAATATTATTTTATACTTTTTAGTGTTTTTATAAACGTATTTTATATATGTATGATGGTAGGTGGAGCCTCCGAAGCTACTGGGTCCCCAGCACTCGGGACCTGGTGACACAGCTGTGGCCGTCTGATCAAGTATTGGGTGCTACGAAAAGACTACGAGATCTACTCATGTCGTAGCATATGTTATATGTCTATGAATATCTACTATTATTATTAAGTAAATAAAGATGTTTTAGGGTTTTTTTTAAACATAAACTATACCAAGAGTAGTCATGCTCCCGCCTGTCTTACTTAAATCTTATTATTTTCAATAAAAAAAACAATAATTAATGATCCTCTGTGAGAGCTTTATTTGGAGGTGTTTTGTGTTTTGGCGGAGCTGTCCATCGCGCTGTCGGGCTGACGGGCATTGTGTCGGGTATCCGTGTCCGACACCCGACACCGCAGCTCCCACAATGCCGGCACAAAGCCCCGGGCGATGGGAACCTCCTCTCTGTTGTCGTAGGTTCACTTGCAGGTACAGTAACAAACACATTTTGGGCACAAAGCGGACTTTGGGCAGATCTCACGCGGATTATTTATTAACGTTTCAGGTCTCTACCACGAGTTTTTGCTTTTTCTCATATTTTAATAATCGGTATATATTTGAGTTTTATAATGCTTCGCTAGGAGGTGCTGTATAGAAGTGGCTTTAAAACAGATGTCAGGTAGGTCCTGCAGGAGGTGCTGAATAGAAGTGGCTTTAAAACAGATGTCAGGTAGGTCCTGCAGGAGGTGCTGAATAGAAGTGGCTTTAAAACAGATGTCAGGTAGGTCCTGCAGGAGGTGCTGAATAGAAGTGGCTTTAAAACAGATGTCAGGTAGGTCCTGCAGGAGGTGCTGAATAGAAGTGGCTTTAAAACAGATGTCAGGTAGGTCCTGCAGGAGGTGCTGAATAGAAGTGGCTTTAAAACAGATGTCAGGTAGGTCCTGCAGGAGGTGCTGTATAGAAGTGGCTTTAAAACAGATGTCAGGTAGGTCCTGCAGGAGGTGCTGAATAGAAGTGGCTTTAAAACAGATGTCAGGTAGGTCCTGCAGGAGGTGCTGAATAGAAGTGGCTTTAAAACAGATGTCAGGTAGGTCCTGCAGGAGGTGCTGAATAGAAGTGGCTTTAAAACAGATGTCAGGTAGGTCCTGCAGGAGGTGCTGTATAGAAGTGGCTTTAAAACAGATGTCAGGTAGGTCCTGCAGGAGGTGCTGAATAGAAGTGGCTTTAAAACAGATGTCAGGTAGGTCCTGCAGGAGGTGCTGAATAGAAGTGGCTTTAAAACAGATGTCAGGTAGGTCCTGCAGAAGGTGCTGTATAGAAGTGGCTTTAAAACAGATGTCAGGTAAGTCCTGCAGAAGGTGCTGTATAGAAGTGGCTTTAAAACAGATGTCAGGTAGGTCCTGCAGATAGAGACATAAAACTACAAATATTTACTGTTTTTAAATAAAAATATAAATTAATTTCTATAAAACAATAATCTAAGTATTTGTGGTAGCATGTAGGTAGCATCGGCAGGTACATTCAATATTTTTTAATTAAGTATACAGTTGATTTTCTTGTACTAAATAATAATTTATGGACTATAAATAAAATAATTATTTAAATACTGAGCAATATATGAAAATTGGCACTTAATCATTATTGGCATTTTCTCTGTGCTCTAAATTAAACACAAACATACGTAGGTTTTCGCAATTTTCTCTTTGGTTTTCTTCATAAGAATCTTTTATTATTATTTATATATTTTAAATAAGTAGTTTTATTATACTTAGCTATATGTTTTTATATTAAATGGCTGTTTTTTATTTTTTTGTAATAAAATTAAACACAGTTACAATTTTACAGGATCTTACAAATTATATTATATTATATTAACGGTACAGGGTGTTTGTAGAGGGTTAGCCACACTTAACGCCCAAATAGGTACACCTATTATAAATTCAGTTTTCTGACCATTGGGGCCCAATTTTTTTTTAACTTTGATTAAAGTTGATCTTTTTCTTTCTTAAATTTTTGACAGCCAATTACTAAATATTTTAGTCGTCATTTTGGTCTAAAATGATAACTAAAATATCGGCACCCGTACGGATAGCTAAGACCATCGCCTCTCTTCGTTATTTGATCCAGTCCCTTGTCCTCAGAGGGTCGCAAGCGCCGACTCTACCAATAACTTAAACGCTATTCAGTCTATCATTTGTTTACATGTTTTATTATTATTTCAAACATCCTACATCATTATTATATAATACCTACAGCTTAATATACGCTTATTATTACATACATATCATTACGGGTGCCTTACGGACCCCGAGACCGCCCAGACGGCCTCAAGGTACCCAGCGGAGGGGTTTTTAATCCCACCTCGTCGTAGCCGATGGTATGAATCTACACCGAACAAGTGACTAGCTCATCGCGATATTTGAATAGACTCAATAATCCATCTATATACAGTTTCAAAAGGTGGTATAGTGAAACTGGGGCCGACAGCTTAACGTGCTCTCCGAGGCACTATAGTGGTTTTGTTAAACAAAAGTACCTACATAATTTTTTTGACAGCGTTAAAGATGATTATTATTTATACAATTACAAGAACCAATAAGTAGAAATATATTATGTCTCTACATTTAATATTTATTTGTTATTTCATTCAAAAAGTCATGGATAGTGCCTGTAGCACGTATAAAACCTATTGAGTATAATATAATTTATGTTAAAATATTAATATTAATTTTAATTATAATTATAATATTTATTATTTTAGTTAAATATAATAATTATTTTCACAAAGTAGGTACCTACACAGACGGAATTAATGCCAAAGGTTTGGGAGTCCAGCGCTCTCTACCAGCCGAGCCCAGCGCTCTCTGCCAGCCGAACCTCTACCAGCCGAGCCCAGCGCTCTCTACCAGCCGAGCCCAGCGCTCTCTACCAGCCGAACCTTTGGGACAAACTGATTACTATTTAAAGTACATGTGCCATATAATAATACACATTGTAGGTATTTAAAGTTATTTACCATGAGTACTTTATTTTACTAAATAGGTATACTGTTTTTAGTTTTATTAATTAATATTATTTATAAATTTGCATAATATTATTATTTGAGATGTACCCGCCTATACCTTACTTACTGAGAACAGTGTTAAACAAAAGGAGACAAGTACATGGCAGGTTGAATAGCCACCGCGTACAGGTATCGGTGGCCCAGGTGGCTCGCCGGGATTGTCTCGGCTCTGCTTGTGTCTCGCCATTCAGGCCATTGAGGTAACCCGCGCGACGCCATTACGGCCGGGAATCGAACCCGAGCCGCCACTCTCGCTAAATACCCCTCACAAAAAAACATTACCACCACAAATGAATTAATTCGCGGGTGTTTCGCCCCCCTCCCCTACCGACTCTATTCATTTCTTACAATTAATCAAAATTATATTCCATCATTCTGAAACAGGCTCTATACGGCCGAATCAGAGTTTCATCTACGCCGGCGCGGTCAGAGAGGGCGGGGCTCGCCGAACAAATCTGGCCAATAGAGTGCGGTAACAAAATATCCGTATTGGCTATTAGGAGGCCCCGCCTGTCTTCGCGACCGATTTTAGGGGGGGAGGAGTATAAAACGGGTGATTTTTTCAGTGCGCATTCAGTAGGGCGCCGGTCGTCATGCAGGCCGTGCCGAGCGGCCCGCGAGCGCCGCAGCGAAGTCCGTTCGCTATCCAGGAGCTGTTGGGGCTATCAGAAGGTCGCGAGGAGGATCGGCGATACCCGGCGGCGCTGCCCGCGGCCGTGGCGTCGCGCGTGGCCTACGCCGCCGCCTTCAACGCGCAGGCCGTGGCGGCCGCCTTCCTGCCCGCGCCCTCCATGCTGCACCCCCCGCCAGGTACATCATATTACAATCATTGCTAAACCTTCATATATTTGTTTCTCAATCTCGCGTTCGGTGACACTAACTCCTAGCTGTGATTAAAATTAGTTTATGTCACTTAAATTGCAATGCCCTACCAGTGTACACCAAAACAAATGTTTTCAATAGTTTTTATGTAACATGTGTATATAAAATACAAATAAATAAATATTCATTACAATAATATAGTTATATATCTACTTATTGTTGCGACTAGAGTGCTTATACTGAATATTACTTATAAGTCAAGTGTGTGAAATAGATTATTATATGATCCGCTGATGACGCGGGAGACGGAGCTTCCACCACGTCTAGTAACTATAATAGTTGGGGGGTTATAGGACCTAACAGATTGGTAGGCCTATAGACCTAGCTAGTTACATTATTTTATGTAATTCAAATTTTATTGATATTTAAATTTGACAAATTGTATAATTATTTCAAAAACAAAGTAGGTGGATATTATTATTTTAACAAAGCTTTTGAATTGTAAATTTAACGAATCTTCTTTCAATAATCAAACAAAATTATTAAACATAACTTCAAGTTAAATATGTAAAAAACTTATAAATGTTGTGTCGCTTAGGGTTGTCATTATTAGACTTGCGACGATATTTGGGCCATCGTCGCTTGTGAGGGCAATCATTAAAGCAACCTGGCATTGCGCGTGAGCCGAGGTGTTTGCTTACAACAAGAGAATGCGCGAGGGGCTAATTACTGTAGAGACAATGGCGGCCGCGTCGGACCGGTCGCGCCTGGCTCCCGACCTGTTCTCTACAGACATGGCTAAATGCTTCTCAAAAATATGTTAAAAATGGGATTAAGTGTGGTGAAGTTGCGAGATGCATTTTGCACACATCTAAATAGGCATAAACATTCTTGACTCTAGTTTATTTAAATCTCTACTTTAGAGTAATAACGTGATAACGTGGGTCACTTTGAGTGCGACAGTTGAGATTCAGAATAAAAAATAAAAAAAACTATTTTAATTAAATAACATGTCTAATAGGTACCATAGGCCTACAAGTGTAGCGCCTCATAACCGAGGAATTTCTCCAATTTTTCTCTCCAAACTACCTTATAAATGGTCAATGAACTCTTATTGGATAATTTTTTATCAAAATTTGGAGAAATATTTCTAAAGAAAAAAAAAGTTACCGACTTTAGGAGGACGTAGTGTTAATTAGATTGAATTCCGTTTATATGATTATTTTAATAATCCAACATAAAAAATTAATAATAAAATAGTAGGTAGGTACAATTTATTATTGCTACTAGATAGTTTTCCGTACCCACGGCAAACCTAATTGTACCAATCGAACATTAATTAAATTTGAGGAAATATTTATTTTATTTTTATTAATAATCATATAGGTGGACACTTAATATAATAATATATTAACTTAATATAATAATATATTAAGTGTATTAACGTTATGAAAAATGTTAGTACCTAATAGATATTTAAAAAATATTAAATTAGTTATTTGAATTAATATTTTTATTATCTCTACATTCATAGAATGTACCTATTTTAACTTTTCACCAGTAGGTATACTATATTATGTATAAACAATATATTGTACCTTTTGTAATTTAGTGTAAAATAGGCTTTAAGTATGTGTACATTAACATCAGTAGTGTATACTTTAGGCTAATTTAATAACCAATAATTTAACAAAGTCGGTATTTTCATTAAGTTCATTATAAAATAAAATGTAGTGGTAATAATAACTAATCGGGTTGTTTACATTTTCGGAAGTAGGTGCCTGGTGCACGTTATGCATTTGTGTTTTTCTCTACATTTAGCTTTCTTGTTGTAAAAACTTCAAGAGTGTTTTTTGCAACTTATAAATTGGGTTCCAATCACAACGGATATATTTCTCCGTCGCTAATATTTACCCGTGATTATAATATTTCCACGGGTGTCCTTTCGTACAGCGGATTTATGTCTTACTTTAAGTATCACTTATACGACTCATTTTTTTAGTAAAAAAATAATCCAAAAAATTAATTATTATATGAATTATTTATTATGCCTAAATATGGTTAAAGTTACTCCAACCAATATACATTACCTTCGTATCAAGCAAAAAATATACGAGTATGTTTAGAGAAGCGGCGGGACTCGAGCGAGAGTTTAGTAAAAAAGTTCAATTGATTTGTATACCTACCTACCTTATTTGTACATGTATATCATTTTATGTTAATGTCTTTGTATGGGCGACACTAAAAGGAAAAAAATACGTATTTCATTATATTGACCATATATAGATACATTTTTCCACTGTGACAAAAACACCCGAAAACGTTATCCGATATCCGAACCATATCCTTCCGTAACTTAAAGCTTGTCTTTAAATAAAAATAACCGTAATTAAATTTGTTTTTAAGGAAAAAAGTTGTGACTAATCAATCAGTTACTTACCTAGGCCTCTAAAGGAGACCTAATTTTAATTTAAAAAATGTTGCTTAATCTCGCCGCACTAAACAACTTTGTTCCTTTGAAAAATAAATAAAATTATAAATCAATCAAGATTTGTTCATACTTTGAGAGGTTGTATGACGGTATATATAAAATAATTAAGCTATAGTTATTTGAAGAAATTGTTTAGCGGGCATTACCTTTATCGACGAGTAATTGTTTAGCGGGCATTACCTTTATCGACGTGTAATTACTACAATAAGACAAATATTCAAGTTTATATAATATTATTAAATGAAACCAAAATTGAAATAAAATTGTCGTCTCTACATAATATAGTATGATCACCGCAGGAGTCAGGGGGTAGGCAGCAGGTTATAGAAGGCACATCCGCTCGGGTGATAGTCGCACCCAGCTACTACCACGATACAGAATCTCGATACTTCTTTTTGAAATGAAACAAAAGTTTCTTTATTTAACTAAATATAATAAGGTACATACAATGAAGCTTAAGGAGTTGTAGATCTTCTGCTAAAATACTAAATGTGTTTATATCCACGCTACGGTGGTCCGGGCGGTCCCGTGTTTATTGCAATATTGTACGCGCCATGTGGATGGCCCGTCGCTTAGATATTAGACACAGATCCCAGTATTTGTTAATTCAAATTGTTGTCAAAATAACTGTTTGCTCCCTCTAAGTATTGATCGTAGCTTTGTGTCGAGGTGTGTGTGTGTGTGTGCATGTGTGTGCGCAAACATTCCCGGAATGCTGTAAACAAATTAGTGTTAGGCACATTAGCTGAGTTATTAGCAATCACCCGTGAGGCTTGAGCACCACTGCGAGCTAATAAAATACAAGACATACACCTACATCTTATATAAATAGTTCTATCTATTTTTATTGCTACGAACTTGCATAGGTAGGTACCAAGTTATTAATTATCATATTGAAATAAATCGCGGGGCTAATACAATCGCGGGGCTAACACAATTTTATTGATAAAATAAAGTAGAGCATGTTATTTGTATTTTTTATAAACTTATTAAGTAGTTACCTATAATTTAATAAACATTTGGACTACAATTTTTAAATAAGATACATACTACCTACATTACCTGCCGGTTGTGTAACTGCACTGTATACAGTAGATGTGCACACACACCAGGTCAAAACTAAGCTGGTGTCTGCGTGACAGCAAGCATTCACAGGTTTTCCGTGGAGGGGCGCCAGGAGCTTTTTAATACATTTGGCGCCGAGCGTATGTCGGGCAAGTAGGCCGCATAAATAGAGAGAAGTGTCACTAATCAGTCTCTACAGTAGATACTCGTACAGTATACCAAAGTCGCCAAATCAACCAAACTAGATTGGTTTAATAAATCACTGACAAAACAATACGTAAAGCTTTCATATGTTGTGTATCATATATCCCAACATGAGTTAAAAGCTCACTAAAATTATATTTAAAAAAAACAATCTTGAGGTAATCACCTCACTCACTACTACAATCACATCGGAATCAGTAAAGCTACCAAAGCCATAGCTTTCGTCCGCAAATAGCTCGAAGTGTGAATAGGCTTTTATAAAAAGGGTTCGTAGACTTATTGGTACATTCTCGCGTTGTAATCACACATGGTGTAGGTATGTGTGTATGAGGGTGTGTCTGTGTGTGTGTGTGTATAGGTGTGTATGGGTGTGACCCCACTGTTAGGCAGAACCAGTTTGCGCGTTACTTTGTCTGTAAACAACTTTTGCGACTTTGCGAAGAAGAGCTGACGAAAATTGTGTTTTCATGTTAGTTAATTAATTTAAAAACGGTTGTTGGGTTAATTCATGTTTTACAAAGTATTATTAGGGGACGGTTTAAAATACTATTAGGCAACTTATTAGGTAGACCTTTGGCCAACATTCCCGCGGCCGTAGCACCTAATATGTTTAACAATTGATTCATAACATTTGATACCAAACTCTTTCACCGAGTTTTTCACGGACATAGGTATTTTATTTATTTCCATAATACAAGTGAAAGTATGATTGTTGTAAGATGGACCCGCGCACTTCACCTCCCAAGTCTACGGATAAGCAGATAGTATAGCATTAGGCACGAAGGTCGAAAGTGTATCCGGAGGTCGTGGGTTCGATTCCCACCCATGGCAAAAAATATTAGTACGGTTTTTTCTGTACAGTTTGTCATGGTCTGGGTGTTTATAAAATATAATATGTATTATATCGTTGCTTCTGATACACATAGTACAAGCCTAGAGCTTAGTTTGTGACCAGAGCAATATGTGTAATTTGTCCTACATATTATAAAAAAAAAACTATAGTAGGCAGCAGTAGCACCTACCAGCCCACCTGACAATGTTTCGGCTTTGTAACTGTACTGCTAACCAAAGATACACCTGGAGGTACCCCTACTGTGTATAACTCTACAGTATTCCAATGTTATGTTATATTTAGACTTACTATTGGCTATCATTAAGTAGTTAATTTCCACAATATTTCCAACATCTCCATACTAAAGTTTTTCTGACTATATGTGTGTGTGTGTGTATGTGTGTGTATGTATCTGTGTGTATGTGTAGGTGCGAGGGCGTCAAGTGTTGAGCTTCGACACCTCTGTACAATGCGACTCAGTTCTCCGGAATACACTTCGACTCACAGAAGTTGGTGCTACTCATTTAAGCAACAACAATGCTCAGCAGGGATGACCAGATAGACAGACAGGAGACTGCTGCCTTAATTATAAGTCGATGCAAGAGTCTCCTGAGTTGACATTTTTAAAGAAATTTTATATCTTTCAAATTGGTTTAAGAAAATCACTATTTATGTATTAAAGACAGTAATACATTTTTTTAAAATAATTATAGATATCTGTACATTGTTGCAAACTACTTTATGTTACCCACATTCATTTAGTGTAGCGACTGTAAGTGATAAGAGCCGGGAACGCAAAACCAAACGACTTTAACTGTTAACACCAGCGCTTTTGGTACAAATTTCCCTGCACCCCGAAGTCATGGAGTGCACACCACTAATTAGCCTGAAAGTGCAATATCTTAAAGCTACACAAATTGCAGCATTTTGGGCCCTAAGTCCGTACTGGTAAAGTATGTTTTTCTGCAGCGAGAGAGGTGGCAAATGAAAAACTATGAGTATCTACTCGACCCGCATCTTCACAGACATTATTTTTGCGAAACTTTTTGGTATTTCGTTGACGTTACGTAGTCGCGTTACAGGTTACAGCGCGGCGACATTCTTTCATTTCATGCCATTAGAAGTCCACGAATCCGACGTAGTAGGTTCTAATTTAAGGAAGCTAGATTACCCCTTAAAGAAAATAGGCGTAATCGTTCGTATAATATTTACCGACAAATATTTAAATTTAATTATATTTTGAAAAATATAGATAAACTGGATCTATGAAGGAAAAGTTTTATTTTAATTTATTTATAATGGAACCTAGAATAATTGTCAGTTTCCTTATTCCTACTGGGTTTCCTTTATTAATTGGTACCTACATATGTTTCGGTTTTCCAATATATTATACTTGGATTCAAACCATAGTTTATTAAATAATTAGTACCAAAACAGATACCTATGCTATAGGTAGAGATATAATTGGTACCAATACAAATATCTATGTGCCTAATATAGGTACCTATGGCACAATTGGTACCAACACAAATACCTTTATCTATCGGTAGATAAATAAATTGATACCAACACAAATACCTATACAATAGGTACATACACAATTGTTACCAGCACAAATACCTATGCAATAGGTACGTACACAATTGGTACCAATACCTATGCAATAGATAGTACATAATTATTACCAACACACATACCTTCACTATAGATAGATACGAATTGAATGAAGCATCGCACCGAGCACCTTTAAAATACCGCTTTACTTAACAATGTTTTTCGCGTCGTATTGAAGGCCCGACCATGGATCCAACACCGAAGACGAACTATCTCGCTGGTCATACAAATATCTGGGGACGATATGTATACAGTCTTGTTATATTATATATCTAATATTATAGAGAGAAAAGACTGGTTGATTTCCGATGAACTTAAAACTAATGAATTGATTTAAAAACACTTAACTATAAAAAGGTTGTATATCAGCGAGTTGCGGGTTCATTTTTTTGCGTCCGATTTCTTTTAAATTAAACGGTTGGTGAAATAGCTAGTTATATGTACTTTACAGTCTGTTTAATTTGTTCCGAAAATTTTACGTATTTTACGTTTTGTAATTTTGCGAGCTGAATTATAAGTCAAGCTCTGTATAACTGTGTAATGGACGAGTCGTAAAGGAAAAGCCCAACCTTGTGCTGATTGCGTTAATAAGAGAAAATATTTTTTACTACCATAAAGTTTTCAATAAATGAAGCAAAATGATGTGATTTATAATATATATTTTGTAGTTGGTCACGCACAGAATAAAATAAACACAACACTTTGCTATGTCCATCTATAAGGCGGTAGTCTATGCCGCCCGCTTCGGCTGCCGCCCGCCCTGGCTGCCGCCCGCCCCGGGCTCGGCACACAAAGGCGCCGCCAATTTGCCGCCTTAATTAACTTTTTCCCAGACACAAATATATTTGAGCGAAGAATCTTAGCGATGCGAAATCGCTTAATTTGCAGCAGCGAGTCGCTATTTTCCTATTAAGTCGGAGAGAGGCAATTCCGTAATGAGGCACCAGCGCGCCTCCCCCTCCGGCACTAATTGATCGAGAGACACTTCCCGGCACCAACCCGGCGAGTAAACCCAACGGTATTCTATTATGTTATAAACCTATTAACCTATATATTGACGTTTAACTTATGTTATACATCGGCCAATGTATCTACCCCAACTATAGATATACTACTTATAGTTTGGTTGGGATAGTTATTTACGTAACTATAGTATGTATATTATTGTTAAAGGCATGACGAATAATGTAACTAGAACAAGTATGATGTGTTCCGCATACCGATATGCCACACTTATCTGTTTGTACAATGTATGTATAGCTGGATTTACAATTTACCAATAGAACAATTCGATAATAAAATAGCATTTTGTTCCAATCACAATCAAATGACTAAATACATCAAAACACAACAAGGGAAAATAAAGACAAACGAGAACAGTTCTGCCAGAGCATCAACTGGCTTTCAACAATAATTTATTCGTATAATAAACATCATATTTTAAACTAATAATTAACGATGGGTCATCCAAAAAGCTATAGCTTTCAGTTTTGTATTATTAATAAGCATATCGAATTATTTGTTTAGTTTTTGTTTATGTGGGACATAATTATACACAGTCGTATCTATAAACACCCAGACCAAGGAAAACTGTATTTTGGAAATTACTGAAAAGCACAACGATTGTTACGTTATTTAATTATTAACTACCAACCTTTTCTGTACGGTACAGAATAATAAAATAACGTAAAGGTACAAACTGTACCTTTGTTTATCAAATAAATTTAATTTCACTGCAAACTTCCAAAATTATTAAGAGCAGCGTCTGATCAAACTTTTCCCATTCACCACCTTTTGGTCCTAACTGTTACCCCCCACTAAACATTTATAGATTATAAATATGACCTTCATCTAGGCTCGTACGTTTTCTTTTCTTTTCAAATCCATTAAAGTTTAGGTATAGCAAGCAGTTTTGGCCCGAAAGTCGTTTTGCTGCCTAAATTGTTGTCTCATACGTGTTCTTTCTCTTATTGAGGGTCAGGCGGAAGGTTTACATAAATATATTGCAGCGTTACCCACTCACCGTGCGCGGGGAGAGGTAATACTTTGCAGCTGAATCAGCATGAGCATCGAAGAACCTCGTCAGACACTCTTCTTTGTAATCGACTTGACCCATACAAACGTACTTCCAATATTCCAAATTGGCTGTTAGTTGAAGTAATTATTATTGTTTTGTTGATAATAAGGTATAATACGTAAAAAAAAATACGTATTATTATTATAATTAATTTTATAATGTTGTGGGTAATAAATATTTTTGTATTATAATATTAAAAAGGTTTTTTTTCTGATTTCTAAAAAAAATATAAAAAAACTAATACAGAAAGATGAATAAATACAATGACCAACAAAAAAAAATCTGCGACAAACAGTAACCAATTATTATTGGAAGTGCGAAAGCTCATTTTGTATGGTGAATTGCAGACTTCGCGATTACAGACGCGTTTGTGTGGGCGGCATGTCCACTCCAGGCCCCAAATGCCGAGGCTTCTGGTGAACATATCTTCCGCCGCGCGTCGCCGAATTATTCCTTAATAAATCTACACTCACTGGTAACACTGGCTAAACAAGAGAATTAAGAGATCTTGCCTTAAAAAGTCCAAAACTGTTGAAGTCGGTCGCAGCCCCCGGGGGTGAGTTGGGGGAACCAGGGAGAGGAGGCGACAGGGGGAGGACCAGTACGTAGTCCGAAGCGATATGTGGTACGGTCGGGATAATAACCTCTCTGGCAGTTGTTTTCATAAACTATATAAAGAAAATACTTTTAATTATATATTTTGTTTGAGATACAGGGTATTACTGTTATTATAAAAAATGTTTTTTTAAAGGGTAGATATATAAAGCTATAATCGGTACTATGATCTTTTATGTGACGCCTTTGGTGTTGTATCCGGAGATCGTGGGTTCGATTCCCACCCATGGCAAAAAAAAAATAGTACGTATTTCTGTACAGTTTGTCATGGTCTGGGTGTTTATAAAATTTAATATGTATTATATCATTGTTTCCGAGAGCTTAGTTTGTGACCAGAGCAATGTGTGTAAATTGTCCTACATATTACTTTATTGACATTCTTATTTAGTGTTTGAGACATACATATTATTATACAGGTTGTTGAGGTTCTAGTGATTAAATCGAACAACTTTTCCCATGGAACCATGTGTTGCTAATATATATATATATATATATATATATTTCATGCAGTTATTAGATTTGATCGGTACTCATATTAACTCAAATTACAACCTATATGTTTATTATCAATTTAATACCCTCAAAACATCTTCGCAAATAGTTTATTATGACCAAACGTATGACCCAAGCGTTTCAAGTCCTTATACCTAATATGGTCTACGGTTTCAGGGTCTCTCAAAAGTTCTATTAAAGTCGAGCCTCATTTCAAGCTTGGCTCAAGTCTGCCCCCCCTCTATACAGAGCACGTGACCCCGTAAATAAGCCCCCAATCTATATGCTACGACCTGACATTATGATAATCAGCTGTCGATAAGTGTGTGCGAGCGAGACAGCTACACCACTCGTCAAAGGTGAGAGCAGGACAGACCATGTCGAATTGGCGCCAACCAAAAATTTCTGCCAAAATTTCAGTACAGTTTGCAGCAAAAATTGCCCATGAATGTAGACAGGTTTTATACTATATATTATAAAGAATTTTATAACCATTTGTTGAAAGTAAAAGTTTTCAATGATTTTGGTTTCGTTACAACATAATGCACGTTGGAGCCATCGCGCCCCCCACCTAGTTACTATAGTTTATTTTAATACGTGAATTAGTAAGTTATATTTATAATAAAATCGTAGATCGTTATTGCATTTCTGCAGAAAAAAAATGGTAGACGCGAGATATAAGTAATAAAAGATAACAAACATATTTTATTTTTTGTGTTTGTTTGTGTATCACGCAAACAAACCACTTACTGAAAGATAATAGCTTTATCAGCAGAAAGACATGTGGAGATTTGTATGCACAAAGTTACAACCTATCGAATACTCGTATGTGTATAGTAGGTGGGTAGTGTTTCGTCTCATTTCCACCTTTAGGTCCTGAAGAGGACAGACAAACATGCGCAGAGACCGCAACCACTACAAACGTTTTTATCATAACAATAATATTACATTCAATGCCTAACGGTTAAGCTAGATAGAATAGCTAAGCCGTAGGCTCATAAAATAAAAAGATATATTTTTTGCCTATATTTTAAATATAGGTCAAATAGGTATAACTAGTATTTGAACCTAGCTTTCAAGTAAAATAATATGTAGTGTGAAGTTGTTAATAAGTAGCCCCACTTGCTACCCCAAACAATGCTCCCGGTACTTACACGCACTCACGCGCACACACACATGCACACACCCACTTATCATTCACAGGGACACATGTCATGTAATTTGCAAGTTTATTAAAAAAAAAAAAATATCACCTAATAATTTTTATTTGTATACCAAAATAATTAGACATACGTAGGCTTATTAAATATAAACATAGTAATTACGTATGGTTTGCGTATATCTACCTAACGGCAGGCAGAGTTACTATCCACTTTGCCCACGAACATTGTCATACAACTGGGACTTCATAACAAACCGTTTTAATCCAAACCTATAAGCATTACAGTCGCTGGGGAATACTATAAACTGTACTAAAATAAATATTCATCAAAAATCTTTTTAAATGAAAGACAATCACATCTTAAATCTTTTAGCGCAAACACAAACGCGCCAAGAGAAATTAATTTAGAAATGAAATGGCGTTGAAAATAAAAAAAATATACCAAGTCTGTTGTTTTTGAGCACTCAATTCGCACACCAAGCCCATTGTGCATATCTACAATGACTGTGTCACTTCATGTTTAATATTAAACCTTAAACCTAAAACGTAGAGTACCATTTTGAATGTATATTTTTCAAGAATAATGGAGTATTTCTTTCATTTGCTTTGTTGCATATTGTATCTTATGCGATGGGTAATTAGGTCCATATTAGTTTGTTAGTTTCTGTTTAAAGACTGCGGGTGGGTGACGACTAGTGATGGGAAATTAGCTAGACTTTTTATGCGTGTTATTAAACTACTTTAACTAAAAATCTCCCAAATTAGGTCTTTGAAAACGCTTCACAAAACTTTCTATAATTTAAAAAACTGGACTCAAGTTAAATATCAAATTCACTGATCCACATTTAAGCACGAAAAAAAAAACAGCTAATAGCAGGCAGTTAGGAGGCTTTGTAGCACGTGTGAAGTGTGCACAGCTCACACCCCCCGGATGTGTGAGCGTGCGGCTCATCGGTCACACTGTTGCTGCCGTCTCGCTAGCATTACATTCATATAATTATTGGAGGTGTAGGTACAACACTATGACCTCTCGGGCTGTAGGCAGCTAATAGCAGGCAGTTAGAAGGCTTTGTAGCACGTGTGAAGAGTGCACAGCTCACACCCTCCGGATGTGTGAGCGTGCGGCTCATCGGTCACACTGTTGCTGCCGTCTCGCTAGCATTACATTCATATAATTATTGGAGGTGTAGGTACAACACTATGACCTCTCGGGCTGTAGGCAGCTAATAGCAGGCAGTTAGGAGGCTTTGTAGCACGTGTGAAGTGTGCACAGCTCACACCCCCCGGATGTGTGAGCGTGCGGCTCATCGGTCACACTGTTGCTGCCGTCTCGCTAGCATTACATTCATATAATTATTGGAGGTGTAGGTACAACACTATGACCTCTCGGGCTGTAGGCAGCTAATAGCAGGCAGTTAGGAGGCTTTGTAGCACGTGTGAAGTGTGCACAGCTCACACCCTCCGGATGTGTGAGCGTGCGGCTCATCGGTCACACTGTTGCTGCCGTCTCGCTAGCATTACATTCATATAATTATTGGAGGTGTAGGTACAACACTATGACCTCTCGGGCTGTAGGCAGCTAATAGCAGGCAGTTAGGAGGCTTTGTAGCACGTGTGAAGTGTGCACAGCTCACACCCTCCGGATGTGTGAGCGTGCGGCTCATCGGTCACACTGTTGCTGCCGTCTCGCTAGCATTACATTCATATAATTATTGGAGGTGTAGGTACAACACTATGACCTCTCGGGCTGTAGGCAGCTAATAGCAGGCAGTTAGGAGGCTTTGTAGCACGTGTGAAGTGTGCACAGCTCACACCCTCCGGATGTGTGAGCGTGCGGCTCATCGGTCACACTGTTGCTGCCGTCTCGCTAGCATTACATTCATATAATTATTGGAGGTGTAGGTACAACACTATGACCTCTCGGGCTGTAGGCAGCTAATAGCAGGCAGTTAGGAGGCTTTGTAGCACGTGTGAAGTGTGCACAGCTCACACCCTCCGGATGTGTGAGCGTGCGGCTCATCGGTCACACTGTTGCTGCCGTCTCGCTAGCATTACATTCATATTTTTAAGCGAGAGGTAAGTCTTATAACTTTGCCAAGTCGACTGGTTAGCTTTGGTACCGCTTAACTCGTACATAAACGGTGAATTTGAATGGGTGTACTTTGAGCTAATATGATGTTCTACTGATCAAATCGAACAACTTCTCCCATGGAACCATGTGTCGCAAATGAAAAAAAAAATGGTTTTCCCATACAAATTGGTCATTTTAACATTACTAGTTTGTATGGAGAAGACAGTTTTTTTTTCTATTGCGACACATGGTTCCATGGAGAAAGTTGTTCGATTTGATCAGCTGAACCTCATATTAGCCCAAAGTACATATTTTCAAAGTCACCCTGTATATGCAAAAACCGTCAAGTGACCTAGTCATGTTATGGTTTTAGTCTGAGGATTCACCGGTTATCAGAAGACTGCTGCAGTTTTCTTTCTTCCGCCTTCTAAATTCTAAAATTATAATTGTAGAGAGGGGCCCTTCACCATGGGGAATGGGGGTGATTTTTGTAACATTTTTATATCTTACAAGCGACAGTATATGATACCTACGTATACATAAAGACTTTTCGTATTTAAAAACTAGTGACACCTATATTGGTTTATACGTGTCAGTGGTTTTATAAGAAATTTGAATAGGGGAAGTTGGGGCAAAAATTAAGTGGACCTTTTTTTTGTAATATGACAAAATCCACAAAACCTTGTAATGTTTTGAAGCCTTGTCTCTCTTCGTAAGCGTCAGGTATTTTATTATTTTCCAAAATTTCAGTAGCGAGAAGCGGAGGAATACTCCTAATAAGGTGTAGCGAGAGGCGGAGGAATACTCTTAATAAGGTGTAGCGAGAGGCGAAGGAATACTCTTAATAAGGTGTAGCGAGAGGCGGAGGAATACTCTTAATAAGGTGTAGCGAGAGGCGAAGGAATACTCTTAATAAGGTGTAGCCAGAGGCGGAGGAATACTCCTAATAAGGTGTAGCCAGAGGCGGAGGAATACTCCTAATAAGGTGTAGCAAAATTCAAAAATTCAAAATTCACTTGTATTTTTAAGGGTGGGTATACTAACTGTAAAGTCGATCGTCTCAGTGACACCCCGGAGAAAAAGAAACCAGCAAGTAAAAAACTCTAGTGCTTCACACAAACTAAAAGAGGAGCACAGCCATTGATTTGCTTATGCTATATAGTATATATATAGTATCATACTCAAAATGCATGCACAAAACACCCTATGGCAGATTATTTGTTACTGTACCAATGTACAGAACTACACAGTACTGTAGTATAAATTAAGTATAAATAAGCAGGTAAGCAGGTAATGGAGAGGCGGAGGAATACTCCTAATAAGGTGTAGCGAGAGGCGGAGGAATACTCCTAATAAGGTGTAGCGGTAGGCGGAGGAATACTCCTAATAAGGTGTAGCGAGAGCCGGAGGAATACTCTTAATAAGGTGTAGCGAGAGGCGGAGGAATACTCTTAATAAGGTGTAGCGAGAGGCGGAGGAATACTCCTAATAAGGTGTAGCGAGAGGCGGAGGAATACTCTTAATAAGGTGTAGCGAGAGGCGGAGGAATACTCCTAATAAGGTGTAGCGGTAGGCGGAGGAATACTCCTAATAAGGTGTAGCGAGAGCCGGAGGAATACTCTTAATAAGGTGTAGCGAGAGGCGGAGGAATACTCTTAATAAGGTGTAGCGAGAGGCGGAGGAATACTCCTAATAAGGTGTAGCGAGAGGCGGAGGAATACTCCTAATAAGGTGTAGCGAGAGGCGGAGGAATACTCCTAATAAGGTGTAGCGAGAGGCGGAGGAATACTCTTAATAAGGTGTAGCGAGAGGCGGAGGAATACTCTTAATAAGGTGTAGCGAGAGGCGGAGGAATACTCCTAATAAGGTGTAGCGAGAGGCGGAGGAATACTCTTAATAAGGTGTAGCGAGAGGCGGAGGAATACTCCTAATAAGGTGTAGCGAGAGGCGGAGGAATACTCTTAATAAGGTGTAGCGAGAGGCGGAGGAATACTCCTAATAAGGTGTAGCGAGAGGCGGAGGAATACTCTTAATAAGGTGTAGCGAGAGGCGGAGGAATACTCCTAATAAGGTGTAGCGAGAGGCGGAGGAATACTCTTAATAAGGTGTAGCGAGAGGCGGAGGAATACTCCTAATAAGGTGTAGCGAGAGCCGGAGGAATACTCTTAATAAGGTGTAGCGAGAGGCGGAGGAATACTCCTAATAAGGTGTAGCGAGAGCCGGAGGAATACTCTTAATAAGGTGTAGCGAGAGGCGGAGGAATACTCTTAATAAGGTGTAGCGAGAGGCGGAGGAATACTCCTAATAAGGTGTAGCGAGAGGCGGAGGAATACTCCTAATAAGGTGTAGCGAGAGGCGGAGGAATACTCTTAATAAGGTGTAGCGAGAGGCGGAGGAATACTCCTAATAAGGTGTAGCCAGAGGCGGAGGAATACTCTTAATAAGGTGTAGCGAGAGGCGGAGGAATACTCCTAATAAGGTGTAGCGAGAGGCGGAGGAATACTCTTAATAAGGTGTAGCGAGAGGCGGAGGAATACTCCTAATAAGGTGTAGCGAGAGGCGGAGGAATACTCCTAATAAGGTGTAGCGAGAGGCGGAGGAATACTCTTAATAAGGTGTAGCGAGAGGCGGAGGAATACTCCTAATAAGGTGTAGCGAGAGGCGGAGGAATACTCTTAATAAGGTGTAGCGAGAGGCGGAGGAATACTCCTAATAAGGTGTAGCGAGAGGCGGAGGAATACTCTTAATAAGGTGTAGCGAGAGGCGGAGGAATACTCCTAATAAGGTGTAGCGAGAGGCGGAGGAATACTCTTAATAAGGTGTAGCGAGAGGCGGAGGAATACTCCTAATAAGGTGTAGCGAGAGGCGGAGGAATACTCTTAATAAGGTGTAGCGAGAGGCGGAGGAATACTCCTAATAAGGTGTAGCGAGAGGCGGAGGAATACTCTTAATAAGGTGTAGCGAGAGGCGGAGGAATACTCCTAATAAGGTGTAGCGAGAGGCGGAGGAATACTCTTAATAAGGTGTAGCGAGAGCCGGAGGAATACTCTTAATAAGGTGTAGCGAGAGGCGGAGGAATACTCTTAATAAGGTGTAGCGAGAGGCGGAGGAATACTCTTAATAAGGTGTAGCGAGAGCCGGAGGAATACTCTTAATAAGGTTGTAACATATAAATTTTCACTGTCACTCGATTACGTTTTTTTTTGTTGTTTCTTCTATGTGTATAATTAGTCGTCACTTAACATTAACTTCTAATTAATTGATTTCCTATAAATAAAAATATATTACCGATGTTTGTAAACAAACTTGGTTCTTTGACGTTAGTCGTCATCTAAGCAATTATGGCTAAGGGAATTCATCCGTCGGACTAAACTAACATAATAAATTTTATTTATCTTTTGGTGATATTCCTTTAATCATTAAAATCTCTTTTCTTTATTGATTTATATATTGCATAATTGTATTTTTTGTTACATAAAATAAAAGAAATTGGGGATGAATGTAGTGGGTAGATTAAAAAAAAAGATGTGAAGATTTAAAAAAGAATAATAAAAACCATTTTTATTTGAATCGACATTTTTAGAAAATCCTATAAAATCGATGGGATTATTTACGATTTTTTTAAAATTGAGAATTTAATTTATTGTTATTGCTATTGCTCGAGACTGTTTTCTAAATATTTATTTTCTCTTCGAATATCGGCCATAATAAGATTGTGGAGTTTAATTCGATAATTCTCTTTATTTAAGTATAGGAAATACTTAATCTGCCCATTGTTATGTTTATTTCGCCGTGATTGTGAGTATATATGTTTCTTATTTTATTTCTTTTACCCCTAAACTGTTTATATTAAAGTATTGTATTTTTTTTAATAATTACCTATTTAATCGTTTCATTTGATATTATGGGGTTTCTCTTCAATTCCAACAAAAATTGTATAGTAAAAATAGTAAATTAGCATAGTATATTATAGTATATTTTAATTTAGGTGTTTTAGTCAAGTAAACCTAGAAGTGAATTTTATATTCTATAGTTAGGTATCGCAAATCCCTATAGTTTTGGTTGTTGCTTCCAGAACCATCCGGCTGTACTGTAAAGGTCACAATCTTCCTGATAACCTCTCGTGTTCCCGGAATTTCTCGTGGAGGACTCCCGGGGTCGATCTCGTTGCTGCTGCTGCGATAAGTAGCAATTCAATTTATAAATATTACCGAACTTTATTATCTTATTTATTTTCAAACCTTTTCACAATATAAACGTTAGCTTAAACAAATTTTAACGTTATTTTTAATATTGTCGCCTAATTAACATAGTTAATAAGATTTTTTATTTAACACTTTTAATTTAATATTTATTAAGGTGCATACAGTATTCACCTAAAGTTGTAATCGGTCAAGAGAATGAGTCGTTACCCAACCAGCCAAGCAATTAATCGGCCCAATGTTAATGTTATTCTGTTTTACCTATAAGTTGCTTAGGTTTAAACCTTTTTATTATAACTTCATACTAAGAAATTACTGGTTACTTATAATTTAAATTTATTATTGAGTTTATAAAATACAATTGTCGAATCATCTATGCGTAATTGCTTTCGGCCCACAGTTGGCAAAACGCACTTGTACAATTAACTGTTGTTCATCTTAATTTTATGTTTTCATCTTAATTTTATGTTTTTATCTTATTTTTTTTTATTACTATTTTTTTATTCATATAATAGAAAACATTTTTGTTAAGCTGTACATTATTTTGAACTCTATACTTTAATTAGAATAATAGTGTATAATAAACTTCAATATTAATATATTCATTGTTTTTTTATTTTTCTTTCAAACTTGATAACCCAAAAAAAAAAGGAGTTACAAGGTGTAGCGAGAGCCGGAGGAATACTCTTAATAAGGTGTAGCGAGAGGCGGAGGAATACTCCTAATAAGGTGTAGCCAGAGGCGGAGGAATACTCCTAATAAGGTGTAGCCAGAGGCGGAGGAATACTCCTAATAAGGTGTAGTTTTTTCGAAAAATAAGGAAAATAATAATAATTTTCTTATAAAACAATTGAAATGTTATTTGCTGAAGGTGGAGGAGCGCAAATATCATATAATAATATGTAGGACAATTACACATATTGCTCTGGGCACAAACTAAGCTCTAGGCTTTTATAATAACCTCCGGATACTGGTCTACGGAGGCGGGATATAAATTGTTGTTTATTTTTTATAATATTACGGGAACAATTACACTTTGTCTGTATAATAGCCCTTCCTAATACACGATTTGAAATTTCAATAGGAGCAAATAATCTAACTACTTATATACTTTGTGAGTTTGAAAGGTTATACTTTGGCTAATATGAGGCTTTACTGATCAAATTGAACAACTTTCCATGAAACCATGTGTCGCAAATAAAAAAATGATTGGCTTCCCCATACAAATTGGTAAATAAACTTTACTAGTTTGTATGGAGAATGCATATTTTTATTCATTTGCGACTATTAAGTATTATCTTTCAAATTCGCCCTGTATATGTTTTGTACAAATAATATGACGGGCGCAGCCGGGTCACACAATCTTGTTAAATAATAAGCAGTCCGAGGTAGTTTGGGATTCAACAGCGCTTGCTAAGTATAGGTGGGTAGGGCATGTAATATATGCACATAAGCAAAACTAAACCAAGTTCGCATTACCACAGCATGAGGTCTGCATCCTGCGCAGGAGGAGCCGCAGAACGTAAGCTATGATTACGGCGTGGTTGGGCCGCTGTTTGCCATTGAAGCAGCTTAAATATTGTGACAATGGGCACACCTCTGTCAACGGTAGTTACGCATTGTCGTCTTTGTGTCGCTGATGTCTATTTTGTTGCGGCACAAAGCGCTCCGGAGCCGCTTTGTGCCACCACACGCCAGCCCCGTCTCCTCTCCTAATTGACTGACAAAGGCTCCGAACATCTTGTCTCGTCCGCTTTATTTATTTTATTACGCGAACTGTTTTGTTGTTTTTTGGTTTAATACCTTCTCTCGTTATTGTGATTAGTCTGCGCCTGCGACGGGTAGTTATCGCAGGAGTAACGAGTGCCGCTCAACAAACAGAGTTTATCGCCCGGTAGTGTTTTGGCACATTTTTTGCTCATCGTAGTCGAGGGTTTGACGCCCGCACACTCGAGCCGAGTTCCGAGAGTTCGAGTGCGTAATTAGATCATGTTGAGATAGGATAATGGGTGGACGAGTTTTTTTTTAATATTTAAGTGAATTTATTTTTGTTACAAATTTCTTGTTAATTTTTCAGTTTTGTTACCTAAGTTACTACCTATTTGTTGTGAATGTTATGAAGCTATTATACCCTTTCGTATATAAAAACATAATGTCACTTTGTTGTATGTCATTAAAATATTATTGTACAAATACTGAGAATATATGTTTAATTATTTTTATGATTATTATTTATAACATTGAACAAATTCAAAAACTACTGGACATAATTTAAAATTCTTTCACTCATAGAATGCTACATTATCTAACACTGAGTAAGATAAGCTATATTTTATATTTAATAAAATAAGCGATCCATACGAAAACTTCGACAATGTAACCCAACAAGGTGTAAAAAAAAAATACCTATAAAATTGCTTGCATCGCGTGCGCTGCGGAAACTGTTACGATAGAACAAAATAAGGCAGATACTACAGATTTTGAAAACGCATGAACATCTACAAAAACATTTAATTAAATAATACCTTATCTATATTTGGGTAATAAATATGTAAATGTAGAAGAGCCCTCTTGAAATATATCTACCCAAATTCAATTAGTTGTGAATTTACAACGACCTGTAATAAATTATAAAAGTCATAAGTGACACAAAGGTTTAATGAATACTGGTACGGGAGGACAATCGTCTGGGGTTAATTAAATAACTGGCTGTGAGCCACCTTAATCCTGCAGGAATGCGGGGGCCAGTACCCCGCGGGTGCGGGAGCATTCCGATAACCCCGCCGAGCACCCCGCAACTTGTCGGATTACCCCGACACAGGGTAAGGGTTTATTATTCCACAATCATCGGCGTAATTGCTAATGCTGGATATTAAAACATTCAAATGTGTTACGAACTCAAATAATCTACTTAAGTCGATCGTTCGACGGAATCCTTTAGTTAGAAACAAAACTCCAGTATACCTGCAGAACAAATATGCTATAGTTATATTTTTATGTAGCAAATAAATCGAGGTATAATTAGGTAATAATTTTAAAAATACCTAACCCGATTTAAATGTTTAAATATATAACAAACAAAGAAAATAATGACAAACGCTGTCAATCTTACCAATTTACCGAGTTACGCTAAAAATGATACTGAAGCAATACCGGAAGTAACACAGACCACTTAAACAATTGCAGCTTTAAGCTTTGCAGGTATCTCAATACTTTGCAGTGTTTCGTTTTTGTGTTTTCAGTGATTTCATTACTTTAGTGTTTCGGTTATTTTGATAATGAAAAGAACCCTTTTGGCGAGACCCAGGTGTTTGTCTGTCCACATGAGTGCCTCGACAACTACCTATTTGCCTACTTTTAAATTTGGTATAGTTGTAGATATTGTTTAGCGAAAGGGTATTAAACGAGAAAGTCTCTATTTCCTAATGGGTTCAATTGGAATAGGTGTATCACAAAAATAAAAAAGTTAATAATGTTTCTGAGGGTAAAAACATTTATTAAGTCGACAAAGAACATTCCGTTGAGCTAACACAAACATAATATTACAAACAAACGTCGGGACACCATTAAATGTTTATAAACAGAAGTAAAGTGCAAAAATGTTATTATTGTTACATGTTATACATTCATTCATCTAAATTATTATTTTTGTAAGAGTTTTAAATAATTTTTTAATGGAACTATTGTTGTCCTTTTACAGTTTGCTGTAACAGGTCTGGGTGTTTGTGTATTGTTTCTGGGGCACTCAGTAGCAGCCTAGAGCTTAGTTTGTGGCCAGAGTAATGTGTCCTACTTATTATTCCTAATATTGTAAATTCATAAAGATCGACTTCTTAAAAGATGTTATTGTTGATAGAGTTAAATATTTGTACGAGTTTCCTTCATAGTGGTTGGTACATATTGTTTGCCCGAGGTGTGCAGATATTAGTTATGCAATACACATGAAGCACATAGACAACTGTGGCGCCCTCCTGCGGGGGAGTGCGGAGACAAGCGAGCCCGCGCATGCCGCGGCACGTTCTGCTTACGGAAACCTAACTGCCTCCATTTTGCACTCATTATTTCATACATATTATTATAATTTAATAAAACTCTTACGTTTGCGTAATTAATTAAAAAAATATAAATATATATTATGTCTCTTATACAAAACAACAAGTAGCAAAACTCGCAAAAACCTTTTCACATTTCGGTAGGTAAACATTTATTTTTCGCTTTATGGTAATTTTCTGGGCATTTTAGATGACTAAAATCCAAATTATATAAAAAAAAAAAAAAAGCTATATTATGTAGGTATTTCTATAGAAAGCCCAAATGACCTATTTATAGGTTAAACTTTTTTAGTTGAGCTTTTCAAGAAAAGGAAGCAGCAGCATCCAGTCGGACATCTCAATATTACCAACCATATGAGTTCCTTCTTAATAATTTTTCATTGCCTAAAATCAAAATTAAACGTGACCATTAATTTAATTTCATGTATCATGACACTACACACCTTAAGGTAAGTAAGTCTATACGAATGCTATTAAAACGTTATTCTAAAAAATATATAAGGGATTTTATACTTATACCAAAGTACATTATACTTTCTGCTAGAAGAATTAAGATTGCTTTAGTAATTACTTTTTAATCTTGATACAATCTAATAATTTGCGGTTATTTGTGTAATTCTGTGGCGCGAGTGTGACTCAGAGTTGTGGACAAAAAGTAACAATACCCTTAAGTGGGCCACTTTGTCGCGCGACAAGCTCCGCCGGTAACATCTCTGCGCATTGTTTACCGATCGCTCTACCATCGGCTTCCACGGATTACCGACGCATTTATATCGGCCCTAACCCGCTCAGCTACAGCAACTTACAACTCTATCATAAACATATAAAGTCTACAATCAAACACCATAAACCTGCACCTTATCACAATATCATTAGGCAAATGTAAATCTTAATACGAGGGATATAGATTTTATATTCCGATACTATAATGTCTGGTAGGGAAATAATCGGCGTTAGTAATTCGATACGGCCATGGAATTTGCACAAAAAATGTGTTCATGTTAAACGGTTGTGGAAGCAAACACACAAGTACGAGCAGTTATTGTAAAACGCAATTCTAAGCGTTAGCTTTGTTATGCAGAGTGACATGTCAGTCCTTATTGCTCAAACTGTTCAAAGAGACGTCGTGCTAAATATCGGTTTGATTCCTGTTAACCGGTCCAACTCAGCCTTTTTTTTAAATGGAGCACGACTGTTAAACTTTGTATCTACTATACCTGATGGTAAGCATACCTACAAAGTTCATGAATGGGGTTGATCAATACATTGTTGTTTAACAAATTTGATAGCTCCTACTATGCCGGCTAAATGTTGCGGTTATGAAATGGGCGGCGACATGGACGTATTTGCATTACGAGTCTATTTTAATATCCTCGCTGCCTTATTGTTAAATCAATCGCCCGTTTCGCAACCGCACCATGAAAGGAGACTATACCACCTCAACAAGAAATCGATAACAAATAGGTACTAATAATTTATTAGCAAGAGCATGGCACATAAACGTTGTAACATGATGCAGTAGTCTCCGGAAAACCGATGAGCTCACACCTACAGCTCTATTGCTCAGAGACCTTAATTTGACGTTATGGTTAAATTATTTTCAAGAAGAATAGAATGTATAATTATTGTTATCAGGTACAATATAATATAAACGAAAGAAGCTCTAAATATTTAAATTATTGCTTGGAATAAGTCAATTTTCAGTCCATTGATTTGTCATTTGGTCTGCATTTGGTTGCTATTTCGTACTGTAAGGCAGACAGATGATAGTCAATCAATGCTAAGTGGCATTTGAGCCGTCAGCCAATAAGGATAATTCCTGAGTTCCGTCTACGAGCCGAAGCGCGGACGTTTTCCGTAACGGCCGGAGTAATAGATTTGCGAAAAAAGTGTGTGGAACGACCTTACAAAGGGGATCGCTCAGATTTCACTGGGACTGTTGCTCCATTGTCTATGGATTGTACAAGTTCGCAAGTTCGTCGAAGCGTTCTGTCTTAGAATTGAATTGACGTCTTTATTGATCCTGAATCGTATTTGGTTTCGTGTTTTTTGTAAGTCACTTTTTTGCATGTTTTTTAGGCGTTTATTCAAGTTGCTTACGTATTTCTTAATTGATGGTACCTACCTACTTATTTATCTATTAAAAGTTATAGAGTTCCAATAAATATATACACTTAAAACATACCTAATAAAACATACCTTTAGGTATGTTTTAAGTATATATATTTATTGGAACTCTCGGGTGAGACTCAAATGTCTGACTGTCCGTCCGTACGCATCAATATTATCCACAGATGCGATTTGCTTGGGATTGGTTACGGATTTTGATGACCCACACCTATTCAAAAGGCTAAAATAAAATAAAAAGTACATAGCCAAACAACCAATAATGGATTATAACAATGTTATTGTTAAAAGTTTTATAAAATAAAAAAATAAAATTATTCATTTCCTGAATAATAATATTTTTTGATTCGTTATATTATGTTTATAAATAACATTCGGTACATCATATACTTATAAGTACCGATATGTTTAAGAATATATTTTGGTTTTACACACATTTTTGTAAATACTTAAACAGCCTTTTGTTTTGTTGCAGGGTTTCCGCAGATAAAGTCTCCGTACAGCCCCACGTCCCAGTCGCATCTCTCAGGTGAGCACCATACATTGTCACTTTATAAGTGGATACTATGTTTATGTTTGATCCGGAAACGGCGAGGAAGAGTAAGGTAGCTCTCGCTCTACATATTTCTTCTTTCTGCGATACCTTACGTTGAACTTAAATTTTCCCTCACTATCCCATTGTGGTGATCCTAACCGATCCTCGAGGCAATTTTATTTCATATACCTACTATATAATATTGGCGTGTATTAAATTATATAGGTCAGGAACGGACAGTTCTCACCGTCAGAGTTCAGTTTGTTAAGGTAAGTGTAGTGATGGCTAAACAAGCGATGGTGTTCCTCAGGGTATCACACCGAGTCCCACACTGCTTCTGTTTTAATATTATCAATCGCAGATGATACAGCCTTAATATTTAGTTTGGATACTTGGGATGATGCATTCAGCAGCGCTCAGGATGGTATGAGTTTTTTAACTGCGTTAAAAAAAACTACTTTAAAATGCAGTAAAACTAAATACATGACTTTTACTCAAAAAAATAACATCCAAACTCCAAACTTGCGAGCGCATATTTGTCCTTTCCCTTGCAACACCAACTAGACATGTTTGTGAAGCTCAGATAGAACAACATAACAAATATCGCTAAAAATTACTATCTAGTAAACTTTCATCGACATATTGACTTGCTAATAAAATTCTGTATTTGTTGTAGGTTAAATACCTAAATAAAAAAATAACGTATGAACGGAAATAGTTAGACGAAACTAAATGCTTTTTAATTTTCCGTTTTTGTCTTTTGTCATTGTATTGAGACTTTTCAATAATCTATAATTTGGTACTGATATTAACGTTTTTTCCTCGCAAATATCAATAAAGAAAGCCTATACATTGCCTATACATTGTTATAAGTACCAAATTATAGATTATTGAAATGTCTCAAATGTTACCCAATACTCATAGATAAATAAAACAGAACAGAAAATCGTATCAACAGAGGAGGTTGTGGTTTTAACTAATCTACCTTGAGAGTGTGGCTTCAGCGAGGTCTGTCCCAGCAGGAATATATCTGCCTTTGATTTAGGAAAGTGGCTCACGAGGGATCACCTCCCCCTCCCCTTACCTCCTCACGAACCACCCCCTTTTGTCTCTGTAATGAACCAAATACCAAACATCACCGCGCAGACGCCAAATACCACCCAAAACTAAACATCATAATATTGAATATCCAAAAATTATACAAGACCTTATATTGCCTATATAGAGTTCGAATTTGATTGGCAACGCTTGATATTGGATCTTTTGTAAGTTTAGTGATGTGTCTAATTTGTATTAGAGGATACATAATATAAGTTAAGTGAACCATTAGCGCTTCTGACAATACATCGATTATTATTGAAAGTTACTTTGACTGGTGATAATCTGTCCCTATAGGTATATACGTATTTATGATAAGATAGGAGATAACGCACAGAGGCTATACGAAGGAATTTGTCTCCTTCCATTTAGATGGAGTCGGTTTTGTTTCCGTGTGTCGCGCAGCGCGGGGAGCGCGCCGCAGTAACAACGGCACAATATGTTTTCCTAACAAACAAAACTCCCCGCTCGGCAGCCATTTGTAAAAATTGCCTGCGACGCCATTTTTCCGCGGGAATTTCATATTTGCAGCGCCGCGGGACAGATTTCCGCTCGTATATTTGGAGCATGGCCGACGAAACAAAGCCGAATGCCTTTTGATTTCCTATTGTTTCTTTCGATGTGCCGCCATTTTTTTATTTGTAAATAGCGCTTGATTATTTTTCTGTTGTGTATTACATAAGGACGGTGACGGTGTTTATGGTCGGCCATTTTGTTGTTGTTATGGACAATAAGGTTGATTTGGTAGTAATTATGTTAGACCTTAGGGTCTTGTTTGGCATTACCGAGAGCGCTTACGATTGGTTCCCGTAAGTGGCGCAGGTTGTTGGTGTGAGCGAGCATCGCGCAACAATCAGGGACCTGTTTCATATTGGTAAACTATCCAATTATCGAAAGTTCATCTAACAGCGGGAATAAGGCTTGTGCTTCGTGACGTAACGCGTAACATGTAGGTACACCCAACAGTTTTCAAATTATGTTCTAATTAAGGTGGTATGTACCTATTATGTAGGACATTTTCTACTTTCTTTCCATTTGATTTGTTTAGTGCTCACTGCTGCTGTGAACGCTCTCCAACCAACAATTCGCTGGTTCGAGCACGCGT
Source organism: Monopis laevigella (assembly GCA_947458855.1). Lineage (NCBI taxonomy): Eukaryota > Metazoa > Arthropoda > Insecta > Lepidoptera > Tineidae > Monopis > Monopis laevigella. The sequence goes on along the minus strand of OX381584.1, from coordinate 27,737,783 downwards.
CAATGCATTTAACAGTATATCATGCCTGTTTGCTTTGAATCGACATCAATTATACTTTCAAACATAGCTTTACGTAGATGGTTATTGGGCGATTATTACTATTACCTATGCGTAGCTGTAGAGACTCGCGCGGGCGCGGGCGCAGACAAAACTGTTATGTTAAGCACCTTAACACTGTTTATATAATTATTGGGACAAAAACGACTGATGATAAATAAATAAGATGTCTCGGCGACGTGTTTGATGTCGTGGGTGTGGACAGCTTGCGGTGTCGGGTGTCGCACTTAATGCACTCGCAGCACACCAGATACAGTTTCCTCACCTTTTTGTCTCCGTTTGTATCCGTTTGACGAGAAGCACCGACTTCTCTCTCCTGTCAACTTCACCGACAAATTTTGAATACCTAAAAACTTAGACGGCACTATGCACGAGGACTATGCGCCCGAAGTTATATTTTTATCTTATATTCCCCATTTTTTTAAATCTTATGGTGAGACTATCCGCACATCTGTTCGCATCTCGAGAACTTTCGGTCCTTTACGCCTTTTTGTGAAAGGTATATTATTTTAGGTAATCTTCAGGCGAGTTTCCGCATCTTATTAAAAATAATCCAACAAATTGTACAACAAGTTAGTGTAGTTATGTATATACGACCTTACCCGATCCCAGGCCCCAAGAGGGTCAGATGTCCTGCCTAAAAGTTCAGTGCATTTCAAAGATCTTTTTTATTTTCTAATAAATCAAAATAAATGTATTAAAATTGTTTGCTCCAATGTGAACACTACTAAAGTGATAATAAGTTTGCACTAGTTATAACCAAATAGGTACTTATATGTTCTATAAGTTTGCAGTAGTTATAACCAAATAGGTACTTATATGTTCTATAAGTTTGCAGTAGTTATAACCAAATAGGTACTTATATGTTCTAAACAAACTATCTAACTATAATGATTATACATCAGCAAGTGAAATATTTATGAAAAAGGTTTGATGACAACGTACAAATGTATCCCAACGTGATTCTGTAACCGTAACTGTAGACGATGACGTCCGCACACCGAGTGTAGACAAACAAAATTAGTCCACGCGTATCATTCTTCAAATCACTTCGTCCACTGCACCCGAGCCAATGCAAATACCACTTTATTGACTCACACCTAAAACATATATCTCAATGTCAACTCGAAAATATATTATCAAACAAAATGAAACTTTATAGCTGATAGTATTTGGGTGTGTTTCGGTAGTTTGCGAAGAAGTGTTGACAAGCTGATTGATTCAATTATTGAAATATAGAGAAGTTTGCGATCCATTATGCGACGAGAGCTCCACAAACAACGCGACGCTCTGCGGACAATGGAATCACACACCTACACCTCTCCTATAATTGGGAAATTATTAATTTTCTCAATGCTCTATTGCTTAAGTAGTATTACAAAGCCTTGCTGGTGTTAATTAATGTACTTATTTAATAAAATACCTAAGTAGAGTGTAACGTAAAACTGCGCCGCGCCCCTTCATGAAATGTGTAAAGTACTTATTTCATAAAATATGCCATGACGATGCCAAAGTAATAATAATTAAGAGCCAAAAAAGTTTGCTTAACAACATATTAACATATGTATTTATTGCAGTATTTATAACCATATACTTATATGTTCTAAAGAAACTAAATAACTATCTAACATTTTATAATAAAAAAATGGATGAAAGTGAAACCTACTGAAATCCACTGCGAAATAAAAAACAACCGATATATTTTAAGGAGATTGTACAATAGGTATGTAGAGTCTAAATTACAGTCCGGGTGTTCACGATTTACAAATATACAGAATGCATTCATCTATTTTTTACCAATTTTAAATTAAATAAATTAAATTAAACAATATATATCTATGCGATCTCGAAAAAAAGAAAGAAACGGAGATAATGTGTAATATATACCTATGTGTATTCATCATCTTTTTCGGTTAATATATGTGAATTTGAAAACATACTCAATTTTTATTTAAAATTCTCAAAAACTTGCCATCCTTGTTAATATTTCTATAGAGTTATATGACGCTGTAATATATTATAGGCAAACAGAGCGACGGATATGTAGCGACATCAAAGAGATGGGCATTAGCATATCTGCCGACAAGTGTTTGGTTTACCATCAGGTGTCGCAGCTAGCTCGGCTAATTAGCCACTTACTAAAACCACTGGACATATTCAATCAAAATGCCCCCTAGCTAGTCACATGAAATACTCATATGTGTTGAGAATTACAAAGTGCCAAAGTGTCAGAATAAGAAGTGAGATTTCAATTTTCACCAAACATAATTCTTACTCATCCGTATCTGCACTTTACTTACTATTCAATTCAATATAAATATATCTATTCAATACCAATATTTAAGTTTTTGCTAAAAAATTAAAGTGTTTATGTGTGCTATGAGCATGTAATAAGTAACCAGAATGGACCTCAGAGTGACAAGGAGGTCTGGGCTGGAGGACCCCGGATATAACCTCCTACGTTGAAGTCACAGAATGTACCAACACGTTTTTAATTTTGTAAAACTGACAATTTCAGGTTGTGTTTATGTTCTGAAAGCCCTGAAGTAGGTTCTATATAAACGTTGGATATAAATCTTCAGACGTTGGTATGGTTTCTCCTGCTGTATACATTTTAATAAATCACAAAGAGTTAGTTTTGTTTCTTACAAATATTATAACGTTTAATTATTATGTTCTTTTTATACCAATTGGTAGATTTATAACAATAAAACACAAAATACGAACAAATTAAGTGGAAAAGTAAAGTAATTTCGTTTTATATTATTTATTACACATACTTTATTGTGCCTGCGTAGACGAGATTATTTTTACCCGCTAACCTTTGACAGAGTAAAATATGCTGAGCACAACTATTTTGAACATAAATGTAATAACATTTTAACACAAAATACTACATAAATAGCGGAGAGGTAATGCTATCGTCATAACAAAGCCCCGGATGAGTTAAGTTATCCTCATTGCGTAACGTCTGCGTTTAAAATGATAAAGGGATACCAATAGCTAATGCCCCCGCTCCCGTCCCCTCCCCCACCCCTCTAAGAAAATCAACTCAAGTACAGAAAATTCGCAATTTTTTTCGGAGCCATTATATTTTCACGCTCAAATTGAGACGAGGATACGCAGGGCTGCCACATCACTGCACGTCGGGCAGATATAACAAAAAAAATAAAAAGTGTTTGTACTTATACCAGCGTTACGCATACCTATAGCACTACATTTATTAAACTGGATTTTATTTATTTATGAATCGATCTCATATACGATAGCAACAGCAAAGTTATATGAAACATGAAACATGACATACAGCAAAGTTATATGAAACATAAAAAAATCACGACGAAGATCTTTGTTTTGCCGGTATTAGTTTCCTAATGATGAATGCTTTGTTATAAAAGTAAATCATAATTTTTTTATTATTTTCAAACACTCTTTTTTTCATGTTTTTTTACCATAGTAATAATTATAATACATGGCATAGAATATAAAAATTCGACGGTCTGCTTGCAAGGAATGGTCCACTAAATATTTCTGTATTAATTTTCCTTGGTTGTAATAGGATTAGATAGAGCTTGAAAACCCTTAAACACCGAAATGCATTCAAATTGTCTGGATCAGTCTTAGTGTTTAATTCTGTAAAGTTTATTATCATTAAAGAAATATTAAATTAGAGAGAGACTGTAAAGTAATTCGTGTATTTTTTTAAGTTTTCAACATTTAGCAGCCCTAGCAAATATTCAATTCACAATCTATTATGTCGTAAACAAGAAATAGGTTTGGCGTCCAATGCCTGCCTCATTGGGTTATAGACTATTTATACGCTTTGTGGTGCACCGGTGTATACAAGGACTACACACTATTTATTGTCAGTTCAATGAAAATAAAAGAATATTAAAAGAAACAAAGTGTAAAATATAATATTTTATATACCTACTTATACTAACTTTGACTATTTGATGACTCAAAAAACTGCTTTTCCATAATCATATTTTATAAATTTAAATACATTTTTATATAACCTCCCGTCCGCAATTTAGAATAGGTACTTACCTATAACTATTTATTATAATAATAAGCAAGCAATATGCGCGTTTACTGACACCCCATACAACACCGCACATCACACATATATCACAATAGTATCATCAACTTATTCATCTCCATTTTTTACAACCTTTGCACTCCGCGTTCTGTATTTTTTCAGGAATTATACTTATTTCAAACGACATTATTTTACGAATGATTATTCGACGCAGCCGATATCATATAATTGATACATTTGATAGCTTCCTCAATTAAGACTTTAGCAATCGGATCCGCTTCCGCCGCGGTGTTGTGCGTTAATATAGTTGTATCAATTAGGGTTTGAACCCTCGACGACTCAACAATATCGTTTTCAGAAAAACTCCAAAAGCGCGCCAAAAATACCCTTCGTCTAACAAGCATGGGGTCCCACTTTCCTGGGGTGAGAACTTTCCTTGGGGAATAAAATTATTTTCCCGCCTAAATAAGTACTTGGCATCGGACATCCAAAGCGCTGTAGACAGAGAGAGCTCTGCGAGTGATAATCACTATCATGCGCACCAACAAGCACATCAGGTGACACACACTTCAGAAACAAATGTTGTTCCCTGCCAATGAGACACTTAGACAACCTTTACAAATAATATTAATCCGATTTGTCCCGTGTGGTGGTAGCTGAGATTGTTACACTATCGCGGTCTAACATATACATTGAAAGTGATCATTTTTATAACTATATTTGTCCGATACCCACATTGTATATCGGAGAGCACATTAACCCATATCGATCCCCTATGGTGGGATAATACAAAGCTCCCCTGTCCAGCGCGGCGGACGCAAACTCACCACAATTGTCTTAGGGACTTCTCTAGCACTGCAAAACTAATAATAAATGCGTGCTGTAAAAACTAAATAAAGCACGACTAAGTATAGCATCTCCTAGCTTATAACTACATTATTATTTTAAACATTACAAAAAGTAAGTTTTGAGGTCTTCGCGCCCTACATAACCAAGATAATAAGAATATGTGTATGACTAGGTGGAGCTGCCCAATGACTTAATGGTTATCTGCCAATCGACAACGCCATCGAGCGACTCTATTCCCCTATACTAACCACTATAATAACGCCTCATGTATTTATTATATGATCTGCCTTCAAATGTTATTGATGGCACTTTTCTTCCATATTTAGTAACCCGTAGACGTGTAGGTATGTATAGTATTGTATAGTACTCCAGCGTCAGTTGGATACCCGTGCTTGCCGCCGTTGCGGTGTCTGTCGCAGGCGGACCCGCGACGGAAGCGAGCGGTTCCGCCTGATGGTAGTCGGCGAGTGGATAATGCCAAATTATATGTCCTGCGCTCCCTCATGCACTTCACCTACCACCTGCAATTATTTTCATTGTTATATCTAAATAATTACTTCATGACAAAAACGAACATCAAATATATTTACTTTAAGGTTGAAAAAATTAAAAGTAAAATAAGTTCCGACACGTTCCAAAAGTAGACAAATTACTATAACAAGTTGTTTTGTTCTTTACAGCATAGATACCTATAAGAATCATTTTAGTTGATTTTTTTGGGAAAATCTATGAATTGAAGAAACCGGCGAGTCCAATTTGCAGTCGACAGAAGGCAGTATGTTGTTTAACTCCGTATTGTAAATCGTGTTTTCAACTTAAAGATAGTCTGTATCATTCTATCTTTCTTATTTGATATTTGGTGAAAAGAGACAGACGAGAGGAGTTGGAAAGTGGAGTGGAAACACGACCTAGAATACGGGGGTCAGTTCGTGGCTTAATAACACTTGAGCAATATTATTCAAATAAGCTTGTACCTTATAATAAGATACGTTAATACCTACTCGTTAATGCTTACACAAACAGCTTGTCGTAATTAGTGCGTAGCTAGATGACATGTGGTTACCGCAGAACACCTGTCCGCCCAATCCTACGCAATTATTGTATTTGTCCAAGAAAACTTTCAATAACTCAATTACATTATAACAATAAATTAATGAGGGAATTGTTTTATTACAAACGGTTATTATTGTAATATCATTGCGTAATTACTTTAGCAAAATAATGATTGCGACAATTAATTACTTGCATTGTCTCACAACCAACACTTATTTAATTATATTACTTCTCCTCTACATCAAATTCCATATTGTTAGCTGTAAAACACACCAAGTAGTAAATAGTTTGTCGCAGAAGTAGTTGATAGAAGAGGTAAAGTCTGTCGTAACATATACAATAATACTGTTAGTCTACCGCTGCCACATTCTATTTCTTATAACGGAAACGTTAGCTTGTCAAAATAAGGAAATCCTTTAAATATATTAAACAATCAGTAACAATAATCACTAAAATAGTCACGCACTCTAGTCCCTTGTATTATGCGTACATAGTTTGTAGCATTCCGTGTGGTGACCATTGTACATAAAGGATTTCGTTTTTTGACTATCTAACCTTTAAAATAAACAAAATAGCTATGGCCTCAGAGAGAGATCCCAGCTAGAGTGTGGTACACCAATAGTTAAGGTGTGGTGTGTAAATGTGGTGTAGGTGTAACTAGTGCTTACACTAACAGAAATCCAATTATTAATTTGCAAGTCTACTAAAGTTAATCTTAATTAATTATAGAGAGGCTAATCAGGATAAGCTGATTAAACTATTGTAAAGTAATTAATATTGGGATTGAATAACAATATGAGCGCCATATTTGGTTTAAGTATATTAAAAGCTCATTATTTTTATAAGAAAAGATACACTATAAAACTATATACTTAAGTACCTACTCGTATATACAAAAGGCTGACTCCTGTTTATAAATTGAACGAAGTTGAAGATAAACTAAGTAGGCATTGCCCCGCGCGTATAGCACCGGTTATGACTCGAGTTACCTTCTGGCTACAAACCCGCAGGTTTTAATTAGAAAATCCCCAACAATGCTAGTCCGACCTCCGCACCATTCATCTGGCCCGAGACAAACGAAAATAAACCCGCAGGTCTGTAGTATTAATATTAGTGTTGAGGATTGACCATGGCCGATGCGGACAAAAAGGCTGAGATCACAATATCTGCGGCGCGGCATTGTCTGGGGGCATTCATCAGGCTGGTGCTCCTTTGTGAGCGGGTTTTGGTCGTTTTTCCTCACGCCTCGCCGTGTGAACGTCATGTGATATTGTGATGAGGAGGGCTTTATGTTTGTCCCTTGTACAGGACACTAGAGGTGTTTATATAATTCCAGATAACGATTCAAGGACAATTTAGATTTTAGGGAGTCGGTAGCTTCGATATAGTCGGAAATCGTACGTGGGATTTAATAGATATTTTACACTTTTTAGTAATAAATAAAATAAATATTATCACATGTGAGACCCCCTCAGGGTACCCAGCGGAGGGGTTTTTAATCCCACCTCGTCGTACCCGATGGACATGAGTCTACACCGAACAACTCGGACTGGATAACTCGTCGCGATAGACTCAATAACCCATCTATAAACAGTTTCACAAGTTGGTATAGTGATACTGGGATGGACAGCTTAACGTTACACTCGGTCGCACTAGGCTAGTTTCGAATTGGTTCCCTCTCTATACCTAGATATAAGTAACCAATAGTGCGAGTGATAACAGTATGTAAGCCAGGCAATCTCCGTTGCGTAAACAGCTGTTTCATACACCTATAATGCCTAACACCCAACGACCACAGCTATAATATAATAGGATTTTAAAAGGACAATTCGAGGCTAACTGCTACTCTTCATTACGTACCGTTCCAGCTACAAGTATAATTCTCATGTCATGGTTAATATTTTCTCTTGCCTATTTTTGTTCTATATTTTTTTTGTTGTAACACCTAGTTTGTAACTTTTAGTTTCATAATTATTTGCCAAGTTGTTTGTACTAATGTGTGTGTGTTTTGTTCCATGTACCCGCAGCCGTCCAGCAACTCTACTCAGGTAATTGTGAGTTACCCTTTTTTATTATTTTATTTTTAATATTTTTGTCTTCATAGTATTTATGACAATTTCGTGTAAGTTTTCCGGTCTGGGTGTTTATAAAGCATTATGTATCAGCACCGTTGTTATTGTACCTACCTGTAGTAGAAGCCGATACAGAGCATATAGGCAATATGTGCTAAATACCACCTAACTATAAAATAATAATAAAATGTCTGAAGATATCATTCATGCACAGATATCTTCGTTAAATTAATCCGAATCAAATTTTAGAATTATGTATTTAATTCACCACGAATTCAGAGGTCTCTATCTCATCTCTATCAATATCTTAGTTCATGTCGTGTGGAACTGCGAAGGCATATTCCTATATAATTGTTATTTTTTTGTTTTTGGTATAGGTAATTACCTAAGCAATAATCACTAACCTATATAGAATTATGCGAACATTAGTTAGAGGGACCAAAAGTTGTGTTTAGTTAATTTAGTATGTAAACAAGAAATGTGTATGAGTGTCGGCCTGGCGTGAGACGCAAAGTGTCCCCGCGCCAAACAAATCAAATCTCCGCTGATCTGGTGAGGAAATTGCCTCAACGCAAATTGCCAATTTGTTGGTTACCTCTCCACTGTACCGACGCGGCGCTAGCAATGAGATCCGCTTATAGTAATAACCAATATAGTAATGTAGACGAGTCCTGACACAGCTGTCAGATCACTATGAGATTAACTAGAAGCAGAAGGGCTAGGTTATTAATAAAGATATATGATTCGACTCTATTTTATCTATTGTCAAAAATACAAATTTTCATAGGTTGACGTCTTTGGCTGCTATGTCAGCTCTCATATTATAATACATTGATACCTACTTTTGAAATTTACTGTAAAAAAAATATACCACAAAATAGTCAATTCTCGAATAGAAAACAAAAATAATAAAAAAAACTAAGGACGTAAAAAAAAATTGTAATATCGTTGCGTCTCTATGTACATACAACCTTAATGTTTAGTATGGCGACACGATAGAAAAAATCTACAGAAATATGGGGAACCAAATGGCTATACATTGCTTTTTAATATTTTAAATTGCTATTTGAAATGGTTGGAGGTAATAGCTTGTTTAGACTCGTTAATGGATTTACATTGGGAGACTTACCAGATGCTTTAAAATATTCCATAAGACTTCGTAGCAGAAGTATGCAGCGTAGTGGCGCAAGGGAGACCTCATAACTGACGACTCATTCGATAACACATAAACGCTTTGCTGTGCTCAGTCTGCTGTTACCTGTTGGCATATTTGAGAACAAATGAGAGGAAATAGTAATGTGTATAGATAAGAGAAAAAAATGTGATCCGTACAGTGACCTATAGATGTATGTAATGGTTTATAAACCTCGCGAAACGCTTTGAATTTCCCTTTCCATTGTAACTTCGGGATAAAAGTATAAATCGTTTATATAGAATTGCTAAATCAAGTTAATCCATAGTTTGCTTTTCGACTTTTGCGTACATAACCATCCGGATGCAAAATATACCTTTACAGATTTAGGAAAATTGCGAGAAGTACACTCATCAGTCTTCTCTGTCTAAGCTGTCGCGAGGTTATACTAACACCGATATGAAAACAACTCGTTCCCCGCGCAGTCCTGTCTGTAGTTAGATAGATCTTCCCAACTACGCAACGGATTTATGTTCATCTTTTCAACATTATTTAGGTAATTTCATCCTCAAAGTTTATAGGAATAATTCACAGTACCTACTGCTATACATATAATAGGTAGTAGTATTCCGGAGCGGGTAGAATTATGAATAAATGGTACACGCAAAAACAGCAATGGATCGCCAATACCGATATAACGTCGCGCCGCAGTAGAGATTCCATCAAATTGCCAATATTCTCATTGCTATTTCGCCAAGCATTCTTTAAGCGGTAGGGGGCGCTGTGTTAGTGTTAACCGATGCCTTAACGGGTCCACGTCTAAATAGGTACATTTCTGAGAACGTTTTTATATTTCTTATATTCTGTAAGGTTTTAACGACATTTATAGCTATAGGTACTATTTATGGGCAACTTTGTTTGGGCCATATATACTAAGTGGTATTTAATATAATGACATAAAATTAAATTTCTTAAATATTTCTTATTTATTAATTTCATTTATTAGATATTTATTAAGAAAAAAAAGATATATATTTCTCAATCTGGATAGCGAAGCTGTTTACACAATTAGTAACTCAGTTACCTAACATTTAAATTGTAATAAATATTGTGTACTTCTTTGTTTTCCTGAATAAAATAAAATAAAAAATGATTTTTTTATTTGAAACATGATTTACATTTAAATTAATATAAACGTTAGGCTTATATTAATAGAATCGTATTCTTGAGACTATCATGAAAGCATTGCTATCCAAACTTTATTTAATTTAGGAACATTTTGTATGAAATATGGCAATCTCGAAAACGTTCTTGTATGAGGCTCTACCTTGAGTATCTTTCTTAACGTTAATACGCAAGAAATTATCACAGTAGGTATAAATTGCTTTATTTTTCAGAACAGGACAAATAAACCTAACTTTTCAAACACATTAACGCTACGTTATTTCGTTAGTAAAAACTCGTGTTAGCTTCTGGACCTGCAAAATCAACCTCGGTTAGAAATAACTCCTAACCCAATTTGTAATGCTACCTAAATTAATACTACTTATATTTTTAACAACCTTTTTTTTATTTTAAGTAATTTGTCAGAAAAACTTCTAAGTTGTCGTGTAAGCTCAAAGCTTCAAACCTTTCCTGTTATTATAACAAAACATACTTATACACAAAATTACAACATGTTTGTTTATTTAAGAATATTAATATATTTTACGAAAGATAACATCAAATGTATGTATTATTTATTACAAAATATAACTCTTTGTCTATCGAACTAGCACGGACTGACTCAAAGCTGTTACCGCAGACCCGTTGGCAAAGTGACTGAGTAAAAACGTAACAATCACAGGAGGGAGGGGCTTGGGAATGATTGGTTAAGTCCAGAACTACGAGCTCTTGATTGGCTGTGATTAGCCACACACACACACACACACACACACACACACACCGCGCGCTGTAATGCTCTACACACACACACGCACTCGCTGTTGTTTTCATTCGGAGGGCAGGCAAAGGCAGTTGCGACTCGCGTTGCGTTTTTTATTTGATTTTCATAGTGTAATTTTGACTTAATATATTTAGGTATCAGCAAGTTTGGTAGAAAAACGTAACATAGGTAGGTACTAATATCTAAAAAATATATTTATCAAAAATAAACACAAGATAAAATAATATAAAGGATATATAAAGGAATATGGGTATCTTCCTTTATAGAGTAATTTCAAATGATAAGCATGCACGTATACCTACTGGTTGTGCTACCTCAGTTTAGCGTAAGCTTGAGCCTGGGATAGGTAAGTATACAAATGTACCTAGCATGTAGAGTCTGTGCTCTACATGCTAGGAATGATAAACAAAGACTCATACTGAAAGTATACAAATGTATCTAGCATGTAGAGTCTGTGCTCTACATGCTAGGAATGATAAACAAAGACTCATACTGAAAGTAATTGCAAATAATGCATTTTGTCATAGTACTGAATTATATGTATAAAGAGAGTTACCTACTAACTGCCCGGCAACATTTTATTTTAATAATAATGAAAAAAATGACCGGGTTTGCAAGAAACAAGAGTGTTTGCAAATAGACAAATGGTAAGCCCTGTTTACCCAAACAGTTTTTGCACAACAATTTAATCATTTATTGGTCCTTATATATACCTACACTAAAGTGATACAACTCTAATATCTTACCTGTACCTATCTACTAAAACAAATAATTAAAAAATATAATTTCAATCTGGTTTTAAATTTATATTATATTTAACTCCTGTTTGTATATATACTTAGGTATAATCACAGCTTTCAATTTGTATTATTAACAAACTAAGTAAACAATTGACTTACATTAGCAAGCATTCGTGCATGTCACTCAGTAGGCCGGCACAGGGAATCCTATTTTGGTGATCATGCGGCCTATTTGTGGTTTAAGACTCTTCAAACGTTCAACCTGTAAACTTACTAAAAGATATTCATTTTAGTTTATTCGCTAGCTTCGTATGCGCGTGCTATTGTTTTTAAAAGATACATACTAAAACGCCAAGTTGGCTACCGAGCCCGCGCTTGTTGGAAAACAAAAAGTACTCTATCTAATTCTATGACTCCTAAACTCCCACTATGCAAAAAATGGTACCTTTTCGCTTGCTCTATGAAAAACAAAAAAAAATCCTTACTTTTTCCGGCATAAAAATAACTTATGTGCTAATTAAGACTATTAGGTATACATTTCTTTACAAAATGTCATCTCGGTCGATCGTTTGCTCTGTAAATAAAAAAGACACGGGAACCGTACATTTTTCGGGATATAAAGTAGCCTACGTATATGCCATACCAGATAATCTACTTCTGTGCCACATTTCATCTAAATCAGTTCAGCCGATCTGGCATGATTGGGTAACAAACATTCATACAAACTTTGGCATTTAAGGTACTAGCAACTAAGGTACTTGTACTATTATTTCTTCTGTGGTAGTAGTAAGGTTTGGGGTGGAACTTCCCGGGATCTCGGGAAACTCTATATTCCACGAACACTGAATATCAACTTTTTTTGTTATATACCTTTATAAGGTCGTTTAATTGTTAATATCATAAATTAAACTTATACAAATTTATTAAGTTTGTTTCCCAATTCCCATTGAAAAACCATTGAAACGCATCAAGTTAATAAAATAGGTACTGCATTTCGTGTCAGCATCGACACTACAGAACGTATCATTGTACGTGTCACACGCATAGGACCTATGTCAAACGTATTTCTTTCATTTGACATTTTGAATGTAGGTAGGTATATATCCTCATGTAAACAAGCATAATAAATAATAATTTGGTATAATACAAACCAAACGAAGTTGCGGGCAGTGAAAATGTTTGGTGTAGGCGCAGGTAATCACTTATAGGTAATCCACTCTGCGCATCCCGCGGGACCCCGCGACCAGCCGCGACTCCCACGCGACTAGTCCGCGACTCTGCTGAGGTTATGGCAGGACGGAGCGGTCTTGTAACAGACAATTACACCAGATTAACACACACAGTTGCCAATTATTGTTTCATGAATTTAGGATTCACAAATATACTTACGAACTTTGTCAGATAGATTAGGTATCACATATACGGGTATCTTTCATTTATTGAATAAACTCAATCTTTTAAAGATAAAAATACATTGAAAAATTTCCTTGAGTAAGGCTTGAATCCACAACCCTCGCTTTAGCGGCACGGTACTCAACCACTGAGCCAACCAGGTTCAAGTCACGAAATTTGTCATTGCTTTTACTTATTTCACGGACGCCCTCTATGTGCATTCTTTTAACTACCTACTCTATATTTTATATTATAGGTAAATTTCGTGTGGGGTGACTGGAACCTGGTTGGCTAAGTGGTTGATTACCTTGCCGCGTAAGCGAGGGTCATGGGTAAAATCTCTGCCCACCAGATAATTTTTCATTGCATTTTTAATTAAACAATTTGAATATCTAAATTAATAAAAAAAAATTGAAAAAACTAATTTATAAGTTGTCCTACTTTATAATAAGTGTATAAGTATTTAAATATATGTATACCTTCCCTGAAAAATCTCTGTAGGTAGATATATATATATTTCCTTTGACACTGTGGACTAAAAACTATATTTGTAATCCGTTAGGAACAGCAACTTCTGCCATACCTAGAGGTATCATTGTACCTCTGTTAGTTAATCTTTAAGCTGCGACGGTTATTTCTAATTATTCCACCAAAGTAACAGTCATCGACATCAAAGTACGTCCACTGTTACCCCTCTCCCATAATTACTAGTCGTAAACTGGTTCAAGCGTGGAGCTTAAATCTGTTCTTTTGTTGATAACATTTCGGCAGCAGGTCACCTTGGACCTGTAACAGTCGTTGCAGAGGACTTGTATGTGCAGTAGCTGCTGCACGAATATGTCGTATGTTAGACATTACTTTATAAACAGCCAGACCATGGCAACTGAAAATAAACCCGTAGCAACAGTATATTCCGCCCCGTGGGCATCGAACCCGCGACCTCCGGATATGACTCCAACTGCTTAACCCATATCACGGAGGCGGCCAAATATCTGGGACTCGTGAAAAGAACTAAATAAGAGTATATATGTATACTATGTAGAGATGTAATGGTAACCGGCATAGAGGTAATCGCTTATTAATTATTACAAAAACTTCGTCTTATATATTTTTTTTTAATAAAAGGGTTAATGGTGCGTTACTTATACCTACTTTAAAAGCTCTCGTCGAAAGCAATAACGCACACCTTTTTTAGTTATCGCGGTTGCCGATTAATTTATTAATGTATTTACCTGTATCTATAGAATTTTGTAAATTGGACAAGCTAACGCTTCCGCTACCATCGGCTACGACGAGGTGGGAGTAAAACCCCTCCGCTGGGTACCCTGGGGCCGTCTAAACTCCAATTCGCCTGACCATAACAATATTACAAACTGTACAGAGAAAACGTAATAATATTTTTTTGCCATGGGTGGGAATCGAACCCAAGACCTCCAGAGACAACGCCAAAGACGTCTAACCACTAGTCTACAGAGGCGGTCAACTACGGAGGAGGTAGTCAACAGATGCAGACACAATCAGTTTTGTAACCCACACGCATGCGCTATAGAAGTATGTACAGTAATGGAGACTCGTTGTTGCAGGGCATCCGCTGGACGCTGCCAAAGACTTCACGGTAGACGGCATCAACGGCTTCAATGGAAAGAAGAAGAAGAAGAAACGTCGGCACAGGTAAAGATTCTCACATGCATTCTCTGCACCCACAGCCCTTCCAGATACTTCTCAAGACATACATCCATTATCACTTAAGTCACCCAATTACAATCCATTGTGCTACAAAAGGAAACTATCATAGTTGACGACCCTGAATGCAATGTTACCTACAAATCGTTGAGCGTCATACCTTCATACTTCAACAAATGTAATATTGAATAGATACTTTACAGAAACACAAACACGTACCCACACATATTCACACATCGCATAACAACACACATACATGCACACTCTCCAACTTTTAATTTGAAAATTTTATTTTGTACATTTGGTTGGATATTTCTATTTTTTAAAGCTGACTCCATGTTATAAATGTTATTTTTGTTACTGAAATAAAGTTTTTTTAATTTTAATTTACCTGGTGGGAACAACTATCGCACCCAGATACCCACTTAAAGCAAGTTCTATTTTCGGCAACTCATTAGATTTCCCTACGTGTTTTAAATGAAATAAAAGCTTCGTGGATCACTCGGTTTCTCTGTCCTTTTCTTGTCTAGATATCTCGAAAACTGGTTGAGGTATATAGTGTACAATTCATCTCGGTAAAAATTCCAGACAAGCATTGGAATTTGAAATAATGTCTCAAATCAAAGATCTTATTTTTATTATAGGTACACCAAATATCAGTTTTTTTGTTCTTGTTACATGTATACAGAACCATAAATACTTACAACCAGATAGCAATCGCAATTATCCATTTATTTTTATTGGAGATAGGGAAATCTCAGCTTATACATGTGATTCCTTTCTCCGCAGTCGGACCATCTTCACATCGTACCAGCTGGACGAGCTGGAGAAAGCTTTTAAAGACGCCCACTACCCCGACGTGTACGCACGGGAAATGCTCTCCCTCAAGACAGACCTGCCCGAAGACAGGATCCAGGTCAGTCACTTACTATACCTTTATCTCTCTGCTCATTAAAGGAAGTTCTAGAGGATCCAGATTAATTGAAACCGTGGTTCTGCCTGATCTAATCAGCCCAATGAATCGAAACCCAAAACAAAAAACATCAACAGCTTTATAATGAAAAGGGTAGGCAGTCCTATATCATATTTCAGTAAGCGAACTTCGGTTTATTTTTCATATTTTGGAACATTTAGATTTATGTTTAAATACTAACAAGAGAGGGTCTCGTCGTCCCGGACAATGGGGAATCTGTTGGAAGTAGGTGCAGATCTATCTAACACTACTGAAAGTTCAATCATATTTTGAAAATATGCTACCTATCGAAACAATATAGTTTATAACCTGAATATATTCTTTATAATCAAAAAAATATATAATACCTAAGTGGTTCTCGAGTTCTATATAAAGACTAACTGTAGAGTAGGTAACTGTAGAGATGAGAGGTTTTCAAATAAAACTGAACGTTTAAAATACCTGTTCCTGGGCACCACTACCACGACTGCTGCTTCATCATAAGTCCTTGATGATTGACAGTCTTGTTGTGTTGATGTTTTATTAATTTAAATTGGCAAAGAACACTAATCTTGATGCCCAAAGAATTAAACGCGGCTCAAAAGGGGGCCAACAATTTTTTTCCAAACAATTAAATCGAAACATAATCGGGCAATTGTGCTTCGATCAATCGATATTTTTTACTGCTGGTAACCCGACACTCGGCAGCAATATTTACGGGAAACACTCGGCCCACAATGCGCCTGCGCAGACGTCAGGCCTCGGGACTGGCGCACCACGGCCGCGCGACAACCACCAGAAATATGATACTTTACACAATCAGTAAGGAAGGAACTTATTTTTTGCGTCTTGCTCCCATATTGTCATTACTTTTTGCACAATAATTGGATGGGAATATAAAAAATACTTGGAAGTAGTTGGCCGTAATAATACGAACAAAAAACCTAAGAGTTTTTTTGTTCTTGTATGTCAGAAAGGGCATTTTAGGTGATCTAAACACTTGCACCTAATCCGGCGCTGTTGATTTAAAATATTTTTTCTCCGTAATAAATAATGTTCATATTATTTATATGATTCGCAGTTTTCTATGACACAGATGTGCACAAATACAGAATGTGTGAAGTTAACAATTCCGCATACAAATAGATCCCTTTTTTGCCCCTTGCACGAAACGATAATACGAAATATATCAATAATTATTTCTCTCACTGTTTCTTGTTATTCTTCGTGGACATTGTAATTTTTGGACCTATTTTTTAAACTATATACCTAGGTACTAATATAATAAAGTTGAAGAGTTGAACACGCTAATCTTAGGAACTATTTATTGATCCGAATCGGAAAAAAAACGTTTTAGTATTGGATAAGCCATTTATCGAGGAAGGTTATGGGCTATATAATATCCCGCTATAACCAATAGGAGCGAAGCATCAATGTAAATGTTGCAAAAATAGGGAAAATTGATTCCTTTTAAGAGCTTCCGGTTAAAATTCATTACACATGTAAGCTAGGTTGCCTGTTATTTTTCATTACACGTGTAAGCTAGGTTGCCTGTTATTATTCATTACACATGTAAGCTAGGTTGCCTGTTATTATTCATTACACATGTAAGCTAGGTTGCCTGTTATTATTCATTACACGTGTAAGCTAGGTTGCCTGTTATTATTCATTACACATGTAAGCTAGGTTGCCTGTTATTATTCATTACACATGTAAGCTAGGTTGCCTGTTATTATTCATTACACATGTAAGCTAGGTTACCTGTTATTATTCATTACACATATAAGCCAGGTTGCCGATTATAATTTGGTTAATATTGGGGAAACAAAATATTAATTTATTTAAAATTGTACATTTACAGTTACAAAAATATGCATTGATCTGAAATTAGTTTCTAATCGGTAGATATAGAGTAAGGTAATGATAAGATAATTCAACCTATGAAATATATTTAAATACTGGATTACTAAAATGACATGATGGCACAGCCAGGAGTTGCGTCCGACGTCCGCGGAAGTATACCATGTTTACCGACTTTACAGTTATATCACATCTGTAACACACAAATTAAACGCTCAGTCTCATGCGATGGTGATCATAAAGTTAAGTTCGCTCAGCGATATTGGTATCAAATACGATTCTTATATAGATAGGTACCTACTCGTATCTCGTATACATATAACACAATTGTAGTCAATAAACAAATCTGGTTCATTAACTTGATAAAAATAATGGGGAGATAGACTATATATAATAAGTCATATTTACTTGTACACGCATTACTTAAAAATATGATATTATTGATTTACTCGTATATGCGGGTTTTAGCTATTGCACTGCAGGTGATATAGGGGTAGATATATTATATGTGTATATGCCTGCCTGCCGGCAGCTCGGCAGGTTTTTTGTGTTTTAAGAGTCTCTTAGGAAAAAATCACCTTTTATAAAAAAAACTATTAAGAAAACTGAGGTACCTACCTATATTATAATGAATGACAAGAGCCGCAAAAAAATGATTTAGTTTACATATTTTTTTCTTTTAAAATTGCCATTTTATGTCTTCTTTTTGGCAGCTGTAAGAATATCTTATACAAAGCAGTGCGGACCAAATAATTAAAAACAAATCCCAAATCTTATTAAAAGTTATTACAAAACGCCTAACAGGCCCAAAAAAGTATCAGGAGACGTTCCGTGGTGGCCGCTCCGCTCCGCTCGCAGCTCGCACCGCTCCGCTCGCCCGCGGTAACCTAATAACGACGTAATTGTGCACTAATCTATTTGGGAGCGACTCCTTGACGTCTACACTCCCTCTGCTGATCCAAGACGAAAACCGCTCCCGTCCGCACTACGCAATAACCTGACCTAACGCCACAAATATAAATGCCATTTTCCTTCAACATAAACAAATATTTCTCAAGGAATAATATAACAGTGCATTTTAGTCTTTTCCAGCTTAATTTAAAGTACAATTTGAGTTAACAAGCGCACCCCAATTGGATATTTCAGTTTCATAAATATGAAAATTTTCTACGAGTGTGTGTCGTTTTCTTGCGATAAATTTTCAGTTTTATGTCAAAGGTGGTAAGGTGCTGTTTTGTGATTAAAACTTTGTTGGAATTAAATATTAATAATTTGTTTTAGAGTGTGTACGGAGGGGAGGGATGTATTTCTTCGATTTAGTTTGGGAGCGAGTCGTGTCGCTCGCGGATTGTATTTTATTTTACAAAAAAAAAATACCACAGATATTATAACAACTTCCCTTGTGTAGGTACCTACTTATTTTATTTCTTAAAACATTGCGCCAAATTTTCCCACTTATCATTTTAAGTAGGTCTTAGGTGATATATGTATAGGTATGTAAGACACACTATGTTAACTAAGGTAAGTTAGATACTTAGGTGCTATATGTATAGGTATGTAAGACACACTATGTTAACTAAGGTAAGGTAGATACTTAGGTGCTATAGGTATAGGTATGTAAGACACACTATATTAACTAAGCTAAGGTAGACACTTGGCTTAAGTTACACTGTACCGAACCAAGTAAAACGAAAACGGGCTTACATCTGTTTTACAGATGTACGTATAGGGGGGAATTATCATGTTTCATACATTGTAGAAGTAAATTGGTTCAGCTTAATTTATGTTTAATATTATATATCAGTTGTGTTGTGGTTCCCCATTGGCGCTCTATCCGAGGACTGCGGGTTGGATTCCCACTCGCGACAAAACTATATTACACTTACATGTGCTCGTATGTAGATATCTGTACAACCATGGTAATCGATGTAATATGAATTAGTTCCGCGTCAGAGTTGGGCTTGTGCCTGCGTGACGTGCCACGGATTGTTTTGTCAGATTCAGCACGGTCGTGTAGTCGGGAGCTTTATTATTTCTTATGTGACCAACCCTAAAATATCAAATGTTGTATAGACAAAATTATTTATACCTCCATAGCATATTATATTAAGCAAATATATCCTCATAAACTTAGGACTTATTATTTTATCGATAAAAATAAACATTATTCCCATCTCGCTAGAACTCTACATGCCGTACATATGCCTACGTACCACATGCCGTACATATGCCTACGTTCTCTAATAGATCACAGAAAAAAGGCACAGACTTTTTTTACCAAAAGTCAAATCAAAAAATAATGAAATAGACAGACGGCGGGTACTTGGGTATTGAGATCCGCAGGAAATAGTCAAAGTCAATCATTTATATCATGTAAATCTTTACAGATATTTATGAATAGTCAAAAAAAAAAGTTTAACAATGAGGTCTTAGAGTGCGTTTGGTTAGGCAGCTATTCATTAACAAAAGAAATACATATTTTGTAGAATCTTGATCGGGAAACTTGTGTGTAAATGCCATCAATTAAAAAACGCACAATTCTTTAAAAAAAAAATCTATTAATCTGCATAGCACACATTCCATGACAGCAATATTCGAGAAACATGTAGGTATAGTTATATATGTATAGGTACTAAGAAAGGCTTCTAGGCTTGTACCTACTATGTGTACCAGAAACAACGATACAATACATATTATATTTTATAAACATCCAGACCATGGCAAATTGTACAGAAAAAGCGTATTCATATTTTTTGCCATGGGTGGGAATCGAACTCACGACCTCCGGATACCAAAGGCGCAACCACTACTCGACCATGGAGGCGGTCGTTTTAAAGATTGGTTATTTTTATTTGGTTATAATTATTTATCGACTCGACATTTTTATATTTCTCTGAATAAATCATGCATACCTGGTTAAGTAAGTAGTAGATACAGCAGTACCTCTATCCTATTAAGTTTTATCGCTTTAAAAACAAACTGTAAAAAAAGGATTGAAATTATTTATACTATTTCGGTATTATAATAATAATAATAATAATAATATAAGCCTTTATTCAGATACTTTTTTACAAATTATATTTATTTTGCTTTTTAATTTTCTGAAACTGGATCTGTGTGCCGTTTGGCAAAGGCCTTCTCCAACCCTCGCCATCCTGTACGGTTCTGTGTAATCTGGTCCAAGTCCTGCCTGCTGTTTCTATAATTTCGTCTACCCATCTTCTATATTTCGGTATTAGTAGGTACTAACAGTTGGTGTGGAGATTTGTGCATAATTAAGTAGATCCTAAATATACCCATCAGGTACACATTATTGTAAAAGTTCTCAATAACTCTAAAACTAAATAAAAACTCAAAGTACCTATAGCAAGTAGATATACCTACCTACATATAATACTTATATATGATTCCAGACTTACACTCTCTGGTACCCACTGGTTCCAAAGTGAATGATGTCCCACTCGTACAACCACAACATATGAAAATGTAGAGTCGACCACACCACCTCCCATTATACCAGGGTCGCACCTATCGCACTTAGTCATAGTTGTTCTAACCACTCGGCCACCACTCTATCTACCAGTATCTCCTAACATTATAAAGAGAAAATATGATATTGTTTGCTTGTTCCGGATAACCTTAAAAAATACTGAACCGATTTGAAAATTCTTTATTTTTCCCATATAAAGCTACTTTATCAATGAGTAACAAGGGCTGTGTTTTATTTTCGACCCGTTTCTTTTAAATTAAAGAGTGAAACCGCGCGACACAGCTTGAATAAAATAAAATAAAATAAATATTATTGTCGTTCATGTTAGGGGGGGGGGGGTGGGTGCCGATGGATACAGGCAGCGCAGAACCGGTCGTTGTGGCGATCCTTGGGGGAGGCCTATGTCCAGCAGTGGACGCGCGAAAGGCTGGCATGATGATGATGATGATGAAAATAAATATTATCTTGTAACAAAATAGGTAGATAGACTTTATTAAAATTAAACCAGTTGGTTTGCAATAATGTACGCCTCACCTTATACTAAATTAATATTATTATAGCAAACGCCAAATGTTACAACTTGGTCATCTTTATTTACCCAAACAGAAAGCGAAAGTAAGCAAATTATCTCTACACGGCCAAGAAAATCAATTAAGAAGAACGTGGCGCCATCTAGTGGCCACTTTCAGAATGAACTTGTCGTCATAGCAACGATTGCTGATTGGCTACTTACCTACATAACCACTTGTAAATAAGTGTCTTACATTCCGTCACCGTATAAATGAATCTCAACCTTATGACGTAGGAATTGTAATCCTGTTTCGTTTGGACCCGCAAGGTGGTTGTGTCGTTTAAGTTCTTTGAAGCAGATTTTATTAGCCCCGCCCTTGGAGTTGTAATGGCGGACCACTTTTTTAAATCCTGCATTTCTATTCATTTGTTTGTTTTTTGGTTATTTTGTTTGAATGAGTAAATATTTGAATACATGTGATAAACAGGTTTAGGTATTTACGTTATAGGTACACCAAGTTTCAGAAATGTTTTGCACCTACAATATTGAGTTTCAAATTTTCAGTATTGGTGCGCCCATAGCGGAGGGTGCATGCTTTTCCTTAGTACCTATAATATTTGATTACAATTATTATTTAGTAACTCGTATTAATTTTGATCTAGTCATGTTTTAGTACTGTGGGTTCACCAATATTCAGGGCACTACTGCATCGATTTCTTGGCAAGGTGTCTTCTTTCCGGATTCAGGATGCGGCTACGAAACGGGTGGTTGAATTGACAATAAGGCAACGAGGATATTAAAATACTTATAGATACTCGTCTCTGTCGCCGCTCATTTCGAAATGACATCATTTAGCCGGCATAGTGGAAGTCATCAATGCTGTTTAACAACAATTATTGATCGACCCCATTATGTTTATGTTTTGTAAATTATTTTTGTATGAAAAAAGCTGTAGATCCTCTACTTTAAACAACATATTACTGGAGCAAACTAAGCTCCATATACCTAGGCTTGTGTTATGTGTACCAGAAGCAATAATATAGTACACATTATATTTTATAAACACCCAGACCATGACAAATTGTACCCACAGAAAAACGTACTAATATTTTTTAGTCATGGGTGGGAATTGAACCCACGACCTCGATAAATCGCCAAAGGCAACCACTTAGTCTACGAAAGCAGTCATCAAAATCATTTTCTAGTTTCGTTTGTTTATAGCCCTAGGAGTCACTAGAATTTATTAACTTGTAAATGGGTCGCGTTCTCAAAAACATGATCTATCTACCGCGCTCACACCTGAGGGTCCGCTTTTGTTGCTGGTATAATATCACTGCAAGGTTGTATAGCGGCGGGGGAGTGCGGCACAGTGGGGGTGAGTGACGAGTTAGTCGGGCGGCGATACGTCCGGATACTCACTGCACAAACCCTAGATAATATTATAAATAGAGGAATAGTAAACTTCTTATAAGCTTCAATGAGTAGGTATCTGTTTGGCCAATCTATACTCATATGAAAAGTTTATTTGTTTGGTAGAACGCGCTAATCTCAGGAACTTCTTCTTAGAATTTCAAGATTATTTTAGTGTTGGACTATAGCAGCATCACACTAAGACCAATAAGTGAGCGGAGTAACATTGCAAAAACGGGGATAAACATTCCTTTTGAGTACGCTGCTCTAAAGTTACGCAGACCAAGTTGCGCGGAACAGCAAGCTGGCCAATAAGTCTATACCCACTACGTATAGGAATCTAATAAGTAGGCAATACCTTACACAAGTTCGTACAATTAAAGATACCAAATTAAATCGACAAATTATTATATAGGTATATTGTTGCTTTATTTATAAATATTTCTAATTTTAGCATGTGATGATCGCATTGCTTATAGACTAGACTTGTATATAGGTTCTAGGTCCTTGGTATGTACTAATAAGTTATTGAAAGATAAAAAGAAAGTTTATTTATTATATAGTAATACTGATAACAAGATGATAGTTAACGCAGAACCGTTATAGGTCCGTTAATATAGGAAGTATCTATTATTGTTTTAACGTAAACATTTATGTATAAATTTGATTGACAACACCACTATAGAGCCCCGGAGATGACGTTAAGCCATCGGTTGTAGTTTTACTGTGCCAACTTGTGTAACTATTTGCGCTTGCCTCTTCCACGACTATGAATAAAATCCATCCGTTGGATACCGTGAGGACGTCTCTATAAGTAGTCTCTGGCACCGTGAGACGCCAGTGAAGGTACGTTTCATATTTAACAGTTATGTGCGGAATGTTGTTGCCAGAAACCAAGTGATTATCTTTCTCGAACGTTGTACACATTCTCATAGTCTGTCTGTATAGGTCTGAAACAACGTCTATAATTTTATCATTCGGGATAAATTAGTATAGAGGTATTATTAGATTATTTTACTTTATAATTATCCATAGATTTTATAACAATTAGCTATTTTTTTTGTTTAACAAACCTCCAACTATATGGATTGAACTGTTAGCGGGAACGAGCAAACAGCGGGACGTCCCGTAGCTTATCCTATTTCAAATATATATTTATTTCAAATACAATAAATATTTATAGTCAATTATAATAAATAAAATTACTAAAAAAAATATTGCATGCTCATCCTTTAATGAATTTTGAAAAATGCCGTAATCATATTTTACACTTTTTATATAAAATCATGTGATCTGGTAGCCCTGCTCGCCAGTGCTAGTGTAGTCACTTACACACACGCATTCCCCCCACACCCCGGCACCCCTACCCCTGGGGGGAGGGGTGGGGGTTATTAGCGGACCGGCCTCAAAACAATGGCTGGAATTTAATATTTTTTTATCCATTTAGAATTTGTATTTTTAGTCTTATTGGACATGGTTTGTGATTGTTTGAAATACTGCAACCGGCCATGCTTGCGACGGAAACTTCTGCCCCCACAATAACATTCATAACATAGCGTACCTATTAGAACATATTTCAAATGAGACTTTATGTTTTACTTTAGGGTGTAAAAATTTTTTTTGTAAAAGAAGCCCAGGCGAGACTGTGAGGAGCCCGTCCGGCAATATTTTTGTCCGCACCTAATATCTCGGAAACTACTGAGCCGATTTACCTATAAATTGGAATGGTTATAGAGTTTATGTTGGCCCACATGTATCCAAAAGGGTATGTCCAAATATTATTTATTGATTCAGGTGACAAAGGGTCTAATCTGAGTTTTAAAAAAAATCTTAATTAGTAGGAATACCAAAACATAAAATCCAAAATAATATCATTAACAAAAGTAAAGGGTTTATGACAAAAAAAATACAAAAAGACGAGTCTCACTTTAAAAATAAAAAGAAGTATATGCACGAGCTATAGAATGATCCTGCTAATTGCTTTAAGTGTACCTAACCAGCTGGGTACCCCTAGTGGTGGCACAGTCGTAATGATGCACAACATAACATACCAGCAGGGCCATCTCCAATATGAGTTAGTTAGTTGTTTAGCCTCCGCTCCGAAGCAACGCAAGAGTCGCAGTGCGAGCTAGTTAGGGATACTCTGCCTGCTTACAGCTAATTTCTGCCCTATGTATAACATATATATACATATACAAATAAGCAAGTCTTAGACACGTACTATACCTATGTATCGGAAGGTACTTTTTAACATACAACTTGCCTTAGACTGAACGATCTCCTAATATCCCCCTTCCTATAGGTAACATGGTGTTTTAGTGTAACATCTCTACCATGACGTCTGTTATTTATTTCATTATCTCTGCATACTTCTATATTCTAGTCTTACGCTAGTTGGTTATGTAGTGTGTGTTCGGTTCGGTAGTAATTTTCATATTAAGATGTCCATTCCATCGTGTTTAAGTTCTATTAATATTTGTCGTTCTTTTGTTAATGAATAGCTGCCTAACCAAACGCAAGACCTCATTGTTAAACTTTTTTTTTGACTATTCATAAATATCTGACTATTCATAAAGATTTACATGAAATAAATGATTTTGACTTTTTTTTTTTTTCCACCCATGGCAAAAAATATTAGCACGTTTTTCTGTACCGTTTGTAATGGTACAAACGGTACAGAAAAACCCTATTCACGATAGCAAAAAAAAAATGTAAACAAGAAAATAAGTGGTTCTCAAACTGTTTTTGTGGTATATATAAAATAAGGTACTTACTAAAGTATTAAAATTTTATTTTAATGTAATTTTTACTCTAATATATAAGAATAAGGTGGTGAACTGTGAAAATTAATTTTAACGATATACTGAGTGAACCAATTTGCATTTAAAAATCAATGATTGCAACGGAATACTTGAACATTACTCAGTTCGCCGAAATTGCATTAAAAAAATAATAAAATAGAAAACCATCGTTTTATTATTTAGATGTAGCTAAATTATAACTTAAATATATATTTTATACAATCGATTAATTAATATTTAATACACAGGAATGTTTTAATTTTTATTGACGCATTTTGTGTTTTCATCAGAAATCCGACAGTTTAAAAACCTATTTTGCATTTGACAGCTGTTTGTTTACATAAAATTTTTTGCTATCGTGAATAGGGTATAGATAGGTGTTTATAAAATATAATAAGTATGTATTGATATCATTGTTTCTTCTACACATAGTACAAGCTTCAACTTACAGAGCAATATGTGTGTATATAGGTCAATAGGTTTTGTCTCTTTTACGAAAATTTATTTTACTTGCTAAAAAGGAAACAAAATCTATACTATAAACAAATAGTTCTTCAAAACCCCAATAAGTTTTTTTATAAATACCGGCGTTAGGCTGCGAAGGTGGCATCGCGCCGACCGCCGCTAGAGATGTTTGGGACAGTTTATTGATAAGCTTCGGTCGTGGCCGCTAATGGCCACCTAAGTCGGCCAGAATTGTTCCCGACTTGGCCCAACCTCGGCACAAACCAATTTCACCTTTCTTCACAACCCTTAAGGATGGTTGTGCGTTGGGATCAGTCGGTTGGTAGTGGGTATAAGAATGTGCGAAGAGATCGTGAGGTTATGGCAAAGTAGGTTATTATTGAATTAATTTATTAATAAGTGTGTGTATGCGCCTCTGTGCGGGGCCTTATTATATTGGACATAATTATTGCTCTAGTCACAATGTAAGCTTGTACCATGTGTAACAAAAAAAAAAACCGATGTTAATACTTTTTTTTAATACCCAGACCATGACAAACTTTACAAAAAAACGTATTAATATTTTTTGGTGCTGGCACCATATCAATATTTATGTAGAGATATAGATAATGCTATCTACTCCTTAACTGGGACACAGGCGTCAGGTTTCGACAATTTACTTGTATGAAGAACTGTCAAATTTATTCTTTCTCCTATAAGTTTCTGCAAAATAACTTTATTTGACTATTGAAAAATCGGCCCTGACACAGAGTGTTACATATACAATAAGGTAGTGATAGGAGATCGTTCAGTCTAAGTAAAAACCACCCAGGCAGGATCTTTTGTCATGGGTGCGAATCGAACCCACGACCTCCGCGGTTACAACGTCAAAGGTGCAGACAAATAAAATACCTATAGTCTACTACTTAATTGATAACAGACATTTCACGCGGAAAATTTGGGGTAAATCAGGAAAAATCAAGACGACTCAGAATAAGTTCCGGAAGGGGAGAGAAAGAGCTTTTTTGCGAGATTTGTGACTGAAATATGCAAATTGCTAATTGTAGATAATTAAAATATATTAAACTATTTTTTAAATACCTAACTTATCTTCAAAATTATTGAAAAAAACAATAAAACTTTTTTTTGTTATTAATTCCCCCTCAATTATTTTATATACGAGTATGTCATGGTAAAAACATTATTTTTATGCTTTTAATAAGCTGTAATTTTTTTAAAGCAAACTATTTATTTTGCGATTTTAAATTAATAAAACGAGACTAATTTTCATTTAAAAAGTTATTTTTTTTATTTATTTTGTCAGTGCTCATTTATTTCTTTGGAACCTCGACTTTATGAAGGTATGAAAAAAAACCCAAGGCCTCCGGATACTGGCCAACGGCGTAACCTCTGGACCATAGAGGCAACCAAAAACGCGATAATTCGAGATTTAAAAACACAGGGATTGTCGTTTTTTGTATAATATATTTACAAACTAGATATAACTAGGTTACTACTTCAAATAAAAAAGTGCGAATGCTGCGCAGTTAGGCTGCGATAGCGTAGAACAGAAGTAGTAGGTAATAACATAATTAATATATATCCTCTTACCTATCACAAGTGCAAAACTGCATTGGAAACCAACTACGGCGAAACAGAACAACTGCTAAAACGCGTTCAATGATTACAATTTACTATTCACATATTCAATACACTAATATATATATAGTATTTAAAGAGAAAGTTGAAATTTGGAATATTTCTTTGTGTTGTGAATACCATAGTTTAGTATTTTTTCAGAATTAGGTTTGGAAGTTTTTAAGATTTTTACTAAAAACCTTTTTAAAGTAACATAAGAACTTCTAAACCTAAGATGGTAGCTCCTATTTCCGCTTATATTTCCGCTTATATTTCACATTAAAATTTTCTACATGTACCTACCGATTTTTATTTTGCACATGGACGAGTATTGTTTTAGACAAACAGAAGAGTCACGTTTTTCTTTAGGGTTCCGTACGGTCCCCTAAACATGTGAGAATATTATATCAGAATAAATAAATAGATAAAAATGGCAACATTACACAACATTATAGTTAATCTAATTCCCGTTACTGAGATTAATGTCCTTTATTATTTAATTATTATAAATACAACAAAACAAATCACATCAAACTGGCGACTTAATCAGATTGCAGCGCCACAACCCTCGGCGGGGGCCCCGGGCTCTAATCATTGTGAGATAATGCACAATTATGACCGTCGGCGGGGCCTGTGCGGCGGGCCCGACGGCGGGGCCAGGCGCCGGGGCCCGCTCTCAGAGCTCGCAGGACTCCTCCGCCCTCCGCAACATTTATAGGTTTTTGTATAAATTGATTATAACAAGTTGTGGGGGTTTTGTCGGTGATGTATCACGGCTAATACGATTAAAGTTACTGGCGTTGAAGGAACTCTCTGCGTTCATGTTCGTCTCCGAAGTTGTTTTTTCATATATCTACTTAGTTATATGTAATTATAAGACGCTTGTCATAAGTGTTAGCTATTAACAAATACAACCCAAGTTAGCTTCCAAAGCCTACGATGTCACGAAAATTAAAACATACGGTCGAATATTTGTTCATTTTAGCCACTTATTTCTCATATACATGGTGAATTTGAATGGGTGTACTTTGGGCTAATATGATGTTCTACTGATCAATACGAACAACTTTTCCCATGGAACCATGTGTCGCAAATGAAAAAAATTGGTAATTTTAACTTTACTAGTTTGTATGGAGAAGGCTTTTTTTTTTCCTTTGCGACACATGGTTCCATGGGAAAAGTTGTTCCTATTGATCAGTAGAACATCATATTAGCCCAAAGTACACCCATTCAAATTCACCCTGTATAAACGTGGCTGATGACACAACTTGTGGCACTATTCATAATTGTAAATTTGAAAATTGTCGAGAATAAAATAATAATGACAACTACGAGCATGTGGCAAGGATGATAATGGCTCCACCTGACCGGGGCTTTCGTAGTAGATCTGCTACGCCTAACAGTAGTCGGTTACTATTTAATATCTATTAAAAAGAAAACAATATTAAAAATTAATTACATTCAAAGAATTAATTAAGTTATAAAATAAGCAGTCACTTAGTCCAATAAAAATGAGCGTATTTATGGCGATGTGGAGTTGTGTACAAACGCGACTCAATTATATCGCTCCCCAAATTTGCGTGAAGCGACACAAAGCGCAAATCAATTTGGATTATCCCCATCCAACAACATAATCCCGTGAAGTGGCGCCAAGTGGCCGACAGTTGTCTTCATTATACTTGCCACTCGTACAGTCTTACCATCTTGCCACCAACAACTACGCCAACCTCTAGTCATGTTCGATGCACTCTATGCCTCTATGTAAAGGGTCAAGTTACTGTAAAAATGTTACAAAAAATGTTTAAGGACACTGCATTCGGAATCGCGATACAAATAAAATGAGTGGGGTTTCTTTTTCTTTGTTCAAAATCGGTAGAAAAAAACGTTTTTAATATTATAATATAAAAATATGAATTTCCTCCAACAGAAAGATTTTTGCGCAGATGTTAGTTGCTTGAAATTATTTATTATTATTATTATTACAATGTGCCACCATTATTCCTACCGGAATGTGGTTAAGTCAGATAATTCACAAAATCATACAAAAAAGAAAAAAAAAAGATATACACTACATAAAGCAAGAGTTGTTAGGTTAACAACAACATAATTTTAAATAATGGAATTATATTTCAATTATAATATTTCTGGTAATGCAACCTGCATTACCAGAAATATTATAATTGAACTTCAACTAACAGCCAAGTTTATTTATTTAATATTTGTTTTATTATAGTTATTCATGCAGTTGAATCAACTGCATGATGTGACCTCTCCCCGCACATGACGGTGAGTGCGTAACGCTACCATACATGTATGTGAACATCCCCCCCGAACCTCAATAAGTGGAAGACCATGTATGGGATAAGTGGAAGATTAAACCTACAATTTTGGCAGAAAAACGACTTTATGCCAAAACTGTTTTCTAGCTCTAAATTTTAATGGATTTGAAAAAAAAATGCTCTCATTTTATTAAAGAGAAAATAAACGATGACTGTACGTTTTCCTTTCACGAAATTTTTTGCGATTTTTTTCGAATAACAATGGTTGATTTTTTTTTTCTTATACCAGACTTTAAAAAAAACGTACGAGCCTAGATATCGGTCATATTTAATTTATAACTCCTCCAAAAATCATATAAATATATGTATGTTTAGACCAAAAAACAGTTGCAGTTAAGACCAAAAATTCGCGAATGTATGGGAAATGTTTGATCAGACGCTCCTCTTAAGCACCCGAGTCAAAGGTACAACTTAAAGGTTAGCTGGTAGATAATGTTAAATAAATAAATACGTGTGTATATATGGACGGCAAGTCGACTGCTTACCATCAAACAAGGGACACCTTCTCCGCATCTGCATGGGTTCCGTCAGTCACATTCCACATTGTAAACGTCTTCGGCATAACGTTGTACTTTATCACTTCCTCCTTGTCTCACCGACCATGCCAAGTGCTCTAAACTACCTGTAATTCGTTTGAAGGAAAACCTTTTATTTTTTATATTAATTTGTTAGATGCGGACCAAAACGATTACAAGCAAATAAAAACAATAAATAATTTATTGTTAAAACATTTTCCCATAAAATATATTTCATTCACAAATAAATGCAGAAGGAACTATAACTTGCACAAAAACAAACTCTATAAATAAATTAACCCTAAACATGATGTTAACACTAAATTATTTATCGTCGTCCCGGAGCCCCGGAGCCCCTGCGCAGTGAATTGATTACACACCATACAAGCCGGTCCGATGCTCTGGCGGTACCAGCACGCCGCGGACCCCCAACTCCAAAGGGTGTGGAGTCCCCGGAGACACTATAAAGGGTAATCGAGTGTAACTCGCACTTTTTTGTTAAATTGAATTTGTTTGTTTTTTGTGAAATAATATTAGATAATAAATTAAAGTAAGACTTATGATGTGATCATTGTTCATGTTCATTTAATTAACAGCGCCATCTAGCGGGGGGAAGTATTTGGTTTTGACAAAACCTAAAAAATACTTAATGTCTTTTAAAGTCTAACAATAGTAAAAAACTAAGTTAAAAAAGTCGTGTAGGTCTACCGATCCTTCGCATCTGCTTAACATACTTAAACAGTTACATTGTGTCTAAGTTTGTCTATCAAACAATATAATTAATCATAAACGATATGTGTTAGTATAATTGACTGTGTACCAGCTGAAATAGTATTATAACTACTACTACTAACCTATTTGGTACATAAAATGTATTGAATAAAAATATCTTCCACGTACAATATACTTAGTGAATGGAGAAGTTATCTTCGATTTATGAACCGAGCAGAAAGTTAAGTGGAGTGGTCGGATACGGCGCGGGTAGACGTGACGACAATGCTGTGGAGCCCACCGCTGCCTATTGTGACCAGATTCGATTAGTGGAGAGCTCGTCGCCAATGTCGCGGAAGATTCGTCTCCATTACGATAATTTGATTCATCGATGGGTCATTATGGGCGGGGTGGTACGATTTACGGGTTAAGTATTTAGATTTAAACTGGTCGTTAGTTGATTGTATTGCCGGGACGTTAAGTGTTTGTATTTTATTGTTTAATTCGATGTTTCTATGTAATCCGCTGGGGGTTTCTTTGTAGTTGTATTTCTTAGACTGAGTTAGATTATCTGTGGTTGAAATTTATTTATTTTTATTTTAAAAACTTTATTACACTAAAATTGTACAAAGGCGGACTTAATGAAATTGTGTTAGAATTTAGTTAGAATTGTTTTTTATTTAGTGTACCTACGTGGCTCGTGATGTTTGTTAGTTTGGCTTGGTAAGCTAGGAGTTGTAGGCAGGCTTATTTTATGGATTTTTATTTTTATTTACATGTTTGACATTATCTCTTATGCCTAAGTTTCTATATATAAACATAGCATCCTCTAGCTTCCTCCATCCTAGTTTGTTTGTGTGGCCCTTGCCTATCATCTTTATGTCGTCAAATTCTGATTACCGCTTTCTCTTTCGCTATCATTTATAGGTGTCATTCATTTATAAGTTTTGTCCATTTTCTTCTTTTTCTCAATATAAATAAATTTAAAATGATTTATATTATAATTGCTAAGTCTTAAATAATTTGTCCATTTCTTATTTTTTAACATGGGACTTGGGTACTAGAAAATACAAGTTTACCCTCGAACCTCGGTGATGGCGGCGCAGGCCACAAACAAAGTATTTCAGAGATAAACCCCTCACCATTACACAATAATATGAGTTTAAATAAAGAATAGTTACAAAGTGACACACACGCCCCCCAGCGGATAATGCTGGGATAATTGGTGATTAGTGCTGAACGTGCTCGCGAGCACGCGGCCGCACTAACGAGCTGCCGAACACCCGCTGCGCGCCCGACGGTCCACGCGCACTATCTGTGTCGGTAATTACTTATTTGTTACATTAAAATACAAAATAACTAAATGTTATTGGGTCATTATTACAAAAGATATATAAATTGTCGCCGCCCCTTTCCTAACCATAAATTACCTACATTAATTCATAATATTAATGATCTAAAAAACAAAGTTGTAAATAATATATTATTGTTTATTGAAGAATGGCAAGTGACTTTGTATCTACCTGACAGTAAGCAGAAACCCGAATGAAGTCGTTACGATATAGTCGCGGATAGTACTACAGGTAATGCCAAATGCGGGGACAAACATTTGCATTATGTAATATCTTCGCTGCTTTATCTTTAAATCAATTGAGCGTTTCGTAACCGCGCCCTGAAAGAAAACTACTACCTCGACAAGAAATCGGTGCAGAAGCTTTTGTAAACCGGTGAACCCACAGACTAAAACCGAGACAAGGAATATATAGGTAATTACAGTTAGTCCATTATTGATTTTGAAAGCGTAGACTAGTATTTATATATCTATTGTTATGTGATGAAGGAATTTGTATTCAAATCCAGCATATAAAGTCTACACATTTGGATTAAAAATAAATTGTTAACTTGACGGAATCCAGCCTTTGAAGAATCCCGCTGGTGTGCTCCTGCAGCAGGAATACGAGCTTTGAGCTTGAAATAGTTTTATGAGTTGTTACGCAACTGCATAGCAGTATTCCAACATCCGGCGCTTCGGTGGAGTCAGCCAGTTCCCAGTGGTCCTGCTGCTAACAGTCAAGTACCTCTACCTGTCAGTGCGCAGGTACGGTCAGAAGCAGAACACTGGCGGAGCATACGAGTGTCACTTTAGGTTTCGCTGTAAACCTTACTCTCGAAAGCATTAATTATACAATCCTACTTGATGTTACAAACTCCATGTAAAAGTTTTTAATATCTTAACGAATGTAAATATAAATTAATGGATCCCATAGGCACATATTTAAATTATGAAAAACTAACATTATTATCACTTCCCCTGCCCTAAGCCTGCCAATTTAACTACTTAAATTATACGATACAATATTCTGAAAGAGTTATCAAGAGAAATAATAATACGGTCGTCCAAACCTGTCTGGTCGGCAAGAGGTGATATTATAATAGTGAATCACATTTCTGAGGCAAACACTACCAAGATATTATGGTGTAAGTACCTAAATTATTATGACTAAACTGTTTACCCATAGCACTGACTACAGTCTGTTGGGTAATTCATTTGTTTCCTAAAGTGTGGGTACCGGCACCCTCTGAGAACTCGGGGCAAAGCAAAAGAACTTGGAAATACCCTCAAGTGGAGTTCACCTCGATGTGTTTGTCCTTCTTCAGAATCCTCTTTGGGTCTCACTTATTAAACTCGAATCTGTTTATTGCTAGATCTACGACTCCCTTTCTATTGGATTATGGTATTAAAATAAGAACTGCTATGTTGTTTAAAGTAGTAGATAACATGAAATAATTTTACATAATTTATGTGATTTTTTTATTATTATTAAGGCTTTATGGATAATGCTTGTATTTAAATAAAACATTACGATCTCAATTAAATTAAACCTGAAAAAATCGAATAGTAACATAAATAAATAAATACAAAAAATACCTAGAGATCAATAATACCTAACTTACAAAAAAACCTGATACTTAGGTACACAAATTATAATAAACAAAAAATCTATTCAAAATGCTGCCAATAAGCAGGGTCCCCATTAACCAAAATACTTATATTAAAATATTTTTAAGCTTCTGATCCCCACGGCCCCATCGTTTCAGCCAAACTGCTCAAATACGCAATCTCTTGAGCTCTGCGTATTTGCGCCTTTTGAGGTTTCCAAAGTGTTAGCGGAAGCGCCAACCTTTTGTGAAGTCCCTGGAAGATTTGCCGGCGCAAAGGTATTGCCACACTATCCACCCGTCCAGGGTACTAATGTCTTACCATCATCTCTAGCCAATCCGCTAGGTTCTAAAATGGACCTACATATAGTGGTAAGATCTCGATGTATGATCTGGTTTAGGTTGGCGTGCCGATAAATCCGTCCTGCAATTCTAACGCATCACGCCGTGGTAACCAAGTTAGTCGACCGTCTCTCCACATTGGCGGCGATGTGGAGGATTACATTCAGCCCCCAAACGCAAACGTAAGAGAGTCCGGTCAAGTAGTGTGCAGATAGTTGACGACACGGTAAATCTTGTAACCACAGCTCACACTCCCATTGGGCAACAGCTAAGAGACGAGCGCCCTCTGCCATATATTTTGGGATGATATAGTAATACGTGGTATTAGAACGAAAGATGTGGACTGTTCTGACCAGGCATTATTATATTATTATTCAGCATTATCTTAATTATTGTGGTTATTTAGATTTATACTTACATAACATATTATATAATATAATATTATTTTCTTTTATATTTAGGTTTTACTTACTGATTCTTAAATATATTACCTTATAATACGCATATAACTTACGTATTTAATTTTGTTTTGGGATGCAAATAAGCAAAAACTCGTCATCTCGTCTAATGTGGCGTTACTTCTAAGTTGTCGATAACTTCTCTTTATATGTAAACGTATCCATGTCCAATAATATTACTGTTAATGAGTAAAAGTCTGACATCACAAATGAACAAATCAGCAAAACAGCTTTTCACGCGAACCAAAACTCACTCGCATTTATCTAAATTCGAGTTAGAACATTGCGTCGCAAACTTGTATGCCGTCCACAAATTGGTCGGGTCGTGTTCACTTAGTAAACCCCACTATCCTTGTTTGCGAGACCTTTTCTCCAAAACCATTTCAAAGTTAGTTGTAAATTGGAGCCCTTTCAGGGACGTGATCTCATCGCGCTTTACCGGCGACCGTACTAACTCCTCGGTCCGTAAATTGTTAATTTGAATTCTTCGTCGGAGCACATAAATATAGTCCTGAATGTTGGCCGCTCCCTAATGTTGTGAAGCATTTAGTTCGCCGCGAGAGGTTGCGCGTGGGCCGCGGCTTTGCTGATGTCCCCCGCAGTCACGGCATCGCGTGTCCGAGCGGATACATTAGCAGATTGCTGCATTGTGTCCCACACAGCACGCCACATCGCTACACCGCACTATACCGGTCCGTTACTAATCGTAAATGACACCTTCTTTTGTTGTTATTCATTCTTTGTTTTAATCAATTAACTTTTTTAAATACATGAACAAATAAATACAACTTACTTTTGACCTAAGACCACCGATTTAAGTTCTTGTTTTGCAACCAAGTCGTTATAAGCATCAGATCAGCGGGACTTCTTAATCTATTTGTTGCAAAGGAAGTAAGTCACTACGGACAACTGCTAAGGCGATTGTCTGACAAAGTCGTTTTTCGGTTGACTTGTCAGATAACGTCTAAATATAACAGCTTGTATAGTATACCAACTTGTAGGTACTGAGTTTATTTCATCTTAATTG
This sequence comes from Monopis laevigella, assembly GCA_947458855.1. Taxonomy (NCBI): domain Eukaryota; kingdom Metazoa; phylum Arthropoda; class Insecta; order Lepidoptera; family Tineidae; genus Monopis; species Monopis laevigella. Next base: position 27,701,380 of record OX381584.1, on the reverse strand, counting down.
TTTATTTATAGTGCTGCGGGCTGCCAGCCATAATTTTCACAATAGAAGTAGGTATAGGTATTTATATTTGCGTAAATGTTACATTCGCTTCTTTTCCTCTCTAACTGCGTTCATATTATTACCAAAGTTACAAACAGACGCAAATGTGATAAAGTAATATTTCCGCACGTCCAAACAATCTCCTAAGCAAAGCGTCACGTTGCGTCCCATCCATGCCACCGTACATCGTGCACGGTCCGCTCGCACCATGCCGGCAGGGGGCGCTCCACATTATCTATATTTGTTTTTTGGCATCACAACAATACAAAGTAAAAACAAGGATTTGACTTCTTTGCTTAGAATTTTTTAAATAAGTATTTATAATGTTGTTTTACGTTTTTTTGTAAATATATAATGTTTTTCGTTCGGCAAGTTCTATTCTAAGTACTTGTTGTGTATAATATGTGATCAATGTTTTAGTCGCGTGGTACTGTTAAAGTACAGGCATATTGTTTGGCAACGAACTGACAACGCGCGACTTATGGCGAGGAACTATGACCAACTCACAAAACTGCAACCATTCTTTGTATATGCGGCCAACATGGATCGGCAACATCCTCGGAGTTTATCAATAAATAAGGTCTTATGTGAACTAATTAAGTAGTCAGCAAGGTATTGTTGTGAGAGATTATGACAAAATCATTAAGATGTTACGGAGGGCAAGGGCCTGAATCACACTCAGACTATAAATAGGCTTACACACGGACCGACAACAAGCTCTTTAATAGTGAACGATTTGACCGAATTTATACCCCGAGGAAGATCGTCGAGGGGCGCGTAATTGAATAAAGTATGTAAAACGCGGGGGAAATGGTTCGAGAGCCGTCGTTGTATCTGATAAATGACGGAGCAAATATAATCACATCGCTGGATAATGGCACGGACGGGCTCCACACAGCATCACGGTAGCCTTAGGGTCAGTGGCGCGGTCACAGTGACTGGCACAAGAAGGCCACAAACTTCATTTCTTATATGCGATATATATTATTTCTTATAATGTGAAATAATTTAATATATAATATATATAATAACCTTTTTAAAGGAAAATTTTCTTTTTTATTCTATTTATTTTGAAAATATTCTTCTCTAGTTTTAATGAATGAGTGATTTTTTCCGGGTACCACTGAGTAGGTATTTTTAAGCACGCGACTATCATTTATAAACTAAACGCAAACAAATATATATAAATTAATTATAAGATAATATTCTGTAGATGCATATATACAGGTGACTTTGAAAGGATGTACTTTGGGCTAATATGAGGTTCTACTGATCAAAACAAACAACTTTTCCTATGGAACCATGTGCCGCAAATGAAAAAAAAAAATTGCCTTCTCCATACAAACTTGTAATGTTAAAATGACTAATTTGTATGGGGAAACCAATTTTTTTTTTCATTTGCGACACATGGTTCCATGAGAGAAGTTGTTCGATTTGATCAGCAGAACCTCATATTAGCCCAAAGTACATCCTTTCAAATTCACTCTGAATAATAAACTATTACCTAGTCTAATAATATAATTGAAACAAAATCCAGCGTGAGCGCGTTGCAATAAACCCTTGGCTTATAGAGAGGTTCCGCCCGCCCTGGCGCCTCCGTTAGGCGGCTGAAGTTTTAATTGCGCGGCGCAGAGTTAACTCTTTCCAGTAGCTGTTTTGTCACCCACACAATATATTATATATTAATATGCGTCAACTATTAATCTATTATTTATGCTTTTTTTTTTTGCAGATTTTTTCTTTTCAAAGTTTTTGATAGAAACTACTTATACTAAAACCCTTCAAAATACTTATTGTAAAGGTTTACAAGAAATAAACATTTTGACATATATTTTACTTGTTCAGAAAAAATAAAATGACATACCTACCTAACATAAAAAATATATATTATGTGTAGGTAGTGCAAAACAATGGTTATTGTGTCCAGCCATTGCATCTATACCCGCCAGCGCCGTGTGCTTTGGCTACTTATTTCCCTATCAAACACCGTTACACATTAATCTCACGAACATAAATGTGATCCCTCTTCCATCTCAGATAGTTAATTATAATAACAAAAGCATTTTTTTCTTTAACAAAGGCCAACGCCATATCCTAAACAAATAGAATTCGGTCGGAGATACAATGCGCTCGTCTCATTCACAAGTTGACAAGGGTGTCTTATTATTATAACGATCTAATAGAAAAATAGTCATCTCTTTAGTATTTTGTTAAGCCGTAATGAGGCTATAGACTGCACAATGCGAGGCCGGACCTCCACACGTCAGTACGTAGGCATAGTGAGGGTTCGTGGAAGTCGCGGGTGGCCCAACCGTGCACTCTGCCTCTACAGCGCTAATCCTAATATTTATTTATTTAGATGATTATAGTGGTAATGCTACTTATTCAGTTTTATTGGTCGAGATCTCGTACCTGACACCCTCACGGCCGTAAGTTACTGCCATTCTCTATAATTCTTAGAAACTTCAATATCGCCTCAAACCATTATTATTAAATAGCCTTTAGAATATCACACTAGAGTCAGTAACATTTATAAATACCAATTCTTCGTCCTGCTTAAAACCTAATGATTTCCTGATCAGAAAGGAAACTAATTTCATCCACTGACTAGCGCTTAGTGCTGTTGAAAAAGTAGTTTGATAGGATATAGAAATTGAGGCGTTAACAGACACTTCATACCAAAATGTTATAGTTGCCTTTACAAGTTTTTCCTCATTTATCATCTCTACCTCTACCACGTCGCGTCGTAAGCAACATTTATCATCTCTACCACGTCGCGTCGTAAGCAACATTTATCATCTCTACCACGTCGCGTCGTAAGCAACATTTATCATCTCTACCACGTCGCGTCGTAAGCAACATTTATCATCTCTACCACGTCGCGTCGTAAGCAACATTTATCATCTCTACCACGTCGCGTCGTAAGCAACATTTATCATCTCTACCACGTCGCGTCGTAAGCAACATTTATCATCTCTACCACGTCGCGTCGTAAGCAACATTCATAAGGCGGTTGTAAAATCAAAGCTGAAAATACAGCCAAATGTTGTGTGCGGGTCACAGCTTTATTGTTATAGAAGTTCGGCGTGTGATGTGCCCCGGACCAAACCAATATAAAGGTCTAAGAATGAACACCACCAACAATCACGAGCTATGTAAATGCCGATCGCTCCAACGTACACGTACCAACTTATAAGAAGACGTAAGGTGGAGCATTCCGGTGCAACAATTGTTGGACTCAGTGTAGGTTGGTATATTACGGAATAACCGTTGTGTAATTGAGACGTTTAGCTCCACAATGTAGTGCACGAAGCCGCGAGCATCCGTTTATGTTAACGAGGCCGTGTGATTGGGAACATGTGCACTTATGCAAGTCATCCAGCGGACCATTACCACGACCAAGGACCGTATCCAGTTGGTATGATTAACCTGTCGCCGTGGTGTTGTGTTAACCATTGTTATCCCATTAAATAAACACTCGACGCCATCTTGCTCGGCAGCGCCATCTGTCCAAGGTTCGCGGTGTTTCCGGCGTGAAAACGTTTGCATTGTAGCTAGTGAACCAGAGTGGAACAATAACATTTTATTGGTCAGGGGTTTTGCACAGATTACACTAATTTATATTTGTATAAGAACATTTACAATTAATACATAATTACAAGCCAAGGGTTATTCCCTATCGGCCGGAGAGTGGTCTGCGCGGCAGTGCGCATGCGCATGCACGCAAGGCAAACAGCGCGCAGTTGTGCCAACATAATCAACGGACAAATTGACATTATTTGTAGTAATTGAACACTTTTGTGTTTCTATTTGGTCGCGTTACGCAACGAAGGAAGTGGACTCCAGTGTGCTCTCCAATGGATGTGGAACATTTAATTACTTCAAGTCTATTTATATAAGTAGCTACATATTTAGATTCTAAGTTGAATGAACATTTTGTAACATATGTAGACGAACATATTTTTTTTAATTTAAATTTAGCTATAAATAGACATTGAGTTATAGACCTTTTTAAAAAGTTGTTAATCTATGTTCAAAAGATACTAATGCATCAGATATAGATTTTGGTACCTACTGATTAATTAGATTAGGTACTTATATCTATGTGAAAAAATATTTGTGTAGGTAAAGGTTTCCTAAGCCCTGTCAGGTCGGGCACCTGCTCGTGCTCACAATAATGGGTAATTGCGTGTGGTGCCTGCTGTTGGCTCAGTGTGATTGTGGCGCGGTGGTCTGGTGGTCTGCTCAAACAACCGCTTCCGTTCAATTATCCATTCGTTCTCAATATCATAACTATACCATTTGTATTTAATTTATTCTGCTTGTTTTTATTATGAACTGAATGTTTTTTATTTGTTTACCCGTGCATGTGGGTATGTACCCGCGCAGGTGGGTTCGCCTCCCATCCCGTTTACATCACTTACTCACGGCATAATGGAGTCGCGAGAATGCACATAATTATGTAACAAGTGCGAAGCCCTTTGTGATTGTTTGATGATTGTGGAATCGTTCGCCGTGGGGCCCGCAGATACCTATAGGTACCCACACCAATCTACATACATATGGATTCAGCTGTAACCGAGTCGGTACTTTATATTTATGTGGATGGAGTAAAGGCCAATTATTATCATTAATACAGATACCTGGGTATAAAGATTTAACTGCAATAATTGAGAATTGGTATAAATAATGAAAAATCTAAAGAAAGTAAAAAACTTTGTAAAGAAGCCACAACCTATAAATTAATATTTTTTATTACATAGCTGATCCGCTCAACTTGGTCTGCGTAACTTTAACCGTTAACGCAGCGTACACTCGTGAAAGGAATTGTTTTCCCCGATTTTGCAACATTTTTCATTGTTTCCTATGGGCCGTAGCGTGATGGTAGGTAGCCTTCCTAAAAATATTTATTCGTTACCAGTTTTACAATAATTGTAAAACTGGTAACGAATAAATATGTATATTATCTATAATCTGGTCACAAGCTAATGTAAGCGATACAAATGGGAAAAATCATATTTTTTCATGAAAAATTTACATAAAGGAATAGAAAAACGTAATTTTGTAAAACACTGCTTAACTTTATCCCTAATAATAAATACAAATAATGTTTGTAGGAAATACAAATAGGGAATATAAAATGTGTGAGCTCACAGAAAGTCACAAAAAGCAATCGCAAATAAACATGTTTATAAAGCAGGGTCGGTAATAAGATAATCTGCTCCGCGACCGGCTGCGGGTATTTATTGAATTCAATTTGCAATATCTGTAAAATCCTGTGCAAAATATCATAATCCGATATATTAAAGTGAAAATCGGTACAAGTGGGAGTCGCTGAGAGAACATTACGTTTGAAGGGGAAGAGCGGTCGGCAGAGCGATTAATTAAAATACCACGTCCCACTGCGACTGCGTAACAACATCTGCCACCACTCCATTCTAACACAACTTCTTTTCCAATCCTTAAGAACTGGAGAAGCCCAGCAACTGTGACAATTAGATACATTCGTGTAGAATGCTTTTCCTGCAATAAGCTGCAATTTCATTTATGTTTGCTTATTGTTTTGAGAATGTAGGAAGTTCCAGTGAATTGGGCTGAAAACTACCTACACATTACGCAAGTTAGTATATACAGGTACCTTCATAAATAGATACTAGGTAGATAGTTTCGGTATTTAAGCAGTCTGCTTAGCGCCTTACAAGAATATATTAAACTAGCTGTGCTCGCGACTTCGTCCGCGTGGAATAGTTATTTTTTTATCATATAAACTTTCATCCCCTATTTTATCCCCTTGGGGGTAGAATTTATCAAAATCCTTTCTTAGCGGATGCCTACGTCATAACATCTACCTGCATGCCAAATTTCAGCCCGCCCGTCTAGTGGTTTGGGCTGTGCGTTGATAGATCACTATGTCAGTCAGTCACCTTTGAGTTATATATATTTAGATTATTCTTTAATACATATTTTTTGTGTATCTTGAACCGTTTTCACGGCGCACGCAACGGAAGGCTTCAAAGATGAAATAATTTCTCCCGTTTTTTACACATTTACCACTATATCTTTGCTCCTATTGGTCGTAGCGTGATGTTATATAGCCTATAGCCTTCCTCGATAACTGGACTATCCAACACAAAAAGAATTATTCAATTCGAACCAGTAGTTTCGGAGATTAGCGCGTTCAAACAAACAAACAAACAAACAAACAAACTCTTCAGCTTTATAATATTAGTATAGATATATAAACTCTAAAATGTTTTTTTTTTCATATTGAATACTTAAGTAAAAATAAACAAAGATTTTCCTTTATGCAATTGGATGTCTTATTAAATATGGCAGCGTGCGCGGCCACAAAACGAGCGGGGATAGAATGTGATGACATAAGTCGGGATTACCGGTGGGGAGCGTCAAACGAATAGCGATTACAAATGAAAGGAAACGCTTTCAAATGAAAATTGATGCAGAAATGCTAGAAATTGATCACAGTTTTGGAAAATTATTCTATCTATATGAGTACCTCTACCATGAGTTTTCCTAACTGTGTTTTAATCACTAAATTATAGATGAGGGATCAACAAATAACAGAGGTTTATTTGGAAAAACAAAGAAATCATATTGGTTGATTCCTCTATATAGTAAATATAGAGGAATACCTAGGTACCTACAATTATATCTTTTTTTAAAGATAAAAATGCAATGAAAAATTCCTGGTGGACGGGACTCTAACCCACGATCCTTGCTTTCGCGGCAAGACACTCAACCACTGAGCCAACCAGGTTCCAGTCACCCCTCACGAATTTTGTCATTGCTTGTTATCCACTTATACACAGACGCCCTCTATTAGCTTTCTTCTAATAACTATATACGTGTGAAGTTAGAAGTCCTAGTTTCTAATACTAGACGTCAAAGGAGTCAGTTTTTTGTTTTTACTTTTTTCAGTATTTAATTTAGATTTTTTTATAAATATACTGGGTACTATAGGATACAAAAACTCATGGTTTCACCAATTCACCAGTTTAAATGTAAACTAAAAATGAACTACATCCCAAATATAGTGTAGTACGATGGCCACCTATATCAGTATAACCATTGGCCTAGGGAGATATACCTAACCAAAATATATTGATGAACATCACTATTATTTGATGATTACAAGTTTGTAAAGGCCATCGTAATTGACGTCCCTTAGAAGCAATCAATCATCTCCTCGCAGCACATCGCCCCTACATAATCATATCGCAACAAACCTCGTCGCTAATCGAATAATTAGACCAAACGATCCAATTACACCGGCGCAATGTTTATCTATTATAATAACATCAATCAGCTGCCGAGACTCGGCAATTTGGACCAATCAAGGGCCTGTCTTGTTTGTCCGAAATTGAGTGTCGAATTGAGAATTACCCGAAATCGCTTATTCATGGCGGATAGTTGGTCCGTGGGCCGCATGCGCATGCGCCTGCTTGTTAACAACATCGCTCGATGCTACAATTTTCTTTATTAATGTGTGACTTGCTTATCTGTCTGTCTCTGTAAGTGCTCTTCGGTTTAATATTGATTCGGTGTTACCAATTCGACGAATCAAAGAATTGCTTATTCACTACGGTGTTTAGCCAAATGAATTCTTTAGTTCACACATTGCTTCTCCTGACGTTAACATGTCATTTACGTCATCTTTTAATTCATTATTGATATTCTGTTGCCGACCTTTTGACTCATAAGTGTATGGAAATATTAAATTCCTACTTAATTATGAAATCAAAATATCTTTATGTGTTAGGTATATCTTTAGTATCTTTTGAAATATAAGAACACTTCGTTTTTCAGTCGAGAATTTTTTTCTTCTAAAGACTCAACTAAAGAACTGAATTAATATAAATCTTTTTTTAATATTATTTTATTTCTCATAGGTCTCACCTATATGTAACAACGAAAAAAGATGACGTAAATGACATGTTAAAGTCAGAAGAAGCAATGTGTGAACTAAAGAATTCATTTGGCTAAACACCGTAGTGAATAAGCAATTCATAAGTATATTTACTAGGTAAAAGTAAAAAGAATAAAGGTGACCAATTAAAGATCAAGAATTTATTTTAAAAAGGTGCCCATGGCTATAGCTGCGTTGTCGCGATGAATGGCTTTAGATAGTTTGTTCTTAGAGAAATCCTAAATTCGGATTCCCAGTCACTTGTTTAGCCTTTTTTCCTTATTATTAGGTATTTTAGCAACGATTCCATTGTCAACTTCTGTGGAGGAGATTAAAATCCAATGAGGAGCCAATCTATATATTAAAAAGTCATTGTAACTTAAAATATTTAAAGTTAACGATTGTTAGCATAATATAACTACAGTGTGTTGTCGGAACCAAACAAATAGAAGTGCAGCGTGCAGCACCAACTAATTAAACATCGCCAACGTCGCAGGAACCAGACGCCCCACAAATTAATCTGTCACTCACCTGTTAAAGCAACTCTAACAATAAAATTAAGTGAGTTTATTGTTCGGCAAATTGGCACAGCGAGTGACGTAAGGAGAAAATTGCCCGATAAATTGGGAACAGAAATAACAATCGGGAATCCATTAGGCGCCTGGCTGCATGTGATTGGTCGCCCCGCCTCCGCTACGTTGGCAGCACTGCGTTGCCTTCCGTTGCTTCACTTCAATAAAACTTTTATTCTGTAAGGAATTCAATTATTTAGTTACCAACTATTACTACCGTATCAATTTATTAAGTTATATTATAGTGGTCTAAATGCTTAACTAACTAATAGTTTTTTGATTTTCACTGTACTAATCATATTGTGTACTCCCTTCGTTTCCTGTACGTACCGAAGTAAGTCCGCCTGCAATAATTATAGAAATAATTTAGTAACGTAGCAATAATGACTCGTTATTGATTTTTTGCCGGATAGCATTAATAAGCCTCTAAAAAAATTAAGACACTACCCAAATGATATATCCTTATATATCCGCGTTCCGACTTCATACCAAGTTATAGGTAACCTATGTCGACCTCCAGGATTCCATTTACCTCTCTACCAGATTTCAAAGAAATATGTTTAATATGATTCAGTAGTACAGATTTTCTTATACTTCACTTAGAATGAATAGAATTTGGTCCAAGTCATGATAAATTCTCAAATGTGTTATATTGTAATACATAAAATGTGTAGTAATTAATAACGGTTAAGGCCCAGAAAATAAAAAATAGTAGGGTATCTGCATTTGATTGAGTTAAATGAATGAATGAATCTTTATTCACGGACCTTATACCGTGATACATAGTTGGTGTTACATTTTTTCTTTGGCTGTCTATTCCACCCATTACGGTATGTGAATTTACAAAATAAATATTTTAAAAACCCGAAGTAAATATAATGACACCACAATTAACCACATAAATAAACTATAATTGGATAATAACAATCTAAATATTACGTCAAGAAAGTATGCACTAAGTAATAAGTCCACTTGCAGTTTCAGTAATCTTGTAAATTATAAAAGCATTTTTCATGTAACCACATTCGTAAGTATTTTTTTAATTAATTTCGGGAAGGTCTAATACTGTTTGGGGAATTTTATTATAGATTTTTATTACCATTATATATGAATATACCTATATGAATTCTTTTCAAATAGCCTTGTTTTTATATCTCTAGTTTATTTGAATATTGAAAATAGGTTTATATTTTGTTTTACGAACATTATTATTTCAAAAATATACATGCCCGTTATGGTCTGAATCTTTAAATTTTTTAATAGGGGACGACAGGATACGGCGGTATACCACAAATTGCATGCACACATTTCTATTGGGCCAAGAATACTCTATTTATTTCTCAAGAATTCCCTCATAATATAAGCCCATAGCGAAGAGTAGACGCTATGTATCCATGGTAGGCATAGCTGTCTCTTGTGATACAGTTTGTCTTAGTTTGTTCAGTGCGTAAACAAATTTATTTACTTTTATGCATACTTTATTTATATGGTCATGCCAATCGCAATGTTTATCGATTGTGATACCTAAACAAGTAGATGTGGTTGCCATTTCTATTTTTACTATTATATTGGATGTGGAGTTTTTTATATATTGAGCGTCCTTATTATAGAACTATATGTAATTTGTTCTGACACAGACCCATGTCACCACATTTTTAATAGAATGAAATATATATGAATATGTCACATGTGATATATATGAACATTTGATAATATTATTAAAATTAAGGTAAAGAAATTATTAAAATGAAGGTAAGGTAGGAGGTATTTGTCCTATAGGCGATAGAACTCCTCTAGACCGGCAGAGAGTGGTAGAGTTCCGAGAATGCCAGCGGCATTAACCCTTTGAATTTCCAGGCTTACTTTTTGAAGAAAAAAAGATCCGGCGCGCCGTTCTCCGGTCTTTTCCTTCAAGATTTTAGAAATACAATGTCTAAAATTGATTAATATTATTTTCATAGGATTCAGTTCTGTTTAAATCATGAAGCTAAAAAAACGCGCCCCGGCGCGCGGACGGGCACGGTTTTTACCTTCATGGTTTAAATTTATAATAGTAATCATTATTAAAATTATGATTATTGATATTAATACAATTAAAGCTATCATGATTATTACAGTGTCCATTATTACTAAAATAGTTATTATCACTAATATTATGAATGTCATCGAGATTATTTAAATGTTTATTTTTACAAAATGTATTATTCAAATTAATAATATTATCAATACCATTAATATGATCGAGTATATTACAATGTATATTATTGTTATTATTAATACCGCGAATATCATTTAAATTATAACAATATCTATTATTACTAAAATTATTGTTAAACTTATTAATATTCAACTTATTTATATTTTTGGTATTATGGTCGAAATATGGTCTGCAAATAGTACAGACGGATATTCTGTTATTTTTGGTAATTCATTAATATATAGTAAAAATAAAAGTGGACCCAAGATGCTACCTTGCGGTATGCCAAATTTGATGTCTTTATATTCAGATTTATATAAAATAACTTTAGATTTATTGTTAATACGGGATAATTCAACACATTGGGTTCTGTTATACAGGTAACTTTGTATCCAGCCTAAAACTATACCTCGAATTCCGAACGTATATAATTTATTGATTAGTTCAGTGTGGTGGACACAGCCGAAAGCTTTGGTCATATTAAATAGTAAAACGGTTACAGGCACCCTAAGATTCATACATTCTATAACTTTTTTAATCAAGTTAAAGCCAGCTAAAATAGATGACTTATTTTTTTGAAATCCGTTTTGTTCAGCTGTTATTAGATTATGTTTTAAAATAAATTTCGTTAAGCTTGCATGCATATGCATGCATCGGATACTTTAGACAGTGTCGGAATAAGGGTTATTGGTCTATAATTATTTATTCTTTCTTTTCACCTTTCTTATACAGGGTGACTTTGAATGGATGTACTTTGGGCTAATATGAGGTTCTGCTAATCAAATCGAACAACTTTTCCCATGGAACCATGTGTCGCAAATGAAAAATAATTTGGCCTCCCCATACTAATTGGTCATTTTAACATTACTAGTTTGTATGGAGAAGGCAATTTTTTTTTTATTTGCGGCACATGGTTCCATTGGAAAAGTTGATCGTATTGATCAGTAGAACCTCATATTAGTCCATTATTTTACTGTCTCATTTCGCTCTCACACAATTTCATAAAGCGAATGATTTAACCCCTTTCCTATACTTATATATATTCCTTGTAGACTAGTAAGTAATAACTACTCTACAGGGAATATAGAGTTTGGGCCTCTTTATAACTAACAGTTAGATAACTTTAAAGTAGTATGATTTGGTGAGCATCGATAGGTAGGCACGGCGGAATGCGCGCAACCCTTCCGCTGTCTGTGCACCATAAATCTCGTGCGCGGCGTAATGAGATTAGCGGAGGATCATGGCGGATCAATTAGTTGTTTGGACATGTGTACAACGAATTTCCGCACTTAACGACTCCGCACCCTCGCTCGCTTCTGTGCGCGGATTACGCACACTCACTTCCAAACTATCACTAACCAACAAAAACTGTACTCCACTATAAACATATGTTTCATTAGATAAATCTGTATGAAAAGTATTTTAACTTTGTGAGTGATATTTAACTCGGTTACAATATTTGTCAAATTTGTAACATTCGATTAATAGTAGATACCTAACTAATTTTAAAAACATAAATTTTCCCAGTCGTTCATATTTTTTCCCCCATTATGGTTAAATATCTTTTTTTTAATGTCACACAATTTCTAAACCTTTTATTTAAAGTTACATTTAAGTACTTTGGGATAAAATATAATTACTATGTAGAAAAACAATCGTCCAATAATTTTTTTTCTACATCAAAAAATGTAACAACACGAAAGTTTGGGAACCGCAAACTAATATTGTGACCATAAAGCTAGCAGCTCACGAGCACACACACGCACAGCTAGCAGCTCACGAGCACACACACGCACAGACCCACACGTGCCATAATATTCATTACCCGCAGGGATAAGCTTACGACACATCTTGTGATAAGCTAAAAGTTTAACGTTTCAAGTGTTCTCTGTTATATTGAGATGACGCTGTTATTGAAGGGTCTTTTTTATTAGAATAATGTAATACTATGTGAGTGTACTTTATGATTATCCATATAGCTTTGTTGTAAATGATCTCATAGAATTAATCTTCTAATCTGACAATCTGTTGTCATTCCTCAATCTTTGTAACTTGATTCGGTATATTTAGTATATTTAAAACTACTTAAGCCGCCTATAAATTCGTTCCCAACAGTTTTTCACAAAAATGTATTTCTCTTTAAAATCAAAAATTAAATTAAATTGCTTACCCGATTCCTCTCAACATATCAAATTATAATTTATAATGGTGCACTTAGTAATAACATGTAGGATTGAGGGGCCGCGGGCGAACAAGTCAACAGTCCCCGCGGGGCCTCACAATAGCGGATTCGTCACGCGCCCGTACCCGCTATCACTCACTCTATTTATTGTCTGAAATAACGCCTTTTCTGTTTAAATGTCGCGATCAATGCTCTCTACCATTATTTGTGACATTACATTTGTAACTCACCATGAACGTGTGATGGAACCTTTATTATATCTGTGTACAGTTGATTTCCCCGCGCGGGCGTACATTTGTACATCTATCTCTCGTGTTAATAGACAGCATTCAACGATTTTAGAAATGGACGTATAACAAACCAATAAGGAAAATAATTATATAGCTATTAGCCCGGGCATTAAACCCTTTGTTAATGGAAGGCCGTAATGTCCCGCCTCCAGTAACGCTCCCCGTTACGTTAGGTAGACGTGTACGCAGAAACGTTGTGGCGGTATTAGCAACCAATGTAGAGTAACACTAAACCTTACTAAGTGTATTATGCACTATCATAACTAATTCCTAGCAGTTGTTTATACGAGTATGACTATAAAAGTGGTAAAATAAATAAATAATTAAAGATTTTACGTTTTTTATATTTATAATACTTTAAAATAATTAATTTTATTATATTGAAATTTATTATTATACATATCATGTAATTGTGCAGAACTGATTTTTTTTACTGAAAATGTAACCCCATTAAGGGCTGATTCGACCAAACTTATACTGGGGATAGTAACGTGAAATTTCATACAAATATTTATTCATTTCGCCGATGGTATTCGGAGGCAACACCTAACAAGTGGCGAGGATGGGTTAATCCCTCCGCTGGGACCCTGAGGCCGTTTAAACGGTTCTCGGGAGCCAAATTGGCACCCGTGATGGTATTTATTATTTATTCATAGATTAAATTATTAATACTCAGAATAAGTATGTAGGTATATGTGATTTGACGTTACTAATCTTAGTGGGTATTAGTAATGCCCTCTTTTGGTCAAATCGGCCCTAAGCTGGGTTATTTCAATCTCCTAATTTTTTATGGTCTTTCTTTTGGACCATCTGAAACAAATAGAGTGTTAGGTGTGTTTCTTATTGGGTAAAATATATAAATGTTATTGCCAAAAATAGGTATACATATAATTGCAAAATTCTGAAAAACATTGTTTTTAGTCACATTGCCCCGGTCACAACGTAAACTCTACTACTAGGCTTATTCCATGTGTCCAAGAAGCAACGATACATATTATATTTTATAAATACAAACTGACAGAAAAACTACTATTTTTTTTTTTTTGCCATGCGACGAACTCACGACCTCCCGATACAACTCCAAAAGCATAACCATCAGACCACTGAGGCAGTCCAAAAATAAAGTGATGTTTTAAACGTGTGATAATAGTGTGCGCTCTCTACCTTCCGTTGTGCGGAAACAAATACGTGCGAGTCGGCCGGTACCGCACTCAATTAACAATTATACCCTTTTCCGAGCCATTGGGGGCGGACGGACGACTAATCTGCAATTTGGAGCCTCCGTACTACCTATTAGCACCTATACAGCCGTACCTATGTGCCTCACACACCTACATACATATAGCTCTATGTTTGTGTTTAATATATACTCACTTCACTTGCTTTGTCAATGTTTTACTATTAAATTGTGCCTTTCTTCGAAAAAACAAGTACAGATTTCAAAATGACACAAGAAGGGAGTTCATAAATAGAAATCGATGGGGAGAGGAGTAAGTAAAAGAAATGTAGAGATCGTTTCTTTGCCAGTCCTTTAACAGGGATATAGGCGGAATATTGTGATAGTATTGTGTAGCTACTTACATTATAAATGCACATCTGAAAGCAAACTAGAGATTCCAGAGTAAATAATATCGATATTGAGTAGTCCATACACAAATCAAAAGCACTTGAACCCAATAGCAAATAAGTCGCATATTGGTTGCGCGCTCTGCCGCTAATTCTCCCTTATCTGCCAAATAAGCTCCTGTCATGACGCGTCCCGCCGCAATCAATATCCCGGGGTGCCCCGGGTGCCCCGGGTGCCCAGGAATGCGGCTGGTGACAATATTCTTATTGTTCGCCACTTAATTTGGCAGCTTAGTCCGCGTTATTGGATAGTCCTGAGTTATGACGAGGAGGGAGCCCTCAATTGGATTATATTTATTATATTTCCGATTTTGGGTATTTTATTTTGCCGCGTTTATTAAATTTTGTCTTTGGTTTGCTATAAAATGTATTATGTGACAGTAACTTCTTAAAATGTATAACGTATACCTAAATGTTAAAACATTCTACGAGTATGTACATCTACAACGTGTTTGAATATTGTAAAAAAATGTAGAGATATATATAAACGCTATTGCGCAACCACATTATCTTGTCGGCATAATGAAGGCGGCCTATGCTGTTGAACATCATGGTATTAATCGACCCCATTCATATAGCCTATATGAATGGGGTACCTATATATATGATATAGGTACCTATTTGTAGAGTTTCTTACCATCAGGTAGATACAAAGTCACATGCCTTGTTCCAATATAAAAAAAAAAGAGTTTTTTATTTCTTGGGACACGGGATGTGACTTTGTCTGGTGGTGAGCAGACCTACAAAGTCCATGAATGGGGTGATGATGCGATTACGAAATGGGCAGCGACAGTAGATGCGGTAGTCGCCTGAAAATCGGTGAATCCACAGACTAAAACCGAAACTTGATCAAGTCACTTGACGGTTTTTGCATCTTCATGGGCGGTGGTAACGAGGCGGGACTGTCGGCCTATCGAAGTGGTAAAGACCTTCCTCCGACCTAACTAACTTATATTATTTTTACTTATCTTGTTACATAAGTAAATATTTAATTTAAAAAATTAAAAGTGAATTACTTATTTTAGTATTTCCAACACAACAATAATAAAACGTAACGTAATAAAATGACGATGAATTTGTACAATAAAGTTGTTGGTTTGGTAGGCGACGTTCCGCGGTGGCGCAGACGCGGTGGTTAGGGAGCAAACAGTTAATTTATAATTAAATTTGTTAATTAAGTAACATCTCGGCGCAGTCCGCAAATTAATACTCGCGCCAAGTATTATGTTCTGTGCGTCCCGCTCCGCTCCGCCCGGCTCCCCGCTCCGCTCGCCTCGCGTCGCTCCGTGATTAGATTTAATTGAACATTAGGCCCGGATTAATTTGGATCCGAAACACAATAGCTTGCTGTTAACTAACTATTTTGTTTGTTTTTGTTGACTTATTATGTAGATTATCAGTCGGCTTTTATACTCGATTATAATCTTATATGTAGGACTAACTAATATCTTCTGGTTGAAGTACATATATGTAGGACTAACTAATATCTTCTGCTTAAAGTACATATATGTAGGACTAACTAATATCTTCTGGTTGAAGTACATATATGTAGGACTAACTAATATCTTCTGCTTGAAGTACATTTTAAAAGGAAAACAGAGAATTGTTGCTGATTGAATAATGATTATATTTGATAATATAGATTTCTTCAATAAACGTTCCTGTAACTGTGAGATAACAGAATTATTTTTTGTTTACAGGTGTGGTTTCAGAATCGTCGAGCGAAATGGAGGAAAACCGAGAAGTGTTGGGGGAGATCCACCATCATGGCGGAGTACGGTCTGTACGGGGCCATGGTCCGGCACTCCCTGCCCCTGCCGGAGACCATCCTCAAAAGCGCCAAGGAAAACGACTCGGTCGCGCCCTGGCTACTAGGTAACGCTGCGCTATATAGAGTATTTAATTGGCTTATTTTAATGTTTAGTTTGCATAGGTTTTACTTGACTGGTCCAAAACAACATTTTACTTAAGTGTTGATGAGAAAAGTGTTAAACTAGGATAGAGCCGTTGCCACAAAACCCAAAATTAATTCACTCACATTTTTCAATAACTGAATTATAAAATTACTGGAATACTTGTTGATGAGTATGTTTTGGGGTAGTCGAGTAAAATAATGTATTTGTTTAAGATTCAAGAGCATCAGAATGTGGTCGGGCGGCGCGCCCATAGCCCCGGGGGCTGCGCGCGCGCACCCGCTCGCCTCCCATCGCAGTCGGCCGCGGTGAGTGGACTACTCTTTGTTTCTGATGCTCCTGACATCTTTCTCTTAATTGGCTTTGGGGTTGGGAACTATTTGGGCTGGTTAATGTGTTGTCGTGTGAAGCTTTATATACCTCCAAACTGTTTCAGTCGCTGTTAGCTTATGCACATGTTTATTATTGATATATAATGCAAACATATATATTAATGTGTATTTATTTATATTAGAATATATATTCTGTTTTCGTATAAAATTTCGCTCAAAAAAATAATTTACGTTTCATTCCCATACCAAAACCGATAACAAAACGAAATTTATTATATTTTGTAACTTACAACCCCAGCGTTGGAAGAAAGCTTGTGATAAGCTGTCAGCAGGCGGCTTTTTGTCTTGTACCCTCGTTTGTAAGCCAAGACGCGGCGAGATTAAACCTCGCTCTCACTCGCTAGCTGCGTAGACACCGCATTGCGAGTCTGCTATGACAAAGGTCTGGGCTTTAGGGAATATCATAAATAAATAGACTTTACATGCAAAACTATGTGTAATTCAGTTAGATATAGGTATCTGAAAAAAGTATATAAGACGAAAAGCATAAACTGTATTTGATATCATAATACAGTATAAATTTAACATCGGGGAGATTTATTAGGCTATTAAACAAATGCATTTTATCAGATGCATACTTAATTTGTTTTTTCTATAGGTAACCTACCTACACTAATATGGCTGCTTATAATTCGAATCGAGATATTAATATCTAAATGTAATAATAATATGAATAACATTTTACCTACATTGCTCTGGTCACAAACTAAGCTCTAGGCTTGTACTATGTGTAGAATGAATACTAAAATTATATGTTATAAACACCCAGACTAAAGCAAACTATACACTGTATACAAAATATCATGGCAATATTATTTTACCTTGAGTACCCACGACCTCCGGACAGCTAGCTAGCGGCATAACCACTACACCACCGGGAATTCATAACTATTGGTGGTGAAACGCATCCATTTAGATCAATACTAGTGTAAATACTTATAGCTATGAAGCCCATACAACTTCCAATATTACTACTTGGCTGTTAGTCGGAGTTCAATTATTATTTTTATGTTGGTTATTGTACGAAAAACCTTTCTGTTGTGGGTAATCAATATTTTTGTACTATAAATAATATTTAAAAAAAATCTGATGTCGAAAAATAAAAAATAAACACCCAACACAGAAAGATTAATAAATACAATTTCCGACAAAAATATTATTTTAATTCTGCGACAAACAGTAATCGAATATTAGTGGAAGTGGGAAACCTTATTCTGTTTGGAGAACGCGGAGTTCGCGATTACGCATGCAGTGTCCTTAATTACATACAATATGTTTACTTTGGGAATTTTTCTTTAAATCGTCTCTCAACCAGTGATCCCCAGCCCCAGTGTAAGGCTAAGGCCCGGTTTCTTGATGGATAGTCATCTCGACTAATTGTTAAATAATGACAGTTATGGCGTCTTTTATATGAATTTGAAATATATTTTGACAAAAATCTCATAGAACACCCGCCATTTTTAACTATAGTAACGTAAACTATCCATCAAGAAACCGGCCCTAAGTTGCACCAAACTGAGCTCTCTGTAAATGTAATGATTAAAGTTAAAAATGCCGTCGAATTTATTTTGCAGTTGGAATGACAGCTATCGCTATAATTTTGTCCTGTCTATACCGGTGAGAGCGCCGTTCTCTCTGCAGTACGTAGTAAATAACCGACCGAATCTACGAGACACCCGCAGACTCGCGCCATGATTTATTGAGTGCATTTCAAATGTGTTAGTGATTGTTATGGCTGTTGCTACAAATGTTTTGGATCCCCAAATGTATCTAGTTTATACATAACCGTACAAGTGTTTGTACCATTCACAAATATCGAATTAGAAGTAGGTAATCTCAAAAACATAGCAGTGTCATATTTCGATATTGAATTAGATTGCCTTAAGCCAATAATAAGGTAAATTATTATAAGCTAAAATATTACAAAAAGGTTGCACAAAAATAAGTATACCTATATATTACCTAACGCATGTCAAACATCACAGAAAGTCTCTCCACTCAGGTACACACGTACATAAGGTTTCATTTTCTCCCCAAAATGACATAATTAATCATAAAATAATACCTGATTACCCGCAAGACGTCGGCGGTGGGCGGGGCCTCCCCCTGCCCCCTGCCCCCCGGCCCCCAACATGGCGCGAAGGCTGTAGAAGGCTCCACTCACACCCTTTTGATTAACGGATTTAAGGGTTGCCAGACGACCGCTTTTTTGTTCGTTTTTAAAAGAAGTAAATTATGTACCTAGCCAGTAGTCATGGAAATTGGTGTATGGGTTTGAAAATGAACAAATTGATGGGGAATTGTTCGGATTTCTTTGAATAGTGATTTTTAGATAGGTACCTCATTTCGGAGTTACATTATGCAAACGTGTTTTTTTATATCACCAAAGTAAAATAGTTCCCAAAGATCGTACGAAGTGGCGCGCATTTATAATAATATTTTAAAAACAATTTAATTCGTTCAAAATCATTTTGTTTTACAAAATTGTGTTCATTTTATTAAATTTTAATTGGAAAATTAGGTGATTGTTTTGGGCCCGGCTGATGACTTGCGCCGCGCACCAGCCGATAGCAGCTGATCCAATACCTAATTATTTGTGGATATTGTTGACCTATTAATTGTTAATAATCGCGGTTCAGCTTTTTGCTCATAATATATTATTATAATTTATTTTGTATTCTACATAATTACTAAGAACATTTACCTAGTTGGAAATACTATTGGAAGGATTAGGTATCTTTTTATTTATTCAATCTAAATTAGCATTTATTATAATTATTTCGACGTAAAATATATGCTATATTAATATATGTTGGTAGAATACATATATACATGCGGCTTTTTCGTTTCACACTTTTTTTTACAAGAATTTAGATACCTAGGTGGGTGTATGTTGCTACTTTTGCATAGTCCTATCATAATATACCCAAATTTTAATTTATTATTATACAATATATTATTTTAATGTTTTTAATTATTAGTAAAGTATAATAGTTTTAATATAATTTAATTTAATCGCTTTTGTTACATACCTAAACTTTTTGTGAATTAAAACCAGGATTTGCGACATTAATTGCTTATACGGAGATAATAGTTGTTAGTTAAGCATACTTTTAAGTATTTCAAGTATTTTTTATTTAAGTTTTTTTTTAAATCTGTAATAATGACTAGATAGAGGTAGGTACCATATTGTATTGCAAATTATTTTATAATGGGTGTTTTCAATTTTAATTAATGACCAAATCATAAATAATTTATCCTCCTTAATAAAATAAAGTGAATAATTAATATTATTCACTTATAATATAGCCAGTATAAGATTTATACAGTACCTATGGCAACCAACTAAACATTTAGATCTCCAGTAGCTTTACGTATAGCATAACTATTACTTAGGTACCTACTATTCTTAACAATTTAAGGTAATCTTAGAAATAGTTTTAAAACAATATTATGTAACTCAAAAAAGCACAAAATGACAAATGTAAAAGTGCATTTGTAATAATTAGTTGTCCGCGCGCTGGAAGTTTGGCGCAGCATCGCTCTGCAGATCCCGACTTGGGCTCGGGAGATGCATTAAGGCATTATCTAGCACTATTACGCACTTGCTTTGAGCACGAGGCCTTTCATCTTGGCCGCTAAATGTCACGTCCATTATACTCGAAATAAATTGAAAAAAAAAACCTACTGAGTTCCTTGTTTAAGCCACTTGATTCACTTTTACCGGCTGCGGCTTTCATCTGGCTTCTAGTATTTTAATTTAATAGCTGCTACATCAGTGGCTGCGAGGAGTGTGATCTGTACAAGTGGAAAGCAAAGGGATCTGGAGAGCAAAGTGCTAATGGAACATCCATCAACTAGGCAAAGGCTTTTCCGTTGAGAGCATCCGTTCACTAAACTATTTGCTGACAAACAGTAGATGGAGCTATTTACAAACTAATTATACTTCCTTATAGGTAAGGGGTCCTATTGCCACGGTATCATTTTAGCGAACTGTAATAAAATTGTTCCTTAGATATTTTATACAAAATAGTTTTACAATAAATACCTATATTCTAGGTAATATATATTTTTTTCAAAATAAGAAGGCTCTATGAATCGACGAATATAAA
Source organism: Monopis laevigella (assembly GCA_947458855.1). Classification (NCBI taxonomy): domain Eukaryota; kingdom Metazoa; phylum Arthropoda; class Insecta; order Lepidoptera; family Tineidae; genus Monopis; species Monopis laevigella. The sequence goes on along the minus strand of OX381584.1, from coordinate 27,680,133 downwards.
AATAATTATTTAACATATACAAATAGGTGGTTCACTATATAAATATATATTAAGACTTACAAATAATATCTTCTCTCCAATACGACTAGTCCGATACATAGCCTCCAGAATCGCCAAACTTAAGTGGCATTGGGCAGGCCACATAGCTCGCAGAACGGACGAGCTATGTGGGGCATTAAGGTTCTCGAGTGGCGACCGCGTGCTGGAGGACGAGGCAGGCCCCCCACAAGATGGACCGACGACCTGAAAAAGGTCGCGGGAAGCCGATGGATACAGGCAGCGCAGAACCGGTCGTTGTGGCGATCCTTGGGGCCTATGTCCAGCAGTGGACGCGCGAAAGGCTGGCATGAATACTTACACACTCTTAATATTTTACACTATTATAAAACTTATCTACTTTATTGTTTCATTAACGATAAGCAAATATCTTCTCCCTTTTAATTAAATAAATAATAGGTACTCAGATGTTTTATATGAATACCAAGCGTGGCACCTAACATACCTAATACAAACGTGGTACCTAACATACCTAATACAAACATGGTACCTGACATACCTAATACAAACGTGGTACCTGACATACAGTCAAAAAAAAAAAAAAAAAAGTCAAAAATATTTATTTCATGTAAACCTTTACAGGCATTTATGAAAAGTCAAAAAAAAAAAAAAAAAAGAGTATATATAAGGTCCTGTGTGTACTTGGCCAGGTCGCCATTCCTCCCACAGACAAATGTTGAGAATATAATACAAAATAAACAAATCGTAAACTATTAAACTATTGTCCTTGCGGGAAGAGAAAAAAAAAAAAAAAAAAAACAACCCAACCGAACACACACTACATAACCAACCAGTTTAAGACTAGGTGGTTAGCTGGTTCCATTGACCTGTCAATCGTTGACTGCCCTGCAAAAGTGCCACCAAGGCGACCAACCCAACAGACCATAGCTACGCCCCAAATATACATACTTTAGTATAGGTAATCAAAATATACCTACAAGTAGATAGATAAAAGGTATCTTTTAGGGCGCAAACGCTGATCACAAGTCGATCGCCTCAGAGACACCCTGGAGAAAAAGGTACCAGCAAGTAAAAAACTCTGATGTTCCACATGTACCGTATCATCGGAGGAGCATGGTCCTGCATGGTTATTGACTTAAACCTATGCTTATAGCATGTGGTATATACTCTCATCCTACTGAAGAGCACGCGTAGAACACCCCAAGGCAGATATACTATCTTACAATATTGAAAGTACAGAATTACAGAACACAACATTTCTTTGATGCCAGCGCCGGTCTATCAGCAGAAGATTTTTCGGGATCTCCGCTTCTTATATGATAACAATCAAACGTGCGTGCCCAGCGGAGATCCAAGGCCCCCACAGCAGCACCCGATCACGGACGTAACGTATGTGTCAGCCATCCTTCTGCTCAACCAGGCCCTTAGGGTGCAGACCAGAACCCGGCACACGCGCCACCACTGCAATGACCTTCAAAGGAGAGGAAATCCGCTGGATACGTATACTACTACATTGCAGGGCCAAATACATAGCTGAATCCAAGGCCTGCGCAAACATCAACTAGTTAAAAAAAAAACCATGGAAATGTATTCTATAACTCTGTTAACAAAATAACTTAAAATAAATAAGACAAATTAACATAAATGTTAAGTAATAACTAATTATTACCTTGTAGAAAATAGTAAATATTTAAAATTAAAATAATGATAAAAGGTTATAGTAATAACAAGTTATTACCTCATCCAAAAATATATAAAAAAATATCTACCTATTGTAGTATAAATATATACCTATAATAGTAAGTATTATGAATTATTACAATATGACAGTTACTATTAGTTTAGAGATTCCAGACGCAAAGAGGACTGATTCCAGACATCTCTGTCATTAATATAATCATTAACTTTGTAATACGCCTTGGCTATTAAAGTTTGCTTTATACAATTTTTAAATTTTATATCATTTAGTTCTATAATTGATTTTGGTAATTTATTAAATAGCCTAATACTGTTTATAAGAAAACATTTATTAGTTTTTTGTAATCTGAATCTTGGTATGTCAATTTTGTTTATATTTCTTAAGTTTCGGGTATGCCTATCTGCATTTTTATTAAACATATTATAATTTTTCTTAACATATAATAAGTTCTCAAATATGTATTGGGAGGGCAGGGTCATTATATCAATTTCAGGAAAGATTTCTCGAAGGGATTCCCGGGTCTTCATGCCGTAAATTGCTCTAATAGCTCTTTTCTGCAAGATAAATATGGTTTCTATGTCTGCCGCTGAGCCCCAGATAATAAGACCATAAGTCATAATACTATGGAAATAGGCAAAGTACACTAACCTGGCTGTTGCCACATCAGTTAATAGTCTGATCTTTCTGACTGCATATGCTGCTGAGCTCAATCTATTAGATAACGCGTTTATATGAGCTCTCCATTGCAGTTTGGAGTCGACTGTGATTCCCAAAAATACAGTGGAGTCAACAAATTCCAGTTCAGTATCGCCTAACTTCAGTGAACAGTTAATTACCCGAACGTTTGGCAAAGAAAATTTCAGGCACTTGGTCTTCTTAGTATTTAAAACCAAATTATTTGCTGTAAACCATTCAGAGACCATAGACAGAGTATTGTTTGCTGCTGACAATATGTTGTCTTTTCTATCAACTTTAAACAACAGGGACGTGTCATCAGCAAACAGCACTATCTGCGCTGTTTCTTGTACCATATGCGGAAGGTCATTGATATATACCAGAAACAGGAAAGGCCCTAAAATTGATCCCTGGGGGACTCCCATATTCACAAGAGATCCTTTAGATACACTACCATTAATGTTAACACATTGCGTTCTATTAGAGAGATAGGACTCCACAAGGTTTAACGCTACTCCGCGAACTCCATAGAATTCCAGCTTACCCAATAGAGTTTGATGATCTACACAATCAAATGCTTTAGACAGATCGCAAAAGACACCAATGAGATCCTGAGACTTTTCCCAAGAACTAAATATTTCCTCAATCAATCCAGTACCAGCATCTGTTGTATTTCTACCTTTTGTAAACCCATATTGACGATCGTGTAATAATTTGTTGATATTAAAATATCTTAATAGCTGACTTAGCATTATTTTTTCAAATATTTTGCTAAGCGCGGGTAATACGGAAATGGGTCGATAGTTAGTAGGGTCTGTTTTACATCCCGATTTGAATATAGGGGCTATTTTACTGTGCTTCATAAAGTCTGGGAAGACACCGTTATCCACACAACTATTATAAATGTCGGCTAAGATAGGCCCAATGGTGTAAATAATAGGTTCTATTGCTTTTACGGATAATCCCCATAAATCTTCCGTTTTCTTTTTATTTAACATTTTGAAGTGTTTTATAATATCCTCATTTGAGACATGTATAAAATTAAATTCTGTAAAATTTGGTATTTTAACATAACGGTTTAATAGTTCCTTAGCCATACTAGATGACGACTTAATACTATTCGTGACTTTAAAAGGTATATCAGCAAAAAACTTTTCAAATAAGCTAGCAACTTTATTTTTCTCAGATATCAATACTCCATTTTGTCTGATGGAAATATCATTTTGCTTATGTATGTTTTTACCAGTTTCATTATTTATTATTGTCCATACACACTTAGATTTATTTTTAGACTGTTTTAGTTTGGAGCTAATAAAATTAGATTTTGCCATAAGGCAAACTTTTTTAAATGTTTTTGAATAATTTCTAACATAGTTATGAAAATTTTGATCTAATGTATAGGATCTCCTATCATATAAATCATATAAAGTATCCCTGCTTTTCCTAATACCCCTAGTTGCCCAAGTAGCAAAATTTAATTTATCATTTATTTTCTTTGTCTTTACTTTACACACTTTATCAAATTCTTGGGTTATTAAATTATGTAAATTCGAATATGTTGTATTTGGTTTATTTGTATTATACTTGAAATTATTAATTTTATGTATGATATTATTATTTAAAATTTCTAGTCTATTTTCAGTAAGAGGTCTGTACTTAATTATTTTATTGGTTGGTTTAATTCGCGCCTTAAAGCTAATCATCAGACATTTATGATCAGAGCGTACACCAGTAATGACAGAGTGATCTGAAATGGTACAATTAGTGAATACATTATCAATGCAAGTCTGACTAGTTGCAGTAATCCGAGTCGGTTCTGTGAATATGTTATTTAAATTAAAGGAGTTAAAAAGAGAAATGAGCTTCTGTCTGTCACATGAATCTAATAAAATATCAATGTTAAAATCCCCACATACAAATATTCGTTTATTTAAATCTAATATTTTTGAGAGTATATCCTCCATTGTATCTATAAAGTAAGATAAAGACGATGTTGGGGGTCTATATATGCATAAGATAATATACGAGTCCATCTCTGCACATGAAATCTCACAAACACGTTCAACAGATAGTTTTACGATATCCTTTCGTTCCTTATACTTTAAAGTATTTTTAATTAAAATTATAGAGCCACCTCCTTCACAGGAGGTTCTATTAAAAAAACTAGCAACTGAGAAATTATTTACATTAAAACACATTTTGTCGGACTTTAGCCAGGATTCTGTAAAACACATTATATCTAAGTTATATTTTTCTATTAATAATTCAATGTCAAGAACTTTGCTAGAGAAGCTTTGAATATTTTGGTGAATTAAGTTAAGTTTACAAATGTCCTTCTCTATTGTCACATCTAAAAGTTTAAAGTTGGTTGCACCACAACATTATTAGTACTACTACTAAATGATGATGTGGAGTCAATGCTTAATAAAATATTATTAGCTACCAATGTAGCAATGCAATATACCTAATACAAACGTGGTACCTGACATACCTAATACAAACGTGGTACCTAACATACCTAATACAAACATGGTACCTGACATACCTAATACAAACGTGGTACCTAACATACCTAATACAAACATGGTACCTGACATACCTAATACAAACGTGGTACCTGACATACCTAATACAAACGTGGTACCTAACATACCTAATACAAACATGGTACCTGACATACCTAATACAAACGTGGTGCCTAACATACCTAATACAAACATGGTACCTGACATACCTAATACAAACGTGGTACCTGACATACCTAATACAAACGTGGTACCTGACATACCTAATACAAACATGGTACCTGACATAATACAACAAAACTTGAAATATTGTTTACTAACTTCCGACCTTATTTTGATACCTTTTCTTTGAAAAATATTGTATATCAAAACTATGATAATAAATTACTAAATAAAATTAACTTCTAAATCGAATTCTGAAAATCTAAAAAGAGAAAAATGTATTGATATTTTGGGATGTTGTATTTTGCACCAACACGTCATATCAGGATATTGGAACCGACTTAAAGAACAGTTTCTTTTTATCTATCAATCATGTTAGTTACAGTATACTTACGCTGCTCGGGTGCTGTTATGTCACCCGAGCAGCATAAGTACTTATACTGTTCCGCCAGTACAAGCGTTGGATAATGCCGGATAGTTAGGCTTTTGGCAAGTCCGGCCACAATAAACGGGGTCCGGCTTTTGTTAGGCTTTTTACATTTCGCAAACGTGCGAACGCCGAGCTTATATTACTTATTAGTGATTTATAATATCTTACATTCAAATAATTGATTTTTTTTATTTGACTGATTATAAAGTACTTAAGACTGATTTGGCATTCGATTTCATTTATATTTCGTACCTATTAATACTGAAACACAAAGTCCTCAACAATGTAGGATGTCCGGCCTTTGTACCCGAATGTCCGGCCGAACTGGCTGGGCTGGCCGGCTATTAGGTTTGGTGACCTAGCAACCCTACCCATACAGATAGTAGAGAATACGTATATAGGTAGATACTTACTGCCAGGGTTTCGTTTCAGGAGTAAGTACCTTCAAATATCCTGGATTTCCATCATCAGATCTTGGTGAGTATCAAAATCAGTCAACGTTTACAAAAAGTATGCTTGAAATAAACTCATGAAATAAAACCTCGAGTAAAACCTCCTAAAGTCGTTTAGAAATGCAAGAAAAAATGTAATGTTCAATATTCGTTGTATAATCTGATATAGGTAAAATAAGTAAGCGGGCATAACAGGTAACACCTAGGCATAATAACATATATCCCAACAAGATGTATGTGGGAAGTTTTCCCAGCTTTAGTATTTATGCGCGCGGTCTGCGGCCCTAATAGCCAAACTTGTGGCTCTTGCACTAATTTGTGGCTCTCTCAACACACAACCTATTTCATTTTGCTCGGGAAAGTTATGTGGGCACAACTGGAGTACTCCATGTAAGCTGATTCTGTCCTCCGCCTATACCTACTCTTGAACATTGTTTGTTGTTGGAATATTTGATCGAAATTCAACTACCTCTACAGGCCAAATTAAACCAAAATACATAAAAACTTGTTGAAAATAGACCTCCTTTAATTGCTCTCTAAAAAATATTATATTTAACAAAATTATAGTAATTAATATTTAGAAAACAAAAAGATTTCTACTCAGCATATTATTATGTCAGATTACAATACTAATAAATATTATATTTATTCAAAAATCTTTATTGCACTAATTTAGTGCAAAAGCGGACTTAATGCCGCTAGGCATTCACTACCAGTCAAACCTTCTAATTCCGCCGCTGGTATTCTGTGGAGACCAATAATTATTAGTATAGTTGATTACAACATTTAAATGTTAAAACAATTACGTAAATGTAATTATGGTAATATCTTATATGATAATATTTAATTTAAACTCAAATTGTATCATTTATGAATTACTGAATACTTGCGTATGCCCTTCTAAAAACCTTTCTTGCTAAGTTATTCCAACGATATTTATAAACTTTATATTGTCTGGTGTAATTGAATAGTTATTTTATCTATATTAGTTTATTCATATATACGTGGTGGCCGAGTTGGCTAGGTCAGACTTAAAAGCACTTAGGTTCCTGGTTCAAACCTCGGTGGGTAACAATGTTCAAAAAATTATGTACATTTATTCAACAACACCACTATAGAATCTCGGAGAGCACGTTAAGCTGTCGGCACCAATTTTACTATGCCAACTTGTGAAACTGTTTATAGATGGGTTATTGAGTCTATCCAAACATTGCGACGAGCTAGCCACTTGTTCGGTGTAGACTCATACCATCGGCTATGACAAGGTGGGATTAAAACCCTTCGGCTAGGCACCCTGTGAGGCCGTCTAGGCGGTCTCGGGCGCCGTAAGACACCCGTGATGATATTTATATTTATTTACTTTATAAAACTTTAAGTAAACTCCACCTGAAATCGGTTAGAAAGGCAAAGAATAAAATAAATCTCTACATAGATACTCAAATAAAATAAAAACACCCAGACTACTTTGATTGTTGTTTATACCTACGGCTTTTTTATACCTGTTGACCAGATTGTAGTTTATACATATTGTTATTTCTGTAAAGAAAAACTTTCCCAAATTGTAAAACACTTATTAATACATTTTCCCTCCTTCTATATTAACTATGACAACTACTTTATGTAAGTTTACGTTTGATCGCATAATAGGTATTTATCATTTTATTAAAATATTCATATATTTTTTAATCACCCCTTTTCACCCAGAAATTCGATTTTTACTACAAAAGGAATTTACTGTCCAAATTTTATATTCCTAGCCCAATAGTTTCGGCTGAGCGAGGCAGTCAGTCAGTCAGTCAAAACAAACTCTTTTATATTATCTATAATAGAAAAAAACACCGTTAGCATATAATAATAACCCTGGTAGATCGTAACACTACGGCAATCAGTGACCATGGGGATGGGATGATTTCAATTTAAATGTTAATTAATGCAATAGGCATAATAATGTTTATAGATAAGAATAAGAAAAATAAATGAATATCTGCATGTAGGCAAAAAAATACGTCCCAAATAGGAATTTCAAGCGCAGAAGATTCACACAAATGGCGCAGAATGTTTAATAACATCATCCGTCAAGGCTTTCTAAACTACATAAAAATCTTCATAACTCCGTCTGGAGCACAATTAATGCTACAAGCATGCGGCATGCTCGCACGCGGCATGCTGGGCGATGTGCATGCTAATGGCGTGCGACTGGGAGGCGTCTCCCACATGACGCACAAACACTACTATATCTTACGTCTAAATATTTATCTCCTGTAGTTATTTAATCACTGCTATGGCACAGTATAAGTATTACTTGTGACATACACTTTGTGACATACACTTTGTGACATACACTTTGTATTCCCTTTATAATTCGAGTATTGTACAATATTTTTGTCTCTACCAGTATACCTACCTCAAGAGTAATTTTACCATCAAAATTAGGAAAATGAGTACTAGCTCTTCTCTGGTGTAGCTAAACTATGATATAACTATGTTTTCGATTTTAAGACAGCTTTGAAAGTAATTTTAATTTCATAGACTATTCCTTAATTATCAAAAAATAATATAAATATATCAGTCTCCCAAACATTAGCAGGTCTATATAAGTAGGCTTACTGTCTGCCAATTGCATCTTCTTATACTACTCTGTCTATTTAAAAAGCCTCACACACATTGGCAAAAGGAGGTTGCTCACTCACAACACAACAGAACTATTGGCATGAGATAACTATACAGAACTACAGTTATTAGTACGTTTTTCCAACGACTAGACATAAATTTCGTATGCATTTTTCAGCAAATAACTTTACCGGATTCCATCCGAGCCACACAGCCAAGCAAACTGGTCCCGAAGCGCCTGAATTTTTACAACCGGCAATAACTCGCAACCGACTACTTCGTGAGCGAAATATAATTTGTGAGGCGCTTCTACTGCTTGCGCTTATTTGCGTCCAGCAGTATAATATTAGATCAAGGGTACTCGGCAGCAATATGTATGTTAAGTATTATATACTTATTATTGTGGGGTGAGGTAGTCCAATGACTTATAATATAACAGGTATAGAAATGCACATAACACGCAGACGACAAGGAGTCACCTTGGCGCGATACATGTTGAGGTTTGTTAACACAAACATTAGACAGCTTTTGATTGTCAAGGGTTTCGCATAATAACAAAATGCATAAATTCCATTCCTTGAACAATAACTGATGAGCCAAGACTTCCACAAGCTATGATTAGTTCTGTTGTTATATGTATATAAACAATATAGTTATATGTTAGCCAGCAGACTGGTAATCGCTACCGACGTTCCTCCTCCGTCATTCCTACTCGCCGGCCTCTCTACCTTTATATCGGTTTCAAAAATAACAACACGTTTTTGTATGAAAACCAGTCCCTTAAGCCTCGTGGTAAGCATATCTACGTAGTCCATTAAAGGGTGTCGACGCTTTTAAGCAAGGTGCTAGAGAAATAATATATATTGTTGGTATTAATTCTTTTTTAATGATAAAAATATACAAAAAAAAATATTTTTTCTTGGCGGCTTTGTTCCTAGTCAAAAGTTAAAAAAAAAATTACGACTCCTGAGAATAAGGAGGGAGGAGCAACAGAATGGGGCGTTACAATAAATATTCGTGGTTCCGTTATGCCGGCGGATGCGCATACAAACTTTGTAAGGGGCTCCTATTATACACATTATAATAAGTATTTAAGTATAATTTCTAAGTCAAAAAATAGCCTTACTATGCGGAGATAGTACCCACCAGAATGGGGTCTCCCCCAAAGCCCCCAGCCCGTTACTTCCGGTTATACGGCCGCGCCATAACCGTTTCCCGAACGTTATTGCTATTATGATAATGCCCAACTACTGCGGACGCGCCGACAGAATGCGGAATCATTCCACAAAAATAACCGCTATATGTGAATATAATTTAGATTTGGTCGACATAATTTATTGATATTTTTATTTGTTAATTTTGGTGGAAAGTGTTTTTGCATTCGGTTATATTTTTTCCCTGTAGGTATGTTTTGTCAAACGCCTGATTATTTTATGAAAGTAAATGAGAATCATGTACCTAAAATGAAAAATATTACAATCGTTTCTAGTCCACATAGTACAAGCTTAATTGTACTATGTATGTGTCAAAAAGTCCCACGCGTGCGGTTTGTTTCCAGTGAAAAAAAAATGTATTCTATGATCAAAATAATGAGACATGTATTTTTACGTTTTAATGTCGCCCAAACTTGTTTAAAGATATTTGATTTGCTTCATACGAAGACAATACTAATATATTTAATATAGTTATATTATTTGAATTATTTTTTACCGTATAGGCTATGATAAGTTATCTTTCGGGTATCTTTTTTAAATAATAAACTACTATTTCTTTTATTTAATATATAAACTCTATAAGTGACACTTATAGCATAATATATTTTTATCACAAATCAACAGCCAGTACATAAAAAATAAGAAATTCCAAAATTGTCATGTCATTATGTCTCAGTCGACTCTGTAAACTCTAGCTGCTCTCGGTTAATAGTTAGTATAAATCAACTGGAAAACAAATTTTAAGTAAATCACTGTTTATGCACTTTTGCACAACGGCAAAAGTGCATAAACAGTGATTTACTTAAAATTTGTTTTCCAGTTGATTTAAATAGTTTATTATTATGTTATGTCCCATATATGCCTAAACCTAAAGACTTTGTTTTAAATAAGCACTGTTACATTAATTAGTAAACATAACATAACAAGTTGGTACCAAACCAGTTCTAAAGTGGATTTGCTTATTGATCTCATTAATGATTGTTGACTTTATTTTGTTTTATTAGTTTTCAATTGACAAATTAGACATAGACCTATGATATTGTGGAGATCTTCTCAGTTCCACGCTTTTACGAACAATAGGATCGCTTTATATTTATAATAAACATCTCTTGTTGGATGATTCCTATCTATAGTTAGTAGCGACTATAGTAAAAACTGTTTGCAAAAACTAGTGGTAGAGCTACTGGCGCCCCCCTCTCCAGTAGTCTACTGATATTAAGGGAAAAAGAGGGGGGGGGGGGCGCCAGACGCCGTAATTGGATTTCGCTCCATTCTAAAACTTGCTTCGGGCCGGCGCTGCTCCGGCTTATTTAAGTTAAATTCATGATGCATACACTTAGGTAGTACAAAAGTACTGATGGTAGCAGTTGTAGCTTTAATCAGTGCTATATTTAATTTTTCACAGCAATCCTCGATAATGTCCCGTATATCTAGTCGTTTGGGAGTTACACCTACATCTGATGACATGAGGCATTGCCTTAGTCCCTTAGTAGGGGAAGGTTGCTATGAATGGACCACATAACTTTTCGACCTCATATCCCGAAAGGTATATGTGATAAAATGAAAGCAGTTTATTATTTTTATTTCGTACGACCTTTATTTATAATAATCAAAGCACAAACAAATCTGGGTTAGGTACACTTTTTGATATAAACGTAGAATACCTACTAAATCTTAGGCGGTTGTCTTATTTGGACCTTTTGCTATATTTCCTATATAATATACCGTTATGCTGTTTATTAAACTTCTTTCAAAGAGATATAGTTTTTTCATTAATAGATATGTCGCTATGTTATAAATAGATATGTGGCTATGTTAAAAATAGATATGTCGCTATGTTATAAATAATATTGATATGTCTTCAATTGAACTACAAATAAAACGATCTCTAAATTGTCTGAGTACAAAACAGCGTAATTTATACTCCTTTGTTAACTCCAATATTGTGCGTGTCTGATGCCACCAATGTTTGTTACAGGGATGCACCGGAAGTCCATAGAGGCGGCGCAACACCTGAAGGAGTCGGGCTCCGAGCGAGAAGGCTCTGAGGCCGAGGGCGAGCCCGAGCCCGCGCCGAGCCCGAGCCGGGTGCCCGACAACCAGGTACGGCTCTGCGTCATCATAGCGACCACCCGAGAGGCATGCTATAGAGATAATCAGGTAGAATCTTGAAAAAGCCAGGTCAATAGTGACAAGCAAACCCCCCTGAAGGAGCTATTCTACAATATGGCTACATGCGTATACCTACGCCCGTCGTACCCGCGCCTGAGTTCGCACCTCGTCGTAAATGGTCACGTGCTTCTATAACAATGGATATAGTAAATTTACCAGCTTTTTCTATAACTGAAATGACAATGAAAAAGCTTACACTTACGTATAAGTCTCTATAACTTCGCTAGGCCGGCCGGACTCGTTACCACCGTCACTTGACGGTTTTTGCCTAATCATGTTTCGGTTTTAGTCTGTGGGTTCACCGATTTTCCGGGGACTACTGCATCGATTTCTTGTCGCTCAGCCTCCTTTCATGATACGGTGACGAAACGGGCGATTTATTTGATGTTGAAACAGCGAGGATATTAAAATAGACTAATGCAAATACATCCATGTCGCCGCCCATTTCGAAACCGCATCATTTAGCTGGCATAGTGATAGCGATCAATATTGTTAAACAATAATGTATTGTTCGACCCCATTCATGGACTTTGTAAGTCTGCTTAACATCACAGGTAGTCATAATAGCAGTAATTTAGTTTAGTACTCCGTGGTCACAGTAAACAACAATTTTCAAATGTTGACTTACATTATGGCATGTATGGCAAATAGGTGTATTCACATCTCAGCAAAATAAAATACTTGTATAATATAAAATATCTAATAAGCAATAGCTCTTTTATATTTTGAAATTGTATAATTTTGTAATACGTTACAGAGCGGATCAGACCGAAGCGGACCATCGAGTGCGACGGCCGCGACCTCTGACGGCGAGAGGTACGACGACCCCGAGGCCTTCCGGAACAACAGCATCGCGTGTCTCCGGGCCAAGGCGCAGGAGCACCAGCGCCTGCTGTCCAACAACCTCCTGCTGCAGGTACATTACATACCATCACTTAGCCAATGCACTCAATGTGAGTCTGCCTGTACATCATCGGTTTTCAGCAACTAGTACGACACTAATTGGTAGGGGGGTACAACTAGTACGATACTAATTGGTAGGGGGGTACAACTAGTACGACACTAATTGGTAGGGGGGTACAACTAGTACGATACTAATTGGTAGGGGGGTACAACTAGTACGATACTAATTGGTAGGGGGTACATTGAATGCCGGAGTTTAATATAATATATCATAAATCAGAACAATGATAAAATCTATTATAGGTCCAGTTAGACCCAACATGGGAGTCAACCGACTGAAAAGGATGATTACCTCTAGCAATATAGAGGTAGATAATCTAAAAACTGTGTACATACTGGAAGTCTGAGACCATACCTACCCGCCAACAATAACCATCTTTTTATCTTTATACTTATGTAAGCTTGATATTGTGAGGCAAGCAATGCTTCAGCTAAAATATAGATTTGACTTGAGTTGTGTAGTATTTCTATCCGCAGGTCCGCGGCCTGTCCCGGATGCCCGCCGGGCCGCTCCCGGACGAGGACGGCCCGCTGGACATCGACGTGGGCACCGAGGCTCCCCCGCTGGACGTCCCGCACGCCCCGCACGCCCCGCACGTCCCGCACGCCCCGCACCTGTACTGACTCTAATCTAGCATTACTTACTCTGACAGATTCCTCACTAAACATTCTCGTAGTCACGCCAATTTTGATTTTAAATAATAAAATTGGACGGTTTCGACTCGTGTTGTGAATTATTAGACTAAAATGAGAATTTGAATATGTATGTCTCATTTTTCACTAAATATAGACACATTATGTTATCTATTTAGAATGAACATCGATATCGTAGTAGCATCGTAGCTGCTACGAGATGCTACGTTTGATTTATATTGTTGATATTATATATGTAATATATAGTACAATTCTTACGACCATATATGTTGGATTAAAAGATTGACAAAGATATGACTATATCATGTCTACCAGTATGTTTCGTGATAAATATGCCAGAGCTAATTTTAATAGGCTTTACATTTTTTTATACTTAAATGTTTTAGTTTTTTAATTTTGTGAATCCAAATCTAGTGAATAATAAAATATGTAATGTAATGTAGTAACATGCATCAAAAGAAAATAGCAAAAATTTGGCCACTATTTCGGTTATTGTATTTTTTTAATGTATTTTGATATAAAATGAATCGAAATGATATGTATGTAAGGTTTACGAATTAACAAGTGTGTTGCTTCGTCAATGTAATGGACACGAGGTCTTGTGATGTTATAAATGTAATTATGTAAATGTGTGACGCCGCCGGAGGGGTCCTTGTTCGTGCAATAAATCTGTTAGCTTCCTAAGTATTTATCTTTGCATTGTTACAACTTGTACATAGCAATAGTGTTACGCATTCCTGCTGCATTGGACAATACAACTCTTGCTAATAAGTCATTGGACACACGCCTTGGCGCACCAGACACAATGATACTTATGATATTTTATAACCCCCAGACCACAACTCAAGGTAGCCACAGTTCTAAGAATGCAGAATAGCGCCTGTAAAAGCTGTAAGCTATACAAAACTGTGAATCCATATGCATTCAAAGTCCGCTCTCACAAGAAGGACGATATTTCGTATAACTATGTAAGTTCTATCCTCAATTCCACTTTTTACTTAAAGACCTACAGACTCTCTTTATTGATTTGACATTTTGTCATGAGATGGACGTTCCTTGAGTGAAAGGTGAAATTGAGGATAAGAGACGAGAATACCTAAGGAGTAGATGTCAAAAACAAATGCTCCTTTGTCACTTTTTTTGACATCTTCCCCTTAAGTATTCTCGACTATTCTCAACTTCACCTTTAAAAATTAATGTGTCCAATGCAGAAAGAAGTTTATTATAGATAATGATGGAGAAGATGGATGTGAGTTAGATATCTACTGTGTTCATCTCATTTTTTTTTAATAATAATTAATATTTTATATAATTATGTAGGTCATACTTTTTGCAAATCGTTCTTTAAAGTACAAGTAAGTATGTATGTTAAGGAGACTTTGTAATACCTACTTGTACTATAGAGTAATTTGTAAGTACTTAAGTAGATATTGTTTAAAACTTTTAACTTTTTTTCTCTAAAATGGTTTTTAAAACTTGATACTTAAGTACCTATGTTAAACTAAGTATAAGTAAAACATTTGAGTGAGGTGGTCACCAGCTGACACGGTGAGACATTACCGACCACACGACCACCTACCTACAGAGGGATCCAACACAACAACTGAACTAACTACATTTATCGAAAGATAATTTATTTATTGACATGTTGGCGAAATCATTCATTTCGTTTCTCAGTCTAATAATAATAATATTTTTTTAAAGAAAAGTCTTGGAATCGTCCTAATAGAGTTTTCCAAACCCCTTGCTTTGTGATTGTAGTTCTAATGCAAAGTCAGCTTCTAGACCAGTCTTTTTGATTCCCGGAGTATAACATGGATACAATAAAATCCTGAACGTATGTACATATTTTATTTTGCAGTTTGCAGAAGAAATAATACTAAGTATATGTAGTACTGAGTAGTATTGGGCCTTATTGTACTTTTGTAGATACAAACCATTCGTTTGACTCCTGTACTTAACATAGATACAAACCATTCGTTTGACTCCTGTACTTAACATAGATGAGTGTGAGTAGATTATTATTGTAAGTCTATATATAACTAGGGGCATAATACTTTACCATTAATGACGCGTACTTATTTACGGAAACCGTGAAAAGTAAAACGTAACAAGTGTTTCTACAAATATGTAGTTTTATTTGAAGTTAACCAAATATTTATTAGTACTATTAAAGGTACTAAATTAGACATCTCACTACATTTTTAGATTATTAATAATACGAAGTGCTTATGTTATAAGGAGGCGCCTGCGCACACGTAGCGAGCGGTCCCATAGCACCAATCATTGTACCTACATCATTACACCTGCACAATAAGGATTTTAGAAACTAATTATAACAGTAGGTTATAATAACCTACATTAAGAGGGGGTGTAGAGCAATAGCTATCTATATTTCCAATTATTGTTAATATGTCAAAAACAACAAAGTATTATTCGTTATTGGGACAAAAATAATACATTTCCTTAAGAGGGCGTGTAATAGAGATAAATTAGACAGGTGAAAAAAAAGATCCCTCTTACAAAGCGTGCGAGTAAGAAACAAAGAAAAAAAAATCAGTTTTTTGCTTTAACTTTCAAAATATGTCGAATTTTACATAAAACTTATAATATGCTCTATTATTGAAGTAATAGGAGATATCGATAAAAACTGGAGACATCTTGCATTTTTTGCTTCTATTATTATTATGTTTTTTTTTTATTTGTTGGGTTTGAGGTATTCTCATAATCGGAGATCTAGATTTCTGATTTAGTTTATGAAAATAGAAAAAAAAAATCTCAAAAATTCCTATTAGGTATTTTAAATATGGAGCAAATTATAAATCCATTTTTTTATTAATTTTGTATGTATTTGTATAATATCTAGACATAATCAGACACAGCAGCACCCTCAAAACTGCGACCGCTACCGTTGTGCACAGACTATACCTATGTGAAATATAACCCAATTTGAATACAATATAGAGAAATGCAATATGTAAAATAAGCTATACTTAGGGTGCGTTCCAGCTAAGATACGACTAAAATCTCATAACAACATCATATACCAGCGCTACAAAAAAACAAACTATATTCCTTAAGAACTGATAGTGACGTCATCAGATTGTTACAGACAATGCAGGTAATAGACTTCGCGTGAACGCCGACCGGTAATAACACCAAATGTTAATTAAATGCAATTTTTACATTGTTTACTGTAGACTATTAGTGATACCAACATTTAACTATATTTATTGATATATTAGTATTATAGATGTCACTATTAGTTCTCGTGGAATAAACATTACGTTTTTTTTCAAATTATTAGTACTTAACTATACTTTTTGATAAGTAACATTATTTTAAATTAAGTTATTAAAATTAAGTTATACCTTACTACCAAGCCTACTTACCTTTTCACATTTTGAAAAAAATGAAAAATTTCAAAGTGTAAAAACAAATTACAATGGTTTCATCATATTATATAATTATAATAATTGTTTCATTATTAACTTCAATAATATATAAAATTACATGTAGTCATAAATTTCAATGTTAAAAATTCCAGTTTGGTAAAGACACGTATGAGCTTCAGAAGTTAATATTTTACGGTAATGGAACTATATCCAAAAAGCAGCAGTTCGTGCTAGCATGAATATAATCGGAACGCACAGCTAGGAGCCTTAACAGATAGTAACCTTAACAAGTAAACAATCGCGTCTCTGTATACTCTATGAATCTAATTAATTATTTATAAAGTAGATACTTCATTTTATTTGGTGATTTGCATTTCCCTATAAATTATTAAATCATACTACTTATATGTACTTACCAATAACTTTAATTTAAAATAAAGGAGATGCATTTATTTAAATATAAATTATTTTTGATAGAAAAATTACCAAATAGGTACCTTTAATTTTTCATTATTTATTTTTAATCGAAATTAAAACATCGAATTTTATGGAACATTCCAGGATTGAACGTAGGTACTATGTATTTCTTAAAGATTTGGTACCGACACCATATACATTAGGTAAGTACTCCGCAGTAGATCTGTATTTATTGTAAACCAAAACACTATTCAAATGAAATAAATTATGTAAAATATTGCTACTTGGTTTTATTATTCCCCCCAGTCTCCAGTAGTACCACATAGGTGATATCAGCCGATGGGTGACTGACCCACAGAGATATAGGACTGTGGACTGACCCTAGTTTGTATTATTCCCTGGGGGGAATAATACAAACTAGGGTACCCCAGTCTCCAGTAGTACCACATAGGTGATATCAGCCGATGGGTGACTGACCCACAGAGATTTAGGACTTTGGACAGACCCTAGTTTGTATTATTCCCCCCAGTCTCCAGTAGTACCACATAGGTGATATCAGCCGATGGGTGACTGACCCACAGAGATATAAGACTGTGGACTGACCCTATTTTGTATCATTCCCCCTAGTCTCCAGTAGTACCACATAGATGATATCCGCCTATGGGTGACTGACCCACAGAGATATAGGACTGTGGACTGACCCTAGTTTGTATTATCCCCAGTCTCCAGTAGTGGTACTACTGGAGACTGGGGGGATAATCTACAAATGCAGATATGTGTTCAGTGGGGGAATTTTGAGATGCTACTATTGGACGTCCAGGACGACACAAATGACTAAATGAATACTTTACCACGAATCACATATAGACAAAACTTTAACTTACGTACATTAACATCCAAAACTAAACCTCGACTTAACTTAATAAGACATATCACATCATCTGCAGGTATTCCATGTTCACAACCCCGATGCAAAACTTGTCTCATTAACAACTCACTTCCATATCCACACCAAAGCAAATTGCAATTGTAAAACTAAATTTGTTATTTACACTAGATAGATTTATATTAGAATGCCGCCATTGTCCATCATTTTACATAGGTGAAACCATAAACCCACTCCACATCCGTATGAATCATCATCGCCATACCACAGATTCCATCATAAATAGCATACTACCAATACCATCTCACGCTCGAATTCATAATTCCAAATTCAATGACTGTTACACCGTTAGAATCATAAAATCATTTCATAAAATTGACAATATTCAACTTCGCACCTGGGAACTATCATACATCTGGACATTAGGAGCTCATTACAAACCTGGAGTGAACATACAACTGTGACACAGACTGACTTACTAACAACATTCACGTACATTTAAATAAACCCAAACACAAACCACACACACCAACACTAAGAGAAATGTACATACTCATTACCTTAGCCTATTAAACAAAAATATTTGTTTATTTTATTATAATTTTTAAAAAAATAATGTCATACGACTGAAGACACCACCACGTAAGGCGAAATATATCGTATCTAAATAAAAAATATTTTTATTTATTTATTTCAATTTAACTATTGTTTACAAAAAGTCATTATAGTAGCATTTGTCTTTATGTTCTTGACATGGCCGCATTACTTTCCCACTCTTTCGGAGATATGCTGGAAAATGCCTCTTCGGTTATTTCCTTTGCTTTTTGACTCATGTTTTTTCTGATATTTGTCTTTTTAATATCGTGGTTACGACATATATCTACCTACATATTGTATGTATTTATGTCTTGGTCTCCATTGGCTGCAATACAACCCTTTAATTAAAAGTTGAGGCCAGTTATCAATAGAAGCACGCACTCTTTCCATGGGAAAATTTTCACTGCCAATCGTATGGATTGATTTAGGGACTCCAAATTATCATGACGTTTACAGCAAGCCGCACTCTCTAAAACTGACCATAAATCATAATCCAACAGTACTAGACGACGCCGCGCCAGCATTTAGCACTGATGAAGTCCGAAGCGTTCACTTCCAACCAAGACTGCGTGGACCGAGCTTTATGACCCGGCGCCGAGTGTTGCTGGAAGGATCATATTTATTTATTTAAATCTTTATTGCATACAAAATACAAAGGCGGACTTAATGCCGCTAGGCATTTTCTACCAGTCAAACCTTCAGGACAATAAAAGCAGTTAATAAGTTAGGTGGTACTTGGTTATTGAACATGTGTATTATTAAGGGGCTTAACTACCTTCTTAAGAATGGTATCTTGTATTGTACAAGTGTATACTTGTGCCGATGTTTTGATACCTTTTTCACAAAAATATGGCTCAGTCACTCCTTCATAGCTAACACCCCACCAAACCATCACTGAAGTCGGATAATGTCCACGTTGCACTTTGTTGACTAATTGGGTAGCTTCCAAATACGGTCATTTTGTTTGTTAAAACGTTGCTAACATTTGAAACATTTTTTTTCTGTGACCTTTCTTTGCGTACCGCTTCAGTAGTTATTTCGATTTTACCACCCTATTATTTTTTAATTATCAGTTAAGAAATAACCAGTTCGTCTCTTATAGGCTGCAAGTCCTAAGCCATCTTTTAAAATACGCACATGGTTCTAGGCGCTATCTTCATCTCTCGTGATAAAATCTTTTGTTTTCGGACAGGATTTCTTCGAATTCTTTCCCTTACTGCTTTGATCACCTTTTTCGTACGAAGACTACGTGGACGGCCAGATATTTTTCTGTCACAAACAGAGGAGGTCTCATTGTACCTATTAATAGCTCGGTACACAAACATTTGACTATACCAAGTGTATGGAGAGTTTTAAAAATTGCATTTGGCTCCATACCTACTTTGTGTAATGCAGTCACAGCGATTCGGTTCTCTTTATCACCCCACTCCATTTTAATATCGCAAAATATTGTACAATGTATTGACGCCAAAATGGGAAAACACAATAAGTATAAAAATGACAGATATAAAATTCAAATCTTTTTTTTTTTTTTAATTGTAACAGTCTTTATGGCCAGACTATGTACTCTATATCAACTCAATTACGTTCAAGTCACAATGGTACAGTGGCAGTCTTAACACTATATGACCATGCTGTTCTTAGATCAAGTCAACTTCATACACAGGTCGTTTCTTATATTCTTTAATATTTTCAAATATTTCTGCTTTTACCATGTTCGGTAAATAAGCAAGATTTTTCTTAACAACTAGTTTTGCATTTTAGCTTTTGTGGGTCCTTTATTAATCGCTACTGCATGACAGGAAGCATTATCCATAACCACAATGGAATGAGAAAGCAGATTCAGCAAAAGTTTTTTTTAACCCATTTTATAAATTTTAAATGTGACTGATGATAAAATAATATATACATATCGTCACGAGACGAGACCGCCTAGACGGCCCCAGGGTACCCAGCGAAGGGGTTTTAATCCCACCTCGTCGTAGCCGATGGTGTGAGTCTAGCTGTTCGCGATGTTTTGAATAGACTCAATAACCCATCTATAAACAGTTTCACAAGTTGGTATAGTGAAACCGGGACCGACAGCTTAAAGTGCTCTCCGAGGCACTATAGTGGTGATGTCAAACAAATACATAAGTACATAAGTACATGTCAAACAAGTACATAAATTTTCAAAATTTCATTGGGTATAATATTAAATATCTACTTATTGTTAATTAATTAACCTAATTAGATTTTATATTCATCGGCTGGAATTACATCACAAGTTTAATTAAGTAAATTTAAAAAACATAATACTTAAAAAAACTAAATTAAAAATAAAATCTTACTGCAAAATAAACTAAATTATATATAAACTAAAATAAAATAAAAAATACTCACCTATAAAAAAAATACGGATTCCAAGCCAGTGTTGCGCGGATATGTGCCCAGGATGCTGGCCGCGTTTCCCCTCTGAATGGTGAGGCTGACCTGTTGAGCGAAAAATGCCGCCGCTCTTGGGTCACTCGAGGCGTGGACCAAACGAGTACCAATTTCTTTAAAAAACTTTTTGGCATCCGACGACCATGGGCCGAGCGTTTCTACTGCAAACGCCGCAAATATGTGATCTGTAGCTAATGTAGAATATTTGCGGCGTTTGCGTATTTGGGCCTGCTCGGCAGCTGCGCCGGCTCGTTGAACGGTCTCCTGCAAATAAGACGCGGCCAACGTATCTACGCAGGTCGCGTCCCATACATTAATTAATTTAAATTTTAAACTAATAATATCATCTTGTGATAATTTTATACATTATGTTTGGAAATGCCATAGTTACCGGACAAAAATCTTCCAATATTATTTACTTCCTTTTTAAACTTTGAATATATCTTTCACGTGTCTATACTACTTTTAATTTTAATGTTATTGCTTATACCGATCGCTTACTCGCTGCTTGCATTTGGGGATGTCTCTTATAATTGTTATTAGGCTACTATGTTATGCTACCATAATATCATTTTCTATACAACATAATAATTTATTAATTGTGCTTAATGCTCTTATTCGTGTTCCACTTCTGCTCATAATTAATGTACATTACTATCTATCCAATATTTCTAACAGTTTTATAAATGAAACTACATTTATATTTTACTTAAATATTGTCTACATTCACATTTTGATAATATATTTTTAACTTAAGCTAAGTTAAAAATATATTATCAAAATGTGCGGGGGCTGCGAACTAAGACGGAAATATTTTTCCGTAATCTAAGTCTGTGTGATTATGATGTGATCGCACTCGCTGAAACCTGGCTTATTGATGGCATTGCAGATGGTGAACTATTTGATGGTCGTTTCCTCGTTTGGCGCCTTGATTGACAAACATATGTCGGACTCGGGGTGGGGGAGTTTTAATTGCAGTGCGCCGAGACATTTTAGCTATACCCAAGCAGGATTGACACTCCAGTGCGGAAGACATCTGGATTACTATCTATCTCTACATTTATAAAAATAAACCAAGGCTGCCATGTAACCTAAATATATGTACCTTGTATCATTGTGAGGAGAATGTTGGTAATTCTTTTAACATCCAACTTTTCTGAAAGGCTTACCAATGTAGTCAGTGAAAATCCTCTTGATAAGTTTATTATACTTGGGGACTTCAATATGAGCTCAATATCTTGGACGAGTACTCCTGATGGTTTGCAACCAACAAATATAGTGGGTGAACATGTGCAGGATTTTATCACTACCCTAAGTCTTTGTAATCTAAATCAGTATAACTTACAATATAATCATTTTGGCAAAATTTTGGATTTAGTTTTGTGTAACGAGTTTACTGTTATGAATACTTGTTTAGACCCCCTAGTGCCCGAAGATCCATATCATAAATCATTAAGTATTAATGCATGGTTCATCAAAATTATTTGAAAGCATGTAGACGTACTATTTATTTGTATAACCGAGGTAACTATGAAGAAATAGGCTTAATGATGTAAATTGCTACGACAAACTAAGTAACAGCGACATTGATACTGCAGTTACAACATTTTACTCAATTATTTGTAAGCTAAGAGATGAATTTATCCCTGCTCGTCCGGCACGTCAAAGTATATCCTTCTTGGTACAGCGTTGTCTTAATTAAAATATTAAAGGAAAAATCAAAATTTCATCGTAAATACA
Organism: Monopis laevigella; assembly: GCA_947458855.1. Classification (NCBI taxonomy): domain Eukaryota; kingdom Metazoa; phylum Arthropoda; class Insecta; order Lepidoptera; family Tineidae; genus Monopis; species Monopis laevigella. Next base: position 27,657,100 of record OX381584.1, on the reverse strand, counting down.
AAATGTATGGTAATCTCTCGGATTACTATTCATTTAAGTTATTGCGTTCAAGGGCTAAAAAAGTAGAGAGGGAATGCCATAGCATGTATGTGTTGTTAAGGGGTGTAACTACCTTCTCAAGAATGGTATGTTGATACACTTGTTTGATACTTATACTGATGTTTTGATACTTTTTCACAAAAATATGGCTCCGTCACTCCTTCATAGCTAACACCCCACCAAACCATCACTGAAGAAAAATAATACCCACGTTGCACTCTGTCGACCAATTGCGAAAATTCCTTAAGAGCTTTGAGCATAAATACGGTTATATTGTTTGTTATATATGTATCATCACGGGTGCCTTACGACGCCCGAGACCGCCTAGACGGCCCCAGGGTACCCAGCGGAGGGGTTTTAATCCCTCCTCGTCGTGCCGATGGTATGAGTCTACACCGAACAAGTGGCTAGCTCGTCGCGATGTTTTGAATAGACTCAATAACCCATCTATAAACAGTTTCACAAGTTGGTATAGTGAAACCGGGACCGACAGCTTAACGTGCTCTCCGAGGCACTATAGTGGTGTTGTCAAACAAATGTACATAATTTTTTTAATTAAAAACTCATTGGTACATACCGGGATTCGAACCAGGGACCTAAGTGTTTTTAAGTCCAAGGTCTAACCAACTAGGCCACCACGTATATATTATTGTATATATTGTTTGTTAATTTTGCTCAATTGTAAAAAAATCTCATCCGTAAACAAAATTTTTCTGTGACTTCCCTTTGCTTACCGCTTCAGTAGTTGTTTTGATTTTAGACCACCTATTCTACCAATCAGTTTTATATAAACAAAACGTCCGCATGTCTGAGACACAGTGTCTCCAACCACGCCGTAATTACGGTAAATCTACTGTAATTTTTGTAGATCTACCACCTACCGTAGAGATACTATTACGGTACCACTTTCTACCGTAATTTCATATGTATGAATTGGGCCTTATCAGAATCATTATTAAATAATTTTGAGAGTGAATCCCATAGATTTTAGTAAATAAAATTTAGATAATTAAAAAACAAACATATTAAATCGAAGGTACTATAGGTATTTAATTGTTTTTTAATATTTTTACTATCAAGTTGATTAGTTCCACTTTTTTTCCGCGAAATTCTTAACAATGAGAGTTTCTTTTTTTTTTTTTTTTGCTCATTAATATTTTGAGGAGCATAATCGACGCTTACTATATATTGTTTTCTTTTTTTTGCTCACATAAACTTTTTAACTACTATGGCAATACTGACATTAACATACAATTGTGTTACCGTATTTTTACCGTAATTTTTATTTTTTTTCTGCCGTAATATGATTGCATTTACCGTATTTTTAAAGTAAGAACACCGTAATTTTGACAGAAAGAGTTGGAGACACTGCTGAGACACTCAGATACAGTAATAAATAGAAATTAATCGGGCCACAAATTTATGTTCATTTAACTAAAAATTTGTTTATAATAAAATAAAATTAGATTCGCGTATATCTATCCGCAAAAGATGCCGCCAAGTTAGGAACGTATGTAGTAAATAAACTGCGTTTCAAATTGACCGGACCTTTTCTTCTAGGAATGCACTGATTTCATTCGGATGGTAAAGCAAGATTTTATTTGAATAAATTGAATATCGATGTAAATGATCACGATTATTTAATAAAGCTTCCGGGATTTAATGCTATATACTGTAGATTGTAATAAGTGTTCATATTATATAATATAGTAATTCTCGGTTGTAGAACATGATGAATCATTGTTTTTGTGTGAAGTTATTTAAGTGTACTGGTTATAATTTCGAATATATAAACCCATCGTCCTGGATGATCATATGATATATACGCCTGTGATTATAGCAGTTGGTTCTTCATCGATCTTAGTAGGGTAGAATTGGGGGTTCTAGACCACAAATACTCGCTATGCTTGATTGTGGTCTAGGATCCCCCCAATTATAAATGGGGCTGCTGGACCACTTCTCTAGCTTTGCTTAAAATTGTGTTTTTAACATCCTTTAAGAATTATTTAACCTAGCATACTTCCTAATTAATGGCAGATTTACACATTGAAAACTTTTTTGTACTTTTAACATAATTACATAACTTCGTTGGTAATCGTTAATAGTTTATCATATAGTTCTTGAATTTTATTTTCGATTTCAATAAACCCTACATGTATATTATCAAACTTTTTTGACAAGAAAAGTAACTGTTCTTCTATATTTTCTTTGTATCGTTCAATATTATTAAGAATTTCATTTTTCGTACTATCAACATATATTTTATTGGTGGCATCGTCATCATCCGAAGGCAGCATGATATTTTTGATTTGCCCGTTTTTTAAATTTATATTCCCATCAGACGTTCGTGAAAATTCGAACACATTAGTAGATAATCTTACTTTTTTAACAGAATGGCGACCAAATTTATCGATATTCATTTTGTTTTTATCTGTTACACGTCTACTAATGAGAGCTGAAAGAGTATAACTATTTTTGTTTTTTTTTGTTAAATCCATTTTATAGTCTAGTTTTATTTTTTAGAAGCAAATCAAATTAAATGAAACATCTGAAATAGTTTGTTAAAAAAGTATAGGCAACTTTAATATTTATCCTGTATTTTTTTTTCTCTTAGAAACATGTCTCAACTTGATATAATAAATCAGTTTATGCGTTTTTTATAATTGAATTCTTAGTTTAGTTTGCGTTGCCTGACCAGACAGTCGCTTTATATATTTTTTGATAACATTTTGCTTTCAAGGACGTTTTTTATTTTGGTAAGTTTTTATGAGTTAACATAATATTCCTAGCCATATTTTAAAAGTATAAATGTATATTTACCTTTTTTTTCAGAAACATGTCGCAGGATGTATTATATAACGTTCCAATAACAAACCCTTTGTTTTACTCTAATGATGCACAGGACATTATGCTAGCGCTATCACAAGAATCTTTAGATCGTACTGGTGATATTGACGGTCAATTAAAAACTAGCAGAAAGTCTAAATCTTTTAAGAAAAATAAAAAGGCTAACAAACAGGGCTTGCAGACAACATCTTATATTATTAAGAAAAGCTGGAGAAAAGGACTTAAATTAATAAGAATCAATATTTCTAATATAAATGAAGATAATAGGGTTCCGGATGATATGCGCAGTGAAGCCGATAGTGTTAGTGTTCAGTACATTGTGTCAAATGATTATGATGATGTTTTACAGTCTACAGAGACACTTATGAATAAAATTATTAGAAAAATGTGTGATTGTGACAAATCATATTAGAGTAGGACATGAGTTGTCATTATCTAGTTTTTTAGATATAGTTTTTTTTTGCTATGTTTTGTTTATATCGATTATATGTAGAAATTTAGACGCATGCATTGTGTTTGCAAATGTTTACTATTTTCTATTTCGTTGTATACATATATTACTTCATATCTTGTTAAATATATCACTGTAACTGTATTACAAACCTTTTGCTATTAAATAATCTAGATATTTAATTTAAATTTTTAATAAAAAAATGTTTATAAAATAAATTTAATTTCGAATTTTCTATCCTAGTGTCAAAAATAAATAATGTTTCAATAAATAAATGGTTTTTCTTATTTTTATTCTCAATTTTTTTCTAGTTTATTAATTTGAGTTTTCTTTTCAAAAATCATTTTTACTTTTTTATTTAGCTTTAATAAAACACCTTTTTTTTTAATAGTTTATATTTAAAAATTAAACATCTATTATACATTTATGATCTAAATACCATTTTTTAATACAATTAACATTTTTTAAAGCACAATACTTTTTATGATATTTACAGCGTGCTAGTTTTGTTTTATCATTATATAACATAGAAAAACTGGGACATCCTTTTTCACCTATATCAATAACTTTACAAATTTTACAGATATTTTTTAACCATGTAACTTTTTCTAACCCCTTAACAAAAACTTTTTTAGTTTCAATTAAAGGCAAAATAATTTCTTTAAAATTATGATATTGAATAAATCCCTCGTTCCAATAGATAGCGCGATTTCGTTCTATCCACGCAACCTGTCTTTTTTCAGAGCTGGTTAGCAATTGAAAAGGGTATGGAGGCTCGATAAGAAACCAATAAGTGTTTTTGAAATCATCTATTACAATCTCCTTAACAATTATAATCTTTAAAACCTTGAAGATCAAGTATTATTAATTCAGACTTCATAATATCTTTGTTACAATATTGTTTAGAGGTCTATATTCTACTAAACAGTCATTGAGTATTAAGCAATAAGCTGAAGTTTGATCAGCCAATTCTATCTCACTCTCAATTTCAATTCGTACATCTACTGGGCCGACTTTAAGATTTTCGTTATGTCTACAGCAATCAATTACGTAAAGTGGAGCAATGTCGCGAAATTCCTCAAAACTTAACAACGGCTCTAGTCTACGACCGTATTGACAACGCCCAAAACGGATTTAGGAAAAAACGTTCTACAACATTAGTCGTCTATAAGTATATTAATGAAATCTTAAATAGATTAAATTTGAAAAAATATTCTATTGGAATCTTGTTTGATATGACAAAAGCATACGAGAAAGTTAAATTTGATATATTATTAAATAAATTGTATGACATAGGAGTGCGTGGCCTCGCATATAAATGGTTTAAATCGTATCTTGACAACCGTAAGCAATACGTAGAAATTGATCATATTGATGAAAGCTCTGGTGAAACTCGGTCTGTCAGAGGCTCTACCATGGGTTTTTGCAATAAAATACGTTAACGTATGTCCATCCGTTAATGTGAAGACGAAAAACGTAACGTATTGCACCCAATCGGTACCATAGGTTATCATATACGGAGTTCCGTACGTACGTGATACGATAAATACAAAAACGGGACCGGAAATAGCTTTGTCTCTATCTAACTAGAGTCCAAGACAAAGATAAAAATACTTTTGTGTCAATGTGACATTATACGGAGCAATTGATATCCGACAAAAATGAAAAGGAATGTTTAATCGTGAAATCTTAACATAATAACACGTTTTCAATTTGTCAATATTATACAATGTAAATATCGTTGATCAGGAAGGCGTGAAAAATACAAATTAAATCAAAACCAATTAATTTAATGCCGATGATAATAAAACAAGTGTACAATTTGAAAGGCTGTTGGATTTTCCTTAAAGGTTGGCAATTAATAAATGAATCACAAATCAAAATGCCGGTGGTAGAATCAAGTGTATTTTTTTGATACGCTGCCGCCCTGGAAAGTTAATATTTATATCAAAATCCCGATCATAAGATTATGAACGAGTAATAAACAATTTATAATGCTGTCGGATATAATGGAATAGTGAGTATTTATTATTTATCTAGTACATTTTGACCAAAATAAAAACGTCTAAAAAATGTTTGCTTTAGTTCTAATCCAAAGATAAATTATAGTAGCTGTGACCGTGAAGTATGAATTGAAGGCACTTTGTGATATTAACACTTCATGTAGTGTTCAGTACTTACCCTTACTACCTTACCAAATACTATGAGATACTGTCAGCGCCGTCTTGGAAACACATTCCATAAGAGTTAGGTTGAGCAAGATGTTTTAAAAGACTGCTAAAATTTTAGTAATTTCTTTAATGAGGTCATTGTATTTGTTTATATTGATGGTGTGGTACTTTGTGATGTTATTTATATATATATAGAAAGGTCAGTTTTACAAATGCGGAAATAATAAAACATACAAATATTATAATTTTGAACTTACTCTGAGAAAACAATACCTACATGTCTTTCTAAAAGCAAGGATTTTTCTTATTCTGTTGAATGATACCCTAAGTTTGTGAACAGTATTTTCATTTGACCACTATTTTGTTTTTGTCAAAGTAAAAAATGTTAAAAAAATATGTTGAATGTTTAAAAAAAATGTTTTTAGTGATTGAATTTCCTAAACATATTTGACAACCTCATACAATGCCTCTTTTTATTGTCACATTTGCAGATGAACTTTGGAAATGGAGCCCTCCACAAGTGTTTATATGAATGAAGTTGCTCATAGACACTACCACCACACCTCGCACTATACTGGATGGCAAATTAAGATGGGACACACATACACCATTATATGAAGCTAAATGATGATGGTCTAAGAGTCTAAATCTTAAATTTTTGATTGAATATCTTTGCCCAATTTTACAAAAATAGATATAAATCTTTCTAATTTTATAAAGAATGGACAGCTATGTCGCTATGGAAATGGTTTTAATACTTTTATATATAGATTTAAGTATGGAATATATGTACTTAAATTTTGTTGAATAATATAAATTTGTTATTTTTTTATTATTATAGTGTTATTTTATTTTGATTTTATTTCTGTCCTATTTTCTTTAGCATTAAAATATCAAAATAATAATGGTAGGTAAATCTCTACAGGGGGCTTACCAAAGAGCCCAAATGACAATCAATTTGACGCGTGGATGGATAAAAATGTATAGGAATTTTACTCTATGGGTAGAGCCTGATCAATGAGAAACGTCAAATCCCATACATTTGGCTTTCAATTCGATTATTGATTGGCTCTTTGGTAAACCCCCAGACAATGAAGTAAATGGTATGTTTATACAGAAATTGCATACTAACCGGTATTCATAAAAACTTATTGAGTCCTTGAAGGACACTATAGTTATAGGTTTTCTCTTTTTTTAGCAACAAAAATGAATAATATACATATAATAAGATTAAACATTCTGTAATTAAAGTGTCCTTTCTTCAACGACTCAATAAGTTTTTATGAATAAGACCAATAGTCTCTTAATTTGGAAGAGACTCCATTATGTCTGTTAAGATTCTAAGTCTGTCTATATGGTAATGATTTGTTATTTGCATTAAAAAATGCAGCTGAGTATGGGGATTAATAATCAATGATTACAGGAATTGGCCATAGTCATGTTATGGCAATCTTTCATCATGCAGGGTGTTTGGTAGAAGGTTAGACAAATATAGGTGCCCAAAGTACATATTTTCAAAGTCATCATGTATATATTTTTACATGCTTCTAGTATAATAAATGTATTAATTATTGTCTAATAAATGTTCAATCTAATGAATTTTAGACCAAAATTATGACTTAAACATTTAGTAATGAGCTGTCAGTTTAATAAAATCTTAAAGAAAAAAGTTTAATTTACAACACTTATTGGTAGAGGGTTAGCCAAACTTAAGGGCTGAGTAGTTACCTACACCTATTTAGAAAATACCTAACTCTACAGTACCTATTCAGACCTTAAGTTTTGCTAGCTCTACCAACTGTTGTAAGTTTTTTTTTCTTTCTTTCAAATGGTTAGCCAAACTTAAGGGCTTCATATTTGCCTAAAGTACATCCTTTCAAATTCACCCTGTATTAAAAAAGCTAAAAAGAGAAAAAAAAAAATCATAATCATATAATTCTTGTCTTTTTTCATGGTGTTGTTATGAAACGGGGGATTGGGTTGACGATAAAGCAGCAAGGATATTAAAATACACTCTTAATGCAAATACGTCTAAGTCACCGCCCATTTCGTAACTGCATCATTTAGCCGACATAGCGGGAGCGATCAATATTGTTAAACAACAATGTGTTGATCGATCCCGTTCTTGGACTTTGTAGGTCTACTTACCATCAGTTAGATATACGTTAGGTTCCATGGGAAAAGTTGCTCGATTTGATCAGCAAAACCTCATATTAGCTTAAAGTACATCCTTTTTATATATATTATTCACCTGTATATAAAGGGCCCCTAAGGCCTACCAAACCCAACAGAGTCCACGTAATCCTAAAATTTATGCAGATACGGCAGACTTTTTCTAGACGCGACCACACCCCACCCTGGTGATCGGGGACTTAACGCGGAACATTCCGCGTGGGGTTCCCAACTTGTCGACCCTCTTCGACGACTCGGCGGTGAATCACGCGGCCGACGTCCTAGACATCGCCCTGGCCCAAGCCATAGTGAACCCAGTCCATGTCGAAGTGCTTTACAATATGGATTCTCAGCATCATAGTGCTGGGCAATAAGGTAGACGTCGCCGCCGCGAGAGGGCGGTACAAAACCGATTTCACCTGTTCTCTTTTATTGGTCCCCTAAACACGCCGCAAGACGTTGAGGCTGCCGCCGGACAGCTTATGGAGTTCATAATCTCGGCCAAGGAGGCACAAAGGCAAAAAATACCTAGCCCTCCCCCATCCACTCAACCCTGCTTCTGCACTCGGCTAAATAGTTCGAGCGACTGTTCCTCCGGAGGCTAAAGAGCTACGTCGAAATTCGATTCAAGCAATTTGGCTTTCGCGAAGGACACAGTACCATGCTCCAACTAGTCCGGGTGCTGCACCCGGCGAGCGATCTAAACGTAGCGCAACCACGGTTGGAGTCTTCATCGCCATCGAAAAGGCCTTAGATAGTGCCTGGCACTGCGGCCTAGGTTAAAAATTCCTCGACTCGTCTTTGCCCCCTATAGCTACGAGATTTCTAGCCTCCTTTCTTAACAACCGCCACTTCCACGTAGCCGTGGAGGGGGGTTTCAGTAGAACACACCCCATTTACACAGGCGTCCCCTAGGCAAGATGCCTTTCACTCGCACTATAAAATATCTATTTATTTCAATTGTGCCTGGTACCTCAATATATTATAGATATGTATATTGAGGTGCCGGTAAGAATAGTATATGTCACATAACATATACTATTCTTACCGGCATCATCATCGTCACCTTTGTTAAAAACTCCATTTAGATCTGCTGGTGTTCTATTTGCGAAATGATGATATACTCGTAGGTACATAAGTTAAGAATAAAATACCTGGCTCTTGGTTGGGTTTTTATGATAACTGTCTAACATTTAACTATGATGTTGTTGTTTATTTATATATCTTTAGGGTAAAAAACGATTTGATACACTCCATCCATACCCATATTAATATTATAAACGCAAAAGTGAGCCCAGCTGTCTGTTTTAAGTTCACATGAATATAAGTATTGTATACTAGCTAGCTGTGCTGTAACCTAGTCATGTTTCGGTTTTAGTCAATAGGTTCACCGGTTTTCAGGCGCCTATTGCATTGATTATAAAGGGTGTCCTTTCAGAGTGCTGTTATGAAAGAGATATTAAATTGAAGATAAAGCTGCGAGAATATTAAAACTTGCAAATTCACATTTCGTAACCTCATCTTTTCGACAGTTTGATGGAAGCGATCAATGTTGTTAAACAAGAATATATTGACTTTGTATGTCTGCTTACCATCAGGTAGACACAAAATAACATGCCATGCTCCAATAAAATATATATCATACACAAGTTATAAGTAGTGGCCGAGTTGTTTATACCTTGGACTTAAAAACAGTAAGGTCCCTGGTTCGAATCCCGGTGTGTACCAATGAGTTTTTAATTTAAAAATTTATGTACATTTGTTAGACAACACCACTATAGTGCCTCGGAGAGCACGTTAAGCTGTCAGTCCCGGTTTCACTATACCAACTTGTGAAACTGTTTATAGATGGGTTATTGAGTCTATTCAAAACATCGCGACTAGCTAGCCACTTGTTCGGTGTAGACTCATACCATCAGCTACGACGAGGTGGGATTAAAACCCCTCCGCTGGGTACCCTGGGGCCGTCTAGACGGTCTCGGGCGCCGTAAGGCACCCGTGAAGATATATATATATATATAAGTTATAAGTAGGTATAATATATGGAAACAGGCTACCAAATAAATTATGCAGTTACAAAACAGCTGGTTTTTTTTTGGATAGGAGCTGCTAAAGTAGTTATAAAGGTGTCTCATTATGAAATAGTATTTTAAAAATTAAAGAATGTATATTTATTTAAGATTTTTTTCTACATATGTATGGAGCTAGTGATGACATTTACACATGAAACAAAATAACGGTTAAATGGCCACCATTGCTCTGTTGGCAGGTATGCACTCTATTGACTTTTGTTTTTAATTTTTTTAAATACAAGTTCTTAATGAGACACATTTTATATAGTATAGTTACTATACTTCAAAAAAATATAGATTATTGTAAATGGCTATAAGACAAATTTTTGCCTTATCACAAAACTTACCCCTGTTTAGTAACTGCATACTCTTTGTACTTATGTATAAGATAAATAGGGTAAGAAAATTATAAAAAAATATTAAAATATAAATGTTTATTAACATAGCTATGCAATGCCTTCATTCTCAATAACAAATTGAGTGATTGGTTAGTAAAGTATATTATATCAATATTTATTTATTTATAAAACTTTCAAACCTTACATTAGAATATTAAGTTTAGGTAGGTGTGCAATAAAATTATAATTACCTTAAAGTATTAGTTAATTATCATATATACCCATATGCTATACAAATACATGTATTATACACATATACATATGCAATATACTACATACCATATAGTACACATATTTATACATAAACAGTATAATGATTACTTCAACAGTTGTTGGGATTTATTTAAAAAGAGCTCACAACCATTTTCTTAAAAACAAATCTATTTGGAGCATTAGTAGGTAGTTAAACATTGTAGACGCAAATCAATGTCTTCAGGGTCTGTACATTGCATTCTATAGTGATTTATAGTTATGTCCCACAACTTGCTGATCCCGCTCATCAAATAAGTCATTTCACTCTTTATCTTTGAATTATTCCCTATGTTAAAATGTTCCTGCAAGAAAAAAATATTATTACAAATAAATTAAGCAGGGGTAGGTTAACAAGGTATATATATATTATATATATCTATAGTAGGTATACCTTGTAGATTATTCGGCACACTTTTGTTGTAGTGCAAAACTTGGCTTAGAAAACAGACAGCACCATCAACTTTTAACTCCCCAAAAGTATTCCAATAACACTTCCTGTGGTATTTTTTATTATACACCTGCTACATTGAACCAATGTCAGATCATCATCGTGAATACCCAAAATTACCTGCAAAGAAAATATTTAAATTGAAATATTGTATAGTTAACTACTATTTTAGTAGACTTCCTAAATTATTTTAAATAATAAGAGCATAAAAAACTTTCCAGGAGTGAACCTACATTTGTTATAAATTTTCTGATTAAAATCTGTTTTCTTTTTAAAGCACATCTATGTTTTCACATATGCCATAATAATTTGCAGAGGCTTGTCTGAGTAGACCTTAAGAATTATATACTTAGAAACAAAACAGTGGGCTTGTTAGAAAAACTTGCAGCTACAAACAGGGAATGTATCCGTGACTTTCATGTTTATAATAAATTAGACTATTTTACATAAAACAATTTGGTAATTCAATGTAAATGTTTTAAGGGGATAAATTGTTTTTTAACATTGAGACCAGCTTAGTATAGATAGTTATATATTAAATAATGTTTATTAATGTTAAAGCTTCAAGAATTGTATTTAAAATGTATGTAATTTAAGGAAGGGACGAGGAAGGGTATAAATTTACCAGCCAAAATATTCACATAACCTACAAATCCAGCAAGATTGAATTACAGTTATACTAGAATGTTTTGAGTATTTCTCCATTGATTATGTTTTTACATATTTACCTTTGATTGTAGATAGACTTGCTGTGTTCATTTTAAATCCATATTCGGTTGAAGCAAATCACAAATCTAGAAATGAGACTGAAAGTTTCTGTTTTCAATTGGATCCCCAAGTTGAATACACCAATTTCTTTAAATGTTCGTTTACTTTGTAGGCCTTTTCAATTGCCGCCACCGTTCTCCATACAAAGTGTGCCCTAGCAGACATTATTTTAGATTTTAGCACACTTCAAATGTTTTTAGCAAGTTTTTTCGAACAATAATATCAACTCAATGTTTAGAACCCACCTCACTGAAACTTTCTCACTATTTTAGTCTTCTCAATTTAAGTAATCTTAATTTTTCTGTTACTTTGTTACAGTTGTGTGGACAACAATTATATTCTCTAAACAACTGTGAAAACAAGCTCGGAGAATATAAAAATAATAATAAAAATAGTATTAAAGTATCTTGATACTCAGAAACTTTATATTATAACAAATTTTAGTCTTTTTAGCACTTTAAATCTCGTTTCACTTTGCAAATGGCCGGTGAGAGATTTACGTATCACGTAAATGTAAAAACGTGATACGTTCGCGTAAATCTGTCAAAATTGTGCGCCCATGGTACCGATTTAGGACATTTTGTATGGGAACGCATACGGAACTTAGCGGACGATAAAACGTAAGTTACGTAAAAAAAACCTATGGTACCGATTTTAGTACCTCACGTATCCGCTAGGGGCGCTGAATAAAACTCCATACAAAATTTTTACGTGAGGCAAACGTTACGTATTAAAACGTGACGTTTTTAAAACCCATGGTAGAGCCTCTGCAGAGGCTCTACCATGGGTTTTTGCAATAAAATACGTTAACGTATGTCCATCCGTTAATGTGAAGACGAAAAACGTAACGTATTGCACCCAATCGGTACCATAGGTTATCATATACGGAGTTCCGTACGTACGTGATACGATAAATACAAAAACGGGACCGGAAATAGTTTTGTCTCTATCTAACTAGAGTCCAAGACAAAGATAAAAATACTTTTGTGTCAATGTGACATTATACGGAGCAATTGATATCCGACAAAAATGAAAAGGAATGTTTAATCGTGAAATCTTAACATAATAACACGTTTTCAATTTGTCAATATTATACAATGTAAATATCGTTGATCGGCGTGAAAAATACAAATTAAATCAAAACCAATTAATTTAATGCCGATGATAATTAAACAAGTGTACAATTTGAAAGGCTGTTGGATTTTCCTTAAAGGTTGGCAATTAATAAATGAATCACAAATCAAAATGCCGGTGGTAGAATCAAGTGTATTTTTTTGATACGCTGCCGCCCTGGAAAGTTAATATTTATATCAAAATCCCGATCATAAGATTATGAACGAGTAATAAACAATTTATAATGCTGTCGGATATAATGGAATAGTGAGTATTTATTATTTATCTAGTACATTTTGACCAAAATAAAAACGTCTAAAAAATGTTTGCTTTAGTTCTAATCCAAAGATAAATTATAGTAGCTGTGACCGTGAAGTAAGAATTGAAGGCACTTTGTGATATTAACACTTCATGTAGTGTTCAGTACTTACCCTTACTACCTTACCAAATACTATGAGATACTGTCAGCGCCGTCTTGGAAACACATTCCATAAGAGTTAGGTTGAGCAAGATGTTTTAAAAGACTGCTAAAATTTTAGTAATTTCTTTAATGAGGTCATTGTATTTGTTTATATTGATGGTGTGGTACTTTGTGATGTTATTTATATATATATAGAAAGGACAGTTTTACAAATGCGGAAATCATAAAACATACAAATGCTATAATTTTGAACTTACTCTGAGAAAACAATACCTACATGTCTTTCTAAAAGCAAGGATTTTTCTTATTCTGTTGAATGATACCCTAAGTTTGTGAACAGTATTTTCATTTGACCACTATTTTGTTTTTGTAAAAGTAAAAAATGTTAAAAAAATATGTTGAATGTTTAAAAAAAATGTTTTTAGTGATTGAATTTCCTAAACATATTTGACAACCTCATACAATGCCTCTTTTTATTGTCACATTTGCAGATGAACTTTGGAAATGGAGCCCTCCACAAGTGTTTATATGAATGAAGTTGCTCATAGACACTACCACCACACCTCGCACTATGCTGGATGGCAAATTAAGATGGGACACACATGAACATACACCATTATATGAAGCTAAATGATGATGGTCTAAGAGTCTAAATCTTAAATTTTTGATTGAATATCTTTGACCAATTTTACAAAATTAGATATAAATCTTTCTAATTTTATAAAGAATGGACAGCTATGTCGCTATGGAAATGGTTTTAATACTTTTATATATAGATTTAAGTATGGAATATATGTACTTAAGTTTTGTTGAATAATATGAATTTGTTATATTTTTTATTATTATAGTGTTATTTTACTTTGATTTTATTTCTGTCCTATTTTCTTTAGCATTAAAATATCAAAATAATAATGGTAGGTAAATCTCTACAGGGGGCTTACCAAAGAGCCCAAATGGCAATCAATTTGACGCGTGGATGGATAAAAATGTATAGGAATTTTACTCTATGGGTAGAGCCTGATCAATGAGAAACGTCAAATCCCATACATTTGGCTTTCAATTCGATTATTGATTGGCTCTTTGGTAAACCCCCAGACAATGAAGTAAATGGTATGTATATACAGAAATTGCATACTAACCGGTATTCAAAAAAACTTATTGAGTCTTTGAAGGACACTATAGTTACAGGTTTTCTCTTTTTTTAGCAACAAAAATGAATATTATGCATATAATAAGACTAAACATTCTGTAATTAAAGTGTCCTTTCTTCAACGACTCAATAAGTTTTTATGAATAAGACCAATAGTCTCTTAATTTGGAAGAGACTCCATTATGTCTGTTATGATTCTAAGTCTGTCTATATGGTAATGATTTGTTATTTGCATTAAAAAATGCAGCTGAGTATGGGGATTAAGAATCAATGATTACAGGAATTGGCCATTAGTCATGTTATAGCAATCTTTCATCATGCAGGGTGTTTGGTAGAAGGTTAGACAAATATAGGTGCCCAAAGTACATATTTCGTCATCATGTATATATTTTTACATGCTTCTAGTATAATAAATGTATTAATTATTGTCTAATAAATGTTCAATCTAATGAATTTTAGACCAAAATTATGACTTAAACATTTAGTAATGAGCTGTCAGTTTAATAAAATCTTAAAGAAAAAAGTTTAATTTACAACACTTATTGGTAGAGGGTTAGCCAAACTTAAGGGCTGAGTAGCACCTAGTTACCTACACCTATTTAGAAAATACCTAATTCTACAGTACCTATTCAGACCTTAAGTTTTGCTAGCTCTACCAACTGTTGTAAGTTTTTTTTCTTTCTTTCAAATGGTTAGCCAAACTTAAGGGCTTCATATTTGCCTAAAGTACATCCTTTCAAATTCACCCTGTATTAAAAAGGCTAAAAAGAGAAAAAAAAAAAAAATCATAATCATATAATTCTTGTCTTTTTTCATGGTGTTGTTATGAAACGGGGGATTGGGTTGACGATAAAGCAGCAAGGATATTAAAATACACTCGTAATGCAAATACGTCTAAGTCACCGCCCATTTCGTAGCTGCATCATTTAGCCGACATAGCGGGAGCGATCAATATTGTTAAACAACAATGTGTTGATCGATCCCGTTCTTGGACTTTGTAGGTCTACTTACCATCAGTTATACGTTAGGTTCCATGGGAAAAGTTGCTCGATTTGATCAGCAAAACCTCATATTAGCTTAAAGTACATCCTTTTAATATATATTATTCACCTGTATATAAAGGGCCCCTAAGGCCTACCAAACCCAACAGAGTCCACGTAATCCTAAAATTTATGCAGATACCGCAGACTTCCGACATTTTTCTAGACGCGACCACACCCCACCCTGGTGATCGGGGACTTAACGCGGAACATTCCGCGTGGGGTTCCCAACTTGTCAACCCTCTTCGACGACTCGGCGGTGAATCACGCGGCCGACGTCCTAGACATCGCCCTGGCCCAAGCCATAGCGAACCCAGTCCATGTCGAAGTGCTTTACAATATGGATTCTCAGCATCATAGTGCTGGGCAATAAGGTAGACGTCGCCGCCGCGAGAGGGCGGTACAAAACCGATTGAGACCAATATAGATCGAACCTCAACACCTGTTCTCTTCTATTGGTCCCCTAAACACGCCGCAAGACGTTGAGGCTGCCGCGCCGGACAGCTTATGGAGTTCATAATCTCGGCCAAGGAGGCACAAAGGCAAAAAATACCTAGCCCTCCCCCATCCACTCAACCCTGCTTCTGCACTCGGCTAAATAGTTCGAGCGACTGTTACCTCCGGAGGCTAAAGAGCTACGTCGAAATTCGATTCAAGCAATTTGGCTTTCGCGAGGGACACAGTACCATGCTCCAACTAGTCCGGGTGCTGCACCCGGCGAGCGATCTAAACGTAGCGCAACCACGGTTGTAGTCTTCATCGCCATCGAAAAGGGCTTAGATAGAGCCTGGCACTGCGGCCTAGGTTAAAAATTCCTCGACTCGTCTTTGCCTCCTATAGCTACGAGATTGCTAGCCTCCTTCCTTAACAACCGCCACTACCACGTAGCCGTGGAGGGGAAGGTTTCAGTAGAACACACCCCATTTACACAGGCGTCCCCTAGGCAAGATGCCTTTCACTCGCACTATAAAATATCTATTTATTTCAATTGTGCCTGGTACCTCAATATATATATTGAGGTGCCGGTAAGAATAGTATATGTCACATAACATATACTATTCTTACCGGCGTCATCATCGTCACCTTTGTTAAAAACTCCGTTTAGATCTGCTGGTGTTCTATTTGCGAAATGATGATATACTCGTAGGTACATAAGTTAAGAATAAAATACCTGGCTCTTGGTTGGGTTTTTATGATAACTGTCTAACATTTAACTATGATGTTGTTGTTTATTTATATATCTTTAGGGTAAAAAACGATTTGATACACTCCATCCATACCCATATTAATATTATAAACGCAAAAGTGAGCCCAGCTGTCTGTTTTAAGTTCACATGAATATAAGTATTGTATACTAGCTAGCTGTGCTGTAACCTAGTCATGTTTCGGTTTTAGTCAATAGGTTCACTGGTTTTCAGGCGACTATTGCATTGATTATAAAGGGTGTCCTTTCAGAGTGCTGTTATGAAAGAGATATTAAATTGAAGATAAAGCTGCGAGAATATTAAAACTTGCAAATTCACATTTCGTAACCTCATCTTTTCGACAGTTTGATGGAAGCGATCAATGTTGTTAAACAAGAATATATTGACTTTGTATGTCTGCTTACCATCAGGTAGACACAAAATAACATGCCATGCTCCAATAAAATATATATCATACACAAGTTATAAGTAGGTATAATATATGGAAACAGGCTACCAAATGCTGGTTTTTTTTTGGATAGGAGCTGCTAAAGTAGTTATAAAGGTGTCTCATTATGAAATAGAATTTTAAAAATTAAAGAATGTATATTTATTTAATATTTTATTAAGATTTTTTTCTACATATGTATGGAGCTAGTGATGACATTTACACATGAAACAAAATAATGGTTAAATGGCCACCATTGCTCTGTTGGCAGGTATGCACTCTATTGACTTTTGTTTTGAATTTTTTTAAATACAAGTTCTTAATAAGACACGTTTTATATAGTATAGTTACTATACTTCAAAAAAATATAGATTATTGTAAATGGCTATAAGACAAATTTTTGCCTTATCACAAAACTTACCCCCTGCAGGGTAACCACCGACTCCGATACCGTGAGATCTCGTTCGAGTTGAGATCGAGAACGGTGTTTTTAGTACTACGAATTGTGAAACACCGTTGTTTGAATTGACCACTGCATAACTAGTTCGAGTACCTAATTAATTCCAAAAAAAATAATAATATATTTTGAACTTTGGAAATATCATTTGTATGAAATGACGTCATTTTCGATCTCAACTCGAACGAGAACTCACGGGATCGGTGTCGGTGGTTACCCCCCTGTTTAGTAACTGCATACTATTTGTACTTATGTATAAGATAAAAAGGGTAAGAAAATTATAAAAAAATATTAAAATATAAATGTTTATTAACATAGCTATGAAATGCCTTCATTCTCAATAACAAATTGAGTGATTGGTTAGTAAAGTATATTATATCAATATTTATTTATTTATAAAACTTTCAAACCTTACATTAGAATATTAAGTTTAGGTAGGTGTGCAATAAAATTATAATTACCTTAAAGTATTAGTTAATTATCATATATACCCATATGCTATACAAAAACATGTATTATACACATATACATATGCAATATACTACATACCATATAGAACACATATTTATACATAAACAGTATAATGATTACTTCAACAGTTGTTGGGATTTATTTAAAAAGAGCTCATGAACCATTTTCTTAAAAACAAATATATTTGGAGCATTAGTAGGTAGTTAAACATTGTAGATGCAAATCAATGTCTTCAGGGTCTGTACATTGCATTCTATAGTGATTTATAGTTATGTCCCACAACTTGCTGATCCCGCTCATCAAATAAGTCATTTCACTCTTTATGTTACTTTCTTTGAATTATTCCCTATGTTAAAATGTTCCTGCAAGAAAAAAATATTATTACAAATAAATTAAGCAGGGGTAGGTTAACAAGGTATATATATATTATATATATCTATAGTAGGTATACCTTGTAGATTATTCGGGCACACTTTTGTTGTAGTGCAAACCTTGGCTTAGAAAACAGACAGCACCATCAACTTTTAACTCCCCAAAAGTATTCCAATAACACTTCCTGTGGTATTTTTTATTATACATCTGCTACATTGAACCAATGTCAGATCATCATCGTGAATACCCAAAATTACCTGCAAAGAAAATATTTAAATTGAAATATTGTATAAGTAGTTAACTACTATTTTAGTAGACTTCCTAAATTATTTTAAATAATAAGAGTATAAAAAACTTTCCAGGAGTGAACCTACATTTGTTATAAATTTTCTGATTAAAATCTGTTTTCTTTTTAAAGCACATCTATGTTTTTACATATGCCATAATAATTTGCAGAGGCTTGTCTGAGGAGACCTTAAGAATTATATACTTAGAAACAAAACAGTGGGCTTGTTAGAAAAACTTGCAGCTACACACAGGGAATGTATCAGTGACATTTATGTTTATAATAAATTTGACTATTTTACATAAAACAATTTGGTAATTCAATGTAAATGTTTTAAGGGGATAAATTGTTTTTTAACATTGAGACCAGCTTAGTATAGATAGTTATATATTAAATAATGTTTATTAATGTTAAAGCTTCAAGAATTGTATTTAAAATGTATGTAATTTAAGGAAGGGACGATTAAGGGTATAAATTTACCAGCCAAAATATTCACATAACCTACAAATCCAGCAAGATTGAATTACAGTTATACTAGAATGTTTTGAGTATTTTTCTATTGATTATGTTTTTACATATTTACCTTTGATTGTAGATAGACTTGCTGTGTTCATTTTAAATCCATATTCGGTTGAAGCAAATCACAAATCTAGAAATGAGACTGAAAGTTTCTGTTTTCAATTGGATCCCCAAGTTGAATACACCAATTTCTTTAAATGTTCGTTTACTTTGTAGGCCTTTTCAATTGCCGCCACCGTTCTCCATACAAAGTGTGCCCTAGCAGACATTATTTTAGATTTTAGCACACTTCAAATGTTTTTAGCAAGTTTTTTCGAACAATAATATCAACTCAATGTTTAGAACCCACCTCACTGAAACTTTCTCACTATTTTAGTCTTCTCAATTTAAGTAATCTTAATTTTTCTGTTACTTTGTTACAGTTGTGCAGACAACAATTATATTCTCTAAACAACTGTGAAAACAAGCTCGGAGAATATAAAAATAATAATAAAAATAGTATTAAAGTATCTTGATACTCAGAAACTTTATATTATAACAAATTTTAGTCTTTTTAGCACTTTAAATCTCGTTTCACTTTGCAAATGGCCGGTGAGAGATTTACGTATCACGTAAATCTAAAAACGTGATACGTTCGCGTAAATCTGTCAAAATTGTGCGCCCATGGTACCGATTTAGGACATTTTGTATGGGAACGCATACGGAACTTAGCGGACGATAAAACGTAAGTTACGTAAAAAAAACCTATGGTACCGATTTTAGTACCTCACGTATCCGCTAGGGGCGCTGAACAAAATCCCATACAACATTTTTACGTGAGCAAAAACGTGACGTATTAAAACGTAACGTATTAAAACCCATGGTAGAGCCTCAGAGGCTCTACCATGGGTTTTTGCAATAAAATACGTTAACGTATGTCCATCCGTTAATGTGAAGACGAAAAACGTAACGTATTGCACCCAATCGGTACCATAGGTTATCATATACGGAGTTCCGTACGTACGTGATACGATAAATACAAAAACGGGACCGGAAATAGCTTTGTCTCTATCTAACTAGAGTCCAAGACAAAGATAAAAATACTTTTGTGTCAATGTGACATTATACGGAGCAATTGATATCCGACAAAAATGAAAAGGAATGTTTAATCGTGAAATCTTAACATAATAACACGTTTTCAATTTGTCAATATTATACAATGTAAATATCGTTTATCAGGAAGGCGTGAAAAATACAAATTAAATCAAAACCAATTAATTTAATGCCGATGATAATAAAACAAGTGTACAATTTGAAAGGCTGTTGGATTTTCCTTAACGGTTGGCAATTAATAAATGAATCACAAATCAAAATGCCGGTGGTAGAATCAAGTGTATTTTTTTGATACGCTGCCGCCCTGGAAAGGTAATATTTATATCAAAATCCCGATCATAAGATTATGAACGAGTAATAAACAATTTATAATGCTGTCGGATATAATGGAATAGTGAGTATTTATTATTTATCTAGTACATTTTGACCAAAATAAAAACGTCTAAAAAATGTTTGCTTTAGTTCTAATCCAAAGATTTTAGTAGCTGTGACCGTGAAGTAAGAATTGAAGGCACTTTGTGATATTAACACTTCATGTAGTGTTCAGTACTTACCCTTACTACCTTACCAAATACTATGAGATACTGTCAGCGCCGTCTTGGAAACACATTCCATAAGAGTTAGGTTGAGCAAGATGTTTTAAAAGACTGCTAAAATTTTTGTAATTTCTTTAATGAGGTCATTGTATTTGTTTATATTGATGGTGTGGTACTTTGTGATGTTAATTATATATATATAGAAAGGTCAGTTTTACAAATGCGGAAATCATACAAATATTATAATTTTGAACTTACTCTGAGAAAACAATACCTACATGTCTTTCTAAAAGCAAGGATTTTTCTTATTCTGTTGAATGATACCCTAAGTTTGTGAACAGTATTTTCATTTGACCACTATTTTGTTTTTGTCAAAGTAAAAAATGTTAAAAAAATATGTTGAATGTTTAAAAAAAATGTTTTTAGTGATTGAATTTCCTAAACATATTTGACAACCTCATACAATGCCTCTTTTTATTGTCACATTTGCAGATGAACTTTGGAAATGAAGCCCTCCACAAGTGTTTATATGAATGAAGTTGCTCATAGACACTACCACCACACCTCGCACTATACTGGATGGCAAATTAAGATGGGACACACATGAACATACACCATTATATGAAGCTAAATGATGATGGTCTAAGAGTCTAAATCTTAAATTTTTGATTGAATATCTTTGACCAATTTTACAAAATTAGATATAAATCTTTCTAATTTTATAAAGAATGGACAGCTATGTCGCTATGGAAATGGTTTTAATACTTTTATATATAGATTTAAGTATGGAATATATGTACTTAAGTTTTGTTGAATAATATTAATTTGTTATTTTTTTTATTATTATAGTGTTATTTTACTTTGATTTTATTTCTCTCCTATTTTCTTTAGCATTAAAATATCAAAATAATAATGGGAGGTAAATCTCTACAGGGGGCTTACCAAAGAGCCCAAATGACAATCAATTTGACGCGTGGATGGATAAAAATGTATAGGAATTGTACTCTATGGGTAGAGCCTGATCAATGAGAAACGTCAAATCCCATACATTTGGCTTTCAATTCGATTATTGATTGGCTCTTTGGTAAACCCCCAGACAATGAAGTAAATGGTATGTATATACAGAAATTGCATACTAACCGGTATTCATAAAAACTTATTGAGTCCTTGAAGGACACTATAGTTATAGGTTTTCTCTTTTTTTAGCAACAAAAATGAATATTATGCATATAATAAGACTAAACATTCTATAATTAAAGTGTCCTTTCTTCAACGACTCAATAAGTTTTTATGAATAAGACCAATAGTCTCTTAATTTGGAAGAGACTCCATTATGTCTGTTAAGATTCTAAGTCTGTCTATATGGTAATGATTTGTTATTTGCATTAAAAAATGCAGCTGAGTATGGGGATTAAGAATCAATGATTACAGGAATTGGCCATTAGTCATGTTATGGCAATCTTTCATCATGCAGGGTGTTTGGTAGAAGGTTAGACAAATATAGGTGCCCAAAGTACATATTTTCAAAGTCAATTTTACATGCTTCTAGTATAATAAATGTATTAATTATTGTCTAATAAATGTTCAATCTAATGAATTTTAGACCAAAATTATGACTTAAACATTTAGTAATGAGCTGTCAGTTTAAAAAATCTTAAAGAAAAAAGTTTAATTTACAACACTTATTGGTAGAGGGTTAGCCAAACTTAAGGGCTGAGTAGTTACCTACACCTATTTAGAAAATACCTAACTCTACAGTACCTATTTAGACCTTAAGTTTTGCTAGCTCTACCAACTGTTGTAAGTTTATTTTCTTTCTTTCAAATGGTTAGCCAAACTTAAGGGCTTCATATTTGCCTAAAGTACATCCTTTCAAATTCACCCTGTATTAAAAAGGCTAAAAAGAGAAAAAAAAAAAAAAAAAACAATCATATAATTCTTGTCTTTTTTCATGGTGTTGTTATGAAACGGGGGATTGGGTTGACGATAAAGCAGCAAGGATATTAAAATACACTCTTAATGCAAATACGTCTAAGTCACCGCCCATTTCGTAACTGCATCATTTAGCCGACATAGCGGGAGCGATCAATATTGTTAAACAACAATGTGTTGATCGATCCCGTTCTTGGACTTTGTAGGTCTACTTACCATCAGTTAGATATACGTTAGGTTCCATGGGAAAAGTTGCTCGATTTGATCAGCAAAACCTCATATTAGCTTAAAGTACATCCTTTTAATATATATTATTCACCTGTATATAAAGGGCCCCTAAGGCCTACCAAACCCAACAGAGTCCACGTAATCCTAAAATTTATGCAGATACCGCAGACTTTTTCTAGACGCGACCACACCCCACCCTGGTGATCGGGGACTTAACGCGGAACATTCCGCGTGGGGTTCCCAACTTGTCAACCCTCTTCGACGACTCGGCGGTGAATCACGCGGCCGACGTCCTAGACATCGCCCTGGCCCAAGCCATAGTGAACCCAGTCCATGTCGAAGTGCTTTACAATATGGATTCTCAGCATCATAGTGCTGGGCAATAAGGTTGGTCCCCTAAACACGCCGCAAGACGTTGAGGCTGCCGCCGGACAGCTTATGGAGTTCATAATCTCGGCCAAGGAGGCACAAAGGCAAAAAATACCTAGCCCTCCCCCATCCACTCAACCCTGCTTCTGCACTCGGCTAAATAGTTCGAGCGACTGTTCCTCCGGAGGCTAAAGAGCTACGTCGAAATTCGATTCAAGCAATTTGGCTTTCGCGAAGGACACAGTACCATGCTCCAACTAGTCCGGGTGCTGCACCCGGCGAGCGATCTAAACGTAGCGCAACCACGGTTGGAGTCTTCATCGCCATCGAAAAGGCCTTAGATAGTGCCTGGCACTGCGGCCTAGGTTAAAAATTCCTCGACTCGTCTTTGCCCCCTATAGCTACGAGATTGCCTCCTTAACAACCGCCACTTCCACGTAGCCGTGGAGGGGAAGGTTTCAGTAGAACACACCCCATTTACACAGGCGTCCCCTAGGCAAGATGCCTTTCACTCGCACTATAAAATATCTATTTATTTCAATTGTGCCTGGTACCTCAATATATATAGATATGTATATTGAGGTGCCGGTAAGAATAGTATATGTCACATAACATATACTATTCTTACCGGCGTCATCATCGTCACCTTTGTTAAAAACTCCGTTTAGATCTGCTGGTGTTCTATTTGCGAAATGATATACTCGTAGGTACATAAGTTAAGAATAAAATACCTGGCTCTTGGTTGGGTTTTTATGATAACTGTCTAACATTTAACTATGATGTTGTTGTTTATTTATATATCTTTAGGGTAAAAAACGATTTGATACACTCCATCCATACCCATATTAATATTATAAACGCAAAAGTGAGCCCAGCTGTCTGTTTTAAGTTCACATGAATATAAGTATTGTATACTAGCTAGCTGTGCTGTGACCTAGTCATGTTTCGGTTTTAGTCAATAGGTTCACCGGTTTTCAGGCGACTATTGCATTGATTATAAAGGGTGTCCTTTCAGAGTGCTGTTATGAAAGAGATATTAAATTGAAGATAAAGCTGCGAGAATATTAAAACTTGCAAATTCACATTTCGTAACCTCATCTTTTCGACAGTTTGATGGAAGCGATCAATGTTGTTAAACAAGAATATATTGACTTTGTATGTCTGCTTACCATCAGGTAGACACAAAATAACATGCCATGCTCCAATAAAATATATATCATACACAAGTTATAAGTAGTGGCTGAGTTGTTTAGACCTTGGACTTAAAAACAGTAAGGTCCCTGGTTCGAATCCCGGTGTGTACCAATGAGTTTTTAATTTAAAAATTTATGTACATTTGTTAGACAACACCACTATAGTGCCTCGGAGAGCACGTTAAGCTGTCGGTCCCGGTTTCACTATACCAACTTGTGAAACTGTTTATAGATGGGTTATTGAGTCTATTCAAAACATCGCGACGAGCTAGCCACTTGTTCGGTGTAGACTCATACCATCGGCTACGACGAGGTGGGATTAAAACCCCTCCGCTGGGTACCCTGGGGCCGTCTAGACGGTCTCGGGCGCCGTAAGGCACCCGTGAAGATATATATATATAAGTTATAAGTAGGTATAATATATGGAAACAGGCTACCAAATAAATTATGCAGTTACAAAACAGCTGGTTTTTTTTTGGATAGGAGCTGCTAAAGTAGTTATAAAGGTGTCTCATTATGAAATAGAATTTTAAAAATTAAAGAATGTATATTTATTTAATATTTTATTAAGATTTTTTTCTACATATGTATGGAGCTAGTGATGACATTTACACATGAAACAAAATAACGGTTAAATGGCCACCATTGCTCTGTTGGCAGGTATGCACTCTATTGACTTTTGTTTTTAATTTTTTTAAATACAAGTTCTTAATGATACACGTTTTATATAGTATAGTTACTATACTTCAAAAAAATATAGATTATTGTAAATGGCTATAAGACAAAGTTTTGCCTTATCACAAAACTTACCCCCTGTTTAGTAACTGCATACTCTTTGTACTTATGTATAAGATAAAAAGGGTAAGAAAATTATAAAAAAATATTAAAATATAAATGTTTATTAACATAGCTATGAAATGCCTTCATTCTCAATAACAAATTGAGTGATTGGTTAGTAAAGTATATTATATCAATATTTATTTATTTATAAAACTTTCAAACCTTACATAAGAATATTAAGTTTAGGTAGGTGTGCAATAAAATTATAATTACCTTAAAGTATTAGTTAATTATCATATATACCCATATGCTATACAAATACATGTATTATACACATATACATATGCAATATACTACATACCATATAGTACACATATTTATACATAAACAGTATAATGATTACTTCAACAGTTGTTGGGATTTATTTAAAAAGAGCTCATGAACCATTTTCTTAAAAACAAATCTATTTGGAGCATTAGTAGGTAGTTAAACATTGTAGACGCAAATCAATGTCTTCAGGGTCTGTACATTGCATTCTATAGTGATTTATAGTTATGTCCCACAACTTGCTGATCCCGCTCATCAAATAAGTCATTTCACTCTTTATCTTTCTTTCTTTGAATTATTCCCTATGTTAAAATGTTCCTGCAAGAAAAAAATATTATTACAAATAAATTAAGCAGGGGTAGGTTAACAAGGTATATATATATTATATATATCTATAGTAGGTATACCTTGTAGATTATTCGGGCACACTTTTGTTGTAGTGCAAACCTTGGCTTAGAAAACAGACAGCACCATCAACTTTTAACTCCCCAAAAGTATTCCAATAACACTTCCTGTGGTATTTTTTATTATACACCTGCTACATTGAACCAATGTCAGATCATCATCGTGAATACCCAAAATTACCTGCAAAGAAAATATTTAAATTGAAATATTGTATAGTTAACTACTATTTTAGTAGACTTCCTAAATTATTTTAAATAATAAGAGCATAAAAAACTTTCCAGGAGTGAACCTACATTTGTTATAAATTTTCTGATTAAAATCTGTTTTCTTTTTAAAGCACATCTATGTTTTCACATATGCCATAATAATTTACAGCGGCTTGTCTGAGTAGACCTTAAGAATTATATACTTAGAAACAAAACAGTGGGCTTGTTAGAAAAACTTGCAGCTACACACAGGGAATGTATCAGTGACTTTCATGTTTATAATAAATTTGACTATTTTACATAAAACAATTTGGTAATTCAATGTAAATGTTTTAAGGGGATAAATTGTTTTTTAACATTGAGACCAGCTTAGTATAGATAGTTATATATTAAATAATGTTTATTAATGTTAAAGCTTCAAGAATTGTATTTAAAATGTATGTAATTTAAGGAAGGGACGATTAAGGGTATAAATTTACCAGCCAAAATATTCACATAACCTACAAATCCAGCAAGATTGAATTACAGTTATACTAGAATGTTTTGAGTATTTTTCCATTGATTATGTTTTTACATATTTACCTTTGATTGTAGATAGACTTGCTGTGTTCACTTTAAATCCATATTCGGTTGAAGCAAATCACAAATCTAGAAATGAGACTGAAAGTTTCTGTTTTCAATTGGATCCCCAAGTTGAATACACCAATTTTTTTAAATGTTCGTTTACTTTGTAGGCCTTTTCAATTGCCGCCACCGTTCTCCATACAAAGTGTGCCCTAGCAGACATTATTTTAGATTTTAGCACACTTCAAATGTTTTTAGCAAGTTTTTTCGAACAATAATATCAACTCAATGTTTAGAACCCACCTCACTGAAACTTTCTCACTATTTTAGTCTTCTCAATTTAAGTAATCTTAATTTTTCTGTTACTTTGTTACTGTTGTGTAGACAACAATTATATTCTCTAAACAACTGTGAAAACAAGCTCGGGTAATATAAAAATAATAATAAAAATAGTATTAAAGTATCTTGATACTCAGAAACTTTATATTATAACAAATTTTAGTCTTTTTAGCACTTTAAATCTCGTTTCACTTTGCAAATGGCCGGTGAGAGATTTACGTATCACGTAAATCTAAAAACGTGATACGTTCGCGTAAATCTGTCAAAATTGTGCGCCCATGGTACCGATTTAGGACATTTTGTATGGGAACGCATACGGAACTTAGCGGACGATAAAACGTAAGTTACGTAAAAAAAACCTATGGTACCGATTTTAGTACCTCACGTATCCGCTAGGGGCGCTGAACAAAATCCCATACAACATTTTTACGTGAGCCAAAACGTGACGTATTAAAACGTAACGTATTAAAACCCATGGTAGAGCCTCAGGGTGCATGTGTAGTGTTGGTATTGTGAAATTGATGGTAATTTTGTATTTTATACTAATTCTACCCATGTATGCAATTTTGATTAAATAAAAATAAATAAATAAATAAATGATTGATATTATACAATTCTGTCAACCGTTTAAAACTGCCATTATAAAATTCTTTTCCCATATCGGTTTGCAAATTATGTGGAATACGACCATGATAAAGTATTTTGTTAAACGCAGTCGCAACTTTTGTTTTAGTTTTGGTTTTTAAAGGATGTGTCCAAACGAACTTTGAAAGACAATCAATTACAACTAAGATAAATTTAAAACCTTTATTATTCTTACGCAAGTTTTAAATATCAATAAGATCTGCTTGCCATAAGTCATCGATTCCTTTTATAAGAACATGTCGACGCGTGAAGTTTTTTCGAGTTGGTTACAAAGTTCGTTGACTATCTGTTCTTTACTCATCGTTATCAGTGTTTTGTTGAATGATACATAAAAGGCTACTGACGATAAATGGTATTTACTCAACTATAAGTACATATCGTATATTATTTGTTAATTAAATAATTAAAATTAAGCTGTAAATATGTTTTATTATAACTTGTAGTGTTTTTTTTATTTTATTTTGTTGTGTGTACTTAGTGGGTGTCTAAGGGTTATGGACATAACTGTGACAAGGTTCGCCTTTGTACATAACTCTTGTTTATTATGCAACAAAGTGTATAAATAAAAAGTGATTCAATAATAGGTTAAATACCTATTGTATCAAAATTATTTATATTTAGCAATTTATGTAATAATATTTTTAATTATAACCTGTAGTATTTTTCTCACTTTATTTTGTTTTACTTAGTGGGCGTCATGGGATTAGGACTCAACTGTGACAGAGTAATGCAATATCAAGTTGGGGGCCCTGGAGTCTACTTGAGCCCATACAAACGTATTTCCAATATTACAACTTGGTTACTGGTCGAGGTTTATTTTTATTTTTTATTTTTTTTGTGTTGGTAATTGTACGCAGGAATCTTTCTGTTATAATAATAATAGCCCAACGCAGAGAGATTGGTAAATGCAACGACCGCCAGAAGTATTATTTTGATTCTGCGACAGACAGTGATCGGGTGTTATTGGAAGTGCGAAAGCTAATTTTGTGTGGAGTAATAGCCTATAATATACATTATACTTTAACTGTAATTGACAGTTTTTATACAAGGCTAACTGTATGTATATCTTGTATCCATGTTCATTTATATTTTGCGATTAATCTAATAGTAATAGCCTATAATATACATTATACTTTAACTGTAATTGACAGTTTTTATACAAGGCTAACTGTATGTAAATCGGTCCAGTGTTTTTTATTTTATTTTTTTGGTTTAAGGGGTAGCAGACAGACAGATATAATTTCCGAAAATAAAATAAAACAATAGATTATTGTTCTGTAACCAGTTTGGGGTTTATCTGACCTAGGTATATATATATATATATATTTAATTCCTTTTTTTTTGTTGGATTTTTTTGAATATTTTTTTACATTATCTTTGTGGTGTTTTGTTATATTCTCATGATGTTGATTTATTATCAGAATGTGAACAGGATTAGATCCAAAACTTCTGAACTATACCTCAATGCTTTGAATAATAATTATGATATAATATGCTTGACGGAGACAAATTTTAATGCCAGTGTATTTGATGGTGAGTTTCTCGACCAACGTTATAATGTGTTCCGCAGGGATCGCATCAGTACTAACCTCAAGAAAGAAGAAGGTGGCGGTATTTTAATAGCCACCAAGAAAAGTTTAAACGTCATACGTCAAGCATCTTGGGACACCGAGTTTGAGGATATTTGGATATCCATTTTACCAAATAATGTAAGCGATAAGCCTGTTTTGCACATCTGTCTCTGTTACTTACCCACTTATCTTACCAAACAAGATTTTAGTACATTTTTGAATAACTGTCAGAATGTTATTCTCAAATTTAGTGACAACTCAGAGTGTGTCCTACTTGGTGACTTTAATTCACCGCATATAACATGGACATCATCAGGCTCTATATCATCAAGCTATATGGAATTTAGTGACCCAAGGGACACCAGATCACAGTTACTTACAGATACGGCTATGTTATGCGATTTAAAACAATACAACAACATACCCAATGCTAACAATAGGTTCTTGGACTTAGTATTTTCTGGCTCCACAATGTCAGTATCTGAAGCGGACCCTTTGACTAAACTCGATCGTCATCATCCCGCTCTGGGAATTGAAATTACAAATGTATTAGATAAACCTATGAAACCCACCCACAAAACGCGTCTTAATTTCAACAAATGTAATTATTCTAAGATTAAGCAAGAATTAAGACAATTGAATTGGAGTGAGATTCTTTCGAGCAATGATGTCGATGAATGCGTGAATCAATTTTATTATAAGCTTAACAGTGTGATTAAATCTAATACACCACGCACTAGGGATCATTCTCATAAATATCCAGCCTGGTACAATCTTAGTTTAATAAGATGCCTAAAAGACAAACTAAAATATCATAAATTATATAAAAAATACGGCAATCCCCGTGATTATGACACGTTTTCAATGCTAAGAGAAAGGTGTAAAAATCTCACTAAAAGTTGTTACGATACATATCTTAAATCTGTTGAAGACTCTCTTACATCTAATATTAAAGTCTTTTGGAATTATATAAATAACAAAAAGGGTAGCGCTTCAATACCCCAGATAGTTTATTATGGCAATCAATGTTCCTCTGATAGTCAAAGTATATGTGAACTATTCTCTGAGTACTTTGGATCCGTATTCTCAACATCATCCATGTCTGGGCCGATTACTTCCCACATTTTACCAGCTCACAGCAATGTATTTTCGTCAATAAGTCTTAGTGGAGAAGTAGTTTTATCCCAATTAAAAAGTCTTGATGCTAGAAAGGGAGCAGGACCTGACGGCATACCACCTAGTTTTGTTTGTGCATGTAGTGAAGAACTATGTTATCCATTGACACTAATATTCAATAAATCACTTCTGCAAGGTACTTTTCCAACGTCATGGAAAACCGCTTATATTATCCCTATTCACAAAGGCGGTGATAAGTCACTCTGTGAAAACTACAGACCTATCAGCATATTATCATGTGTAGCCAAGCTGTTTGAATCTCTGATATACACTCATTTATTTAACCATGTCAAACACTCCCTAACCATTAACCAACACGGATTCGTCAAAAATAAATCGACAATAAGCAATCTCTTGGAATATAAAAATTATATCTGCAAAGCTTTTGCAACTGGAGGGCAAGTAGATGCCATTTATACAGATTTTTCCAAGGCGTTCGACAAGGTTCAGCATCCTATTCTCTGCAATAAGTTGTTAGCTTATGGTATACATGGAAACTTGTATAGGTGGATATGTTCCTATCTCAATAATAGGTGTCAAAGGGTCGCACTAAAGGGATACCTGTCATCTAATAAAAGCGTCATTTCTGGGGTTCCTCAAGGGTCGCACCTGGGGCCTTTACTTTTCGTTTTATTCATTAATGATCTGGTGGGAAGCCTGTCATGCCCGAACTTGTTATATGCAGATGACCTGAAGATTTTTAACAGTATAAATAACGTCGACGATTGTACCATGCTTAAAAATGATCTACAAAAAATATCAGATTGGTGTAGTGAAAATGAAATGTATTTGAATGTGTCCAAATGCCATATCATCTCTTTCTCCAAAAGAAAACATAAAGTCATGTATAATTACAGACTTGCAAATCAACTACTTCAACGCAAATCTGTTGTCAGAGATCTAGGCGTCTTGTTTGACGAAGAACTTTCATTTCGTCAGCATTACGAATACATTATTAACAGAGGAAATCAGTTGCTTGGCTTTATTACTCGATCGACCAAAGGATTTAAAAAAACTAGCAGCTTTCTTATTTTATATTATAGTCTAGTAAGAAGCACACTGGAATATGGATGTCCTGTTTGGTCTCCTTTCTACATTACTCATGTATCCAACATCGAACGTGTGCAAAGTAACTGCTTAAGGATCATTGCTTATCGTAACGGTCAAGGTCGCAGAGTGCCTAGTTACAGAGACAGACTTTCTACCTATCATGTCACCAGGCTGGAAGTCAGACGTCAACAGTACGACCTAATATTTTTGCATAAAATATTACACTCGGCTATAGATTCCCCTGTCCTCTTATCGTTAATAAATATTAATACTTATTATAGATCACGTGTTCCAAGTACTTTTAATTTGCAAGTTCATAAAAATAACATTTCCTACTTTAACCCTATTGTCAGAATGTGCCGTCTATATAACCTATTAGCAGAGAAAAATGATGTCCTGGACATATTTAATAACCAGTTTTCCAAATTTAAAGGTATCGTCCAATATGTCCTCAAATAGGTGACTAATCAAATTGTATAAATTGTATTTGTATATTTTTACACTGTTGTGTTAATTGTAAATATTTTTATTTAGTTTTTTTACGCATCTGAGTGTTAAAAAAGAAAGAAAGATAAAAAAAAAAAAAAAAAACAATAAAAAGGAAAAAAAAAAAAAAAAAAAAAAAAAAAAACAGAAAAGCTAAAGAGATAGGGAAATATTTGTTGAAATTATTAATTAATTATGTATACACGTCGATCATGCTATGTACACATGTTTTGGATGACAATTTAGGCTAAGCTATCTTTACTATGTAAACAAACTGTATTTGATTGTTATTTGTTTTGTGTGCTTTATAAATAAAATAAAATAAATAATTATTCTACATTCTCTTAATTCTTCCAAAATAGAAATAATCTCGTTATCCAAACCGCTGTTGCCAGCATTTTTAGAAGCTATCAACAGTTTTAATCTTTCAACCAATTCATTAGGATCATCCCAATAAATTAAGTCAGTTTTTTTTCTCAATCCTTTCAATATAGGAAAACCTTCTCCTTTATAAGGTTTCACAGTATTTTCCGTAAAATCAAACAAAGGTTTAATAATTTTAAGATATTTTTGACCTTTGTTGCTTTTAATAGGCTTTTCTGGGTCATTATTTCTACGATGTGCATTAGTTTCTAAAAGTATGTTTTTATAAAATCCTATATCCTTTTCTGTAATAGAAAATAAATCTGGTTTTTTTTTAAATAACAATTCTTTTAATCCTGCTGTTTTAGGATAGGTGCTATTGCCAATTTTTATTTTATTTCCAACAACGTTTAAACGTACTTTTCCGATATAAAGTTTATTGCCTATTGATTTGACGCCAAAAGGTATTTCTTTTAAGGGCTGATGACTTAAATCCCAAGATGAAGATAAATTATGTGGGGTGCTTGTAAGATTCGAATCAAATGATTTAAATGAATTGCTATGATCGCTATCATCATTATTTAAATCATCTTCATTACTGTCATCATCATCTAAATCATTGTCATCACTCGTTTTTGTATTGTCTTCGCCAACACTCGAGCATGTTTCTTCATTATAATTTTTATCCACGATATTTTCTAATGATTTGTTATTTTGTGTTTGCACATCTTCCAATATATTCACCCTATTTTTTTTCTTTTTTTTTTCTTTGGGAACTATATTATATTGTGATAAATATTTTCGTTTTTTACTTTTTTGTAATTTTTCTTTTTTTACTGCAGCTTTATTATCGAAATAATGCGGGGATTTTTCCTTATTTATAAGCTTATTTAATGGTTCAGTTATTGGTTTAAACGTTTTTTTCTAATACAATATCATCCTCGATTTGTATATCTTTAATTTTTTTTATTTATTTTTTACTGCTTCCACAGATTTAATTACCTGCTTTTTATATTTTTGCTCCATTTAACTTTAAAGGTATTTTATTAATATGTTTTACTCTATCAGCGCTGAACTACAAATGAGTATAAAGAATATTAACAAAAGATTATATTGGTATTTAATCGAATACTATAAAGGTGTCAAATTCTTTTCTATATTACAGTCTTTATTAATGACTACATAACTATGACTTTTAGTATTCCAAATAGTAGAACACATTGTTCGAAAAGTTGACCAGGTCATGTCTGTTTACATGCTCATGATATATGTGTCTCAAATTGATGTCGTCCTGTTTGAAAAGTATTAAAAGATTAGCATTAACCCTCACCAGCTGCTTTGGTATTTTACTGTATGTTTGATTTAAGTAGAAGCAATCAACATATTTATGTCTCCCCATAGCGAAATATTTACGTATATTATTCTGATTGTCACACGCGACATCATCAAAAACGATAATTGCGTTAGATTTAACTTTTAAAGGGTTAAGCCCTTTAAAAGTTAAATCTAACGCAATTCAATTCAAAACATCCTTATTATCAGAAAACTTTTTTAGATATACACCAGATTTTTTGAACACCTGTTCTAAAAATGTATATATTGGCTGAAATAAAGTTTTTGAATATAACGTATATTACGTTAGAATATCGTAAACCATCTTTGTGTATCAAAAGCCCCACCATAAGATTTGTTTTACCGCAATTTGAAGGGCCGCATATGATGCATCGTATTGTTTTGGGTAAAAGTTTCCCGTGTCGTGAATATGTTTTCTTTTGTTCTGAATAAATATTAGGCAATTTTAAACTTTTTGATTGCTTTATATATCTCATCTGTAAATCTTTTATATATAAATAAATAATGTTACTAGTTCTCAAGAGTTAGAGTTATACAACTAGTTTTGCTTTAAAGAGCATCAGAAAAACAATGAGGTTAATAGTAAACTACAATTGCAATATATATGAAAACATAATTAGGGTAGGGTTGGAAGAATAACAACAATTTAATTAAATTAAAATATGTATTTTAATAACTTCAAATTTATATAAATGTATGCTGTACAATTAGATACCAAATGTGCATTGAGGTTACATAGGATTATAGGTTGCACAATGATATTGTTTTATACCTACATTTTTTTAATATAAAAAGTATATAAAAGCCATCCCTCCAATTTTTTAAGGTTAGAAGGAAATAATTTTTTTATTTAAAATACTGTTTTATAATGACCCCAAGGTAAGGTTAAAACATTATTTTGGAGTATTTGTCTTTTATCATCATCTCTATTTAATACAAGTTTATTAATTTTTTGTGTGAAAATTTTATGATTTTTTGATCTAATAATACATATCGTATCCCTAAGACAGTCATTTGAAAATAATGCGCTCTTGTATTTATTTAGTGTTAATTTCTTTACGGCAGATTTTTTAATACCTTTAGCTTTTTTTATAGAAGTAGAATGTGATTCTATACAGTATAATTTCGCTCTTAATCCCACAAATTCTGAACCAGCCATTTCGTCTTTAAAATATCCAGGTATTTTTATGTTGGCATTATTAGGTATCTCATATATATTACCATTTTCAAAGTTGCTTGTATCAAAATATTTTATATTTTCTCTGAGATCTTTGTAAAAATCGTTTGTCTGTATTAAGTATAAAAGGCTATCGGTGTCAGTATAGCATAGTTTAACTTTATTACCATATTTTTTTTCATAATATTGTAATGGAATTTGTATAAGTGAGTTTTAGCCAGTTCCAAAATAGTAAATCCTACGTAAATTGGTCTATCTAATATTACTTTCGTTTGATTTAACTGAATTGCAACTAAGTTCTCGGAAAAAATTGACAAACTGTTAAAATTTGGTGCGCTTGCATACTTTTTAGCTCCGCACATTTTATTGGTTTTATTAAAAACATCTTTCCAAATATTGACAAGCTTAACGTTAACATGTTTTCTTTTATTTTCTATTGTTTTACCGAATATAGAATTGTTAGATTTTTTAAATAAATCCCTCTCAAAATCAGAGTTCGCATTTTTTCTAAGCTCTGTGTTAAGAGTAATATATGGCTCTAAAAAATTACTTTGACTGAAAGTTAATATTTTATGGATTTTTAGTAATATCAAACCATTTTTTAAACATTCTTGCAAGTGTGTATGGTGGATAACATATCTATGTTTATCATAAAGACTGGCAATTAATTTTGTATTTTTACTTCCGATTGGAACGAATTTTTCAGGGGCAAATTGCAAATCTGAATGTTCATTATGTACTTTAGAAGGATAATGAAGATCAACTTCAAGGATATAGCCCGCATCACTTTCTGGTGATAATATTTGAAATTGGCGAATTTCAATATCGCTTAAAAATCTAAAGTTACCTGTGGGTAATTTTTGCATCATAGCGTAACCATATAGATTTACACAATCTAAATAAGCTAGAAAGCTATCAGGTTCTTGCTTATTGTATTTTGACAAGTATTTATTATTCGCCTTAGCGTATCTCATTGAACATTGAGCTAACCCTCCTCGAATACCTTTTTCAAGCATTTGATAAATCTCTATATCTGATATTAAATCTAATTTAACCTTGGTGTAAAATAGCATAGCATCCCAACTCAACGATGGTAATGAAACATAATAACATGGGTCCAAACTATAATTATACATACTCATATCTCTAAATTTCTCAAAAACATCGCAAAGTAGTAGAACGTCACATTTTAGGTATAAATCTGTATATTCACCCAAATTTTTTATATTAAAAGCCTTCCATACTGATAACGCATGCTCGTAATCATTAATTGAAATTGTTTCTGAGTTCAGTTTATTATAAAATTTTGAAATGCTAGGTAGTTCAGTTTCATTATATCGCGCCCATGAGTCGATGTAATCGTAGCAGTAGGTATACGCCTTTTCTACAAATTAATTCAAATTGTTTACCCTTAAATATATTTTTAAATTTTTTTAAGTCTTCTAGTTTCATTGTTTTTACCAAATTTTCTAGACTTGAACTAAAAAATTAAAAGAATCTATAAATTTTTACTGAGCAACATTGTTACAATTGATTGGAAGAAACTTTGTAAATGATATATATCTTTCCTTATTTTTTGGAATTAAATTAATGCGACCGCAAACCTTGGTTAGTTCTTCGATAAATAGATGACAGTCGTAACCAGATAGATTATGAAATATTATCGGTATAAAAGAACATGCACTAGTATTGATATTACAAATGTTATGAGCAGGACCTCTATATTTACCATTAAAGTGATTATGATCTTTAACGATTTTGTCCTGAGAGTTAAAATCAATCTTACAAATATGACATCTTTTGGCATTATAATACGAAGTCAGTTCAGTTTGAGTAAGCGGCAGCATTTTTTTATTTGCGTTAATAATTTTATACAATTTTTTAATATCTTTGCTGAGATTCAACAAATTTTCTGGAACAATTTGGACCGCGATAGTATACTTATTTATTTAATTTAGGATTATCACTACAGCAGATATAATAAGCAAAGCATCATGAATTTGTAATTTCTTAGAATTTATTGTTTGGCTTTTATCCGAATACTCTTGTAACAAGCTTTCAAAATCACCATAGATTGAAATAGGAACTCTTTGGGTCCTTTCAAAATTTGAAAAACTTAATTTTGTATTTTCTGGGGGAATAACGATTTGAATTCTAGCACATTCATGATTTTCTAATTTTGTCTGGCTACTGAAATACGTGAAACATTCATCACATAAATAAATCTTAGATCTACTCGTATGTTTCGTCAGCTGTTTATGAACTAGTTTTTCAAAATTTTTTATTAAACAAAAATGATTGACGCCGTATTTGCTAATGTACAGTAAATTAATATGTGTACTTTTACGTTTTAATGTTTTGTGCATAGGGCCGGTAACTTTATTATTTTCTAACCCATAGATATTAATACTAATTTGAAGATTTATTTTTTCAAATAACTTTATATCATTTAAACTTGGTGGAAATGATATGCCTGCTGTGTTTAATATTTTGTCATAATGAGGATAGGATGATATTTTATTACAATGATTTTCAGCTGGAAAAATGTGTGCAATAATGCTCCAAAGAAAACAATGATCATTATTATTGCAAATGTTTATACAAGATTTGGTTTTTTTAATACTTTTCGGTAAAGGTATATAAGAACCAGCTCTTAGCGGATTATATTTAACTAGATTAATTTCTAAATGACTTATTGACTCTATGCTCCATCCTGACTCAGACAATTCAAACTCTGAACATTTATTCACAATTTTTTCCGCATATTCATTATAAAATAAAGATAAATCTGTATTTTGATATACTACTGAATACTTGGTGTTAAAAGACTTTAAAGATATTTCATCATTTTTTGGTAAATAAAAAGAAACATAAAGTTTAAAATTAACTTTAAGCGAGCTGTGCTTTTTCAATACTTTTTTTATAATGTAACAAATGGTTTTTAAATTATTAGATAGAAAATATTCTGGGGAAATCGTTCTAACTTTTGGATTTACTCTATAACTAGCTATTCTGTGTTTAAAAGCAGTTGCTATTAGTTGCACATTAGAGAGATCAGTATGTAACAAACTGTTTAATTTATGATTATTACTTCTAATATGGGAAGAATATTTAGACACATTAATTTTACAAATATCACAAAAAGGCATTTTTATGCTTATGCAAAAATTATGATTAGTAAATTATTGAATTAGCAATTTTATCAAATACTAGCGGCCCGTCCCGGCTTCGCACAGGTTTGTATAACTTTAACTATATGCTCAGCGCACGCCACGGAAGGCCTCAGAAACGATACTTTTCCCCCGTTTTTAAAACATTTTTGGTTACTGCTCCACACCTATAGGACCTAACGTGATATTATATAGCCTATGTTACTTCTGAATAATGCAGCTTTCTAATGGTGAAAAAATTATTGCAATCGGTCCAGTAGTTTTTGAGTTTATTCATTACAAACATACAAAAACACAAAAATACAAAAATACAAATCTTTCCTCTTTATTATATTAGTATAGATTAGTATAGATTATTATCAAGTTTTTTTTTTAATTGTGAAATAATCCGTAAAAAAATATATATTATATACAGGTTATGTGTTATAATAATGTTTTAAAAAAAATGGTATTTTGAATATCAGCTTTTAAAAATTCTCCTTTGCTTGTATAATATTTTATTAATACTGGCAATTTAAAAAAAAATGGCTTGTTTGAATACTGTCAATTGAAAATACTGGCTTGTTTGAATACTGTCAATTGGAAATACTGGCTGTTTGAATAATGACAATTGAAAATAATGACTTGCTGGAATACTGACAATTGGAAATACTGGCTTGTTTGAATACTGTCAATTGGAAATACTGGCTTGTTTGAATACTGACAATTGAAAATACTGGCTTGTTTGAATACTGTCAATTGAAAATACTGGCTTATTTGAATACTGTCAATTGGAAAGACTGGCTTGTTAGAATAATGACAATTGAAAAATACTGGTTTGTTGGAATTCTGACAATTGGAAATACTGGCTTGTTTGAATACTGTCAATTGGAAATACTGGCTTGTTTGAATACTGTCGATTGAAAATACTGGCTTGTTTGAATACAGGCAATTGAAAATACTGGCTTGTTTGAATACTGTCAATTGGAAATACTGGCTTGTTTGAATACTGACAATTGAAAATACTGGCTTGTTTGAATACTGACAATTGGAAATACAGGCTTGTTTAAATACTGCCAATTATAAATACTGGCTTGTTTGAATACTGTCAATTGGAAATACTGGCTTCTTTGAATATTGACAATTGGAAAAACTGTCTTGTTTGAATACTGGCAATTGAAAATACTGGTTTGTTTGAATATTGACAATTGAAAATACTGGCTTGTTTGAATACTGTCAATTGGAAATACTGGCTTGTTTGAATACTGTCAATTGGAAATACTGGCTTGTTTGAATACTGTCAATTGGAAATACTGGCTTGATTGAATACTGACAATTGAAAATACTGGCTTGTTTGAATACTGTCAATTGAAAATACTGGCTTGTTTGAATACTGGCAATTGAAAATACTGGTTTGTTTGAATATTGACAATTGAAAATACTGGCTTGTTTGAATACTGTCAATTGGAAATACTGGCTTGTTTAAATACTAATTCTTAAAATACTGAATTTTAATAATACTGGTTTGTTCGAATACAGGCTTTTAGGATATCTAATTCGGAAAAATCTGACCTATCTGTATATTTGATTTAAATACAGTTATTTGAAATACTGACATTTAAAAAAAACTGACTTGTTTAATACAGACTTTTGGAGTATAGTCTTTTGAAAAATCTTGGTTTGTTTGATTGCTGACTTATTTGATACAGGCTCTTGTAATGTTGTGTTTTTAAAATATTGGTTTGTTTAATTACTGACTTGTTTTAATACTGACTTGTTAGAATACTGACTTTTTTAATATATTCTGTTGGAATAATGTCTTTTGGAAATATCGGTTTGCTTGATTACTGATTAAAAAAAAGAAATCTTTCGGAATACTGTCTTTTGAAATAACAGGCTTTTAAAAATATTGATATTAATATTTAGAAAAAAAATATTTATCCACCATTTAGTTCACAAAAACATCTTACCAAAAAAAATTCATGTTTATAATTTTTGATACATCAAAAATTATAAACATTTACAAGATTTTATTTTTGATATTAATACCCTAGTTAGAAATAAAATAAAAAATGCGAATGTAAGAAATTAAAAACAACAACAAATTAATCAATTTTAAATTTTTAAATTATACAAAATTGGCTGTATAGATTTAAATTCCTCTTTGGAGGCAGTGACTAAGCCAGCAACTGCCCTCCAAATCTTGCTGTTATCATTTACAGCGAACTTTCCGCTTATAAGGGCGTTTTTCCAACGATCTTTGCCTAAAGTCTCGGCGAGGACGCCGAGACTTCAAGGATGCTGTTGTGCACGCTGAACTCTACGTAGTAGTCCCCATACTTCGTAGGATCTTTTTGATGTGTATACCCCGATGCCACCCGCCTTGATAGGAAACTGTTCAAGGGTGCTGCACGAACCGCCTCGCTGCAGTACGTCTCTTCCTTAAATAGAATAAAATAAAAAAATCCATTAGCAGTCCTTAGTAAGTCTAAAGGAAAAAAAATGAGCTCATTAACCGGACATGAGCAAGTTTTTATTTTATGCTTTAATACATTACACATTTTCAGTGAAAGCGGGACACGTTTGTTTAAAAAAAAATCCGTTAGT
Source organism: Monopis laevigella (assembly GCA_947458855.1). Classification (NCBI taxonomy): domain Eukaryota; kingdom Metazoa; phylum Arthropoda; class Insecta; order Lepidoptera; family Tineidae; genus Monopis; species Monopis laevigella. The sequence goes on along the minus strand of OX381584.1, from coordinate 27,616,473 downwards.
TGTCCTTAGTAATTCTGGAGGAAAAAAATGAGCTCATTAACCAGACAGGCGCAAGTTTTTATTTTATGCTTTAACACATTGCACATATTCCGTGAAAGCGGAACTGTCTCTAGGAACACGTTTGCTTAAAAAAAAACTCATCGTACGCGCTCAAGGCTCAAACCTTCGACTTTCAGTTTTTAGCCCACGATCTAACTAAACTTGTTTATCACTTTTTTCATAAAGTACTTCTTAAATATAAAAAAAAACAGCTTTACTTACATCGGACTCCTGGAAAACTTGTTTTTTATAACGCTTTGGTAGCGACGCCTCTGGTTCTGAATCCGAGTCCAAACCAAATAGGTCACGAGGTGCCGGTGGTGCTGCTTTTTTCGCCTTGCTCGCCGGTTGTCTCGCTGCTGTCTTCGTCTTCTTGCACGCCTTCTTTTTCCGTTGTATGGATGGTACAATTTCTTCCTCCGATTCAAATGGGTTGATGCTCTTAATTGATGCCCTAAAAAGTAAAAACAAAAACCAAAATCAATATAACATTATAAATACAAATAGTTTAATATATATATAAGTAATACATACATACTTACTCAGCAAGGGTAAATGAGATGAGAATTTGAAAAAAAAATACACACAAAATATACACTTTTCACACTACTTGACGATTATTTTACTGCGGCAGAATGGCTGGGAACTGTTAATCCCAACAGATTTATACCCCTTCAAAATAAAGACATGATCACACTAAAGTTTCTTCATTAAATTATTAAAAATAAAAAGGAATTCTTATACAATTTTAATCGATTTTAACCTTTATTAAACCTCATAATATGATCTACATTACTTTGAGTAATATTTTTTAAATTGAGTTCAATGGAAACCCATCTTTATTTTCTATATATGGTGACGACCCGTCGCTGGTGACGCTCTGTCGCAGCAATATGAGACGAATTTTTTTTATGGTAATGTTTACGTTATTCGTAGGTTTAGTGGACACAATTTTTATAGTTTCTGTTGTATTATAACCAAAAGTTGCAAATTCGTTTTTTTTTCGTTGTAAGAGTATCCTATAGTATGGGCCTATCCCTGGTGGTGAGCAGATATATGATGTCGAATCATGACTAGACCACTTGACGTTTTTTTTTATATATACGTGTTTTTCTTTTTTTTTTCATAAGGATTTTTTTGTAGACTTTGTGTGGACATTGTCAATTACAGGGGTGGCCAATGAATCACCCATAGCGCATTCCTAAAACATATTAGGTAAGAAATGCATTATGAAGCATAAAGGTAGATGACGTGTCTGAATTCCTTACCCGAACTCGCAAACCGAGTTGCAGACTTTAGAAAGGTTAGACAGCGCAAAAAAATCACCCGATGTCCGTTTTTTTTTGTTTTTTTAAATTACTTTATCCCAAAGGTATTGGTAAGGAATTTATCCCAACTGTACCCGGGAGGTTTGACACCAGAAAAGCAAAATACCGATTTAAAAAAAAATAATAATAATTGGAGGGTCCTAGACCACAATCGAGCATAGCGAGTATTTGTGGTCTAGAACCCACAACAATTCCACCCTACTGATATTATTAATTTTTTATGGTGTTTAAGGCAAGCCATCCTTCTAATAACGCTGCCTTCAATTCTTCTACGCTCAAATAGACTGGATTTTTGGCCCATACATTGCGTTTGAGTTCATATCATAAATGCTCAATGGGATAAATACCTGGTGGCCAATTCTCGCGCTTTCGACATTCATCTCGATTCGAGATTTTTAAACGAAAAATTACTAATTATGTCATTTTTCGTTCAATAATTATATATTTATTAATTAATATTTATTATTTATTTCGTTTAATGTTCAGTATTTTTGAACGAAAAATGGCATATTTAGTCATTTTTCGTTTAAAAATCTCGAATCGAGATGAATGTCGAAAGCGCGAGAATTGCCCACCTGGACTAAGTGTAGGTCAGTCTATAGTACATATTTCAGCTTCGTCAAGGAACTGCTAAAGTCATACGCTACGTGTGACATCTGGTATTAGCGTTACCGTGAATTTTCCCGTTGTCAGCCCGGCTTCTAGGCCTCTCTCAAAAAAAAACATGGGGTAAATCATTCCCTCAAACACATGGAGACCCAGCCTCTCCTGTCGTTGCGATGCAGGCATATTCTGCACCCGTCAGTGAACAGAAACTGGTGGACTGCAGTCAATCTAGGGTCAGTTGCAGGATTTATTGGATAAGATTTCTTCAAGGTTCTTTTTACTATCCATTTGCTGATAGCTACTCCAGGAACGAGTCTCAGTTCTTGCTGCACATCAACACCTGATTCGAACTCGTCTCTATACTCGGAATACAGCAGCCTGGCTCAAGTGAAGCTGAGCAGCTACTGCTCTCTGACTGGCCCTTGTTGCAAAACAGCAGAAACTTGAGCGGCTTCTTTAGGTATGGTATCCATAATTTCGTAAAACAATTATTGCATTACGGAAATGTATACTGCTCAACTTTTGTTAAGCAACTAATAAGGCAAATAGTTTTATACCGTCTGTTGGCGCCACAGCAGCGCCATCTCTTTGGTGTCGTCTACAACACGGTCATCTGCGGCTAAATTCACTCAAATAGGAGCTACGTCTCAGCCTGCATTCGTTAAACCTCTATGGTTCTTATTAATATAACAAAAACATGTAAAGAAGCAAAATATACGATTTTTATAGTAATCTTCTTTCATTTATGTTCCGCTGGAATATAAAGTGGCGACCGTGACAGGACTGCAATCATTGGATAAAACGGAGATACGAGTAACCTAAAAGGCCACGCAATCTTCACTGTCGGCCGGTGTGAAACAATAGAAAAATACATCGCAGCATCGATTTATAGAAGACGTGAGCCCGTTCCTTATTATTTTTATAACAACTCCTAATCCTAACGCTGTTTATTTATTGCATAAATTTGCTGAATAAGGTTCGCAGTCATACTTTCCTAAAAACTTACATAAATAAACTAAATATTTAGCGCTTAATGCATCATTATTGCTTTTTTTTATCTCGCTTAGCTTTACTCGCACTTAAAATGCTTAATAATTAAGTAACTTATTACCTTTCGCTTTGGTTCATTCCAAAATCTATCATAAGTATTGCATTAATTAATACATTTCAATTTTATTAACTAGCTCGCTTCTAGCTTACTTAATTTAATTTGTTAACTAGTTTAATTTTATTAACTAGTTCTCCTTTTCGTACTGTAGGTGGGTAAACGTAATATAAACTCCATTGATAATTACGTCACCATAACTGTTTCAGCACTTGTAAACAACGATCAGAGGCTCTACCATGGGGATTTGAATATAAAATACGTTAACGTATGTCCATCCGTTAATGTGAAGACGAAAAACGTAACGTATTGCACCCAATCGTCACCATAGGTTATCATATACGGAGTTCCGTACGTACGTGATACGATAAATACAAAAACGGGACCGGAAATAGCTTTGTCTCTATCTAACTAGAGTCCAAGACAAAGATAAAAATACTTTTGTGTCAATGTGACATACGGAGCAATTGATATCCGACAAAAATGAAAAGGAATGTTTAATCGTGAAATCTTAACATAATAACACGTTTTCAATTTGTCAATATTATACAATGTAAATATCGTTGATCAGGAAGGCGTGAAAAATACAAATTAAATCATTTATAATGCTGTCGGATATAATGGAATAGTGAGTATTTATTATTTATCTAGTACATTTTGACCAAAATAAAATGGTCTAAAAAATGTTTGCTTTAGTTCTAATCCAAAGATAAATTATAGTAGCTATTTTTTATTATACACCTGCTACATTGAACCAATGTCAGATCATCATCGTGAATACCCAAAATTACCTGCAAAGAAAATATTTAAATTGAAATATTGTATAGTTAACTACTATTTTAGTAGACTTCCTAAGTTATTTTAAATAGTAAGAGCATAAAAAACTTTCCAGGAGTGAACCTACATTTGTTATAAATTTTCTGATTAAAATCTGTTTTCTTTTTAAAGCACATCTATGTTTTCACATATGCCATAATAATTTGCAGAGGCTTGTCTGAGTAGACCTTAAGAATTATATACTTAGAAACAAAACAGTGGGCTTGTTAGAAAAACTTGCAGCTACACACAGGGAATGTATCAGTGACTTTCATGTTTATAATAAATTTGACTATTTTACATAAAACAATTTGGTAATTCAATGTAAATGTTTTAAGGGAATAAATTGTTTTTTAACATTGAGACCAGCTTAGTATAGATAGTTATATATTAAATAATGTTTATTAATGTTAAAGCTTCAAGAATTGTATTTAAAATGTATGTAATTTAAGGAAGGGACGAGGAAGGGTATTAATTTACCAGCCAAAATATTCAAATAAACTACAAATCCAGCAAGATTGAATTACAGGTCTACTAGAATGTTTTGAGTATTTTTCCATTGATTATGTTTTTACATATTTACCTTTGATTGTAGTGTTAGCTCTTTAATTATTTCAACGGTATATTATTATTAAATGAAACTCACAAACTGTTTACATTAATATATTAATGAATCGAAAGTACAATAGATTCTACAGAACTAGACAAAACGTTACAATCAACGACTCACTTCTACGACGCCATTACACACACAAATGTCGTCGTCGAAGTCTCTCGTTCGTCCGCAAATATACAGCGCCCTCTGGTGGCGAATGTATAATCAATTGACATACTTATTCATCAACAAATGTAATGATTTATAACTAAATTATTTAATTTTAAACTATAATTAATGATAAATTATTTAGATACATCAACATATTGTTTTAATTATTTAGGCATCTTACAGCTCGTCCATCCTGACAAAAGTTCACGTCCTCGTGAACTTAATATTAAGTAATTATATGCGTTGCCTTATATACGTGGTACGTACTGTGTATGTATTGTTTATTTATTTAATTAAACAGCATTTCGCACATCATATTTACAAAATATTTTAGTAAAACATTAAGCCATGTAGAATTTTGATTTTACAATACCATAAATTTAACACTGTAAGGCGCGCGAAATATGTATTCGTGCTTTTGGGTTAGTGAGTGCTTGTATGTGTGTATGCATGTATGTTTGTTTTGGGTGCGAGTGTTTGTTTATCTATGGATGTAAAAGTGTTAAAATTGAATATCTTGTCATTTAACTAAACAACAACAAGTTTTTAACAAATTATTAATATCTACTTGATTTTTTCGTTGGTGTTCCAAATTAATAAATTAATTCAGTTAACCACTCAACTTCCAGCGCGCGAAACCAAAATAGCTAACGTCCGAGGTTCGCGCGGTCATACGCTAACCGTTTTTGCGCGATACTTTAATAATCCTGCGTTCCGAGAGCTAGCGCGGGCAGTTTTTCGTGCTGACTTCAAAAACCAGCGCGACCGCCCGTTTCAACAGCCATGTATTTTTTTTTTTAGTGATACTAAAATGCAGCTCGGAAACGATCGGTGTGGATTTTCGATGTCACTTTTTGACAAGAAGCACTATTTTGAATTAAATAATTGAAATTAAAAATATTATCATTATAAAATAAATCAATATTTTTTAATTAACTATTATTTAAATACAATATTTTTATAATATAACAATATTAATTTAATTAACAACCTCAAACTAAACATACCAAAGCTGAATTTAGTTACACGATATTTATTTTTTAGGTTTAATCGAACTTTTAAAACTAAAACAGATATAAATATATAAAATAATTAATTAAATACCAATTTGTAGATAGATATTCACATGTAAACAAACATCTGTCAAAAAGTAGCCAAGCTAACTTTTCGTGTTAAAATATCTGTTCGCGGAACGATTGATGGTAACTTGAATTGCTAACATTTCCGCGCGGTGAAACGACCTTGGCTAAAAAAACCAGCGATCCGTGGCAGCGATGCTGAGGTCGGAACGCGATGAATATAAACCATGATATCTGTTCTCAAATTTCTTTCGCGGTATAAGTTTCATGCGTTTTTTTTATTGAGATATTATACATCTTAATACTTTTCTATAATATAAGTATATGGTTATGGAAATAATGAACTATTATATATTTTTGTGATATTATTTTATTAAAAGGAATGTAAAGTAAACTGTAAAACACAAAAAACCAGTCAAAACCGGCCATTGTTCTTGTCCTAATAATATCTATAATTTTGACCCTCTTTTTAGACTAGGATTACATACAATAAAATATAGCTGTAATCTTAAAAAACAAATCCTCAAGATCATTTTGATGTTTAATAATATCAGGAAATATTATTTACGAGATATATTTCAACAATATTCTAATTCCAATGCGAAAAGATTTTTTTTTTATTTTTTTGTCATAAAATAATCTTTATATTTAGCCATCTACCGATTATTTAGTGAAGTAATACCATTGTCTGTAATATTATAACAACAAACTAAAGAGAGACGACGTAATTCACTAGATGATGCTTATAGCAATGCCGCATTGTTTAAGTGTACTCGATACTAAAGTATCCGCGGACGTTTGGGTGGTTAATGACAAACACTTTTGATGTTACCAACAATCTAATTTGCCAAATAACTTATGTATCGATAATAAAACAAACATGCTAGGCGGGCTTAGCTTAACCACATCGATATAATTTGACAGTCGGTATAATGAAGTTTAAGAATGAATTCATAAAATCGATTTTGTCGATTTGTATCGAGAGTATCGATGCTGTTGTGCTAAGGTGTGTACAATCTTCATTGTTATTATTACAGAACCAACTACTAACAACTAGAACAGCCTCGACTCATTGTGCTCGATACATGATATCGATAATAACTTAAACATCATATAATATATTTAACTGATTTAAAACGATAAACTTTATCCATTGTGATCGACGCATGTGTCGATAATAAAATAAATATAGCAGGTACATCATTTATAGTGCTAATTAAAATGCATATTCTGCACAGGTTAATATTTAGAAAACGCATCATTGTGCTACATACTTACATTTGATAATACCACCGCACATCCTTTAATGTACTCCACACCTCCACACAATAACAAAGCACATCCATTGCGCTTGTTACAAAACAAAGTCCTTCGTTGTGCTCTCAATATTTATCACCATTCATTGCGCTCTCAATATTTATTACAATTGCACACCATTCATTGTGCTCGACACTCATGTGCCGACCTATAAACTGACGTTGTACACCATTCATTGTGCTCTCAATATTTATTACAATTGCACACCATTCATTGTGCTCGACACTCATGTGCCGACCTATAAACTGACGTTGCACACCATTCATTGTGCTCTCAATATTTATTATAATTGCACACCATTCATTGTGCTCGACACTCATGTGCCGACCTATAAACTGACGTTGCACACCATTCATTGTGCTCTCAATATTTATTACAATTGCACACCATTCATTGTGCTCTCAATATTTATTATAATTGCACACCATTCATTGTGCTCGACACTCATGTGCCGACCTATAAACTGACGTTGCACACCATTCATTGTGCTCTCAATATTTATTATAATTGCACACCATTCATTGTGCTCGACACTCATGTGCCGACCTATAAACTGACGTTGCACACCATTCATTGTGCTCGACACTCATGTGCCGACCTATAAACTGACGTTGCACACCATTCATTGTGCTCTCAATATTTATTACAATTGCACACCATTCATTGTGCTCGACACTCATGTGCCGACCTATAAACCAACGTTGCAAATCTTTCACTGTGCGAAGAAATTAATAAATTAATGAAAATTCTTTATTTTGCCAACTGTTGTACATAAACGAAATTAATGTGTCGACCTATAAGTTAATCTTGCACCTCCTTCATTGTGCTAAACACTAGTCACATCAGCAATTGTGCAAAAACTGACTTATTAAAAATAGTATCCTTCATTATAAGTAAATCTCTAAATTAATCCATCAAATTTAACAAGACCCTGACAAAATATTATTGACATAATGACATTAATATATTTACAATTAATGAAATTCTCTTGTGTCTTATTTACTTTCGTCATTATTATTTTCGGAATCATCTTCTGTGTCGGAAGATTGTCCACTATCACTGCGTTTGTAGCAAAGCCAGGGAAATATTTTATCCACCGAAAATACTCCTGCAAGGGCGGTCACGTGTATGTGACCGCCCTTCATTATTATTGGGGTATCTGTTATTTCTATCATTATCTAAAACTTTAGTTATACGATACGGTCCAGAACATTTAGGTATTAATTTCGTACTTTTACCAATTGTGTGTGTAGGTTTTACGACCCGTACTAAATCTGCTATTTGATATTTTAGACAAGACTTCCTATTTTTATTAAATGTTTCACTTTGTTTTCCCCTGAGATTTTGAACATTTACTTCCGATCTTATATTAGTTAATCCTTCATCACACCGACGCTTTCATCTACGTCTAAACCAATATTCGCTTTCTTTTAAACCTATCAATTTATATCCGAGTATTACCTCTGCCGAAGTTCTACCCATACCATAATAAGTATTATTTAATTAAATTTATTGAAACCTATTATAATATAATGTTTAAATTTTATCCAATAGTAATTAATTTAATATAAGTTTCCGTCACATTTCATCTCAAACACGTCATCATTTTTAACGTTTATGCGCGATTGCATAACAACTTAAATCATATTTATTAATCTAATAAATGCACTTAGGCATTTTAATAAAATGCGATTTTAATATAATATATTCTAATAACCCTAAAAGCGATTGTCTCACTGACAAAGTTAATAATCCTAACTTTGCTATTTAGTGAAATAAACCATGTTTAATATTCACGTAGCTACTTGCTATTGAAAATGCAATAAATAATGTTATTTAGTGTAAACAATTTTAAGCTTTAAAAAATATATTTCATGATCGTATCTATATAATGTCGTGAAAGCCAACCTTAGCATTTCTGCCTAGTTTAACATTTCTCCTGTGATGTCTTATGTCCTAACCTAACCTCTATACTAGTTTGGCTATACCTACCAATTTTGGTAATGCTAATGCGTTATTCGTATTGTCCCAGTTAATAAAGCTGTTTTAATAATATTTATGTTTCTTTTTATTATTACCTAAACATGTAAATCCCAGATAATTAAGTATATTTATTTAAAGATAATCTCCCGTCCATACCTTCATCTGTGTATTTTAAATTATAAATAAAATATAAGAAACACACATAATACTGTTTTATGTAATAAAACTAATTTATGAAATAAGGAACATAATTAACACTTCATTATATTTTGTTACTTTAATTTTGTTCAATATTTTTGGATTAATAAACGTATAAATTATTTTTATTATTAATCTCTAATAATGTCTAAATAATATAATAGTAGGCGACATAAACATATCCCAAAACCGTAGATTATATTATTATTTTGGCTCCATATTTTTGGGTAAAATTGTAAAAAATATACTTGATTCTCCATCTTTTTTAGAAAAAGATAATTTTATAGTAGCGCGAACATGATCTCGTTCTCAAAACAGTTTTTACATAAAACATTGTTACACTAAGTAAACCAAATTAATATATTTTTGACGCAATTGTGATAACTACAAAAAAAACACGCACAGTATTGATATATTTTCCAGAATAAAGAAAGCCATTGGCGACATATAATTTGCATAATTTAGTATTTGTAGCTTTATTATCCCTATAACTTATAATTTTGTTTCTTCTTAATTTACTTTATGTTACCTAGATTTTTCTTTTTTTTATTATTATTATTATATGGATTTGTTTAAGGGTACACGAATGTCAGTTTGTTACTCTCTTACGAATTATCTAATGTATGTTTGTGAATATTTTGTACCTAGATAAAATAAACTACTAAACAAATAATTATTATTAATGGTTCGATAGTTTCTGATGTCTCAGCTGTGTCAATAATCTTAAAGAGCATTTATTAGCCTTGTTCAATCAAATCATTACCTACTTATATTTTTGTAAATTTGGATCAATTTCGAGATAACGATAAAATTTTATTAAGTGTATTTCATAACTAACAGTAACGATTGCCTGTAAGGACCTGTTAAATGTGTCAAAAAACCAAGTACCCATTGTCTGATTCATCATTTTACTACCTTTTACAATTTGGCAGCAATTGTTGTCCCGCTGCCAATCTGGAACGTCGCCGCCACACAGTGCGCCGTGGACATCCAGAACGCCGCCACCGTGTAAATCATCGCAGCCATGCAGAGCGCCTCGTCCGTGCAGAGCGCCACGTCCGTGTAGAGCCCCGCATCCGTGCAAGTTATCGTAGCGATGCATAGCGCCTCGTCCGTGCAGAGCGCCACGTCCGTGTAGAGCACCGCGTCCGAGGCCTTGGATATGAATACGCTAACGTGTCATTCACGTTGTCCACCATGTTCCATAATCTGCCATTGTCTGACATGTCAATTTTAGTCCTCTGAAACGGGCATTGACAATATAAATAAATAATAAATAACGAGTGAAGTATAAAATTGTATTGAAGATTCCACTTTAAAATTGTTGAACATTCTTCCCAAAAATGTTTGCTCATTTTCCTTTGTAAATTAAATAAATCTTTGATGTTTATTTTTTTATAGACTTACGAGTATATTCACATTTACTCTCTCACAGCGATATAAAAAATGCCAAATCTCTCTAATTATTGAATAAATAATAACTTATACTTATCTTAATTTGTAGACAATAATGAACTCTTTGTCGGCACGTGCTTGTTTCGATCCCACTTCTGATTTGTTAGCTCTTTAATTATTTCAACGGTATATTATTATTAAATGAAACTCACAAACTGTTTACATTAATATATTAATGAATCGAAAGTACAATAGATTCTACAGTACTAGACAAAACGTTACAATCAACGACTCACTTCTACGACGCCATTACACACACAATGTCGTCGTCGAAGTCTCTCGTTCGTCCGCAAATATACAGCGCCCTCTGGTGGCGAATGTATAATCAATTGACATACTTATTCATCAACAAATGTAATGATTTATAACTAAATTATTTAATTTTAAACTATAATTAATGATAAATTATTTAGATACATCAACATATTGTTTTAATTATTTAGGCATCTTACAGTAGATAGACTTGCTGTGTTCATTTTAAATCCATATTCGGTTGAAGCAAATCACAAATCTAGAAATGAGACTGAAAGTTTCTGTTTTCAATTGGATCCCCAAGTTGAATACACCAATTTCTTTAAATGTTCGTTCACTTTGTAGGCCTTTTCAATTGCCGCCACCGTTCTCCATACAAAGTGTGCCCTAGCAGACATTATTTTAGATTTTAGCACACTTCAAATGTTTTTAGCAAGTTTTTTCGAACAATAATATATTTAGAACCCATTTCACTGAAACTTTCTCACTATTTTAGTCTTCTCAATTTAAGTAATCTTAATTTTTCTGTTACTTTGTTACAGTTGTGTAGACAACAATTATATTCTCTAAACAACTGTGAAAACAAGCTCGGAGAATATAAAAATAATAATAAAAATAGTATTAAAGTATCTTGATACTCAGAAACTTTATATTATAACAAATTTTAGTCTTTTTAGCACTTTAAATCTCGTTTCACTTTGCAAATGGCCGGTGAGAGATTTACGTATCACGTAAATCTAAAAACGTGATACGTACGCGTAAATCTGTCAATATTGTGCGCCCATGGTACCGATTTAGGACATTTTGTATGGGAACGCATACGGAACTTAGCGGACGATAAAACGTAAGTTACGTAAAAAAAACCTATGGTACCGATTTTAGTACCTCACGTATCCGCTAGGGGCGCTGAACAAAATCCCATACAACATTTTTACGTGAGCAAAAACGTGACGTATTAAAACGTAACGTATTAAAACCCATGGTAGAGCCTCAGGGGTGAGTTAAGGTCCGTGCGGCTTAGATAAACTTCGGACACTGCTCTGCGCCCGCGAACGGTTGATCACTGCGTGACTTTAACGTACAACACCCACCGGTAAACCAAGTGAGGAGCGTAAGCATTACGTTGTGTTTTTATTTGAATAACCACAACAAAATAAGGCTTGTTGTACACTATACAAAAATATCGTTAAGGCCTTGAATACATTTTTTTTTTGATATCATTATTTTTTAAATTTTGAAATGCCTATGGATTTAAAGGAATTAAATACTAAGCGTAGCTCAATTAAGGGCCGCTTAACTAAATTTAAAAATTATATTAATTTATTAGAAAATGTAACAAATATATCTGAGGTTCAGTTTAACGAATTAAATTTAAAACAAATAAAATTCCAAGAATTGTTTAAAGATTTTGATTCTTTGCAAGACCAAATAGAAGTTTTAGATACATTTTAGATAGCATTAGTCTTGACGCCCAGCTGAAGGAACGTAGCTGTATTGAGGATGATTTTTACTTATACCTTGCTAAGGCACAAAAATTAGTTGATTCTTCAGCACCTGCTACTTCACGAGAAACCTTCCGTGACTGTGGTTCTGCCTCACAGGCTGGCTCTCAATGCAAACATAATGAGGTTAGTTTTAGGTTACCCACCTTACAAATTCCAAGATTTAATGGGGATTATTTTAAATGGCTTGAGTTTTATGATACATTTACTTCACTCATACACAATAATGAAAATATTAATTCCATTCATAAATATTATTACTTAAACTCATACTTAGAAGGCGATGCAGCCCAAGTTATCAGCAACCTAGAGGTATCCGATAAAAACTATTCTGTTGCCTGGGATTTAATCTGTATCAAATTTTAAGGTATCAAAATAAAAAACACCTAATTAAGAATCACATTCACTCTCTCTTGCATATAGAATATATTTCACGGGAATCTGACAAACACTTAAGATATTTAGTAGACCATGTTTCTAAAAACTTAAGAGCCTTAAATAATTTGGGCCAATCCACCACTCAGTGGGATATTTTAATTATTTACATTGTGTCGGCTAAGTTAGATAATTACACACGCATTAAGTGGGAGGAATATAGTGATGGCCTAAAAGATTAGATATTGCAAAATTAGTTTTTTTTTTACCTTTCTTAAAAATCGTGCAAATATTCTCGAGACCATCAACCAATCAAAACGTGATAAGGATAAGATAATGCATAAAAACACACAATTATCCTCGTATTCATATAAACAAGATAAAAATGTTCATACAAATTCCTTCGCCGCCTCCACTATTCAGTCTAGAAATACTCAATTAGCATGTGCCATGTGCCAAGGTGACCACCACATATATAATTGCCAGCTATTCAAATCTTTGACCATTAATGAGCGGCTTTCTAAGGTCAATGATTTAAAATTATGTTTAAATTGTTTACGAAGCGATCATAATAATATTCAAAGGTGCAGATTCAAGAATTGTCGCATTTGCAATAAGCGACACAATACGCTATTACACAAAGGTACAAATAATGGAGATGGTAATGATACTGAAGATAATATGGAGATTAGCACGGACGAAAATGACAATACTAGTAATGGTCAGTCCATATCTATGTCTGCTATCTCATCTAGCCAAATTCTACTTTAAACGGCATTAGTAGACGTTACCAACCCTGCCACACAACGACGTGAGACCCTACGTGCATTGATCGATAGCGGAAGTCAGTGTTCATTTATTTCTGCAGCTGCTAAAAATATGCTGCAACTGACTTCTCAGCCCATTAGCGATGTCACTGTAGTAGGTATTGGCAACACTAAATTAAATATTGCATCACAGCGTACTACTGTTGCTCTGCATTCTAAAAATTCTAAATATACTAAAAATATATCTGTCTTAGTTTTAAATAAATTAGCAGACCGAATACCTATACATGATATAGACATTAGGCAGCTTAACTTGCCAGCCAACGTTGAGCTGGCTGATCCACAGTTCCATCAACTCGGTTCAGTGGACATGATTCTAGGGGCCGACATCTTTTGGGACTTGATATGTTCTGGAAGACAGTATCTAGGAACTAATAAACCAATTTTAGTTGACTCCTATCTGGGTTGGATTGTAGCTGGTTCTATGCACACAACATTAGCTAATAAACAATTACAATGTAATATGTCTCTTTTCGACTTAAATAGTCAGTTAACTAAATTTTGGCAGTTGGAGGAGTTACCTCAAGTCAACACTATCTCTGCAAGCGAGAAGGCCTGTGAACAGCATTTTATTTGGAACACCCTCCGATTACCCAACGGCCGCTTTTGTGTCAGTCTCCCCCTAGTCAATAGTCCTGATAGCTTAGAAGACTCTTACCACATAGCGAGGAAGCGGTTTTTTAATCTAGAAAGGCGTTTCATTAAAAATTCGATTTTAAAAGAACAATATGTCAATTTTATAAACGAATACGCGTCCTTGGGTCATCTTTCGGAATCATCAGTTTCAAACCCCACATCTTCTTATTTTTTATGTCATCACGAGGTTTTTAAGGAAGACAGTGAGACGACGAAGGTGCGCGTAGTATTTGATGGCTCCGCGCAAACTTCTTCTGGCTTATCTGTCAATGATTTGCAAATGGTTGGACCTAACTTACAAAATCCATTATTCAATATACTTATTAGATTTCGTCAATATTCCTTCGTACTAGCAGCTGACATTGCTAAGTTTTTTCGTCAAGTCTTATTGAATAATAAGGATAGGAACCTACAACTAATTTTATGGCGTGATCACAACTCAAAACCACTCAAAACATTTCAATTAAATACCGTTACATATGGTCTAGCCAGCTCAACGTTTTTAAGCACGCGTTGTCTTTGGCAGTTGGGAGAAGATTGTGAGGATAGAAACATTAAAGGTATTATTCAAAATGACTTCTATGTAGACGATCTCCTTACTGGAGCTGACACCGAGGCTGAACTGTTAAACATTCAGCTGTCAATTTCCCGAGTTTTAAAGAAGGGCTGTTTTCCATTACGTAAGTTTAAATCAAATAGCAAAATTATCTTTGATTCTGAAACTATTAATAACCAGAGTATTGATATCGCGAACAGTGATCCCTCTAACGTGCTAGGTTTAAATTGGGCTCCAAATACGGATGTACTTCATTTCAAAATAAAAAATGAAAGCTCAACCAGTATAATATCAAAACGTACTATTTTATCTAAGACTTGCCAAATATTTGACCCACTGGAAATATTAGATAATCACACACAATTAACTGTTAATAATTCATCTATAAATCACATTTGCTCAGAAAAATACTTGGGCTTAATATTGGATAACAGACTTTCATGGCAAAATCACATTGAACGCGTACATAACAAAATTACTTCCCTAACAGGAGCGATTCGCCGGATTGCTTTCTGTCTACCCAAACAAACTAGATATACTATATATAACTCTTTAGCTAAACCTCACTTTGAATACTTACTGCCGGTTTGGGGTACAGCAGCACAAACTCACCTAAACCATTACAAATTGCACAAAATAAATTATTAAAAAGCTTAATTCTCGTATAATTATTGGACTCCAACGAAACAAATATATAAAGAAACCAAAATAATGGATATAAAGCAACTACACAAATACTACACCTGTTTACTTGTAAGAAAAAATTTAGATAAAGATATTCATTCAGACGTGTCATTTTCATTTAATAATCAACACCATACATACGACACTCGAGCTTCTTCCCACATACGCACTTTTACTCCCAGAACACAATACGGCAAGAAATCTATACAGTTTGAAGGAGCACAACTATTCAATCAGCTACCAATAAACGTAAAACAATCGGAATCACTTCAGATTTTTAAAAATAATCTCAAAAGGCATATCATTGACGAGTCTGCGGATTAATTATTAGTCAAGAGTTCGGTAGTCTTAACTTTAATTTATATAACTTTTATTCTCATTCAAGCGATTTTGTAAATCTTTTGAGAATTAATAAATAAAATAAATAAATAAATATTTCTTCACCTTACAACTTATACAGTAAATAAAGCTTTGCCTTATCTATTAAAAAATATGTTCCAAAATTCCTTACAGTGGGGCCTTGACTGAAAAAATTGAGTGAAACTACAATTTCGTAGTAAAAAAATTCATGTCATAATTAAGTATCTTAGAAATCTTTCTTCACCTTACAACTTATACAGTAAATAAAGCTTTGCCTTATCTATCAAAAAATCTGTTTCAAAATTCCTTACAGTGGGGCCTTGACTGAAAAAATTGAGTGAAACTACAATTTCGTAGTAAAAAATATCATGTCATATCATAATTAAGCATCTTAGAAATCTTTCTTCACCTAACAACTTATATAGTAAATAAAGCTTTGCTTTATTAAATGCGCGGGAGAGGTAATACTTCACAGTTGAATGAGCATGCATATTCCTAAATAACTGTTGTGGACTGTAGTTTGGATTGTGAAATATAGGTCTGGTTGAAAGTATAAAATACAAGCACTGAATTTAACTTTTTTATTAATACACACGAAATTATATTACAATGAAAATAAATGAAAATAAGACTGAAAAAACTATAAAATTAATACATTTGACTTAAACCATTTAATAACAACAACAGTGTAACCATGGCAACCGTAGAGTTGTCATGGATAAAAAATATAATTAATGTTGGTGCATTAATAAATTAAATAAATCTTTATGTCTCGAACATGCTGCGGGCAAGCAAAAACATTATAATAAAGTTAAAAATATTGATTTATTATTATTTGCAACATTAATTATTAATCATCGATTAATTACAAAGAATAAAATAATTACCTTATTTACTGGAAAAAAACTTAAATAAATTTATTAAAACAAATAAAAAATGCTCTTAGTTATTAAAAGGTATTGTAACATAAGTACAATCTGCAAAGTTGTATCCAAGAACAGTTAGAAAGGTAAGTACCTATTTATGTTTTTATTAGTAAAATATTAGCTCAACATAACGTAAACCTACACTATAAAATTATTAATTAAATTGTAATAAAATTAAATAATAAAATATATTAAGTTTCTATAGGTAATACGCATATTTTTGTTACAGATCGTAGAAATGTCCCAGAATTGGTCTTTACTTCTACAACCCTTACTCTACCATCTTTACCAGGTAGCACTTTGGTAATTCTAGCCATTGGCCATTGTAATGGTTGCATATTATCATATTTTAAAATCACTAATGATCCTACCACTAGATTTGGCTGTAAGTCTTTCCATTTTGGTCTATTCTGTAAAATGTTAAGATAATCTTTATACCATTTGTTCCAAAATGTTTGTTTCATGTGTGAACATATGTTCCATAATTTTAAACGTCCTATATTTGTACTACTTACGTCCCTTTCAGGATAGGATACAAGAGGTGCCCCTGTAAGGAAATGACCTGGTGTAAGGTAAGTCAAATCGTTTAAATCCCCCGTAATAGGTGTAATAGGTCGCGAATTAAGCACTGCTTCTATGCGAATTATAACTGTATAAAGTTCCTCGTAGGTTAAAACAGTTTGCCCTACGATTCTTTTGAGATGATACTTCATACTCTTTACTCCAGCCTCCCAGAGACCTCCAAACACTGGACTGTTTTACTTGTATTGGTCCCGCAAAATCTATACCGACTTTTTGGAATGGTCGAGCTTTATTTACTCTATCAGTAGGCAATGAGCCCATTAATTGTTTTGAAGCTATAGCCTTCAATTTAAAACAAGTAACGCATTTGTAAATTATTTTTTTAATTTCTCTAACACCATTAATAATGTAATATTTTTGATATAAATGACTTAAAATTAATTTTTGCCCAGAATGTAATAATTGTAAATGGGTCTTAAGTATAATTAAATTAGTGATGTAAGAGTTCTTGGGTAAAATTATAGGATGACGCTGTGAATATGCTATATTAGCATTGTGGAGTCTTCCTCCAACTCTTAACATGCCATTTGCGTCAATAAATGGACATAAACCACTTAATGGTCCTTTTATCTTATTATTAAGTTTTAATGCTTTAATTTCATCTATGAAATATTTATTTTGTTCATTTTTTATTAATAAATTTAAAGATTCATCTAATTCATTTGTCGATAAATTTAGTGAAGTATTTTTTATATTATTAGTATTTACATTATTATTAAATCTTAAAACATATGCTAAAACTCTTTGCATTTTATTTATATTTGAAAACTTATGAAAATAATCTAAAAAACTTGTATCAGTTACAACATTATAATTAAAATTTGTTATATTTAATTTTGTATTTATTTCAGGTAGATCTTTAGGTACGAGTATATCGTGTGAAGAAATAAATGTATAATTAGAATTTTTTAAATGATCTGGACCGTGCCACCACATTTTGCACTCATTTAGTTCATGAGGCATTACCCCCCTACTGATTAAATCTGCAGGATTATCTTTTGTATTTATGTACAACCAAGGACAATTTTCGGTAAGTTCAATGATTATTTTTACTCTATTAGCCACGTAAGTATTTAACTTTATTATATATGTATTTATCCAACACAGAACAATTTGAGAGTCTGTATATAAAATGACCTCATTTATATTTAATTTATTTTTTAATGTATTATAAGTTTTAGTAATTAATTTAGCAAGTAGTAATGCAGCATTAAGTTCTAGTCTAGGGATTGTAAGTTTATTATTTATTGGATTTACCCTAGATTTCGAAGATATTAAGGAAATATTTACATTATCATTTTTATCAATTTGCCTTATATATATACAACAACCATATGCTTTTTTAGAAGAAGCATCTGCATACCCGATTATTTGGGTTATTTTAGGATTAGTAATATCTACCTGTCTTTTTATATTAATTCCCATTTTCAAGAGACTATCTGTATATGCATGCCATTCTACTTTTAATTCATTTGATGGTGGCTTATCCCAACCTATATTCTCTTGCCACAATTTTTGCATTATTATTTTGGCAATAACTATTATTGGCCCTAATAGACCTAAAGGGTCGTAAAACTTGCTTATAAAGCTTAAAATTTCACGTTTTGTGTCCGTTCCAGTATATTTACAAGGACATGAAAATTCAAATGAATCTGTTTGCAAATTAAATGTTATACCTAAAGTTTTAAAACATGTATTTTGAAACTGAAATTCAATATCCGATATATTTACATTTTCTTTAGGGATATCGTTATAAATATCTGCAATATTAGATGACCATTTATGTAATGTAAAATCAACTAATTTTAATAATTGTATTAATTGATTTTGTCTTTCTTTCAGATCCGACTTAGACTCTGAAGAAACTAAAATATCGTCAACGTACGTGTTGTTTTGTAAAATTTCTGATGCTTTAGGATATTCTGTATTATATAAAATTGTAAGTTCCTTTAAGCATCGTGTAGCTAAATATGATGAAGATTTTAAACCATAAGTAACTGTGTTTAATTGTAAACACTTTATGAGTTCCTGAGGAGATTCCCGCCATAAAATATTTAATAAAGACCTGTATTCAGGTTTGACAAGAATATTTCTGAACATTTTTTTAATGTCCGTTATAAATATATATTTATGAAGCCTAAATAAAATTAAGATGTTAAACAAATCATTTTGAACCACTGAACCATTTAGTAAAATGTCATTAAGTGATATCTTTTTATTGGTCTTCATAGAACCGTCGAATACTACCCTAAGTCGAGTGGTTTTATTATTCTCATTAATAATTGGATGGTGAGAAAAAAAATAAACTGCATCCTTTTTTAAATTATAAGTATTAATATTTATATAGTTTGCATGTCCTAATGCATTGTACTCATTAATAAAATTATTGTAATCATTAAACAATATTTTATTTTTTGTAAAGCGTTTCTCTAAATTGAGAAACCTATTTAATGCTAGATTAAATGAATCACCTAACGTGTCATTTACCTGCTGTATAGTTAGTTGTAATGGTAAAGCAACTTCAAACTTATTATTATTTAAAGTTACTGTATTTTTAAAAATATCTTCGCATAATTGTTGTTCAGAAGTATTTTCTGTATATACCTCTGGTACAACTTCACACTGCCAAAACTTTATAATTTGACTGTTAATACTGTCATTACATTCTACACACATTAATGAGTTGTAATTTTTGTTTATTTTAATGAAATCTTTTTGAGGAAAATTACCTGCAATTATATGTCCGAACTGTGTACTAATTAATTTAGCATCTCCTAGGACTATTTTAGGTTGATCTAATAAAACGTTAAAGAATATATCCGCTCCTAATAAAATATGGATATTACTAGGCACGTGATAAGTGTCATCTGCTAATTGTATATAATTTGGTAATTTAATATGTTGAATGCTAATATTATTTTGTGGTAGTTTAGTTGTTATGTTTTCAACTACATGACAGTTTACATGGACTTTGTATTTATAAACACATGAAAAAATGTCTACCTGTATACACGACTTAATTGTTTGGTGCGTGTTTGAAATACCTACTATCCCAGTATTACTGGGTGTTGGTCTATATCCTAAAACATTTAATAACTCTTTTGTTATAAACGATAATTGGCTTTCACTATCTAAAAGCGCTTTAACAAAAATATTTCTGCCATCTTTTGTAACTAACCTAACTTTAGCAGTCGGCAAAAGTACTTGTAATTGGGGTGCCTTAGTAAACAAAGTTACCGGGCCTGAATTAGAAACTATTTCTGTTTCCACATGTAAAATAGTATTATGCTCTTCGTGGCATTTTTTGCACTTAAAATTATATCTACACTTACCTTTATGACTATTTAAACAAATTTTGCAACAATTATTATCACTAATATGGTTTATACGCTCCTCTACCGGTGCGAGTTGAAATTTTTTACAAGAATATAATTTATGAGGTAACTTACAGTAACTGCAACCTGTACCTTTTGTTGCAATATTTGTTACCTTGGACCCTTTCCAAGGTATTATAGTAGAACAACCAGCCTCCATACTATTTTCGAAAGCTGTAGCTCGTCTTTCTAAAAACTCGAAAAAATCTTTTAAAGTAGGTTGTATTTTATTATCCCTATCTAACTGGTAAGATCTATTGGTCTGCATGTCAAGTTTTCTTGACAATATACAAACTACAATGACATCCCATTTATCTACAGGTTGTCCCATATTTTTTAATGCAGCAATCTGCTGTTTAGCATTTGATATAAAGGCTCTTAGTTGAGTAACATTTTGAGACTTCATAGGAATAATATCTAATAAACTAATAATGTGATCATTGACAACCCTATTATAGTTATCGTACCGCTCTTTAATGATCTGTATTGCTTCTGGATAGCTTTCATCTACCATTGGTAAATGTTTAATTAAGTCGTACGCCTCATCCTTTAAAAAGGTACGTAAGTAGTACAACTTTTGAATATCCGCTAAGGACATATCATTATGTATGACCGCCTCAAACATTTTAATAAACGGACCAAAACTCATGTAACTTTTGCCATCAAATTCTGGTATTTTAATATTTGGCAACTTTAAATTCGAGGAACATGACTTTACAATATTATTATTGGATTGTGACTTTAATACACATAACCTTTTATTAATCATTGATGTGGCTTTTAAATATTTTTGCTCAATTTCTGACATATCTAAATCATCATCTATATCTACATTTAAATCCTCTATTTTTTCTATTGCTACATTAATCCTATCTTTTTGAGCTAATAACCACTCTTTATTATATTCTCCTTCGTCTTCGGAGTCTGCCAACGACGTCAAAATGCGTGTAATAGTACCTTTATAATTACCTCTTTTTGCAATAAGTTTTCGCATTTTGGCCTCGCGGACAAGTTCCACATCACCTTCTTCCATAATTAATTAATTTAAAAAAAAAAAAAAAACAATAATAATAATACTTAATTAAACACACTAGATATGCAAATACTTGCGGTTGGTAAGTATGTTCCCAGAGCTTGAATGTACGGACGTCTCCTGAAGCCTTGTATAGCTGCTTGTATGACTTCGAAACACCTTGTATATATTGTATAGGTATAAATGCAGTTTTATTTGTTTCGTTGTTATAGAAACGAATGTATAGCCGGTTGTTGGGTTTTCACACAACTTCTGTATAGCCGGTGTTAATAGATAGATATTCAATTGTTTTTTCAGACTTTGTAATATCGGCTTTTTGTATGAATTTGAAACCGATTTATGAATAAAATTATAATTTGTGCATATTAATTGTATAGAAAGTCAACTGTAAAACCTGTAATTATAATATAATGTTCTCTCCGTTTTCATATTCTTGATAACCGCTATAGCCGGCAACAATGTAACACGAAGAAAAACTAAAGATTGACCAATTTGAAGGACCAATTTGTTGTGGACTGTAGTTTGGATTGTGAAATATAGGTCTGGTTGAAAGTATAAAATACAAGCACTGAATTTAACTTTTTTATTAATACACACGAAATTATATTACAATGAAAATAAATGAAAATAAGACTGAAAAAACTATAAAATTAATACATTTGACTTAAACCATTTAATAACAACAACAGTGTAACCATGGCAACCGTAGAGTTGTCATGGATAAAAAATATAATTAATGTTGGTGCATTAATAAATTAAATAAATCTTTATGTCTCGAACAATAACTATCACAGAAAAAGAGCCCCATCATACACTCCTCTTAATAAGGTGCGACTTCTCGACTCAGGCATCTGATTTATAAAGCTCAGATACGGCCTTGTGTGGAATACTGTTCGCATCTTTGGGGTGGATCTGCCAAATACTTGCTGCAAGCTCTCGATAGTCTGCAGAAGCGTGCATCGAAAGATGTAGCGTCGTTGAGCGTGTTTTATCGCCTTTATCATGGAGAGTGCTCTGAAGAACTTTTTCATCACATTCCTCCTTCAATCAATACGGTGCAATCAACAACGGTTACGTAGATCCTAATTGTTGGCAATTGTTCTTGGACCTTCATACTGCTTTCGATCACAGATGTGAGGTCACATGCTCTCATAAAAAAAACTTACCATTAAAAAAAGTAGGTATATATGAAAGAAAGTAAAGTTATCTTAACATTATTGTTCGATTTTGGTAAATAGTCTATGGGCGATAATCTGTGGTCACGACTTTTTGACATGTCAGTCGTCCTAAAAAGTGTAAATGGTGGAGTCCTTGAATTAATTTTAGTTTTGTTTTTCTATTATAGTTGTTAGTCTAGCTAGTAGATTTGTGCCGTAATGTGATTTTGTGCGGCCTTCTAGACAATGAATAGAAATTGTGTAGCGTTTCGTTCGCCATGTATTAGGTGTGTTGTTCTTATTATAATAATGTTCCAACGTCGTATTTGAGTGGCATTTGTAGTGGTTGAAGACATCGGAGTTATTGCATCCCTTGGGTACCCAGGGATCCCGTTCAGAAACTAACCACAAGCCATTCGGTAAGTTTAGATTTTAAGTTATTAGCGGTACGAAACGCACCCATGTGAGAAGCCTGGGTGAGTTTTGTTTCCCGGCTTCTCGCACATTTCTGGTTGTAGCAGAGCGTGGTTTCGATCCACAGACCTCTGGGTTATGGGGCCAGCACGCTTCCACTGCGCTATTTATCAAAATCTAACAATTATATTAAATATTTTTCACGTCCCAATTTTTTCCCGCTGCGTCAATCTACTTTTCTTTGATAGGACCAATAGGAAATCTTAAAAAAAAAACAATATTCATATTTTCTCTGAAAAAAATATTTATTGATTAAATAAAAGAAATAAAATGTCATAAATATATCGCAATACCATAATTATTGCGGTGAAACAAGAAAATATTCTCGAAATTAAAAAAATGCAAAATAATATAATGATTAAAAAAAAGATTTTTTTAATAAATAAACTTTTCCCAGATCTAATTTAGTAGCGAGTAATTGTATAAGAATAGTGATCGAATCGCTAATCTTTATTACCACACTACGCGATGTGTCAAGTTGTCTCCCCCGTATCGCGTATTACTACTTTTTATTTCTATCGTTTACGTACCTACTTATAAAAGTGAAATACAGATTTGAATACAATTATATTTAATGAAAATTATACTCATAAGTAATAGGAGCCACCATGGTTCCGCATCTCTTTTTCTATATATATTAATTATACTCTATGCTGGCATCCGATGCCGGCATAGGCATACTTAATTGTTTAGTGGCCGGCATCTAGACATGTGAACAGGGCTTGCAACCGGTATTTAAAATACCTGTATATCGGTAATACCGGTATAATCAATTACGGTTCTTCTATACCGGTCTTAGCATCCCCCCTGTTAAAGAATCAACTTGGAAGGTGCACGATCTTAATTTGGCAGTCTTGCTCGATAGCCCTGGTTCCAAGCAAGATATTAACAGCTAGGTACAAACCTTCCAGTCTACGGTATACAATTACTTTGTGGAGCACTATCCTCCGGAATCCACATATGCATATACCAAGAAAGAAAATGCTTTTAAACTGAAAATTAGGCGTAAAAAGAAGGAGCTCATAAAGAAACTTCGCTGGTCCAAAGCGATGGGAGACAAGAACCTGTGTCACAAGTTAGCCAGGGCATTAAGATCTATTCTCAAATTAATCCAGGGAATTTGTCTCCAGATACAAGATAATAAAAATCAATTTAATAGAGCCATATCGTCAATATGGTTTTCGCCAAGCAAGATCAACGGGTGATCTTCTCGCGTTCATTACGTTATATTTGGGGTGAGGCAGTGGACAAGTGTGGGGAGGCCTTGGCAGTTGGTTTAGATATTTCTAAGGCCTTTGACCGCGTTTGGCACAAGGCTTTGCTCTCCAAGCTGTCTTCTTTTGGATTTTCGACGCGGCTATGCAACTGGATATCCAGTTTCCTCCCTGATCGTGGCATTAGGGTCCTAGTAGATAGCGTAGCCTCCGATTGGGAGTCTATTGATGCTGGTGTTCCCCAAGGATCAGTGTTGTCTCCTTGTCTTTTTCTTCTGCATATCAATGACCTATTGTCATGTGGCAACATTCATTGTTATGCAGATGATAGCACTGTCCACGGTCGGTACCTTGCTCAACGTCCACCTAGCCGCGTCCAAACAGAGGAATTCAGATAGGTTTTAATAAGTGAGTTGGATCAAACCCTGCTAAAGGTTTCGACTTGGGGTTTGAGAAACTTGGTCCAATTTAATCCGAGCAAAACACAATGTTGTGTAATGACGGCGAAAAAATCCCCTTTTACTCATTTTCCTTCTCTTCAGGGCACCCAGCTATCGCTTTTACCATCCCTCAATGTCCTTGGTTTAGATATACGTTCCGATCTTAACCACCGTAATTATATCGAGAGCATTGCAAAAACAGCTACAAAAAAACTTGGCATCATAAATAAGTTGCGTCGGTTTTTCACACCCAGGTTAAGAATAATGCTATATAAGGCTCAAATTCGACCGGTGTGGAGTACTGTTCGCATCTTCACAAATACAAATACAAATTTCTTTATTTAATAAAAACTTTACAAAAATTATGTTTGCGCAGTTCCCACTATAGGTTACCCTGTACACAGTAAAACAGTATCAGTAAAACAATTTTGGAAATACAATTATCTTGTACAATGTTTATGAAAGTTTGTATAAGCTTTACTAATTTGTGTGGTGTGTACCTCTATGTGTGTGTGATGTGTGGTGTGTACCTATGTGTGTGTGATGTATGTGTGCGATGTGTGTGTGTGATGTGTGTGTTATGTGTGAGTGATGTGTGTTATGTGTGAGTGATGTGTGTGTAATGTGTATGTGTGCATGAGTGTGTGTGCGCGTGTGTATATAAGTGTGTAAAAATGAATATTTGTGTAATTAGTGTGTGTCTAACTAATTCAAGTCAATACAACAAATAACTTCTCAGTTGATTCGGAATCAAACTGATTAAGCCATTTAATAACATTTTTTTTAAAAAGATTGGTGGTGCGTTTAGTGGACTGTATAGGGTGATGCTGGCTGTCCAGAACGGTGACGTAAATGTGTACCGTAGGTAACAAACAATTTGCAGGCTAGGTGGAATAGAATGAAATTGTGAGAAGGAAAATTAGGGAAAGGTACTCACTGCTGTGGCAACTTCCAGAGATGGTAATTTTAGGGCCCTCGCACGAGGTGCGCAAGGGCAGTCCAATAGGGCTATGTCCAGCCCCTTCCAAGGGGTAAACAATTATTTATGATGATTAAAATTGGAAATTATTATGCAGTTTCTTCCGCTTTTAATGTTGGTGTATTAAATTATATGTTACATGTAACAACACAAAGAAATATCACCAACAAACGAACACTGTAGTCTTCGACACGTGTTTCGCCTCTTAACGAGGCATCTTCAGGATTGGTTGGTATGGTTCATGGGTGTGGGTTTAAATAAATTTAGAATTGGAGAGCTGGAAATGTTAATTTGGTCATTTAGTAAGGTTGGAATAGAATTTTTAATTATTTCTAACTGCTCTAATATATTTAAATGCAAACCTTTCTTTTGATTGGAATGTAGAATTTCGAATTTATTTATATCAAATTGGTGGTCTGTATCTAAAATATGTTGTGCGAAATGGGATTTATCTGGTTTATTGTTCTTTATTGCTGCGATGTGTTCTTTAAATCTAGTGTTAAATAACGCCTGATTCAATTAAATAAATTATTTATGACACACAGAACTTCACAAACAAAAGAACTTCACAAAAAACACAGAAAATACACTTTAAATAGTCTGATTGTTCGTAAATCCTTTTAAATTAATTTATTTACAAGAGCGGCGGTGCGGTGCGAGTTAATGCGCATTAATTTAAATTAATTAATAGTCAATTATATTAAATTATTAGTCATCTTTTTTGCGACTACCTTCCGGTCGTCCATAGTGAGTAGGACGTAGGTATGGAAGGATGATGAGTTAGAGGGAGAAGAAGGAAGGATATACAAATGTTTGTTACGTTGGTACACATGTTTTATATTTTGTTTTTAATTTCTAATATTTCCAGGCGCGCGTAACCATATCTCCCCCTCCTGGAAGGGGATGAAATAATCCACTTCCAAATAGATAAAGCCAATTGAAGATCAATTAAAAAGCGGGCGAAAGCATTTAAAATATTCAATAAAATGTAATCCTAATAGAAAACATTCTAAAGCGGTATAAGATTATTCGTACGAGTACATTTGTATAAGTATTATATAATAGTAATGTAGTGCGGTATAACTTAAAAGGGACGCGGGTAAAATAATAGAGTAGCGGTTCGAAAATATTCGTATATGAAAGCGGGTTTAATAAGTATTTATAATCTAATATTAACGCGAGAAAAATATTAAAACAGCGATACGAAAATATTCGTAGTAATTAAAGTAAGCGAAACTTAAACTAAAGAGTAAGTTATAAAATTAAAACTAGTAGCTTAAAGTACAGTAGTTGATAAGGTTATTGAGTGGGCAGCGGGCAGAGCTTTACTAAAGCTCTTCGATAGATGCCAGAGCTAGTCTTTACATCTGCCACTCGTATGATGCCGTCAGCTCCAGGAAACGTTTTAATTATTATGCCAATAGGCCAGCGAAGTGGAGGAGCGTTGTCACTCTTAATAAGGACAACTGTTCCGAGTGCAATTGGTTGCGTTAATTTATTCCATTTTTGCCTCATCTGTAATGTATGTAGATACTCTAACCGCCACCTGTTCCAGAAGCTCTGAACAAGTTGGTCGACGAGGTGTTTTCTACCAAGCAGAGTGACTCGGTCATCAGACAAGTCTGCGGCAGGCAAGTGGTGTAATGGTGTTAAGGTTAGGAAGTGGGCTGGCGTCAGCGGCTGCGGATCAGCGGGATCGGAGCTGAGACGGACATCGGGCGCGAATTAAGTAAAGCTTCGATTTGCGAGAGCACAGTACTCATCTCCTCCATTGTATGAAGTTGAATACCTACTATTTTATTTAAGTGTGACTTAACACACTTAATGTTACTTTCCCACATCGAACCGTGGTGGGGCGCGTACGGGGGGTTTAACTTCCACTCTATGCGGTTATCATAGAGTGATTTAGCAAACGCATCTTTATATTTATTAGAATTAATTAATTCATAGAGCGATTTTAAATAGGATCGGCATCCTATAAAGTTAGTGCCGCAGTCAGAATACATTATGCTGACTGGGCCGCGGCGCGCAAGAAAACGTTTGAAAGCGTTTAAAAATACATCGGTGGACAGGTCGGAGGCCAGCTCGATGTGCACTGCACGAGTCACGAGGCAAACAAAAAGGCAGATGTAGGCCTTCTGAGGGCGCGCCCCGCGACGTCTTTGCAGCAAAACTGACAGAGGTCCGGCGAAGTCCACTCCAGTGTGCAGGAATGGCTTAGCTTCGCGGACACGACAGGCAGGTAGGTTACCCATGAGCGGAAATTCAGGTTTAGGTTTGGATTTAAAACACACGTTGCATAGATGCACTCGCTTTCTGATAAGATTGCGCGCGGAGACAATCCAATATTTCTGCCGCAGCAATGACATCAGCAAACTCGGCCCCGTGTGCAGGTTGCGTCGATGATAATAATCGACCAGTAAATTTACTAAGTGGTCATTAGCGGGCAATAAAATAGGGTGCTTAGCGTCATAATCTATGTTAGCGTTGAATAACCTACCGCCGACCCTTATGAGGCCGTCCTCGATAAAGGGTTGCAATTTTATAAAAATCGGTGATAAAGTTTTATTTAATTTTATTAGTTTTAATTCATTCGCGAAGTGTACTTGTTGTAAAACACGAAGTATAGCATGTTCAGCGATTTCAATATGCGATACATCAAATTTACGCGGGATTTTTTTTATAAATTTAAAAATGTATATAATTATCTTATTTAGTTTAGGCCAAGAGGACACGCGGCGAGCTAAATTATATAAAAAAGTCTTCTTGTTTATTATTATCTAAAGAAATTAAAACTTTAGCCTTTAGTTCAGGCGGTGTGGCGACCGTTTTAGGATCGAATGTATTAATCGGCCACTCGTTCACAGGCGATCAAAGGAATGATGGACCGCTGAACCAAAGATTATGATTAATTAACTGCGCGGGAGTAAGGCCACGTGACAAACAGTCAGCTGGGTTGTTCGTGCCTTTTATAAAATAAAAAATATTAGGATCAAGATTAGAATGAATCTTGGCGACGCGGTTGGCCACGAACGTCTGCCACCTGGATGGCGAAGAATGAATCCACGACAAGGCGACTGTACTGTCACAAAAGGCGAAAATATTATTAATTTTACATCGACTCGAGTAGGTATCTATAATTGTATTCATTAGTCTAGATAATATTAAAGCACCACAAAGTTCTAGCCGTGCTAGACTTATGGTCTTCACAGGAGATACTTTGGATTTTCCACATAAAATATTTATAGTTATTCCATTAGTTTTTTTATTTTGAACATGTAAATACGTGACTCCACCGTATGCTCGCTCGCTAGCGTCCGAGAAGCCTACCAATGTGACAATGCAGTCTGAAGTGACGCCAAGATAACGCGGGATAGATATTGTTTGTAACAATGGCAGCTCACTTTCAAACTGTTGCCATAAGGTAACGATGTTATTAGGGGGTTCGTCATCCCAGTCTATATTATGTTCCCATAATGATTTAATTATAAGTTTAGCGAGTAGTATAACTGGGGCGGCAAATCTCATCAAGTCCCAGAGTCGGGCTATAGAAGATAGAATATTGCGTTTTGTACATTTTCGGTTCTCAGGCGTAACAGTAAAAGTAAAGCAATCCGATGCAGGCATCCAGTATAAACCTAATACTTTTAGGTGGTCGTCAGAACTAAATTCTACGCGTTCACTGATACGATTCTCTGTAGGTATTTCTTGCATAAGTTGAAGTGCATTGCTGGAAAATTTCACAAGTTCAAAACCTCCAGAAGCAAATAACTGTATTAATTGTTTCGATAACATTACGGCTTCATCAGCTGATGGAGAGCTGAAAGCCAAGTCATCCATGTACAGAGAGTCTTTCTCCAGAACGGATGACGCGAGCGGGAAGCGATCTTTCTCGTCGAAAGATAATTGTTTAATAGTTCTCATTGCGAGATAAGGACTGCATCTCATGCCGAAAGTCACACGATTAAATTCAAATATTTGAAACGGGTCATGTTTATTAAAGCGATAAATAAAGCGTTGAAAGCGGCGATGATGATCATCTACGATGACCCTCAGATACATCTGTCTGATGTCTGCGCTCATCGCGACGGAAAATAATCTAAAATTTAAAATAATACGAAATAAATCTGATTGCAGATTAGGTCCCGTATGTATAATATCGTTTAACGATAAACCGGAGTCGGTTTTCATACTAGCGTCTAAAACCATTCGGGTTTTGGTAGTCACTTTATCGGCGCGAAATACGGCACGATGCGGGATTATGTAATGCGGAAGATCATCATTAGTTACTAAGGAAATATATCCTTGATTAATATAATCAGTGATTATCTGATCATATTCTATTTTAATCGACGGATTTAAATATAATCGGCGTTCGAGAGAAATAAATCTTCGTTGAGCGAGAGCGCGCGATTCTCCGAGTAAGGTTGTATCTTGACACAGAGGAAGGTTTACAATATAGCGGCCCGTACTATCACGGCGTGTAGTTTGAGTGTAAATGTTTTCACACTCACTTTCCTCGGCAGTAAGGATTTTAACATTAGGTACGTCTTCTAACTCAAAGAAACGCGTTAGGCAGAAATGATCAGTAGTATTGTCAAAGTTACATAAATAGGTACGTATAGCGGACGCGGTATTATTATTATTGTTAATGAGGGTAGGCGCGGAGCCCATTGTTAGATAGCCTAACAAAGTATTGACAGCGATGGGTTGCAGCATCGACCGAGCGGCTGATTGTATTAGGTAAAAGAATGCGCGCGAAAATATCACAACCTAAGATCATATCCACTGCGCCGGGCGAGCAATACGACTCGTCCGCGAGAGGTATATTATGCAAGTAGGTAAGTGACGCTGTGTCTATCTGGACGGATGGCAAGTCGTTTGTAATATAATCAACAATGTAGGGATTTAGTTTAAATGAAATATTTTTATTAACGCGGGAATATAATTGTAATGTAGTAGTGCCTTGTATATTGCTAGTAACGTCGCCGAGTCCACTGACATAAATATTTTGATTAGTAGAATAGAAAGGTAAATTAAGTCTAGAACAACATTGTCGCGTAATAATATCCCTCTGAGAACCACTATCTATCAATATGCGTACAGATGACGTTTGACCGTTATTGCAGCGCACATGACACACGGCGGTGCTAAGAAGTACGACGGAGCGGTAGGTATGTTGATCTAGGACTGCGGATGCGGTGTCAGGACTCGTCACATATAGGGACACAGCTTGTCCGGGCTCTACGGAAGAGATACCAGACTGCGGCGGA
The DNA here is from genome assembly GCA_947458855.1 of Monopis laevigella. Taxonomy (NCBI): domain Eukaryota; kingdom Metazoa; phylum Arthropoda; class Insecta; order Lepidoptera; family Tineidae; genus Monopis; species Monopis laevigella. The sequence continues at coordinate 27,585,137 of OX381584.1, read as the reverse complement.
GGCGGTGGCCGTGCGGGGCCAGCATTAGTACAAAGCTGGGTGAGCGGAGCGGGGTAGTTAGGCTGAGCGGGGGAAGTCATACGCGGCGCGGGGTTATTATTATTGAAGTGAAGTAATGAGTGATGACTTTTGCGGCATTGTTTACATCTATGTAATAAGTGAAAAATGTAATTTTATTATTTTTAACGATAGGTTAAATATAATCAAATTAATTAAAATTAAGTATTTTATATATTAAAAAAAATATATATATTACAATAAATAAAAAATTTCGTTGAGATCCTCCGATGCCGCATCCGTACCCGTACCGAGGACGCTGGCTGCATTTCCACGCTGAATTTCTATCGAAATTTTTTGCATGAAGAAAGCTCTAGCTCGGCGGTCTCCGGACTTTTCTATTAAAAATTTTCCCAACTTTAAACCAAATTTTATTGAGTCCGGAGACCATGGCCCAAGAGTTTCTACAGCAAAGGCTATAAATTCAAAATTTTGAGTAATATTGGTATATTTTTCCTTTTTTAAATTTTCTGCTTTAAGGGCTGCGGCACCGGAGGTTATAGAGGTGAGGGGGATATGCGATGGGGCTAATGTATCCGTACAGGTGGCATCCCATACGAGAGCACGACCTCTGTGCCACGGCACTATGGACATTCCGTCCGGCCTTTTGCCATCATCACGGCTGATCCCGGGAGGTTCAAGTATGCTAGGAATATCTGCCGATGCCAACGATTTTTTTATGATTCTGTTTATGTTGGCATGGCGAGACATCCTACCTGCACTTCTTCTACACGAGAGGCCGTGATGGCCGAGTTCGTCGACATTAGTGCCGCAGACACAAAGATGTGGTCTACATAGTGGAGCCCCTATACGAAGTAAAATGGCGATGCGGATGGAGTGCCTGTCTAAAAGAGTACCTAAAGAGGGGGATGGGATAGCCTCTAGCCATGCTCCTGACTCTTTGCTTAGAGATGCTAAAATTCTTGCTTTGTCTATTTCGTTATTTGAATTTTTTAAAATTTCTACATAATTACGGATGATAGGAATATCCCAATTTTTTTGGTTGGTTGGGTCAGATGGTTGGCTTGTTAAAGGGCATTTATTAGTCCAGCATTCTATTGCTTTTGCCAAGTAGCTTGTCTCACAGTCACCGAGTGACGGAAATAATATTTTACCCGTGAGAGCGATGCTAGTATGTGCTGAAGAAAGGAATGCTGGAAGAGAGATATCTGCTGCACTTCTTAAACCTATACCTCCGAATTTAACAGGTAATTTAGTCTGTATCCAAGCGTTTGAACTAACGTTAATATTCATAATTTTTTCAAAACATAATTTAATGGAATTATCTATTTCGTTTAAAATGTTTTCATGGAGCCAAAATGGGGAACATCTTAAAAAATAAGTAAGTCTAGGGATAGAAAAACATTTTTTTAAAAGAAACAGTGCTACATGGGGTGTAAGTTTTTCTAAATTTTTTGTATATTTAAGTAGATTTTCTTGTTTATTCAAAATCAATGGTCTCAGGGAATCGTTCGATAAAGGTGCTCCTAACAAAAAAAGATTTGATGAATTTAGAATTTCGAAATTTGGTAAATGAGAATGTAATAAATGTAATACTTCTTCGTGACGCTGATTATCGAGAAGGGGATTAAAATAAACTTCCGACTTAGATGTATTGATTTCTAGCCCTATTTCTCTAAATTCCGAAATCAGCATCTCTAAATCAGAAATAATAGTGTTTATTTTTCCTGCGATGACTCCATCGTCTAGGTACCAAATGTTCAGTTCGGATGTATTTTTTTTAATAATAGAGTGAATAGTATGACTAAACAACGCAGGGCCTAATGGGTCACCTTGTTGACACCCTTCGGACGATATGATAATGTTGTTGTTATAGAAAAGGTATGACGGTGTTGCATAGCTTTGGTGAATATAGTTGTATATTTCTGGAAATTGATTTTTAATGTTGGATAATATTGCAGTTCTATTAATGGTGTTAAATGCATTCCTTATATCTAACTTAATGAATACATCAAAGTTTTTATTTTCCTCGAGATACGTTCTTGTAGCGTGAACAGCTGTTTCGGCTCCGCATTTGACTGCAAAACCTAATTGATGTGGGGGAAATTTGGAAGTTAATGTTTGCGATAAATAAGAACATATAATTTTTGATATTAAGCGACGAATAGTACATCCCACAGCGATAGGTCTGATTCCCCCATCTTTTTTATTAAACGCTATAAGAGATGCTCCGAAAAATAATTGTTTTATTTCATCGCTTAAACTGCCAATTAAAATAAAGTTAGATAATTTATGTATTGAATTTAACAATTTGGATCCAGCATCACCATTATTTAAGGATGTAAGATCTTTTATGTGTTGTGGAGATAGTCCATCAAAACCACTGGCTGATCCTGACGGAAAAGATTCTATGGCTTTCATGACTTCAAAAATGGTTACTTGATGGCATTCTTCATTATTAATTTGAGGGGGAATATTACTAGATGTATACAATGGAGTGGGGTGTTTGTCTTGTAAAACTTTCAATGTATTCTCATTACTTTCAGCTATTGTATTATTGGAAGATAGTAGTCTGACTGCTCCTCGGATATCTCCTTCGAATACTTTTTGTTCAGACTTTTTAAAAATACATTTATTTTTGTAGTGATTATTACTAATATATTGTCGATATAGTTTAATTTATTATTATTTCTAACATTTTCTTTAAGTTTAGTCGAGAGTGTCTGTTTTTTATTCATGTTGGAAACGTGTAGAAAATTAAACGAATATAGAAAAAAATCTTCCCAGGAAGCTACGTTATTTTTGTTTATACAATTATTTATTAATTCTGTGAGTTTCGCGGCTAAAACTGTTCTAGCTGCACGTGGAATGCGTTTAATTACAGGGTAACAAGATTTAAATTGTTTGCATTTCTCTATCAAAGAAAAAATGTTATTACTTGTAGTGGGTGTTGGAACTGGTACAGATGTAATGTTTGATGAAATGACTGCTGGACTGGTGGATGGTAGAGAATGCTTATGAATATGACCATGATGAATTTTTAATCCACGATCACCTCTATAAAGTTTGCCGTTTTGGCAAAGATCACAAGACAGTAGAGACATTATGATAGAAAGACATAAAATTTTAAAAAAAAATGTTTAGTTAAAATTAATATTAAACTAATACCTACCTAACAAAAATAAGGTAATATTAAATATAACTAATTCTATTCAAAACCTCGTAAAAGTTGAATAAATAATAACGTTAAAAAAAAAAGTCCTTCTTCATTAAAATGTCTAAATCAGGGAGTATTGGTTTGCGGCTTTAGGACTCCAATAATATCAAAACTGCAAATTTGTAGACTTCTTTGTTGGGAAATTTTAGCTTTAATTAGTTACTGTAGGGAATTTCGTTACCGTTTCTGTTAGGTATATTATTTTCTTCACTAAATGTTTTCTTTAATTTTTATTGTTAATATATATTATAGATAATGGAAGATAGAATATCTATTTATTTATTTATTTCTTCTAATTTGGCGTATCCCTTATTGTTCCAAGGGCGTGTCTTCGTACTATATAATGCCTAATTTCTTAGTTTTCCTTTCTTCAAAAATATTTTCTTTAGGGAAGTATATGGCAGAAAAAAATATAATCACGTCTTACGGCGTCCGAGCCCTCAGAGTACCCGCCGGAGGTGTTTTATCCACACCGAAAAAGTGTTACAGTTAGGTATGCAATTAATTTATTGCAATTTTGTAAAAAACATACCTTGAGAACTAAAATAAAACTTTACCTGTATTTTCCTTGGTGGGATTTATCTTTTTAAATATTTTTTACTGTAAATTTGGCTAGATTAATATATTTAATAAATATATTTTTGATTATAACAAAATTTATTATGATTTTCGTGAAGTTGACGTTTAGTCTATGTAAATTGAAAATCTATGTAATGATTTACAATGGTATATAATATGTTTACTACTTAAGCAATTAGTGCATAATTTATTGGATTTTACGAATTCGTAACGTTCGAGCGGCGACATAGAATTGAAGTTGTCACATTGATATAAGTGATGTTGAGAGGTCTTGCAACAACAACAATTATTATTATTATTAGATTGTACATTTAAGAACGTACGAATTGTGTTTTGGTTCTGTGGTCTATTGTTATTATTATTATTACGAGGAGCGGCGGTTTTAATATTATATTTTATTTGAAACGAGTTTGTTCTGTTTACTAAGCGGTATTGGTCGTGAATGAAATGAATTAGTTGAGTACTAGAAGGATATTCAGTTTTATTATCGCGGATGTACATTTCGAAGGCCCTGACGGTGTCCACGTCCAGATTACGTAGCCCGATGTGTACGAACATGAACTCCAGCAAATCTGGTATGTTTATTTGTTTGAGTGCAGAAATAACGGTGGCGTACTTATCTACGAAGCCCTCCAGCGCGGCGGAGGTAGGAGATTGAACAGTAGGTAATTTTAATAATTGCTCAACGTATGATACGGCGAGCGCGCGGTTGTCGTTATATTTGTCACACAGAGTGTTCCACAGAGTGTTCCACAGAGTGATATAGTTATCACCTGTAGGTATTAACCCCTTGCATAGGGCCTGCGCCTTGCCTGTCAATCTCCCTACCAAATAATGTACTTTTTCTACGTTATTTAATTTATTATTATTATGTATGACGGATTTAAAAGTTTCGTAGAAAATCGGCTATTTATCAATGTCGCCGTTAAAGCTTGGCAACTCAAGTTGGGGTAGTTTTATTATTTGCCCAGAATTATTATTTTTATTAACATTGGACATTTTATTCAAAATTTGTTTTTCTTTGAACTTAATGTTAGAGAAAAGATCTTCGAATGAATTTAATAATTGATAATTAGGTTCCTTTTCAGGATATAAAGAGACTTCTAGATCAACCTTTTCATCTAAAATACTAATAAACTCGCTTCTTAATGAATCTATAGTAGCTACACTAGAAATAAATTCCATTGCATTGTCTTCTTTAATATTAATAATATTATCATGAATGGTTTGTAAGCGCTGAAAATATGAATACAATTTAGCCTGAAGCCTACCTACGACACGAGACTCGCGGGGTTTATCACCTTCCTTAGACATTTTAAAATATGTAGGTACTATTTAATGAAAAATAAAAAGAAAGTTATACGTAGGTATTACGAAAAAATAATTTTAATTTGCCTACAGGTATGAAATATTTAATAATAAGATGTTATTTTAGCGAATAACTATAGGTATATTTTAATATGCAATCATTTAAATCTGTATATAATACACCTATTGATAAATTAATACCTATATGACACAAAAAAATACATATTTTTAAACAGAATGTTTTTATTAGTGATTTAAATTACCTATCCGGCCGAAGTGGCCAAAAACTTATGGTGGCGCGTTTAGTGGACTGTATAGGGTGATGCTGGCTGTCCAGAACGGTGACGTAAATGTGTACCGTAGGTAACAAACAATTTGCAGGCTAGGTGGAATAGAATGAAATTGTGAGAAGGAAAATTAGGGAAAGGTACTCACTGCTGTGGCAACTTCCAGAGATGGTAATTTTAGGGCCCTCGCACGAGGTGCGCAAGGGCAGTCCAATAGGGCTATGTCCAGCCCCTTCCAAGGGGTAAACAATTATTTATGACACACAGAACTTCACAAAAACACAGAAAATACACTTTAAATAGTCTGATTGTTCGTAAATCCTTTTAAATTAATTTATTTACAAGAGCGGCGGTGCGGTGCAAGTTAATGCGCAGTCATCTTTTTTGCGACTACCTTCCGGTCGTCCATAGTGAGTAGGACGTAGGTATGGAAGGATGATGAGTTAGAGGGAGAAGAAGGAAGGATATACAAATGTTTGTTACGTTGGTACACATGTTTTATATTTTGTTTTTAATTTCTAATATTTCCAGGCGCGCGTAACCAAAGATAATTACTATATATTTTTATGTCCTTATTTATTAGTAAGATCTTGTTATAGAGTCTAGGAGATATAACATTGAAATGTCGTTGTGCAAATGCAGATTTTACTACAGGAATTGGATAGCGTTCAATTCTTTTGGGTATTAGAGAAAGGTGAGGAGATATCCTGCTTTGGAACCTACGAAGGGCATGTAAAATAAACAGTTTACGAACAGAAAGGACATTAGTTAGTATATGCAGTTCTGTTGTTGGAAAAAGATAAGGAAGTTTGAGAGCGACTTTTAGAATAGCCCGCTGCGCTCTTTCTAGTTGAATTAGATACGTCTTCGCTGGAAACCCCACGAGCAGATACAGTACGTGAGTATACATTGACATAGGGCTTTGAATATTGAAACTATCAATTTTTGGTCAGCTACATCTCTCAAGTTTTTAAATATGTAAATGAGTTTACGAGCACGAGCAGAAAGAGAGGAAATATGTTGTCTCCATTGTAGTTTGTCATCCACGATGATTCCTAAGTAACGAATATCATAAGCACGGTTTAATGTTGGGCAAACACAGATATTGTTATTGCCATCTGCATTACGGTTACATGGAAAAGTGTGGATTATTATTTTAAAGATGTCATTAGGACTATTGACTTTAGTTTTACTAAAACACAGATACTTAGTTTTTTGAGTATTTATAGACAATAAGCTATCTTCTAGTCAGGCTGTAATTTTGCAGAGCCCTTTCTCTGTTAGTTCTTTGACCTTAGACCAACTTTTATCATGAAATAAGACTACCGTATCGTTAGCAAACATTAAAATATCTGCTCCAGGGATCTTAATATTACATAAATTGTTAATATAAATAAGAAACAAGGAAGGACCGAGCGTCGAGCCCTGTGGCACTCCATAAGAACACTCAACACTTGGACTGCTGATATTTCCCACTCTTACATGCTGAACCCTTCCCGTCAGATAGCTTTCAAACCAGGTGAGTACGACTCCTCTAATTCCCATATTCTCAAGTCTCACAAGTAACAAAGGGATAGACACAGTGTCAAATGCCTTTTGTAAGTCAAGAAAAACACCGACACATCCATCACCCTTATCCAAGTGAGAAGTGAGAACAGTTGTAAGTTGGAGCACTGCGTCATCAGTCGATCCACCAGATCGGAAACCAAATTGGTTTTTACCGAGTAAATTAAAATATTCTAAATATTTAATTAATCTTTTGTTTGTCAATTTTTCAATTATTTTAGATAGAGTGGATAAAATGGAAATCGGTCGATAATTTGTCGGATTATTTCGCTCATCTGATTTGAAAATTGGACATACAGAGGCAGTTTTAAAAAGGGTTGGGAAAACGCCAGTGGAAAAAAACTTAAATTACATAAATATGCGATAGGTTCAGACAAGACATTGGAAAATAATTTTAAAAATTTAGCCGTAATTTTGTCCTATCCGGGTGCGCTATTGGAGTCTAACATAGTAATAGTTTTCCTGACCTCCATAGGATCTGTTAAGGTCAAGGCCATTGGCTTCACTCCGGTCCAGACCTCGGACTGGGCCACACCTATTGTACCAGTAATCAAAGCGGACGGTAATATTAGAATTTGTGGTGATTTTAAACTTACTGTTAACAAGTGCCTCGAAGTAGATCATTTTCCCTTACCACGAGTAGAAGATTTATTAGCCAAGTTACATGGGGGGCTAAAATTTTCCAAAATTGACTTATCACAAGCATACGCACAGTTAGAGTTAACGGAAGATTCAAAACAATTTACAGTCATTAATACACATAGGGGTTTGTTTAAATATAATTGTTTAATATATGGTTTGTCATCTAGTCCAGGTATTTTTCAACGTATTCTGGAACAATTAATGAATATACCTAAAGTTGGAGTTTTTTTGGATGATGTCATCCTAACAGGAAAGGATGACGGAGAACATTTAGAAACTCTCCATAAAGTTCTGGAAAGATTGCAAAGATTTGGACTGAAAATTAAAAAAGACAAGTGTGTCTTTTTTGCAGACTCTGTGACTTATTTAGGTTATGTGATTAACAAAAATGGAGTCCGCACTTCTCCAGAGAAAGTAAAAGCGATCCAGGAAGTACCTGTTCCAACCAATATTACAGAACTCAGAGCTTTTTTAGGTATGGTAATGTACTATGCCAAATTTGTTAAAAATATAAGCACAATTTTAGCCCCACTTTACGAACTGCTAAAAGAGGATGTAACATTCGGGTGGACAGAAAGTTGCCAACGAGCCTTTGTTAGAGTAAAAAATATGTTAACTTCCAGTGAAGTTTTAGCACATTATTCGTTAGAGGAACCCATAGTGCTGACGACGGACGCCAGCGCCGTGGGCGTGGGCGCGGTGGTGGCGCACGTGCAGCGCGGACACGAGCAGGAGCGCCCGGTGGCCTACGCCTCGCGCGCCCTCAACGCTGCCGAGCGAGCCTATTCGCAGATAGAGAGGGAGGCGCTCGCGATCATTTTTGGGGTGAGGAAATTTCATCAATATTTATATGGCCGTCGATTCATACTGAAGACCGACCACAAGCCCCTAGTGACGATATTTGGTGACAAGACCGGCATTCCTACGATGGCTGCGAGCAGACTGCAAAGATGGGCGGTTATATTGTCGGAATATGACTACGATATTCGTTACGTGCCTTCGGACAAAAACGGCGCAGACGCACTGTCGAGACTGCCCGTCGGAATCGAAAGGGCCAATCTAGAAGAGATGACTTATGCGCATTTTGTACAAGGGTTTTTACCGATTACGGGCGAGGAAGTCGCGAAAGCGACGGCGACCGACAAAGTTTTACAAAAAGTTGCCATGTATGTAAGATCTGGATGGCCGGACAGATGTGAAGAGGAAATTAAACCATACTATACTGGGAGAACGGAATTATATGCAGATTCAGGTTGCATAATGTGGGGATATCGGATGATGGGGATAGAGAGGATATTTTAAAAGAATTGCATACAGGTCACATGGGCATTGTAAAAATGAAAAGCGTCGCCCGGAGCTACGTGTTGTGGGCCGGCGTGGACGCGGACATCGAGCGCGAGTGCCGCGCGTGCGGGACCTGCGCGGCCGTGGCTGTGGCGCCGCCCCGCGCGCCTCCCAGCATGTGGCCGTACCACTCGGAACCGTGGTCGCGGTTGCAACTGGACTTTTTGGGCCCGTTCACAGGTAAAACTTTCTTGATTATAATAGACTCGTCTTCGAAATGGCTAGAAGCTATAGAGATGCATCGTACGACCGCCGCCGCAGTAATTAAAGTGCTAAGAGAAATATTCGCCAGATTCGGTCTACCGAAAGAGATAGGGGCTTAGCACGCGGACAACGATAAGATATATACCGACTCGACTTATACCGTCTGCTGTCGAAAAATATATCGAATTGGTGAGCACGCAAACCGACATCGATAAATTTCTCGAGCTTTGTCTACTAGTTAAAACAAGTGTGTTTTCGTTGACAATTTCAAAAACATTTATGTAATAAATAAATTATTATTACCTTAGACGATGCATTTATTTTATATTATTATTAATAATCGTTACAGAAATATATTTTAATTTAAAAAGATTTAGAAATACATATATTTAACAAAATAAAAATAAAGCCGAAGAAAACTCGGTACCTTGGCCTAAAAAAAAGATTTTGTTTTTTGGTGAGTTTTTTTTTAATTTATTAAGGCATTGGATAGGATTAAAAAAATGCAATGGAAAAAAATGCTGATAATCTTATTTTCATAATCTATTTCTTGGTTTGGGCATCCATATATTTATTTTAATCGTTGTTTCTTGAGGTTCCAGTTGTTCCAGCAACTTTTCTATAACACGCACATTTATAGACACTTAAGTATAACAGTTTTTCTAACGAGAATAAAACAATTTTGGTTCTGTTTTTCGCTTTTAAATCAATAAAAATATCAAAGCAAAAGTATTTTCGACACTTATCAGCACCTAAAAGAAACGTGATAAAAATTTTATATATATCGACTTTTGTCTACAATCTGATAGTTTAGTCTTCATGTTAATAAGCTGCGTGCTACCGTTTTCGATAAAAGTCGACATATATCTTCCAATGTGTCAAATTAGTCTATTCGGTATATATCGTGGTCGCGCGTGTTAGCTTTGTAGATATATGCTTTATCGATCGATATGTATCGAACCGAATGCCGCGCGTGCTCGGCCCCATAGTCTCCGACAATGGACCGCCTTTCGCGAGCGACGAATTCGCGCAATTTACGGCAGGTAACGGCATCCGGCACAGCTTCGCTCCGGTGTATCACCCGGCGTCTAACGGAGCCGCCGAAAACGCCGTTAAGTTGGTAAAATTGGCGATCAAGAAAGCGATCAGGTGGGCGATTCTCGCGCTTTCGACATTCATCTCGATTCGAGATTTTTAAATATCGAACATTAAACGAAATAAATAATAAATATTAATTAATAAATAATAAATATACAAATATTGAACAAAAAATGACATATTTAGTCATTTTTCGTTTAAAAATCTCGAATTGAGATGAATGTCGAAAGCGCGAGAATTGCCTACCAGAGACCGGACGGACACGGACGCGGCGGCGCAAATTATTATAATAAAATCTGTTATTATTGTTATTCATTTTAATGTATTAAAAAAAATAAAAAAGAAACGTTTTCGATGAAATTTCTCTAATCGAAAGTAGGGAGTTCTCTCCAAAAGGACATTCTATTTGCAGGTATAATATTTCGAAAAGATTTCAAAATATTGTCTTTTTTTTTTCATACCGTATGACCGACCTTACAACATAGAGTTCAAGCAGTTTTTATGTTAAATAACAGTGAAAACCCCGTTGGAATCCGTTCAGTAATTTTTACGTAATGCCAAGACAAACAGAAAAAAAATCTAGAAACCTTTGATTCTACTGATCAAATCAAACAACTTTTCCCATGGAACCATAATAATATAATAATAATATGAAGGACATTACACACACATTGCCCTGCTCACAAACTAAGCTCTAGGCTTGTACTATGTGTACCAGAAACAACGATATACTATAATATACGATATATTATATTTTATAAACACCCAGAGCATGACAAACTGTACAGAAAATCGTACTTATTTTTATTTGCCAGAGGTGGGAATCGAACCCACGGCCTCCAGATATAACGCCAACGGCGCAACATGCAACCATATATATTACAACCATGTGCCATAAATAAAAAAAATGGCTTCTCCATACAACTTGTAATGTCACAACAACCAATTTGTATGGAAGCCAACAATTTTTTAATTTGCGGCACATGGTTCCATGGTAAAAGTTGTTCAATTTGATCAGTATAGTCTCACTTTAATTCAAAGTACAACCTTCGAAAGTCAGTGTATTAAAAACGTGTCTAAAACCAAATCAAAGGTTTTTAGATTTTTTGTCTGTTTGCCTTGGCAACACTCAAAAACTGCTGAAAACGGATTCCAACGGGACTTTCATCTTTATATCAAGTGCATTTTTTTATGTCTAATGTTTACATACTCTCAGCGTTACAATTTTATAATAGTATATATATTTGGCATACCGTCGGCGCCGTGATGAATCTTAAATGGTTGCTTAGCAACTAAAATTCAATTTCGCAATTATTATAATTACACGTCGGTCACACACAAGAAAAAAGAAGCCCTGTTCTTCCTTTACTAATTCCATACTGGGCTAGCTTGAATAAAAAAAGTATTATATGCTCAAAAATGAAGTTTCATTATGTAAAAGTAAACTTCTGCAAAAAATCCTGCAGATATCTATCACACAACACAACAGCACGGTAGAGCTTAACGGTGAACCTTTATGGAAATGCTTAGATGTCTGAGTGGAAATGATATTGCCAAAATATATTTTAATAGGACTTACCTGAACGTCAAAACACGAAATATAACACGTTAATTTATAGGAGTTATATTCTTTTAAACACAGTAATTACAATAATTAACCTCTTTGCAATAAAAACAAACAAGTAATAATATAAACTGTCAACAGCAAGGATTAAGAAATAAACATGATTTAGAAATCCGGCCGTATACATCAAACCTTAAAGACCAAATTGATTCGCCGCTATGGAGCAGTATCTCAATTGGTCATCATAGCGTTTTGAGGAACTAATATACTAAGCGTCTTAGCGGTAAGTCAGTATGCGCCTCCCGTGTCCATAGTTGCCGCTTATAGGCTTAGCAAAATTGCATTCGTTTTTAAGAGATTTGGCGGTATTCAAATATTCGGCTATTCAGCTACGTAATACTGATATACCTCTAATACCTTTAGTGATTTTAGGTAAAATTGAGTTAGAGAAAATTTTCTTAGGGTTTTTTCATATGATTTAAACAAAATACTGCTATAAGGCTTAGTTCATTAGATACGTATTTCTTTAAGCTATCCGATGCCATAAAAATCAACTTCACGATTTTTTTTGAGATACCGCTTTTGCGCTTAGCAGGGGAGTATTGGCACACTTTTGGCACATGCTAGAAGGCCGCGTTTTCACTTGCTATACAGATCATAAACCTTTAACTTATGCACTTAAACATAAATCTGATAAAGCCAGCGCAAGACAAGCTAGACAACTGTCTTTCATCTCAGAATATACAACTGACATTCAACACATACTTGGCACAGAAAATGTTGTTGCAGACACACTTTCCCGTTTGTGCTCAGTTGAACAAATTTAACCATCACACGAAGAACTTTCTCTCGCTCAAAAAGACGATAATGAATTAAAATATTTACTTAAATCAGAACACCGGTATAAACTCAAACCGATAATATACAAATATACAAATTTATTGCGACTCTGACCAAGATAATATTAGACCATACGTACCCACGAAATATAGAAAACAAATCTGCAAATTCATCCATAGTTTTTCACATACAGGAAAGAAATCCACTATTAAATTAGTAAAACAGCGATATATATGGCCGCAAATGTCCAAATACATAAATTATTTTGTCCAAAATTGTATTTCTTGTCAGCAATCTAAAGTATAAGACATGAAAAAACACCTTTAATTTTTTTTACTGCACCTGATGATCGATTTTCTTGTGTTCACATAGTAGTCGGACCTTTACCAATTTCCTGCTTACATGCATAGACCGTTACACCCATTGGCCTGAAGCATTTGCCATTGAAGACCAATCAGCTGAAACAGTAAGCCGCATTTTTTGGGAGAACCGGATGAGTAGATTCGGTGCTCCTGTACAACAACAGATCAAGGAACAAATTTTGAATCCAAATTATTTAGATCACTTTCAAAACTTATGGGCGCAGAAGTGAAACATACAACCGCATATCACCCGCAGTACAATAGGTTGATCGAGAAATGGCATCGCACTTTAAAAGCAGCCCTTACCTGCAGAATTACAGAATCTAAATCCAAATGGACACGAGAGTTGCCAGCTGTATTATTAGGATTAATAACTATAAAAGAAGACTTACAAACAAGTCCAGCCCAACTCGTATACGGTACACATTTGAGGTTACCAGGTGACTTTTTCAAAACACCCACAGAACTAAGCATACCACCAACCACCTTTGTTGAAAATCTGCAGCATATATTTAAACAATTACGACCTACATCACCTACCTGGCATAGTAAACAAAAAATCTACAGTCATCCTGCACTCACATCAAGCCAATATGTTTTTCTTCGAGAAGATAAAGATAAACCACCTTTAACCCCATAAAGTTATTTCTCGAAACAGCAAGCATTTTAATATAGAAGTCAATGGACGAGATGTTACCGTTTCAAGAGATCGGTTAAAACCAGCATACACTAATTCAGATCCGTTAGTACAAGACGAGAATTGAACAAAATAATGATCAATCCATGCAAAGCAAAATCCTGCACCAAATTTGTAAGGTTTTTTAACGAGAATGATTACTTTTAATCCTATCAATTTGTAAATATGTAAATATTATAACATTATATTAGGAGGAGAGTAGTGTGGTGCTCTTTGCCTCTAAAGGAAAGCAATTGTCAAATGCGTAGTCAAGTAGACTTCTTATTTATTATTATTCTGTCACAAAAGAGATTAAAACAATTAATACAAAATATATTTTATCATTGAATAACTAATCCAAATCTTAAAGTACTAACGGCATTAACAATATTAAGTCAATACTAACAACGAAAATACCCCATAATGTAAAGCCACGAGAACGAGCAAAAAAATAAAATAAAAAATGTTAAATAAGGAGGGGGGGGGTGTGTGGTAATATATTTGTACTAAATAACGGCTCTCACATTATTGAGTCAATACTAACCACGGCAATACCCCATAATGAAAGGCCACAAGAACGAGAAAAAAATATAGTAAAAAAATATATATAGTACATATATAGTACAAAAACAAAAATTAAAAAAAAGGGAGAGGGGGGGGTATGGTAATATATTTGTACTAACGGCTCTCATATTACTGAGTCAATACTGACCACAAAAATAACCCCTAATGACAAGCCACCATCACGCACGCACGTACAATACACAAAATGAACGGAATTTCTATTGGTAGATAATGGTCTGCTATTGATACATATTGAGTTTAAATCAGTGTGTCTTTTGTTTCCTTTCGGTCCCATGTGTATCTTTATCCTTCGATCATATCGTTATCCTTCGATCATATCTGTGTCAGTTTGCTTTCGTTCGGTCGCGGAGTTCAACCGGTCCCATGTCAATCTTTATCAGTTTGATAAAGATTGGCATGGGACCGATTGAACTCCGCGACCTTTCGTTCGGTCGGCATATTGTGTCTCAATCAAAAGTTCCGAATGTTTTTTATCTTGGATATACCGAGATAAAGATTCATCTTTATCTCGGTCAGTTGACAATAACATATCTAAATGATTGAATCATTCGCGATTGTCACATGTCTACCGGCATCGTTGATTGAAAACGCCCACCTCTAGTGTTTTGTTTGTTTATATTTACTGCACTGCATTAATATGTTTACTGTTTATTTTTGTTAAATTTGAAAGAAAAGTTAAATTATTTTATTTGTTTTAGTTTCAATCAGATTTAATTCATTCTATTCTATTGTCTGGGACTGAACTTTTATTATTAAGGTGTCCCGTTTAGTGGTTTATAACCGTGCTTTACAACTATTGCGGTAAGTGTTTTTGTTGTTGTATTTAATTTATACGTCCATTATATATCATACGTCCCGTTTTGAACGGGACTGCGCCTTTTTTCGCTACTCCGTCCCGATGTCTCTCAAACTCAAGATCTCTATTCTGCCGCCATAATCAAGCGCCCATCCAACATTTTTTTTTTTCAAAATATAGTTATTACATATTCGGAATCAGTGAAAAAATGCGCATTAGTATTTTTATATTTTTTACTGCGGCATAATATCCTAAGAAAACAATGATAAAAAAGTCGCATTTAAAGAAAAAACAACTGAAAACTACATAACAAAGCAATTTCTACTAGTGTTGCTGTAAGGAGTGCCATACATATACTTGATGGGTGCAAGACTCAAGAAAAGTCAAAGTAAACCTTACTCAATCCTGGACAAAGCACAAGACTGGAACATATTCATGGAACATACATTCTAAATACATTACAAGATTCCAGACAAACTAGCAGTTTTAGCTTATAAACCAGACATCCTGGTGTACTCTTGGTACTTGAAGAAAGCAAAACTTATAGAACTCACCGTTCTGTGGGAAACAAACATACCTAAGGACCACAACATCAAGTCAACAAATATGTTGATCTCACAAACAAAATTACTGGAAACGGATTTAAAACTCAACTTTATGCAGTGGAAGTTGGTGCAAGAGGAATTCCAGCAAGGTCTTTGCACCGTCTATTGAATGTTTCCAAGATGGCCCTAATAGGATCATATAAATAGTATTTGGTTGAGTAGAGAGGGTAGTGAACACAGTGCAGGTGAGAGTTCAAAAGGCCTTTAAACCTTCCTTCGAGGTCTCAAGTCCGGGAACGCTGCAGTTCATTCCCCTGCCTTTCAACCACGCGATGGACCTGGCAACCGCACGGTGAAGCCATGGATTGCTAAGAACATTGTCTCAAACACAGTGCAGGTGAGAGTTCAAAAGGCCTTTAAACCTACTTCGCAGTCTCAAGTCTGGAAACGCTGCAGTTCATTTTATGGAGACACCATAATTTCCACAATGGCCTGTTTTGTGAAAAAATAAAAATGGTCACTTTAATCATACAACAAAAACATATAAAACTTAACTAAGTTTTATATGTTTTATAGACCATGTATAAGGTGGTTTATAGGTACATCAAAAGGTCAGTAATCTAACTCCAGACCCTCGCTGCGACCAATCAAGCATCTAAAACGGCACAGCTTTTTATTAAACAGCTGGACCTATATTTAATTATCCCAGGACCAATATATTTTATATATTGTAATACAGTGGTGTGCACACCTTTTAGGATTGGGAAGGCAGAATAAAAGAAACCACATTCCTGATAAATAAAGAATATATATTATTATTTATTAAGGATAGCAAAACAAAAGAAGAACAAGGAGCTGTTTGTAGTATTTAATCATGAAGCTAAAAAAACGCGCCCGCGCCAATGGAGTAAGCATGATACATAAATTGTTTCATAATAGTGCAATACCGGTGTCGCCAATTTCTGAGGCGAACAAATGAAGAACAGGGAAAAAGGTGTGGCTTCAAATGGCAGCTCAACGCGTCTGACACTTAAAAAACTGCTTGAGAAAAAAAGAGATACAAGCAAACATGAATGTGTGCGCGTGTCTATGAAGTGTATTGTTTTTTTATTATAAAAAGCTAAATATTAAATTGCATACTTAATAGTTTTGATAGTGTTGCCACCGACAACAAATATTATTGCTTATCGATATAAACCAAATATTTTGGGATTTATAGAGATCATCAAAGATAAATAATTATTTATCGATATACAATTGTAATACACACACATATCATCCCGGGGCCCAAGGTAACCAGCGGAGGGGTTTTAATCCCACCTCGTCGTAGCCAATGGTATGAGTCTACACCGAACAAGTGGCTAGCTCGTCGCGATGTTTTGAATAGACTCAATAACTTTGAAAGAATATACTTTGGGCTAATATGATCAAATCAAACAACTTTCCCATGGAACCATGTATCGCAAAAGAAAAAAAATGGCCTTTTACATATAAACTAGTAACGTTAAAATGACCAATTTGTATGGTGTATGGGGAAGTGTTTTTTTTTATTTGCGACATATGGTTCAATAGGAAAAGTTGTTAGATTTTATTAGGAGAACCTCATATTAGCCCAAAGTACATCCTCTCAAATCCATCCTGATAGACTCTTTCGCATTTGTAATACTAGTGGATTTAAAATATGTATGTAAGTATCATCACGGGTGCCTTACGGCGCCCGAGACCGCCTAGACGGCCCCAGGGTACCCAGCGGAGAGGTTTTAATCCCTCCTCGTTGTGCCGATGGTATAAGTCTACACCGAACAAGTGGCTAGCTCGTCGCGATGTTTTGAATAGACTCAATAACCCATCTATAAACAGTTTCACAAGTTGGTATAGTGAAACCGGGACCGACAGCTTAACGTGCTCTCCGAGGCACTATAGCGGTAACAAATGTACATAAATTAAAAACTCATTGGTGCACATCGGGATTCAAACCAGGGACCTAAGAGTTTTTAAGTCCAAGGTCTATACGTGGTGGCCTAACCAACTAGGCCACCACGTATATTAAGCAACGTAACGTATTTGTATACGTATCAGGGGCGCCGGCTTTTAGAAAACCTCATGGGTGCTCATGCTCATTTGATGACTCGAAAAAGTGGCGAAGTGTGATAACAGAAATGCACACTGATCGACCGACAAATAAATAAATGTCCTACTTACATACTGCATAGTTAATTACAATATCACACACATTGTCCTGGTCCCAAACTAAGGTTTTTTCTTGTACTATGGAAACCAGGGACAACGAAGGTACCACAAACACTCAGACCGAATACAAATATTTGTTTCATCAACAAACATTTGTGTTGGTGCGGAAAGTGAACCCGCGATCCTTGCGTCTCAACCGGCGCTCTAAACCACTGTGCTAAACTGGTCGTTGGGTAATGAAAAAACGCCCATCCCTAAAAGGCGATTACTGATCTGTTTCTTGATGTCTATTCTCAGGGGTGCTCGGCACCCACTGTTTATTTCTCATGGGTGCTCGAGCCCCCGAGCACCCACGGAGTCGGCGCCCCTGATACGTATACGTGAGCAACAACCAATAGGATCGCTTTATTTTTGGTAACAGTATTGAATAAAGCGGCCCTTTTGGTTGTTGCTCACGTATACGTATACAAACACGTTACGTTGCTACAATGCGCAACCCCATGGTAGAGCCTCAGAGCAATAACTGTGTAATTTGTCCTACATCAAATAATACTACATGTTACCTACTAAACGCAATCTCAACATTTTTGACCGACCTCCAAGAGGAAGTTATAAAAGTCGATGCAAACTACAAAAGGCGAAAAACAATTAAATCGTAGCTTGATTCCTCAAAATGTACTGAACATACACGGGTATGCTTGTTGGTTACCAATTTTATTCTCTTTTAATTGCCTCTACCCATTTACGTTTTAATGCCGGATCTTTCGGGAAACTGTATGTATAGAAAATATAATTAGTATTATATAAAAAAAAACAATTATTGTATAATATCTCATAACCATGAAAGTATTAACAAAAATCTAGTTTATCAACTATAAAATCACATCACTAAATTGTAACTGACAAACCTCGTTGGACGGTTCTGTTGTCGCCATACCTTTTGATTAAATTTAATTTGAAATGATTATAAATTATTTTAAAGTATCGAAATTCTCATTAAAAATAAAAACACATCACTAGTTCTTCAACTTCTAACTGACGCACATAGTTTGACAGTTACCGTCAGATTTCGATATTTTAATTATGGGTTTTATTATTATTTTTTATTAAGGTTTAATATAAGAAAAACATGTTAAATACATACTTGAAAAACGTGACACTAGGTACTTTTAATAGTAGTTTCTACACAGCTTTAATGCACAATTAACCATTTTTCGACAATAAAAGCGGAGCTCTTTGCGACTTTCTCCGCCGAACGCACAAATCAGACTGAGGATGTAAAAAATGTGAAAGTGTGTGTGAGTGACAAATTTGTTACTCGCGCGGCACCCTGCGAATTGAATGATGCTTACTCCAGTAGCGGCGCGCGGACGGGCACGGTTTTTACCTTCATGTATTTAATAATAAAAATAATGAAGCCTAATGTTACACAATATAAATTGTGTAAGAACAAAATTATTGTATTAAAATTATATTATATATGTATAAATTGTATTGTATCTGTTGGATCATTATTTAATATAAAACTTTTAATGTGAAATAATGATCTAATAGAGAGCTTTCAGTTAGCAACATGCTGGAATAGGAACCTAGTCGAGCTTGGTTTGTTATAAATGTACTTAATAAAGAATTGAATTGATGGTAAGCAGACATACAAAGTCCATGAAGGGGGTCGATCAATACATTGTTATTTAACATATTAATCTTTCCCACTATGCTGGTTAAATGATGCAGTTACGAAATAAGCGGCGTCAAAGACGTATTTGCATTACGAGTCTATTTTAACATCCTCGCTGCTTTATCTTCAAATGAGTCGCCCGTTTCGTAACCGCACCAAGAAAGTAGACTACCACCTCGACAATAAATCGTTGCATTAGTCCCTGGTAAACCGATGAATCCCCAGACTAAAACCGATATACTCACGAAGATGTCACTTGACGGTTTTTGCATCTGTATGGGCGGTGGTAATAACTGCTAGGCCGTCGCCTAGCAGTTATAGAGGTCTTCCTCCCACCTAAATTACGAAAATCCAGCTGTGACAAGGACGCGGGCGGAAACCATGACGTTGTTGGATGATTTCGCGCGAATCAAATAGAAGAAAGATGTACCTACAAATACATCAACACATTGGTTGTACACATCCCTCATAGTACGATGTTGAACGAATGTCCATGTATTTATTTTAACCTGGCACCTAGGTGTATGTACTATTATTGTTTCTGTAGCCCTAGTGTGAGTTTTATTAACATTTACTTTCGCGTTAACTATACTACCGCGTTAACATTTTGGCCAATCACATGCTTGCATTTTTAATTCCCCAAATTTTCGCTTGGAGCGCTGAACTATTTCCCATACAAATTTTAGTTAACTCAAACGCAAAGTAATAGTTAGAAAACTCACACTAGGGGTACTGGTAGTAGACTAAATTCAATTTCTATAATATTTTATATATTTTTACACGTAAGAGAGATTACTTTCACAAAGTAATCTCTTACTTTGTGAAAGTTGGAATTGTGCGACCTACGTATCCTAATAGTAGGTATTTAGCATGAAGCTAAAAAAACGCGCGGACGGGCACGGTTTTTACCTTCATGGTATTTAGTGATTTTTTTCAAACGTCATCCAATAAGATACATAAATAAAACACAATATAATAATAACTTGCTATTTTTCGCCTCATTAGGGCGTCTTCAGGCAACAATATTCACAAAAAATAGGTACAATATTATTTATTGAAAAAAAAATTGTCTCAAAACCTGGGCTCTATTTCATAAAGGCGACAATTGCAACAATTGTCGACAAGTGTCAAGAATAGTAGACTTATCGTGGTGATTCTTGTTTCATGAATTTTGACTGACTGGTGCGACAATTGTCAAAAAATGACAAGAAATGTCGACTAAATCATATGATGGATTATGTGCATCTGGATTGAGAGATCTTATCAAAACCAAACAAAATGACTATGTTGGCATTTCGTAGCATAATGTAGAAACTTATATATGAAATATTTTAATTTGTAAAAGCGAGGAAAAAAAATTAGCGTCCAAAAATAGGAGCTCTCAATCCTGACGTTTTTGAAAAAATATTAAAAAAATATTTTTAGAAGTCTTGTATTTACTCTATGTTATATTTTTTTGTACTAACATTCAGTACACACATCGTAAGAAATAATTATAAGAATTCAAAATATTTGGAGGTAAAATGAAGAAGATATAAGGCAAAACATGGATCTCTCAATCTAGACGTTTTAGATTGAGTGATCCTTTGAAACACCATGTTAGGCTGAGTAGAAGCAAAAGTTGATTATCCCAGCATTTAATAGTACTTCTCGACATTATCGCAAAAAAATAAATAAATATCCAAATGATAACCGTTAAAAAGTTATAGCAACTTCGTCATTTTTAAAACATCAGGACTGAGTGATCTATATTTTTACATATATCTACTTTTACTTTCATCGCACGGAAAATCTAAAATTCTACGAATTATTAAAAAAACATCTTCTAAATCCTGGCATTTAAACAATTTGTGTAAAGGTTGCACTTTATTAGATTTATAGATTCCAAATTTACCCATACAGCAGTCGTGTAGGGTGACCATGTTTTGTTTTTAATTTTTATAAAGCATGGCATATTATTTTGTAAATATGTATAGATTAACTTTCATTTTAATGCAGTAAGATTACAAGTTGTATGTAAATCAATGCTAAAAAATACATAATAAACCATTTGATTTGCCTATTGATTTAAGTGTATGGATTTCATCACTACAAATTATTGTCACTGATGACGCCGCTCCCCTGAAAGGCGAAGTAACTTAGATATTAATATATTTTGTTTTGACGTTAATTTAAGCACAGAAAACTGGAATACTATATTGTGTGAAGGTACTATGGAAGTATAAATATCAAGGAAATGCTGTAATAATTTTCACAAAGTACAAATTACTTGTTAAACGTTTCTCTGTGTCCAGTAATACATTTTGGATTATCACTTTTTGAGCATTGAATGGTTATAATCACTTGTGTTCTCATTTGGGTTCCGAATTTATTTATTTTTTCAAAAAAAGAACTCTTCTTAAATGTCTGTTTGTTTGTCGGCATGAATATATCGAGAACTGCTGGTCCGATATACTTGAAATTTGTGGTACTTATATATATTATATATATATATATATATATATATATATATATATATATATATATATATATATATATATATAGTAAAATATCTCCTAAAAGGTGTAGGTGTAAAAGAGTCCAAGTCAAAGATAAGCGCACGTTAGGCTGTCGGTTCTAGTTTCACTATATAAACTTGTGAAACTGTTTACCGATGGGTGATTAAGTCTAAAAAATACCGCTATAAGTTCGCCACTTGTTCAGTGTAGTGTAGACTCACAATTTGCTACGAGGTGGAAATAAAACCCCTCCGCTACCTTCCGAACACTCCGCGGGCGAGTTTTCGCACTTGTAATTTTTTTGTATTGACTTTGTGTCGCGGGTGCCTATATTGTGTTCTCATTTTTAGACAGGCTATTTTGGGGCTTAGGGTACTTCCTGGTTATTTATAATATTTTTTTTTTAAACATTACCGTTTTAAAGACATTTCAAATTACTAGGTTTTAAATGTATGTGGTTTAAAAAAAGTGTTTTTTTAAACACATTATTAGTGTTTACGGGTTTTCAGGAGATTCGACGGTTATGTTACGGGATTAGTCTGAGATTAAGTACCGCTTTTCAGGTAGCTCGAAAATTTGAGATCAGTCGTAATTACAGCGGCATCCAGATTTATTTTTAAGGCATCAATCTGTGGGTTTACCGTTTTTCAACATTAGTCTATGGTATTAGTAAACACTAAAATTTGTTTCGGAATCAATCTGAATTTGTATGGTTTGGCATGTGTTCATACCGAGTGCCAACAAAAAAAAACATGGTCACCCTACACAACTTGCTGTATGGGTAAAATTGAAACCTAAAAATATAATAAAGTCCAATCTTTACACAAATTGTTTAAATGCCAGGATTTAGAAGGTGATTTTTTAATTATTCGTAGAATTTTAGATTTTCTGTGCGATGAAAGTAAAAGTAGATATATGTAAAAATATAGATCACTCAGTCCTGATGTTTTAAAAATGACGAAGTTGCTATAACTTTTTAACGGTTATCATTTGGATATTTATTTATTTTTTGCGAATATGTCGAGAAGTACTATTAAATGCTCGCATAGTCAACTTTTGCTTCTACTCAGCCTAACATGGTGTTTCAAAGGATCACTCAATCTAAAACGTCTGGATTGAGAGATCCATGTTTTGCCTTATATCTTCTTCATTTTACCTCCAAATATTTTGAATTCTTCTGATTATTTCTTACGATGTGTGTACTGAATGTTAGTACAAAAAAATATTACATAGAGTAAATACTTCTAAAAATATTTTTTTATTTTTTTTCAAAAACGTCAGGATTGAGAGCTACTATTTTTGGACCCTAACTTTTTTTCCTCGCCTTTACAAATTAAAATATTTCATATATAAGCTTCTACATTATGCTACGAAATGCCAACATAGCCATTTTGCTTGGTTTTGATTAGATCTCTCAATCCAGATGCACATTGATGGATTGCCTAAGGCAGCATACTTAGCATTACAACTACGAATAAATGCTATTGAAAGTTATACCATTGAATTAAAAAAAATATTACGGTTGAAATTGCAGTTATAAAAAAGCTAAAGTTAGCAAAAAAAGTTTTGTTTTTTTTTATGAATTTGTCCAAATATTGGGAAGGCAAAGGGATCTAAGCCTATACAGCCTTTTGTTTTCTATGAGGAGTTTTCCAGTAGTTACTATTTAACGCAACAGATGGCGTTTAGTCGCTATCTACAAAAACTGTCAAAATAGAGAGCGGTAATATATAAAATACACCCAAAATTTAGGGTAAATAGGAAAACAAATACCTTTATACGAATAATTTATAAAATTTAATTAACTTTGTTTAACATATACACTAATATCCTGAGCACTTTGCCTTACGGCACCAACTTAAGCAATATTTTTTCTTTTAAAGATCATCATATTAGTAATTAAATTTGAATTTCTAAAGTACCATAGTCTTTTTTATGAAATTTTTCTTGACAGGGTATCTACTAAAGATTATAGAGAGCAAGAATAACGAGTAAGTAGATACATATAAAAGTGACAAAATATGGTAAAAATATAACACGTCTTGCAATACCAAAACTTAGTTTTAATTCATAGAGAATTTAGAGTCTATATTTGAGTAGTCTATATAAAAATATAGACTACTCAAATTAAGAAACAGCCTTTTTTGACAGTTTTTGTGGATATCTCTCCTGCTGCCATCTAGTGGAATATTTTGGAACCGCTAAAAAGAAAACTCCTCATTCTTCCACCAGTGTGGAAAGGCAAAGATCTTTAGACCATACGGCATTAAAAAAAAGAAAAAAATCATGATTTTTGATGTTTTTGTACTAAAATGTGTTTTTAGATTTATGTTACGCGCAACTGATAACAAGGTTAAGCAGATGATAACAAGGCCGGCCTGGGATGGGTGACCGCTTTATACAACGAGGCTATTTCATCATTAACACCGCAACAAGCTCGCTACTTGTTAGGTGTTGCCTCCGAATACCATCGGCGAAATGAGTATGGGTTAATCCCTCCGCTGGGACCCTGAGGCCGTTTAAACGGTTCTCGGGAGTCAAATAGGCACCCGTGATGGTATTTATTTATTTATTTTTTAGATTTATGTGTTTATTATAATAAAAAATAATATAGTTATGTAAGTTTATCAAATAAGGTGTTATTAAATGAAACATACTATATTAATTATACAGTATTTAACTGTTTATGATCGACAGTTTCTTAAAGACATTAAAGTAAATAAAAACAATGAATTTAATAAAAATAAAATATCTCAGGGTAGGTGGTATGGGCTCTAATTCATTTACTCATTCTTCTTACGTTGAATGAACCAAATAACAAAAATAAAACATTTAAAGAAAGGCTGATTTTTTTATGGAAAATAATTTATTCATTCAAAAAAAAAGGAAATATAGAGAAGACCTAAAATTGCTCTGCGAATGAAATGTTAAACATGTTCGTTTACGTTCATAATATTTTATTACCTATATAATATTTTTGTTCTGACTTTTTATTGTGGTTTGTATGACGGGCGACCATCTTCTGTTTTCTTGTTTGGAAAGCCTATTTTAGTCCTTAGGATTATTTTTATGCCTCCATAGAAATACCTACATATATTCATTAAGGTAGCATAATATACTAACGTATGCCTAACGTCCGGTTTCTAATAATAATAAGTACTTATGATACTTATAATTATAATTGTACATAGTTGAAAATGGCGGATTTCATAAACAGATCTCAAAAATATTATTAACGTAACATGTGCTATTAAAATACCCTATTTTCAATTATTTATGAATTTAAGGAATACCTACTAACTTTTTGTACCTATTTAAAAAAAAAAAAAAATCCCTAAAAACTCTATTAATAATTCTTCATAAACATTATTGTCACTATTACTTTTATTAACATCCATTTTATAATTTAATTCTGTAATTATTATATCAAATAGGAACACGGGACGTTATTAACTTGTCATTTAGTGACACAGATCTTAACTCATGTCAATTATACTCGACTATTTTACAAATATGTCGACTTGTAAATAAATTTTATGTTTCATAAAACAAATTTAACCAATTGTATACTGACAATAATAAAAATATACCTGTCGTGAAATTGTAACAATTGTTAACAATTCTAATGCAATCGGTCGTGTCAAATTTTTTTATGAAACGCATTTATGACAACTTGTCAGATTTCCATAGTAATATACTTGTCAATTAAAAAGTTATATGAAACAAAAATTACATAATTGTCAAAATGTCACTTGTCACCTATCACCTGTAACTTGTCGCCTTTATGAAATAGGGCCCTGGTCCTAAGACCATTACCAAATATGTAAGTAATACCATTTTACATCAACACTGGCATAGCTAAAGTATCTAGTAAACATATAGCACTAGCTGTTGCCAGCACTTAGTGTCATTTGGAACTTGTCGCCGGTGCCCATACAATCGCTGCCATGCTAGGAAGTGCTCTCCATAATGAACTTATAACACCAGTTTATGGGTATTACTTTTTTTGTGATTTTAGTGAGTACTACTAGTACTATCTACCAATCACTACAGTTTTTTTTTGACTGCATTAATACATTTTTTTTATACTTATAAAAAATATTAAAATAAAATGCTTTCTCATAATAATATTTTATTTTACAAATATTAAATTGTTACCCTATTTGGGGTACTTGATGATGATGAATTTGTCAACACTGAAATGATTAAAGTTATTAAATTAATTATAGGTATATTATATAATCAGAAAAACAAACAAAACACATATTTTTGAGAAGATGCATTAGGGGACAGAACAGCTCACAATTCTGAGGTAAATATAGCATTCTGTCCATTGTATGTGACTGCATTCCATCACGCAAATTTATCTTGACCTTGAAGTCTATATATTTTTTTAATGAAAAAGATATACATTACCCGTCATACACTAAATGTGCTGCAGTTAAAGATGTGTACACCTGCATTGTATTGATATTTATAAAAGTTGTCAGTTTTATTAAATGGTTTGATGTTTTTGTGCGATGTTACTTTTAGACGTAAGATATTTGTTCACTATTGCAGTTGGTATAGAGCATCGCTGTGTGGAAGGCCGTCACAACTTACAGATCCCATAAGGAACATAACATTTGGTAAGCCAATGCCGCGTTATATGTTCTTACTGTGTGACAAATGTTGTTGTTCGGCGTCCGTATGAGATCGTTCAATGCCGGTCTGTTGTCCGACCGATATCTCCATAGTTTGAGATAGAATATTGATATTTTGAAATGTATTAGATTTTAGTGTGTTGATGCCTAAACTAACTAATAGATAATATTTGATAAAAAATGCCCCCAAAGGGAAGTAGAAGGAAAAGTTTAATTTAAGAAATAAATTATTAATTTAGTAACTGTTTGATAAAAAAGCGGCCCAGCCTAGTGGTTAAGTCACTGCGCAACTGATAACAAGGTTAAGCAGATGACAACAAGGCCGGCCTGGGATGGGTGACCGCTTTATACAACGAGGCTGTTTCATCATAAACGCCGCAACAAGCTCGCCACTTGTTAGGTGTTGCCTCCAAATACCATCGGCGAAATGAGGATGGGTTAATCCCTCCGCTGGGACCCTGGGGCCGTTTAAACGGTTCTCGGGAGCCAAATAGGCACCCGTGATGGTATTTCATCAATTTTTTGGATATGTAGGTAAATAGATTTTTACTAAAAACTTTTTTATAAATCAATAACTAAACAAACGTAGATACAAATATTCGAAAGAAGAATGGGCATAGCCGATGTATTCCCAGACCCAGACTTAGAAGCCGCGTTCAAAAATAAAACTTATCCAGTTCGATACAGGAATACATATAATAAAATTGTTAATTACATCAAAGTTCGAGAAACTGGGAGAAAAAAGTTTTTCTCATTTGAATTTCAATTTGAGGTTATGTTATGACTGTTATAAGGTTAGTATAGCGAACAATTACGGCCCGCAAATTCTCGAACTCCCAGTTTCTCGAACTTTGATGTAAAGTTCGAGAAACTGGGAAAAAAAAGTTCTCATTTAAATTTCAATTTGAGGTTATGTTATGACTGTTATAAGGTTAGTATAGCGATCAATTTCGGCCCGCAAATTATTAATCTGCAAAATTATTAGTAGTGTTTCCTTGTGCTGCAGCATTGACAGAATAATAGTATATAATCTGACCTAGGCTGTATGGTTCATAGAACCCTTTGCCTTCTCTATATTTGAGAAAACCGAACAAAACATTATTTAATCTGTGGATGATATATCGTTTTTTTTTTTTTTTTAATTTATTTTAACATAGCACTGGATACAAGTCCATCGGCCGCATTCATTATATATTAATTAACATTACATTAAATTATTTCCAAAAAATATTAAATTCTAGGATTTTTTTTTTATAATGGTCCTATAGTTTTAATAATATAATCATATAAAGTATTAAAACAGTCTACATTACAAAGCAAATTTTTTAACTCAATAGGGCGGGTATTATCTAATTTGTCGCACAAATCGGCTGCCATTATAAGACGTTCTAACTTGAATTCTGGACATAATTATGAGCTGATTTAGAGCAAAATTAAATGCTCTAAATCAGCATTATTTTCATCGCAATAATTACATTTGCTACTTTGTATTATATTAAATCTCTTCAAAATTGCAGGAGTCCTTAAATGACCCAGTCTCATTCTATTTATTGTAGTTATAAATTGTCTATTAGTATATGTTATTTTGGAAAACCAGGGTTTAGTAGCAATTGTAGGTTAAATATACGTGGTGGCCGAGTTGGTTAGACCTTGGACTTAAAAACACTTAGGTCCCTGGTTCGAATCCCGGTGTGTACCAATGAGTTTTTAATTAATAAAAAATTATGTACATTTGTTTGACAACACCACTATAGTGCCTCGGAGAGCACGTTAAGCTGTCGGTCCCGGTTTCGCTATACCAACTTGTGAAACTGTTTATAGATGGGTTATTGAGTCTATTCAAAAACATCGCGACGAGCTAGCCACTTGTTCGGTGTAAACTCATACCATCGGCTACGACGAGGTGGGATTAAAACCCCTCCGCTGGGTACCCTGGGGCCGTCTAGGCGGTCTCGGGCGCCGTAAGGCACCCGTGATGATATGTTATGTTATGTTATGTAGGTTGAATTTCATTATACCATTTTCCTGATTTTTTAGTAACTAAGTGGTGATTCCAAAATTCAAGCCAGGCTTTATTTTTTAGATTCGTGATATAAACAAAACTGTCTGTAAATGGAATAGTAAAATCATTAATTAAAACTTCATTTATACCCTCTATTGCTGCTTTATCAGCAACTTCATTTCCCACTATTCCTTTATGAGCAGGAATCCACATAAATTCAATATTTTTTTCATGTTCACTAACATCAACATTGTCTAAGTTTCTATTAAGATTTAGACGTACATTTGAATTGTTATTTAAACACATTTTATATATTACTTCTCTTATATCATAAATTATATAATTTAACTTATATTCTAGTTTAGGGAATTCAATACATTTAATTACACTTAGTGAATCAGATAATATTCTAATTTTACTATAAATCTTAAGGCTGTGTAGATATTGTAGAGCCTTTAGTATAGCAAAAGCTTCTGCTGTAAATATACTTGCATTAGTATTAATTTTAAAAGATTTAATTATATTCTTCTGGGGATCATAAAAGGCGGATCTTACCGCATTAGATGTTTTGCTACCATCTGTATAAATATTATAGCATTTATTTTTATCCAATTCATATAAAAGATCAATATTATTATATACACTAGAGATATTTACATTTATATATAACATTTTGCTTTCAGGCGTTCCTAAAAAGCATGGCCAATAAGAATTAGAGGTTAAGTCTGTAAATGTATTTAATAAATTTGTTATAATAGTGGTAAAACTTGGACAATGATTATATATGAGGTTTATTCCACTTATCAAATTAGTAGATATTTGTGTGTTTAGATTATGGGCAAAATTAATAGAAGATAGGGTATATTTGTAAGGGCTAATTATTGATTTTAAACAAAATCGACTGGCAAGATATAGTCTTCTAATAACTAGTGGTTCTATTACAGATTCAACTTCCATAGACCTGATTGGTGTTGAGCACATTGCACCTAATATTATTCGCATGCATTTGTTCTGTATAATATCAAGTTTATTTAGTAATTTAGGATTAGCATACATATAGGCCAGACAACTATAATCGAAGTGACTTCGTACAATACTTTTGTAAAGAATTATTAGAATATTTGGGTCAGCACCCCATGAACATCTAGCAAGACATTTCAGAATATTGGCTCTAACGAGTGCTCTTTTACATATATAATCAATATGAGAGTTAAATTTTAACTTTGTATCCAATACAATACCTAAAAAATTATTTAAGTTTGTAAATGGAATTTCACAGTTATTAAATTTTAATTTAATAGAGCTATTCATTTTATATTTGTTAAATATCATAACAGAACTTTTATTAGGGTTAATATTTATAGACAACTTGTTATGGTAGTAATTATGTAATTGTTTTAAAGCAACATCAAGATAGTTGAAGCTTACATTTATATTTTGATTTGTATTATATAACACTATATCGTCTGCAAATTGTAAAATATTTACATTAGTAGTATCTACATATTTTTGTATTTGAGACACGTATAAATTAAATAATAGAGGAGATAACACAGAACCTTGCATTACTCCTTTATCAACTGTCATTGGATCGTGTAATATATTATTAAATTTAATATGTACAGTTCGATTATATAAAAGACTATAAATCCATTTAATTAATTTGCCTGGAATGGATAAATTATATAATATTTGTACCAGAATTTGTAAATCTACTGAGTCAAACGCTTTTTGAATATCGAGAAAAACGCAAACTGTTGAAGAACTATTTTGAAAGCCATTTTTAATTTTAGTTATCAACGTTGTAAAGCTTTCAGATGCACTTTTACCTTTTCTGAAAGCATATTGAGTTTCAGGAAGAAGACCATTTGATTCTATATACCATTCAAGTCTAAATTTGATTATAGTCTCAAATAATTTGCCAATGCAGGAAGAAAGCGATATTGGTCTATATGAGTTAGCATCATTTGGAGTTTTGTCTGGTTTTAGTATTGGAATAACGCATTGTAATTTCCAAGAAGAAGGAATTAATTGTTGATGCCATAATTTATTAAATATTTGTAATAATACATTTTGCGCCTTGGTGTGAAGATTTTTTATTAACAAATATGGAAAATCATCTAGTCCAGGTGTCGTATTTTTCCTTGTTCGCAACGCAGCTGTAAATTCTGAGAATTTTATATGCGATAATATGTGTGAATTATTATTATTAGAATTAAAATAAATTTCCATGCTATTGCTAAAGTTCATATTATTAAGATTAGATTTAGGAGCTATGACATTTTTAAAATCTGAAATCCATTCATCATTTCTATTCATTTGAGGTTTTGTTAAAGAATATTTAATTTTTTTAATAAACTGCCAAATTCTAGACACCGGGGTGTTCCTATTAAAAGAAGTGCATAATGCTTTCCAACTTTCAGATTTTTGTTCACTAATAACTCTCTTTTTTATAGCATCTGCTTTTTTA
Organism: Monopis laevigella; assembly: GCA_947458855.1. NCBI lineage: Eukaryota > Metazoa > Arthropoda > Insecta > Lepidoptera > Tineidae > Monopis > Monopis laevigella. The sequence continues at coordinate 27,554,025 of OX381584.1, read as the reverse complement.
TACAATATATAGTTATTTATAGTAGGATTTAATCTATATTGTTTGAGAGTCCCTTTAGAATTATTTACAGCTTCTATACATTTTTTATTCCACCAGGGAACTGGTTTTTTTAATAAAAATTTACCATTAGATTTTTTTACAGGAACGTGCTGATTTTTTAAGAAATCTAATTTATTACAAAAATCATTATATACAGATAAAATATTTACATCATTAACATCTAATTCAGAAAATAATTTTTCTGAATCTTTATGAAAATTATTCCAATCGGCTCTATTATAAATGTATCTCAAATTATCATTACCGAATTCATAAGTGTTAGCATTAGTATTTATATTAATAAGGGTGGGGAAGTGATCACTTCCCATAGAATCATCGTATACGTCCCATTTACATAATGGGGCCATTTGAGCACTAATACACGAAATATCTATAGCAGAAGCTGATTTGCTTGGTGAAGTTATTGTTGTTAGAAGTCCAGTATTTAAGATACAAAACTCAAGTTCGTCTAATAAATCGTAAACTTCTCTACCTCTTGACGTAGTGGAAGAACAACCAAAAGCCAAATGATGGGCATTCATATCCCCTGAAATTAACATTGGTTTGGGAATTATGTTAATTATCTTTTTTAATTTATTCATATTTAACCTATTGTTATTACCAGGAGGACAGTATATACAAAGAATTGACAATTTACATATTGTAGTTGAAATTGAAATACATAAATTTTGTATATTTTGAAAAAAAGGGGTTTCGATTATCTGGTATTTTATATGACATTTGATTAAAATAGCAACACCACCGTGTTCATTACTTGCACTCTTAAATATGAAATGGTAACCTTTTATTTTAAATGAAGATGAAGATTTCGTCCAAGTTTCATTCAACAAGCATATATCAATATCATTTTTGTATAAGAAATCTATTAACAGGGGTTTCTTATTATATAAACTTCTCATATTATATTGAACAATTTTTAAATTAGATTCACTTGCTTTAGACATTATAAAAAAAAAATACTAGTATAAGTAACTTTTTTTTTTTAAACCAAATTAGATAGTAATATTTCTTTAATTTTGGTTCGAGTCATAGGTTGATCTGTACCACTATTGGTCAACTGTATAATAGAATTAAGAATAGCTTTTAAAATTATTTCATTATTTACAATATCATTATTATCTATTTTATTACTTACAACCGCAATATTGTCCATTTTATTCCTATATGCAATAGTTTCACAGTCCATTTTATCATTTTTATTATTATTTACAACCGTTGAATTTTTCTTTTGCAGCGCAGGGAAAACACGTTTATAATTTGCAATATTCGTAGCCATAGAGTACGATTTATTTCGTTTTTCTTCAATTTTTTGTTTTTTAATTGGGCAATCTCTAGAAATTGCCAAATGAGGTCCACCACAATTCGCACATTGTATTATTTCACTATCACAGACTTTATATGAATGTTGACCAGCGCAGGACGAGCACATCTGATCATTCCTGCATATATTTGCCGAATGATTAAATTTTAAACATTTATAGCACTGCAAAAGTGGAGAAAAATATTGATGAACTTTATACCGCCATAAATTTATATATACATATTGAGGTAAAACAGTCGATGAAAACGTCACAGTAATTGTGCTTAAAGGTCCTAATTTACCATCACTATATTTTTTAAGAAGCGCCTAATTGCCACTATATCAATATCACTCGATAATTGTTTATATAAATCCTCATTGGAAACCTCTTTAGGGAAATACCGTACAACTCCAATTTTTTCTACAAAATGTGCCGGAATATAAGCCTTTAAATTATAATTGTTAAGAAAACTGTTCATTTTAAAAAAATCATTTGCTGTATTAGCCTTTTTAAACACAACCGCTATTTTTTGTGCATTCACTCTTTGCATACGGTGGATGCCCTTAACGTTGTCCGTGAACAGTTGGGTAATCGAAATTGGATTTCTATTCCCAATTCGCTCCTGATCCTTAGATTCAATATACACATAATATTCCCCCTGAATTGAATTATCAGGGTATAGTCTCGTATAATTTTGTTTTAAAAATGGTTTATATTTATCATTGTCCATATTCTGAACCTGTTCACTATCAAGTCGCCTCCTTTTAGGCTCATCACTATTTTTACCGCCACTTGCAGGTCCCATTATGGAAAAATACTAATAACTCAAATTATATTTACATATTTTACACTAAACAATTAATTTATACTAATAAATAACATTAATTTACTCTAAAAGCATAAAAAATAATTCACTCGGTTTGACTTCCCGCCAAAAAGTCTCGATGATATATCGTAGCTCTTTTTTTTAATTATTTATTTTAACATAGCAATGGATGCAAGTCCATCGACCTATCGTCGCTATATATTTTTTTAATTTTTATTCTGTTCATCCGATTAATGGATAAAGGGCATTCAATACTATACGGCCTTTTCTTTTTCTTTTAAAATAATGTGAAATCTCTCTTTATTTTGTTAAATCTCAATCCAGATAAGCAAAAATAATATATTTCAATGTATAAGCATTTTTTTTTGCTGCATAATGTTTATTGTCCACATTATAGAAAAAGCAAAGAATCAGCACGTAACAAAAGTTTTCAGAACTTTCCCAACTTCTAAAGAAAAAACAACTGAAAACTATTACCTACATTTTTTTTCCCAACTTCTAAAATTATTTTGAATACTGGAAAAGTCTATTATTAAGTAAGCATATCGTTGTTTGTGAACGCTAAGCTTTTACGGTTGGGTCCATAATGGCCATTGTCCTTTTGTCTATAAGTAGGTATTTAATTTTCATTTTGCTTCGCTTTTATTATTTAAGATATGGGTATTACGTTATCAAGAACATAATATTTTGTGCAAACAGAATGCGCTCTTGTTTTATGTTTGGAAGTTTTGTTCAATGGTTTCTGTGGGCATCAAATACATTTTTAACTTCAACGAGCGGGCTCGTGATGTGAAGCTATTGATTATATGCAAGCACCTGTCCAAGTTACTATCTAGGGCCGTTCACGCTAAACATGTTCCTACGTGTCTAGCGCTAGTCTGTGTAATAAGAATATTTGAGTTCCTTGATGATTATTATTATAAAACTTGAAAACAAGCTGTCACACAGTTGACCCATTCATTTCTAGAACCTTCATCAAATTTTGTTTAATCTATAAAAAATTGTCAACAAATCACACCATTATTTTCTTGATAAAATCACGATTGTTGTAGCTTTTATTTTTCATGGACACATTCACTTGGTCCTTAAAAAACACTTAAGTTAAAGGTTAAGGTTTTGTCTCTTTTACGCAAAGGTATGTATTTGTGTAGCTAAAAAAAGAGATAAAACTGACTATAACAGAACTCTCTAAACTGTTCGTCGAGGACTCCATAAGTAATTGTTATGAATACTGTCGGCAGCAAACTTATTAATAAAAGAACAAACTAAAAACTGAAAAACAAACAAATTCTTGTAACGATCTAATCCGGTCGTTAAATATAGGAATACCTATTTTTTTTATTCGGGTTCAATATGTACCCTTTTAAGTAAAAAAAAATGGTAGCGGTAGGTACTCAACGACCGACAATACTTACACGACCGGATTAAACCGTTCTCTGCAATCTATTGTGTCTACTTGCTGTAGATAATGAATGGTGTTCGCATGCAACTAGTTTGGCCGCAGAGATCGCAGGCCCAGTGGTCAATTAATGGTAACTTGTGACCAAACCTGATATCAACCCAATTAAACATCATAAATGCTTAAGGCGGTGCACTCAGTGCGGCCACTTCTGCTGAACTACGGACGCGGTGTGGACGATATACTTACTCTTGCCATAAATAGTGTAACAAAGAAAAAAACAATTTTCTATTGCAAATAACATTTATTACTTTTACAGTGTGTTAGTTTAATACATAAATATAAAACTATTAAAAATATAAAAAGCTTATTCGAAGTGGTCTTCATTGGCTGCAATACAGTCCTTTAAACGTTGAGGCCAGTTATCAATAGAAGCACTCACTCTTTTCACGGGAAACCTCTTCACTGCCAATCGTATGGATTGTTTTAGGGACTCCAAATTATGGCGTTTAGAGCAAGCCGTGCTCTCTAAAACTGACCATAAATCATATCCACCGAATTAAGATCGGAACTAGACGACGGCCAGTGTTCAGCTCTGATGAAGTCCGAAACGTTCGCTTCCAACCAAGACTGCGTAGACCGAGCTTTTTGACCCGGCGCCTAGTCTTGCTGGAAGGACCATCCTTGATGGTATCTTGATACACTTGTGCCGATGTTTTGATACTATTTTCACAAAAATATGGCTCAGTCACTCCTTCATAGCTAACACCCCACCATACCATCACTGAAGTCGGATAATGCCTACGTTGCTCTGTCGACTAATTGGGAAGCTTCCTTAGAGATTTTAGCATAAATATTTTGTTTTTTAAAATGTTGCTCAATTGTAAAATGAATCTCATCCGTAAACCGTAAAGTCATCTTTTAAAATACGCGACAGGGTTCTAGGTGCTATTTTCATCTCCCGAGATAAAATCTTTTGCTTTCGGACAGGATTTCTTCGAATTATTTTCCTTACTGCTTTGACCACCTTTTTCGTACGAAAACTACGTGGACGGCCAGATGTTTTTCTGTCACAAATAGAGGAGGTCTCATTATACCTATTAATAGCCCGGTACACAAACATTTGACTAATACCAAGTGTATGTGAGAGTTTTAAAAATTATATTGTAATATAATCAAGGGCTATATATGACACCGTGCACACAGTGGAAACAACTTTATTATATCGCATAAATATGTTTTATGGTTTTTTTAATGTCCGAAGACAAATAATATTGATATGTGGTTGGTGGTGGGCGCGCCTTAACACTGCGCGGAGGTGACGCCCGCACTTTTGCTTTCATCTCAGTCTTCGTCGGCACTGCATTGCTTAGTTGTTTTTCGGAAAACTGCTTTAATAAGGGTTTACAATTAGGTTGAGACAAACATTACATTCATTATTGCACATTATCCTTTATTTAATTAAATAAAAAAAAAATTATAGTTAGTTCCTATTTACAAAAAAATATTAGTTATAAAATTATAAATTTTGTTTCAGAAAAAATGCGTTGCTTACCCGAAGTGAACTCTTTTTTATTCTTCTTTGGTCTTAAAACCGGGACAAAGTTAATAGGATGTATACATGTGGTAAGTGTGAATCTTAATGTAATAAACTAATATCAAAAGGGTTTACATATAATATCTGGAAAAGCACTTTCACTCGAAATTTAGAATAGTTAGGTCTTGTAGACCCACACGTATCGAAAGGAGTAAAAGTAAAGTATTTTTTAAGGTAAAGTAAAGAAGGATCTGCGCATAACGCATCCAGTGTGCTCAGGCCTTTAGTGGCAGGCATTTGCCGAACGCTATCTACAGAGTCAGAAATGGGTTGTGTGTGTTTCAGATAGCAGCGCTGGCCTTCACCATAATATGTGGGACTCTGGCCGAAGGTTTCCGCCAGAACCTGGGCACGGTGGAAGACGAGGACGGACTCTACTCGTTCTGGTTTCCTGTGGCCGTCACCATCTGCTGCATCAGCGTCGCGCACGATGTGCTCGGACTGCTGCTCTGTATCGGCGCTCAACAGGTTTGTTTCCCCAAGGTGCACAGTAGACAGTAAGGGTAACATTTCCGTCACGTTTTCTTTTAATAAACAAATATAATAGTTTTTCTCTGTTTGGCGAGTATCTGTAACTCCTACCGACTAGGAATACATTCGCTCGGGAACACACCTTTATCTGAAAGGCTTCTCTCGCTCGGTGGGGAGTCCGATAATGAACCAGATTATAGGAGATTATTACCTACCCTCGTCCAGAAAGCGAGCAATGTCTTACTGGTGTTTAATGTATTTATGCAATATGTCCAAAGTACAAAGGTGGACTAAATGCCTAGCTCTCTACAAGTTCATCTCCGGGACCAATTTGATGATGATATTTCAGGAAAAGCCCTCTCTGGTTCGCATATGGGTGCTGATAATGTGCATTCTGTGGACGCTGGCCGTGCTGGCGCTGATCGTGATGAGGCTGATCGCCCACGAGGGCCCCGTGGGCTGGGACCTGGCCTGGTCCATCATCTCGTCGCTTACCTTCTTCGGTGAGAGATACACATGCGTAGTAACGACCCGCCGAACCAAATACACCAAATAAGACAAAACGTCAAGTTACTGGTTTTCAAGAGACTTATGCATTTATATAATGTTTAAGTCATAATCTCCTGTCAGGGTGAGGTTACGAAACGGGCAGTTGATTTGACAATAAACCTGCGAGATATTAAAGTAGACTCGTAATGCGAAGTTTTTTTCTCGCTGCCCTTTTCGTGACCGTATCATTTAGCGGGGATGGTGGGACTTACCAATGTTGTTAAACAACAGTGTATAGATCCATCCCTGCATTCATGGAATTTGTAAGTCACCATTGGGTAGACACAGAGTCACATATATCCTTCGATATATTAAAAACAGAAACTGAATGAGAAAATGACAGATTGGAATCAATAACAAATTGCAGGTTAGGTATAGAATAAATGGTAGTATATATCCGAAAAATGTCTAGTATATCACAGCCCCAACCTTGCTAATATACTATCCTACAAGTTTAATATAAACACAGACATGATATCGTAATAACAACAAAAAATATTATTGGTTTATATTTTTGTTGTTTGCCTTTGTAATTTGTATGCAATAAAGATTTAAATAAAAAAATATATATAAACCACTTGGTTACAATGATATCGTAATAACAACAAAAATATAAACCACTTTGTTACAATGATATCGTAATAACAACAAAAATATAAACCACTTTGTTACAATGATATCGTAATAACAACAAAAATATAAACCACTTTGTTACAATGATATCGTAATAACAACAAAATCAAAACCACTTTGTTACAATGATATCGTAATAACAACAAAAATATAAACCACTTTGTTACAATGATATCGTAATAACAACAAAATATAAACCACTTTGTTACAATGATATCGTAATAACGACCAAATGGCTTCATCGAACACTATGGGCGTTTAGTGAATTACGACTGATAAAAGAGACTGACGGAGAACCTTGAACGTTGCAGGCTTCGTGATGTACTGCATCATCACGGCCAACAGCTACTACTTGGCCCTGAAGGAGAGCCAGGCCCTCACCGAGGCCGCCAAGCCCATCAACCAGTAACCCGTCTCCCAGAAGGTATTTACAGGATTTGCGTGTAGGCAGCTTATGAAACATATAATATACTCTATACGTACAGGCGGTTGTTATTTTATTTTAATATTAAAGAATATTAAATTATGAATAATATTAGTTATAAATGTGTTTATGTAGAGTAGCGATTAAACCGTTGTTAAGAAATTAAACCGTTTGTTTAAGGGTCGTTGCACTAGTGTTATACAGTGGGATTACAATGCATTTTAATACAAACCCTTTATAACGAATTTATTTGTTATTTTGTTACATAAATAATAAAAAACTTCTGAAATATATGGTCATAAATCTGTCAAACAACATGACTAACGGCAACATGTGTTCAGAGATTTATTCTTCTCAAAGTGTTGCTCTCTGAATGCATGCTATCGCCATCATGTCATAAAATTCAAATATTTGGTTTGATTTGATTTTAATTTTACTGGTTTTTGTTTAATATTAAAACTTCATTAAAGGCATCCCGGACACACTGTATAAGCGCATTTAATTTTAATTGTATTTAAAAGGTACTTACGTGCAATATATTGCCTACTCTTATTTATATTCTTTGTGATATATTTATTTATTATGTTTTTATACTCTTATTTAATATCTCCTTATTGTTTTACCAATATATTTTTTAAGTATTTTTAACTTCTTTAGATCTTTATTTTTATATTAATATTAACAATTTATTATAAGAATTTATTGCAAGTACATGAAAGTGCCATAAAAGCCTGTTACCAGTGTTACCAGTGTTTGCGACTTACAATTATATTATTACTTCTCAGCTATCATTATATATGACTTATATTATCCTTTCCCTATTATTTTTTATCCTATTATCCCACTTATACTTTATTAATATCAACATATTGTTTAATACCTGACATTGGCAAAATTGCGCGCGAGGCGTAGAAGCCATTTATTAAAAGAAGAAGACGGATTTTTAATAATCCGTTTAAATATTGAACAGACAGACTGACTTATATGAATGGCATATATTATTGTATTGGTTACCAATTTGATAAAGTTACGTAACAATAATAAAAAAGTCTAGTCAAAAATATTTCAAATAACGACTGTGGGGCTTAGCATCACCACATCGATATAGTTTGACCTTCGATAAAATGAAGTTTATGAATGAACATTCATTCATATAAACAATATGTATCGAATTTGTCGATTTATCGAGCCTATTGATGCTATTGTGAGCCCTCTGTTGCATTAAAAACCCATGTTATTCCAACCTTTATTATTTATATCATATAACCCTACATAACAAATATAACGTGTATCAGTGACAACTACGACCACTTATGAAATAAATAAAAAACAATAGCTTATGTTCAATTTTTAAGAAAACTATATAGTTATATGGATCTCAATATATATTTAGTTAAGAGTATTATTAAAAACGTGTATCTGGCAACACCTTAATGTTATTATATCATAATTTTACAGAAAACAACTGTATTAAGGACACATCGCGAAGTCTGCGCTCCCCATACTAAACGAACTATATCACTTCCAGTTTGTCGTAGGAATTATGTCGGTCATTATTATACGTCGTGGACATTTTTATTATCAAAAAAATAACTTTTAATATTATAAACAATGGTACAAAAGTATTAAGTGGAATTAAAATGAGTTTATGTACAGTTACCAATATGAAACTATTAACAGCCTTGTTATATATATATACTGGAAGTACGTTTGTATGGGACGCGATTTATTCCGGTGTCTAGAATGCTGGCACCAGAAACCCTGTTTCCCAGCTTAAGTCTTTAAACGATGTACCTCTTATGATTACCCCGTGAACTTGCTTACTATCCTATAAATTTAGGTAACCCTTTCGAAAGAGAAACCCCTATGTTTAACAGGTAAGCCTGTAAGACTTACTCTTAAAAAGCCACCAAAACTATGGTGCTATTCTTTTAGAACTTTGGATGAGGGAGGGAGAAAAAAAAATTGATGGTTATTGCAGTAGATTAACATTGAACCTTTCGCTGACAAAAAAATATTTTTAAGCTAAAATTAGTCTTATTATATTATACAGTAATACCAAAATCGTTTAAAACCCTTCAAAATATGAAGGGGTTTCCCATTCATTGGGTTACACTTTCAAAGGCATTTGATTACCTCATTTGGTAAAGTTTGATTGGGGTAATGCTTATTTTAATTTCAATGGGTAAGCGCTTTATAATTGACGTTTGAGGTGCAACGGGTTTGCTAAGCGAACCCATAATAAGAACCCCTGAAGAGGATATAGGTCCGGTCCCTGCTAGAATGCAATACATTTGTTGTGCTCTTAGAGTTCGTAAACTGAAATTGTCTAAAATCGTTTTTATTCATTGCGCTTTTACCGGATGTGGTCAACATATTGAATATACAACATATTGGTGTTGCCAGCTAGCGGTCATTCTCAAATAAATTAAAATGGCATCAATACTTATACAAAATGTGATGTCAGATATACGTGGTGGCCGAGTTGGTTAGATTTTGAACTTAAAAACGCTTAGGTCCCTGGTTCGAATCCCAGTGTGTACCAATGAGTTTTTAATTAAAAAAATTATGTACATTTGTTTGACAACACCACTATAGTGCCTCGGAGAGCACGTTAAGCTGTCGGTCCCGGTTTCACTATACCAACTTGTGAAACTGTTTATAGATGGGTTATTGAGTCTATTCAACATCGCGACGAGCTAGCCACTTGTTCGGTGTAGACTCATACCATCGGCTACGACGAGGTGGGATTAAAACCCCTCCGCTGGGTACCCTGGGGCCGTCTAGGCGGTCTCGGGCGCCGTAAGGCACCCGTGATGATATGTATGTACTTATACAAAGTTCTCATGTTACATAAATAATATGTTTATTGTTTAATATTTTTATTTATACACAAATAAATATTGCACAAAAATATTTGTACAGAGGTACTACCTACCAGCTAACCTTTAGGAGAATGGAAATTGTAATATATGATGCCCAGAGATAACAGAATAATGTAAAAAGAAAGCAAAATGAACTACATATATACGCAAACATATATATAATACATGAAACACATAAATAATATAAGAAAATATATATATGCTTAAACCTAACCTCAATTGTGATAATAAATAAAATAAATACCATCACGGGTGCCTATTTGGCTCCCGAGAACCGTTTCAACGGCCTCAGGGTCCCAGCGGAGGGATTAATCCGTCCTCGTTTCGCCGATGGTATTCGGAGGCAATACCTAACAAGGGGCGAGCTTGTTGCGGCAATAATAAGAAATGAGTAATATTTTAAAAATGGCGTGAGACGGGACTGTCTGATGTTCAATGCATTTTATACATTAGAGTAAATGTGATGCAACCCGTTAGGAGCGCCCCGCGCTAGGGGTCCTGCGCGGTGGGGGTCGGCAATATTTACTTAATTTAAATACACAATGTTGTGTAAAGCATATAAAATAAGTTAATAAAGGACAATAACAATCTTAGTATTGAAAATATAATTTATTTATATAAAAAAAATAAAGCGATCGCGTTATAAATGAAGTTTGGTGTAGGCTGGAATATAATCAGGCTTTGCTTTTTGTTCTTATACTATAGCGTAATTGTATATGCCAATATTCCTAAAATTATGTTAAATTCCTACCAAAAATTAGTCTTTAAAAATATTGATTGGTGACTAGAATATATAATAATAACATTGGCCAGTGGTACAACCACGTGCTTCCAAGACCAATTATAAAATGTGCTTTTATTGTGAACAAAATATATGTTAAAGTATTGCCAAATGTAACTGCTTTTGTTTTATTCTAACACCTTTATTCATAAAAACTTAATCGGGCGTTTACATAAAATGGTTTTTTTTCTCTTTTTTTTTTCAATGTGCATGATTTTTAATAGAAAAAAATAAAACATAATTTTAACCAAAACGCTCAATGAAGTTTTTTATAAATCTCTTAAACATTAACCAAAAGGGTTAATAAACGCGGAGATACTTTAGTTGACTTCAAATGTTGGCAGCCCTACCACCGTCTGCTGGCAGGTATCCCTATGTCTGGTGAGGATGGGGTGGATCGCACATGCAACTATTATTGGATTCCCTTCACGGCAACAAAACAATTTTCTGCACAGTTTGTCATGGTCTGGGTGTTTATAAAACATAATATGTATTATATCGTTGCTTCTGGTACACATAGTACAAGCCTAGAGCTTAGTTTGTGACCGGAGCAGTATTTGTAAATTGTCCTACATAGTATTATCATCCACTTAGGATAGGTCTTCAGAGTATGTTGGCTCGCATCCCAGAGTATGGTCACAGTCAGCTTCTTATAACGAAACCTTTAACTTTTCAAAATAACGAAATCTTATAAAGTGACATTAAACAATCTGCAACAAAGGTAACTAAAAGAGCCAAGCACTCTATTCCCTTGTAATACACGTGCTCTTGGCTTTATAGTGTGTAGCATATATGCTGAAGGTTTTAGCAATTTTTATAATCTAACGGTATATAGGTACCTTTAATAGAAACAATACGGTCGCTGTATTCTACGGTAGGAAATAATTATGACGGTAGTGTATTTGTTTAAGGGCTGATTTTTCAATCGTCAGATAAAGTTATTCGATAGTTAACTTGTATGAAGAACTGTCAAATTTATTCTTTCTCCATACAAGTTATCTGTTGGATAACTTTATCAGAGGATTGAAAAATCAGCCCTTAGTATGATACCCACGACCAGATGTAGCCATTACAGTTACATGTTGTAACTCACAGATTGAGCTAACATCTGGACCCCTAGTGTGAGTTTTCTAACTATTACTTTGCGTTTGAGTTAACTAAAATTTGTATGGGAAATGGTTCAGCGCTCCAAGCGGAAATTTTGAGAACTAGCAATGCGGTCGTGTGATTGGTCAAAATGTTAACGCGAAAGTAAACGTTAAAAAACTCAGACTAGGGCTACTGGACTACATCTTACTATTGTGAGTATACGATAATATTTGAGTATTTTAGAATAAAAAACTGTATATAAAGAAAGCAATAATCAAAACTACATGCAAGTAATTCAAGCAAACAAACGTACATTATGAATAATAAAACACAATCCAGCTAAAACAAATCAAAGTCAATAAGTAGGTACATCAAATAAATTTCATTAAACTATTGTGGTAATAATTAATAACTTGGAGAATATCTTTTTAAATGAAGACTAGAGTCAAAGATTATTTTTATTGCGTGTGGATATGTCAGTGGAGAACTTTCCTAACATCTAAGCTCGTTATACTTGTGCTCGGTGCTTTGTCTAATTCCAACTTTTGTGTTCTTTTTTTAAATTAAATAATACCAGAAAAAATAATTTTAGTTCCGAGGTTCCCCGCGATTCTTTTTCGCGCATTTATACCGACTATTCAAGTTGTTTTGGCTTCTTAAAAAAACATACATGACATTGTACAAATGACATTATTCTGTCACAGTAGGTTTTTGACAATTTCTCATACAGAATTTTACCGAATTGTTATAAACAAAATAATCGTGTATTAAAAATACACTATTAATATCGATTGTTTAAAATGGGAGACCGTCCTAACATGAGCGATACCAACCTGCTGCTGACTGTGGAGGACCTCATCAACATCTCCATGGGTCCTATAACAGTGAGTACTATTGTTTAAAATGGGAGACCGTCCTAACATGAGCGATACCAACCTGCTGCTGACTGTGGAGGACCTCATCAACATCTCCATGGGTCCTATAACAGTGAGTACTATTGTTTAAAATGGGAGACCGTCCTAACATGAGCGATACCAACCTGCTGCTGACTGTGGAGGACCTCATCAACATCTCCATGGGTCCTATAACAGTGAGTACTATTGTTGCAGAGCGCTCATACATTCTGCTGCTTTAACGCCTTCAGTTCCGGAAATCGTGTTACGTCCCAAAAATCCCGATTCGGGATAATAATCGAGCACACTTTTGATTACAGGAAAATAAAGTCAACTTTAAAATGTTGCAAACCGTGCTTCATATTTTGGCCAGACAGCTGCGCATGCTCGAGGTAAAAGTGGAGATTAGACCAGACGCACCAGCATCCAAGAAAAAGAGAAAAGGAAGGAAAAAAGGAGGCGATGGTCGTGGATCGCCTCAAAGGAAAGGGAAACGCGCGTCTGTGAAAAAAGATCGCAGTCCTGGCAAGGAATCTGAGGATGAACGTAGGGAAAGGAAAGCCTCGATGGATAGTAGAGGCTCTTCCAGAAAGAGAAAGGGGAAGGAAGCCAGCTCTCCGGACGAGGCAGGCACTCCTAGGAACAGAAAAGAGAAGAATGATGGCACAGAGGATGAAAAAAGCCCTTCTAGAAAGAAAAAGGGGTATCGAAGGGGAAGTGCGAAGAGAGCTGATACTGGGTCCAGCGATGACGAAGACGGGCGAGGTTACAGACAATCCTTAGATAATCATTGTTAAGGGTTCAGTTTTCTTTTTCTAAAAAGGTACTCGGGGCGCCCATCTGACTGTCTGTCTGTCTGTATGAATATCTCGATTTATTTGAAATTTCCATCCTCTATGTTTTAGATTATTTTAAATGTATCAATCTATGAGAGAAAAAATAAAACCAAAACTCCTCCGCGGGGGGGCGACAATTTTGTATTTTTTTATCGATTATTTTTAATTATTTTAGAAAAACGCAGAAGGACCGTTGGCGAAGACTCTGATGCCATTGTCGATGTAAGTTAATTTTTTTGTTTTTTTTTAACATTAATGAGGGCGAGAAATCGCTGTGCGGCGTCATACCAAACCATCTTAGTTTAATAAACATTAAAAAAAAATCTCCAAAATAGTACACCAATGAATAAACAACCTGAGGCTCTACAAAGCAAAAGTTGTGATAGAAACTTTGAGCCGTTTTCTGTGTCACATGTCTGTAAAAAATATGCACGAGTAAAATCTTCTTTACTACTTTAATTTTATAATATTTTAGTATGAAAGACGGCGACGAAAAAGCAAGAAAAGTATTGATCGAGGCGCTGATATTTCTATAACAGGTATTTTGTATTTTTTTTAATATAGTTATACTTATAATGTAAATTTACCTACTTACATTTTTTAAATAATCTTTTATAGAAATTGAACGCGATAAAGAGAAGATTTTAGTTGGTAAATTACATTTACTTTTTAAATACGATTTATTTATGTGAACTATTTTTGAACTAGGTAGTACTTACTATTTGGGATTTTTTTCAGTTGAATCAGGAAGAGGTCGAGATAGAGCTTCAGTAGCTCTGTCGTCAGAGAGAAGTTAGTTTTGTTTTTAAATGTAGGATTTACTACAATTATGTAAATTTAAATGGTGAGTTCTAAAACAATCACCATTTCAATTTTCCGCCAACTCTTGGTGAAACAGAAAGCGGGGCATGAGGCCTCGTGTTCTATAATACATTCACAACTTCACATTCCTCCGCAAGCCGCGACGGACGCCTTGATAGTGCCACCACAAGCCTGACCACTCGCAGCGTCTTAATGTACCATCCCGTGATGGTACATGATGGTGTCGGTACCTCGGCGCTCGATACCACCTAGAGAGCCTCAGGATACCCAGCGATGGAGTTAAATTCCAGAACAAGTGATCAGCTCGTCGCGATGTATGTATAGATAAAACCCATATGTAAACAGTTTCACAAGTTGGTATACTTATTGAAACTGAGACCTACAGCTTAACGTGCTCTCCGGGGCACTATAGTGGTGGTGTCACCACACACTGAGAAAAATATACCCAAGTTTTTAATATGAAATCAGCGCCCGCTACGCGTATACCTCATAAAAAACGACTAGGCGTCCGAACCAATAATTTATCCGTATTCCTTTCTTGCATAAGCATTCTAATATATCATTACTCATCCTGTGAAAATCGAAATGAAATTACGAGAAATTAGTCGGAGTCATACGTTAGCAGGAAAGTTTCAGTAAAAGTTGACCGGCATGAAATGATTTGCATGTAAGACATCATGATAACTTATCGTTGCAACATTTAACATGAAGAGTTGTGATATTTTCCCACTAGAAGCGCCTCGTAGTATCATGACAGAAAAGGCATTAGTTAGTTTAACGACATTGCATTCGTAAAGACTGATCTTATCGGCGTAAAACTTAAAATTTATCGATTAACCGACGATTTTCAATTACATCAAATATCCATTTTTCTCAGTGCAATACTGTATAAAACATATGAAGAATCTCATCTACGTCCAGTAGCTGCACCAAGCTTTCGCGACCGACGCGACGGCACAGTGTGCTTTCCATGTAGGCAATTGAATGATTTCTGTACGTAGCGGCAGGGAGACCGCTGCGCGTGGGCAGTGTGGAGGTCGTGTCCAGGACAGAGTTCCAGTCGCTATCCGACAGCGTGCGAGACCTACAGGAAATAGCTGGACCATTCCCCGACCCCACTATGCCGGACAATGAGGAGTTGATGGCGGACCTGGCCAGGGGAAACGCAACACTCACAGAAACTATGCATAATATGCAGGTAAATTAATACCCTTGTGGCGAAAACCCTTATGTACTCGGGCCGTGAGCTTCCCACTTGCTTGATCTTTGAACCGATAGTGGAAGAAGCATAGCCTACCGGAGTTCTGGCATTGCTGGGTCGGCGGTTGTTGCCCGCTTGGCCCATTCCTGCTTCTACCACACTCGAGCTATTCGATTCTATTGACGAACTTTGCTAATTTATTAGCACTGGCTGCCATGTCTACCGTAACTCCTCAGGTTCACATCTCATAACGGACGTGTGGAAAGGTATTTTCATAAATTTAATCCGCCGCCTCATCATCTCACCTGTTTAACTGTAACTTCCAGGACGGCTCTGACCAAGGACTTTATTCCGAGTTTTGACACGTTCACCGTCACGCATTTTGCGTAAAGTAAAGGTATTGAAATGTAAGTTCTATTATGTAAATTATAAAGTTGAAATTCCAATGCTCCACACATGTTCAAACTTGCGAAGAATTCGTGTATTTCAAGATGGCTTCAATATTATAGCCAACCTAATACATACTATATAACCATTGGAATAGAACTTACATTTCCATATTTATAGTTTACGCAACGTCTTGTCGTGATTAACGGTTGCAAGCTCGGAATAAGGCCACAGGGCCGGGAGATGACCTTGCCACAGGATGTTCAGCTTGTCCTCTGGCACCTTATCCATAGCTTTTCTTTTATCGTAGGCAACTGCTGAGACGGTCTTTGTTCGCCCAGCTGCATTACGCCCATCAATCTGCTTGTAAATACTGCGGTATACTTTTTGGCGTCGGGCAGTTTTATAAGACACCCCGTCACCTCTTCTATCACCTCTGAGTTGCTTTGCGACGACCAAGTTTCGTCGCCCAGTTTCTGTGGAGCTAAAATAGCCTCCGTTTGGTTAAAGCATACTCGTGGCTTATCTGTCCATTATTCTAGGAATCAAAAATGCCGTTGCTCTCTGACTGCTATTTTTCTGGTCACATCGTGACGTGACGTGTTAAATTTTCACACAAAAATAAAAAAAAGGAATTTCGCTCTCATTGAGAAGTGTACATAAGACATTGACGTAAACAGTAAGGACGGGCCTCAAAACATGTTTCTTAAGTACTAAAACATTGGTGCTAAAAAAACAATTTCGCACCAACGATACGTCAGTCTGTGTCAAGCAGCGGCAGCGAAAAGTACTCTAAATAACTTGCCAAGATCCCGTATTGTGTAGTAAAATGTTGCACAAATTACTCGACAAAGTTCAACAAAAAGAAAGACAATATTTCTTATCATCGGATAGTCGAAAATTTCATATTTAAATGTTAAAAAAATATATTTAGGTTATGTTTCATTCGTTCAATTTCAATGTATGGAGAGATTATTATCAACGACTTGTAATGACGTTATATATTTTACGCCTAGAATACTTATACTGAATACAATAAGATATGTCTCAAACAAAATTCGAATGAAAAAGTGTGAAACTTTAATAAAAGTTATGATTATCTATACTTATATTCTTAAGCTGAATATTTTGTTTGTATTATGTTTGAACGCGCTAATCTCAAGAACTACTTGTCCGATTTGAAAAATTGTTTTTGTGTTATAACTCCTGTTTAACCTGTTACCTATATCTTAACTCCATGTATAAAAATAAATAAAAAAATAGCCTATACGTAGCCTTCCTCGCTATGTATAGGCTATTAAAATATTTATTTTTATACAAAGGGCTAAGATATTCGTAATTATACGGGATATTCGGATTTTAAAGAAACTCTTAGAAAAAGTTTTGATATATAAAAGCTTTCTAGGGGCTCTAGAGAAAAAGCAGGCGAAGCGACATGTCGCGTCGCCTTTAATCAAAACTGTATAGACTTTGGCAGGTGACAGCGTACCTCACGCCTACTGTCACTGTCAAAATACATACGTTTTTGACAGGCGACGCGACATGTCGCCTCGCCTTTTTTTTTTCTAGAGCCCCTGCTAATGATATACGAAGGGAAGTATGAACTCGTATTATATAGAAAGATTGGCCGGAAACTGCCACTGTCAGCTTTGTAAATAAAAAAATATAGACACAAACTTAGATTTTAATAAAAAAAAGTTATTTTTTATTATTTCGCTAGAAGCTCATTTTGTATGTTTTAGAGATGATGTTTTTGGAGTAACCTTAAACTCCTTTTAATATACCAACATTATTGATTTTTTAATATAAATTAATATATTGCTATTAATATTGCAAAGTAAATAATATTCATCAATGATGGTTATTTTTCCGTTGTTGTTCGGTACTGTTGGCTCACGGTATCCATTATCGCTCTTTGTGTTAGAGTAAACTCTTCCAACACAAATAATTTTCATTTAACGGGAGCTAAACTGTACCTAATTTAACTACATAAATATATTAATGTTTTATAAATAAATACCTTTCAGGTGACACCCCACATGACCCAATTTATCCCAAATTTATTTATTTTTCCATTTACACCCTTTTTTACTCGAGCCTATAAGTAACTATGATTTATACCATTTTGGATGTATGTGGGTTAACAATATTTATAACTATTCCAAATTTCAAGTCAGTCGGACGATTAGTTCTCGAGATATTTGATGCTAAGATTCATAGACAGACAATTGATAAACATACATATCGATATACAAACACCTGAGTTTACATGACTACACATATTTATGAAAAAAAAAAGGAAACAAAAATAAACTATGAAAATGAAAAATAATAGTTTGGCTAATTAAATTGGTACGCCCTTACAACGTCACATCATACTAAGTATTAGTTCAAATTCTTACCGCTAGTAGCGCTAGTTGTCACTTTATTGACCAAAAATTGTTGGGTTTTTGTATGGAAGGGCCCTATCTTGATATTTATATCTATGACATAAGATGACATTTTTTAAAGAACTCTTATAATAGAGTTATATAATGATTCCAGATAACCGCTAGAGTAGACGCGGCAGAACAAGCGCTTCTACGACTGATAGCCATGCTGACGACCCTCGTCACCAGCGGGGTCCTGCCCCGAGAGCTGGCAGAGAAGGCACATTCGCTGCTGCGGCAAACCCTCAGAGGAATCTCGCGAAAGGTATACTCCTTACCCAATCATCAAAGCAAATTTAAACCTAATTCAAAGGCTAATTAAAGGTAACTTAAAATCGCGTCATATCAAGATATCACGCGGGCAGATGGATGCCACATATAAGTTAATAGACACCAACAGGTATCAGCCCTTACACACAGGTTAATCAAATTATAAAAACTACACTAGGCATAAATACCGCACTTTCCTCATTGAAGATACTTTTCTCCTCTTCAATACCGTTATTATGATTTCTTCATTTAAATTAACATTTCTTCATCATTAAATATAGTTAATATAGCTCAGCCGTTCTTCAAACTTGAAATTAGAAACCTGAAATTAGTTATGAGGCGGTATTAAGACACTTTTTAAATAGTCCACTTTTTCGCTTTAACTGCAACATGTCCAGGCGGATGAAATTGTTTGGCAATTCTGCTTATTATTAGTGCACTAAGTAGCATTCAGTGATGTGGCAGCGAAAGTGAATACAAAAGTAAAATGACAAAGCGTTCAAATTAGAAGCTAAACTTTTTCTAAAAATCAAACTTATAACAACAATCACTAGTTTAAAATTACATGCAATAACTACACCTAAATTTATCTAATTATTATTTCCAAAACATTTACAAAACATCACACACAATCATTTATTTAAAAAAAACATAAAAATAGAATATTCATAAAATCAATAAATCAGAATTATAAAAATGCACAACCTACCCAAATTTGGGGCTATTACACTGAATACTACTTATTTTATATTATCTTAAACACAAAGGTTAGACTTTTTTTAATAAGCGTGGGTAGTCTGTTTTATTTAAATTTCCGTTTTTATTTAATAGTGATGTGCTACTCCAATATTATTGGAGCAATCACATTGTTTATACTTTATAAATCTATTTAAATATATATTATAGCCAGATAACAATAATAATAACGTAATTTGTACTTAATAATAATCATCTTTAAATTTAAAACTGAATTTAGTAATCCACAACGTTACAGTATTTGGTGGTATTTGGTGTTAATTTGACAGCTAGGTTGAAATACGTTAGTGAGCTGTCAAGCTAAAACATGGGGTCAAATGGTTTAAGTGGTCTTAGTGGTAAAAAGTCAGAAAATTAAGGTGAAATAAAACGATGGATTTGATATTTTCACGCCCTAAGAATTATTTTGGTTTTCTGATATATCTGGTGCATCATTATCTTTTCTGATTTCTGTTTTAGAAGGGTACTATAAGCCAAGGGTCCAAATCTCCTCGCAGCGCATATGACAGCACCAGCCTCACCCCCTCGGGGGCCATTCGGGGCGTTAAGTTCGGGGACGTGAGCTCTGGAGGGGGGTCCGTCGGCACTGCGGGGATGTACGACGACGACTTCGGGGTGGAGGGAGACACTGACTGTATTACTTCGCCTGAATTAGAGTAAGTGTTTGTCTGATTGTGACGCAGTATACAAATGCCTTCCGGTGACGTCATCGATACACTTACTCCTGAAACATATCAATTTACTATTATATATATATATAGGAGATGATTTTTATAATATTTATCAAAATGGTATGTTGGTAAATATTTGGTAGGTGAAGTCATATTGCATCGCAAACCATATCATAGTCACGAGAACTGATAGTGACGTCATTGCGTCTAAACGAACTCCGTTATACACAAGGGTGTAATATCATTTTGATGTCGCTAATTGTCTATAGTAAACCATGGAAAAAGAAGTAAGTCAAGTAGCGAGCGACATTCGTGGTAGCGGTCGGTGTTAGTGCCTACCCCTGCAATGTCTGTTAGGTGTGATGACGTGGTATCAGTTTTCGTGGAATAGATATATAACGGTACGTAGCTAGCGTGTGGCAAGTCCGTGCATTATTTCATCGTGAGGGATAAAGCTATGGCTTACAGTGAAGGAGTTTATAGGGATAGAAAGGGATGCTATTCTTAATAACCTTTGATGTTTTTATAACATGGAAAACCGGGAAAGGTCAGGGAATAGAATATTTCATTACGAGTGCGGAAAGCCTGCCATTGCAAAGAGTTCCGACAAATGTCTACCCGCAGCCGAAGGTGAGGGTTGACAGTCGGAACAAGTTGCAATGACGGTTCCGCACGTGTACTGAACAACTATTTTTAATACAGTCAATAAAAACACAACTAATTTCGCAAAGAAAATTTCTGGAAAATGGCGCCAACCGTAAAAGAATATAAGCAGAGATTTTTTTTTTGTTTTCTTCGCCCATTCTGGGTAGGCAAAGGGAACTATGCCCATACAGCCAAGTCTTCAGTAGTTTTTTTTTTTTTATATGAAATGAAAATGAAATTTAATGAGATGAAATGAAACCTAACCTAACTCATTGAACCAAATCATTAAATCTGATACTGAAACATATTAGTAGTTTCTTTTTAGAAATATTTGCCTTTTTCTCCGGGGTGTCTCCGGAGGGATCGACTTTACAACTAGTGTTTACGCCCTTAAAGATACCGATCCATATAACTATGTTAATGCGATTGATGGTCATTTAAAAATATTCGGTTGGTTGGTTTTTTAATGCTTTTATTTAATGACACCTTATATTAATTAATCTATAATGGTTATATATATATATATATATATATATATATATATATATATATATATATATATATATATATATATATATATATAGCAGCTTAACCAAACGCACTCTAGACCTTATTGTTAAAACTTTTTTTAAACTTTTTTTTTGATTATTTATAAATATCTGTAAAGATTTACATGAAATAAATAAGATTTGATTTGATGAATCATAAAAACTTCTATGATTTTTTTCTAGTGAAACCTTCGTGGTTGGTTTTTTCTTTTTAATAGACATTATCAAGGAACATAATACTCTCTACGAGAGAAGAAAGCCAACTTCATAGTAAATAAATGCCGACAAGTTTAAAGCGCCGCAGTGTTAACCCTGGAAACTAAAATAAAAAATTCAAAATGGCCTCCTGATATAAATATTTAAAGTATTTTTGAAGTGAAATTTAATTGTGTAGATATCTGATTTTTATCAATTAAATACGTACTCAATTAAACTTTACTTCAAAGAAAAATATTTAAGGGAAAATTAAGTAGGTACAGTTGAATAAAAATAAAACATCATTTAATAATACGTTATCAATTTAATTAATTAAGCATATTGTAATAGAAAATGTAACCGAGTTAGGCTTAGTAGCTGCGGGAAACCTATGAAAGCTTATCGCAGTATACGAGGATATTCGTTAGCACGGTGCATTTACTACACTTTCCTATTTCCATTACACAGAAATCAATAACACAAAGACACAGGATTTATCTCATCTCTAAATGACACAATTTCATAGTCACACAACAAATTATTATTGCAAGACAATTTCAAGTGTAAACATTTGAAAAAGTTTAAAAACACATCACAAATAAATAAACAATAATTTATTATTATTATTTTTGGTGCATGGTTTTTCGCTTGACGCGTAACTCTGCCAATGTCAAGTTGTTGAAAAGGCACATAGGAGTATAAATATGATATTACAACTATTATTGTTTTATAAAAAAATAAAAAAAATAAAGTCAATAAATATTAGTTAGGTTAAACATTTAACACTAGGTATAAACAGTACAATACAAACAAAGAGATACAACATAGGGGAACACAAGGGCCCGTGGACAATACAGGACGGCACACAGATCTGAAAAAGAAACATATATTAGATATATAAAGTAGTTAAAAATTTAATTTAACTTCTATTATATATTAAGGCACAAACTTATACAAGGGGCCCCTGAAACTAATAAAAACCGGATCCAGTGGTCCAGAAATAAATATTCATAGGAAGTATAATAGGAATATATTTATAATCAGAATCTTAATTTGAACTTTTTTAAATATTTTGCTATAGCCAGTATTCCATTATAATTGGGCAGTGATAAGAGAGTAGTTGAATTGGTGGGACGAGGGATTATGGGTGGAAGAATATCATATAGGGAAATATTCTGATTGGGACAACCAAATAGAGAGTGTTCTAATGTTCCCAGATCTGTCCCACAGTCACACAAGGGGCTCTCTCTAACCCTGATTCTATGTAGGTGGCAAGGTAGACTATTATGGCCAAGTCGAAGTCGACAGATAGTAGAGGTGATTTGTCTAGTAAATTGTTTTAATGTAAAAAACCAAGGTTTAGTGAAAATGGTAGGTTGGATTGATCTATAATGTTTAGCCTTAGTGGGGTCAGAATTCCATATACTTTCCCATGAGGCAACTTGATCCCTTCTAGCCATAGGGATCAAGTCCTGCGGGTACAAAACAAAATTGTCCATTGAGCCAGTGGATGAAGCCTCCTTGGCAAGTAAGTCAACAGCCTCATTGCCCACTATACCACAGTGGCTTGGAATCCACGCCAGTACAATGTCCAGTCCAAGACAGCTGCATTGCCATAGTTGGTGCTTAATTTTCAGAGTTAGGGGATGGAGGTTTTCACAGAAGGGGTTGGCCGAAAGTGCTTTCAAGCAACTCTGAGAGTCAGAGAATATTATGGATTTTTTAATATTGTAGGATTGGACATATTTTACAGCTTCTAAAATAGCAAGAGACTCCCCGGAGAAAATAGATGCTTGAGGGGGACTTCTAAAATTTAAAATTATGCTGAGCATGGGTATCCACACAGCTGAACCCACAAACGATTCCAGATCAAATTTTGAGGCATCGCAGAATATTGATAGTCTATCTGACCAATGCCTTTGGATTTCCCTATTAAAAATGCTATCTGCTCTGGAAGACTCCTTGTCAATGTCAAAATATACAACTTTGGGGATGAGTAATAATGACTTATATGGATATTTAAAAGTGGGGTACCAGTCGGAGGAATAAATGGGATATTTGAGCTTAACAAATTTAAGGTAACTAACTAACAGGGATGGGTTATTTTTGTTTCTCCAATATGGAGAATTTAAAAGATTTAATAATGATTCCAATTTATGCATAAGAGGATGAGAGGGGGATAGAGAGATTTTGTAAAAAAAGCGGTCTGATAGGTATTGTCTTCTTGTGCATAAAGGAGGTTCGGCACATTCATTTTGCAGGGCAAGAATGGGAGTTGAT
This sequence comes from Monopis laevigella, assembly GCA_947458855.1. Classification (NCBI taxonomy): domain Eukaryota; kingdom Metazoa; phylum Arthropoda; class Insecta; order Lepidoptera; family Tineidae; genus Monopis; species Monopis laevigella. The sequence goes on along the minus strand of OX381584.1, from coordinate 27,530,077 downwards.
TTCATTGCTCCAAGGATGATTCGAATGCTCTTGGCTTGAATTCTGTCTAATTTGTTTAAGGATGCTTTATTACAGGGGGCGAAGAAGAATGAAGCATAATCTAGATTGCTTCTTACAATAGAATTATAAAGTAGTTTTTGGGAGTAAGGGTGTGAACCCCACCAAACTCCAGAAAGACAGCGTAGGACATTGATAGATTTTTCACATTTTTCAGATACATAATCAAAGTGGGGGATGCCAGTCATTCTAGAGTCTAAGACCGCTCCCAAAAATCTAAAGGCTGAGAGTTGGGGAATGGGGTGATTATTTATTCTAATAACTAGAGAAGGAACTTTATACTTTCTTGAAAAAGGAACCACAGCACATTTCACGGGTGATAGAGAAAGACCATGGTCTGAGAGCCAATTGGAAAGATAATACAAAGCTTTATTCAAGAGGGATTGGGAATCTAAAATATTTCCAACTGGTGAATACAGAGCCAAATCGTCGGCATACTGTAGAATATTACAAAATGGTTTAACCGTAAGGTGGAGATCATAAGTGTAAATATTATAGAGAAGCGGGCTGAGCACAGAACCCTGAGGGAGGCCTCTCCAGATAGTACGCGGGGCGAGGTGGTGACCCTGGTATCTAATAGATATTGACCGGGCAGATAATAAGTTGGATATGAGTTGAACAGTCCTCACTGGAATGCTCAGCTTTAGCATTTTCTGCCTGAGCAGAGGAAGAATGACGTGGTCATATGCCGAACTTATATCAAGGAAGACACCCACTACAGAGTCCCCCCTTGAGAAAGCACTACGGATGTCTGTTGATATAATACCTAAACTGTCGTATGTACCCTTGCCTTTACGGAACCCAAATTGGGAGCTGTCAATAATACTTCGGCTTTCAACATACCATTCCAGACGATTTTTTATTAAATGTTCTAGTATTTTACAGAGCACTGAGGAGAGGGCAATGGGGCGGTAGGATGATGGAAGGGTAGGATCTTTATTGGGTTTGGGAATAGGTATAATAATTTGGTTTTTCCATGAGGTAGGAGGGAAACCATTCACAAAGATTTTGTTTAAAATTTTAAGGAAAATATTTTGGAAATTGAGACTAGATTTTATAATAAATGAATATGGAATACCGTCACAACCAGGGGAAGAATCCTTTAGCTTAGAAAAAACAGCTACTAGCTCCTCTCTAGTAAAAGGGTCATCCAAGGGGTCATGGAGATTTAAACTTCTTGGCAAAGGAGGGAAGTTATCCAGGGATGGGTTATGAGGAGGGGACATGGCATCTGCAAACTGCAGCAACCAGCCTGAAGAAATATTGGAAGAGACAGAAGTGCTAGAAGACAATGAACCACGAAATTTTTTTATATTTTTCCAAACCATTGAGGATGGGTAATTAGGGGAGAGGTTTTCACAGAACTTATTCCAACCAGATTTTTTTTTAAATGATAGAAGTCTTCTTGTTTCTGCAGCTATTCTTTTATAATTAATAAAATTATCCATTGTCATTGAGATGTTGTAAAGCCTTTCTGCATGTTTACGGTCCTTAATCTTTTTAGTACAATCTGCATCCCACCATGGGGGGGACAAGACTCTATGAACTTGAAAGGTTTTTTTGGGTATGGAATCATCTGCTGACGCCACTAGAGAAGCCAGGAATAGATCATACTTTTGTAAATAATTATTATCAGTAATTTCCGTAAATAGCTTAGATTTTTGATCAGTTAGAGAAGAGAAAAGCGACCAATCAGCTTTATTAATCTTATATTTCAATAAAGGTTCAAAGACTACTTTAGTAGGGCAGGGAATATGAGATGAGATTAGGATGGGGAAGTGGTCACTACCATAGGACTCTGAAAGGACGGACCAAGAAAAATTTGGAGCAAGGGAAGGAGAGCATAATGAAAGGTCTACAGCACTAGATTGTTGGTTGGGGTAAGCTCTCCGTGTTGGAGAACCATCATTAAGAATAACCAAATTCTTAGTGTCAATGAGGTCCATAAGATCCAAACCAAAACTATCAGCTGAACGTGGGCCCCAAAGAGGATGATGGCAATTAAGATCCCCAAGAATTAGAAGGGGGGAGGGAAGAGAGGCAAATAGGGACTCCAGGATAGGAATATGAGAGGAGTTGGGATATGGGATATAAAGAGAGACAATAGATAAATTTAGTGTTCTAATAGCGACTATATTAAGCTCAGAGGGATGAAAAGGTAGATTAATTTGATTGAAAGGAATATGTTTTTTAATAAAAATAGAAGAACCCCCGTAGCCATAAGCCCTGTCCTCTCTCACACTGTGAAACCCGGACAGGGCAAACCTGGATCCTGGCTTAAGCCAGGTTTCGCAAATGGCCAAAATGCTAATTTTATATTTATTTATTAAATAAATAATATCAGACTTTTTATTTCTGATACTATTCGTATTCCACTGCACAATTTGTGTCTGGGCCGTTTTGTACTATAGAAAGAAGTTCATTAATTTTTTTGGAGATATTGTTCGGTAAATTGTTATTGAATTTATTGTGGCACATGCTTATTAGAAGTGATATTAAGATTTGTAGAAGGTTTTCACTAGAAGAATCCTCCTTGTTAGGCTTTAAAGCACAACCATTAGAAGGAGGGGGGGGGTCATAGGAACCAATGATGGATCTGTGAGCCTCCTGATCATAACCTTTAGATTGATAAGGTTTATGAGACCTAGGGGGTAATAGAAAAGTTTTCTTATAAGATGATTTAGAGTTTATGTTTGTGGGTATAGATGGATTTGCAGGTGAGGGCACATTAGTTTTTGATGCATCAGCATAACTTCGAAAAGGGAATTTGGCGGTGGCCTCAGCATAAGGAATGTTATCCTGAGACATTACGGTTTTAATAGACTTTTGTCTAATATGTTCAGGACAGTCCCTGAGTGTAGCCATATGCGATCCACGGCATAAAATGCAAACAAATTCTTCAACTGATATGTCACAAGATTCTCCTAGATGGGGCTGGGTACATTTGTAACATCTGGGATTCGAACGGCATTGCGCTTTGATATGTCCAAACCGGCAACACTTTAGACATTGGATTGTAGGCAATATGTATGGGGAGACTGGAAGGGAAGAATAGCAATAATATACTTTTTCAGGGAGAATTTGTCCTCTGAAAGTAATCACCACAGTTTGTGTAGGAGTCCATACCGGCTGATTATCTACAAATGTTTTTCTGTTAAGTCTCCTTGCTTTTAAAACAATTCCACAATTGGAGGGTAGAATTAAATTTTCCACTAATTCTTCCATGGGAACTTCTTGTGGCACTTCTCGGATAACCCCCATTCGGGATATTTGAAAGGTAGGAATGGAAGCTGAATAATTAAGGGATTGGAGAGACGGCAGTACTAAAAATTTGTTGGCATCTTTTGGAGTACTAAATTCTATGGATACTCTGTTCCTACCTACCATTTTCACTCCACCCAAGACTACATTTTGAACATTAGAGTGTACTAGGAATTGTCCAAATTTGATCCTATTAATAGTCAAACCAGAATCCGGCGAGGACTCATCGCGCGTGACATGAATGATAAATGGACCGTTGTCTGAATCAAAATATTTTCGATTTTCGGGTTGGATGCTGGGATGGGAATACATTGTTTGGATAGCTGACGGAGTATTCTCTGGGTCGATTATCAATTTTTTAGGTTTATTAGGGGAGTCGTTAGAGGAGTCTAAAATTCTTTTACGACTTGGTGGATGGTTTTCTTGTAAAGGTGAGAACATTATTGGGGACAGGAAGGAGGAGTCGGAATCCATCTCGGAAGACTGAGGAGGATCGGGAGGTTTAGGGGGAATCGGTTCCATATTACACAATAGGAAAAAATAGAACAAAAATTACAAACCCACAACACAACACGATCACATAGGTTAGTAAATTAACATTTAATGACTTTAGAAAAGAATTATGAGAAAAATTAAAAGAAACTCCACAACGTGTGCGTTAACCACAAACGTCAACTCAAACAATAATTTAACTTTTCGTAAAATAAATAAATATCTTTTCTTTTTCTTGTTGAATGGCTTCTTGCTTTGCGCGTGATTCTGCCATGTTTAGGTAACAAGAAATTAATTTACACTAATTGCGCCGTAGTTTAATGAAGAAAGCGTTTTATTCATATATTTATACCAAAAAGTACTTTTTTAATATTAATTAAATAAAACCATGTTTTATTAAATTAAAAATATGCCAGAAAAGATAAGTTCATTTGCTTTCCGAGTAAAAAAAAAATGTATCCGTTTTGTAGCGTCTTGTGTCCGTGTTGTTGTATATCGTCTCTTTTCGCATAATTTGCCCAGAGGTGGCGCAAATGCACATACCGTAGTTTATACCCCTTGTACATTATTTTGACAGTTGGGAAAGAGAACGCACGAGTTCAGAAAAGGTAAAAAAAAAGCTCGAGTATGTAATAGCCCACATCCCAAATGCTATACGTCCCTGCAATACGCCACTTTTTGAGCAACTGTATTAAAACATATGTAGTTGTATATATGTATACACACAACTAGATACTGTAAACCAGTGGCAAGCTAAGCGCGGCGAATCCATCTAAGTTCTAAATATGCTCTTTATTAAGAATGTGAAATATATTTTGTTGTTCCATTTTTTCCGAATTTTTCCTTTTATTTTTAAAGCTTATTAAGGTCAGGGAAAATAAAAATAAAGTTACTGGAAAATCTGGAAAAGTCAGGGAAATTCGTATCCGAAAAAAAGTGGCCAAAGTGGGGGTTGTGAGGCGACACACCGACCATATCCATAACTGTATGTACTATTATCGGTAGAGAGGCTCTGCAGAACCTGCGCGACGAGATGAACAAGCTGATGGAGGACGTGCTGGGCCAGCTGCAGGCTGCCAACGACGCTGCGGCCAGGTCCGCGCTGGCGCTCGGTAATACCTACACACATATATATATCTTGATTGCTCGTAATAGAAGTTGATGAAATAATGAAGTGTGGCTGAACCATATAATGTGTGTGTGTGGATGTTACAGCGGCCAAGGAGGAGCAGACGAAGCATCTGGAGAGCTCGCTGGCGGCGCTGGGCGCGCTCGTGCGGGACTACCACGCGCAGCTCACCGGACTGCAGGACGCGTTTATCACACAGGCACGCCACTACTCGTACATTGCCATCGTTTGTAACTTATTCACTTCGTTCTGGGGGCCTAAGTATTCTACTAAATAAACTGGATATCAACCACATGTCAAATTAAAATTTGACATATTTCCCATACAAAATGTGTCAAATTTTCATATGAAACGTTGATATACAATTGATTGGATGATTTTTCATTCACGGAGTAAGGTGTACATAGTTGTTTTACAGATTTTAGGATCTCTTACTCCACCATGTGTGGTATGTGAATGTATTTAGTAGGATAAGGCCTCAGATAGCTGAGTTTAACTGTTTTGTATTTTTGTTAAAGAATATGTTCCACTAAAACTACTTATAAAACATATAACAATGTATGTGTTGCAGCACGGGCGTAGCCAGAAAGGGGTCACTGGGGTACTGGCGACGCCCGTGTGTTACAGTTAAGAACGTTTGGTTAGACTTTTTATATAACTATAATTTTTTAGATCATATTCAAAATCTTAAGTTAGACTTCAAAATTTTAAGTCTAACTGAAGATTTTGAGAATGTTGATATATACTTAGGCCGTAGATCAATTTTAAAATCTAGTTTTAAGAACATTTTCCTTTTAAATAAATAATTTTCGTTTGGTATTCAATAGTTATAGAGTTTCCTCACCGCGCCCAAGCCTAGCCGGTGTTCTAAGCGCCTTTAATATTTGATCCCCCATTTAGATAACATGTTTCGATGACCAAATGTCGCAAGTAAAGGCAGATTTAGTTGGGGGACTCAAACAGATGGAAAGCGCTACGGGCAACACCGAGACCGCTGGTGAGTGCGCCGTCCCACTTCACATACAGCGCCACCGTAATACACAACTAACTTATTGTTAACGCTTCATCCAGCGGTCACGGAGCTCACAGAGCGATATGAGCAACTGGTGCAGGCGCTGGAAACTGCCAACACCACCAATGATGCGCTGCACACGTACCAAGCTTCCTTGGAGGACCAACTTGCAGTAAGTTTTGTTGTGCTTCATCCAGCGGTCACGGAGCTCACAGAGCGATACGAGCAACTGGTGCAGGCGCTGGAAACTGCCAACACCACCAATGATGCGCTGCACACGTACCAAGCTTCCTTGGAGGACCAACTTGCAGTAAGTTTTGTTGTGCTTCATCCAGCGGTCACGGAGCTCACAGAGCGATACGAGCAACTGGTGCAGGCGCTGGAAACTGCCAACACCACCAATGATGCGCTGCACACGTACCAAGCTTCCTTGGAGGACCAACTTGCAGTAAGTTTTGTTGTGCTTCATCCAGCGGTCACGGAGCTCACAGAGCGATACGAGCAACTGGTGCAGGCGCTGGAAACTGCCAACACCACCAATGATGCGCTGCACACGTACCAAGCTTCCTTGGAGGACCAACTTGCAGTAAGTTTTGTTGTGCTACATCCAGCGGTCACGGAGATAAAGAGCTTCAGAAAGTAAAATGCAGCAAACGGTGTATTTTTATTTTTATCCTCATCTGTCCACTTTATGAAATTCCCACTGAAAGTTTGCCAACAGATTACCTATTTACAGGTTATTAAGACTGTGCAGGCCACTATGTGTGCATAATGTGTGGAAATAATACAGTAAAACGCTAGCGAGGAAGGCAAGGCAAGCTTGAAGAGGCAAAGCTTTTTTTGTAACATAGATTAGGCAAGATAGAACTGGCAAAAATAGGCCTTAGCTCTGTAGTGGAACAATATAACCTATCATCATAACACTTAATAAATATTGACAGGCTTAATAAATATTTAACAGTTAGTTAGTCTCATAAAAATAACTCCCAAAGTTAACTCCATTTTTCACTCCACTCCAAATTTCAGAAACTAATAGAAGCGATCCAGTTGTTGCAAGAAGAGAAGAATGATCGTGACGAGCTGATAGACGGTCTGCGGGACAAGGCCGATAACAGCAGACTGGAGGGGCTGCTGAGGGAGGAAGCCTTCCTGTTGGTCAAGGAACATCTGGAACTACAGATCAGGCAGTTTTACGACCAGTTCCTGAGCTTGGATCTCATTTGGCAGGTACCCATCCCATCATCATACAGGGTTACGGTATTATCCAATCTGACAATAATGAGGGTTTGTATGTGAATAATATTGAGATTAATAACTTTTTTTAACTTGCAATATCCAAATAGCATATATAGATAACCCGCAACATGATTTTTGCAATATATAAAAAAAAAATGGGGTGTAATATAAAGGCTTTGAATAGATATCTTATAATTTAATATTAATTTCAACTTTTCAGGAAGCCATAAAAAATCTGACGTATGAAAACGATCAGAAAGCGGAACTGTTTCAGCTGGAGTCGACTAAGGAGCAGCTGGAACAGTACCTGCAAGAGCTGGAGGCCAAGATCTACCACCTGGCCATGGTCGTCGGGGAACCAGAAGTGAGTCTTGCACTTTATGCTTGTTGGAGTCATATGGTCAGGTGCTACAATATAATAATGCAGGAATCAATTGAAGTAACATTTTCAGCATCTATAAAGTTCTATGGTGGGTCAGTTAGATATCAATTGAAGTTATGTTTTCGAGTGTTACAAATTTATGTGTTGGGTCGAGAATAAAATAGAGTCACATCTTGAGCTGCAAATAAATTCTATGGTGGATCAGCGATTAAACAGGGTAATATTTTCAAGAAAAATTAAATGGCTTTAATGATAATAATATATTCAAGTAGTACAAACTTCTATGGCGCGTAAAATGTGATAACGTTAGAACTGCTGTATTGATTGCCTTTGTAGGTACTCAATTACATCCTGACATATGCATAGGACAGAAATCCTTTGTTCCTCTGTTCCCCACTTCAGCTTATTGAGTTTGATAAAAGAACTAGGTAAAAAAATTATGGATTGATGCTTAGTGTTATCCGGGGGTGTTATTTATTTTGTTTGACAATTTTTATTCTTGTTTACCACAAAAATAACGACAATCTTACATTGTTATATTTATAACAGATAATTCAGCATTGGTGTTATGTTCCCAGGCCGCCATCTTAACAAGGAAGTTGGCCAAAGACGGTCTGTGTGGGGCCTGTATGGTCCCCGCACACATGTGGCCCACTGTGGGGGACCGGCCCCTGGACGCGGGGGCGCGGGCCCCGGGCGAGGGGGCCGAGGGGGAGCCCTGCTGGATGCCCGCACCACACGACGACAGGTATATGATACCCCATGTAAGTAAGCAACGATGCGACGAGGTAGGAATACAACTGGGCAGTTTGTGGGACACCCGCGTTGATACAATGTTTTATTGTAATAATGTAAAAAAAACGCAAAATAAAAGTATTTTATTTTTATGAGAGCGCGGGGTGTGACCACTCAATGGAAAGCACTCTTAGTACACACACCGGCAGAATTAGCGGAACACAAAAAAAGGGAAAAATTAATATATCTTTTTCGTAGCACTGGCCTTTTTTATAATTATTTACATACATTTTTTAAAAACGACTAATTTGAAAATGTCAACAGTCATTTTTTTCATTCGTTTGTTTTAATTTTTCATTCATACATCTCTATCGACTTCTTCGAAGTAGATTTTCCGTTTTCGTAAAAATCATAAATTCCATTTGAAAAACATTATATTGCAATTTTATGAGACTTTTGTGTTTTCTTGCTTATTGATAAGTTACGGACATCTAAGTATGCCTTATTTAGCGCTATTAGAAATCATCAGGGTAGATGAAATAAGAAGAAATGGTCAATCCTATAGATCGATTGAAACAAGACTTCGTCGTGATTCATCGTAGCATCAAACGGTACAGATTGACGAATTCTCTAGTGAGGAGAAGAGGACAAAGCAGGAAAAGGTGTATTTCAAGGAGTCAAAAGTCAAAATCCTTTATTTCATGTAAATCTTCACAGATATTTATGAATAGTCAATAAAAATTTTAACAATAAGGTCTTAGAGTGCGTTTGGTTAGGCAGCTATTCATTAACAAAATAACGACAAATATTTGTTATACCTCGATATCAGATATAGAACTTAAACACGATGGAATGGAAATCTTAATATGAAAATTACTACCGAACCGAACACACACTACATAACCAACTAGTGTAAGACTACGTCTGATTCCATTGACCTGTCAATCATTATCTGCCATACAAAAGAACCACCAAGGCGACCAACTTCACCGATCATATCCACGCCTTAAATATTTATTGTAAATAAAAGGTAAGTATCCAATCACATATAAATAAAGGTATAAGGATCGGTATTTTTAAGGGCGGGTATACTAACTGTAAAGTCGATCCCCTCAGAGACACCCGGAGAAAAAGAAACCAGCAAGTAAAAAACTCTAGTGCTTCACACAAACTAAAAGAGGAGCACAGCTATTGATTGACTTATGCTATATAGCATATATATATAATATATATAGTAGTAGTAAAATGCACCCCACTGATCAGCATGCGTAGAACACCCTATGGCAGATTATTTGTTACTGTACCAATGTACAGAACTACACAGTGTACTATTAGTATAAATAAGTAGGTAATCATCAGTGATTACCTTATCCAAAGACAAAATTTACATAATGTATTGAAAATAAATTATGTAATATTAAATTATTACAATATCGGACATTACATACCTACTAAACTAGGGTAGATTCTACATAAGCAATTTGTTTACTAGTTGCGAGACCTCAATTGCATATCAGGACGGTTCCAGACGTCTTTATCGTTAAGATAGTCTTTTACGCTATAGTAAGCCTTATTGATTAATATGTGTTTTATACAATTGTTAAACTTTATTTCACTCAGTTCTATAATGCTTTTATTAAATAACCTTATACTGTTAATGACTAAACATAATAAATGTTTTGTCATTTGTTTTTTGCAGTCTAAACTTTGGTATATCGATTTTATCTATGTTTCTTAAATTTAAATCTTTATGTCTATCGCCATTTTTACTAAACATATTTAAGTTTTGCCTTACGTACAATAAATTCTCATAAATATATTTAGATGGTAGTGTCAGTACATCAATCATAGGAAAGATTTCTCGAAGAGAGTCACGAGCTTTCATGTTATATATTGCCCGAATGGCCCTTTTCTGTAGAATAAATATAGTATCAATATCTGCCGCAGATCCCCACATTATAAGACCATATGTCTTTATACTGTGAAAATAGGCGAAGTATACTAGTCTGGCTGTTGCAACATCAGTTAACTTTCTGATTTTTCTGACTGCATATGCAGCAGAGCTCAGTCTATTGGATAAAGAAGTAAGGTGAGCTTTCCACTGTAGTTTGGAATCGACTGTGATCCCTAAAAACACAGTGGAGTCAACAAATTCCAGGTCAGTACCACCTATCTTCACTGTGGCATTGATATTAGATACATTAGGCAAAGTAAATTTCAGGCACTTAGTCTTCTTTGCATTTAAAACTAAATTATTTGCCGTGAACCATTTTGAAACCATTTCCAGAGTGTCATTTGCTGCCGATAATATATTATCTTTCCTACTTACTTTAAAAAGTAGGAATGTATCATCTGCAAATAGCACTATCTGCGCCATCTCCTGTAACATATGTGGAAGATCATTGATGTATACTAGGAACAGGAATAAGTCTAAAATTGAGCCCTGGACACCCATCTTTACAAGGGTTCCGTCTGATACACAACCATCAATTTTAACACCTTGAGTTATATTAGAAAGGTAGGACTTTATAAGATTTAAAGCTAAATCGCGAATTCCATAAAATTTCAGCTTGTCTAACAAAGTTTGATGGTCAACAAACGCTTTAGACAGATCACAGAAAACGCCAACGAGATTCTGAGAGTTTTCCCAAGCGTCAATTATTTCAGTAATCAATCTTGTACCGGCATTTGTTGTGTTTCTACCTTTTGTGAACCCGTATTGTTGATCATGTAACAATTTATGAGTATTAAACTGACTTAACAGCTGACCAAGAAGTATTTTTTCAAATATTTTACTTAAGGCTGGCAGGACAGAAACAGGACGATAAATATTTGGATCTGTCTTACAGCCGGACTTGAATATGGAAACTATTTTTCTATTTTTCATAAGGTCGGGAAAAATCCCTTCATTAACACAACCATTCAAAATATCAGCGAGTACAGGTCCTATAGTATAAATGATTGATTCTATAATATTAAATTAAATCCCCATAAATCTTTAGTTTTCTTTTTATTTAACATTTTAAAGTGTTTTAGTATATCCTCATTTGTGACATGTTTAAAATTAAAATTAGATATAATTGGTATTTTCATATATCGTTTTAAAAAATCTCTATCAGTACTAGCTGATGATTTAATACAATTCGTTATTTGTAATGGAATATTAGTAAATAATTCCTCGAATAACTCCGCAACTTGTTTTTTATCTGATAACATACCTCCGTTTTGTCTAATTGAAATGATATTTTGTCTGATAATATTTTTACCGGTTTTAGTATTAATGATTTTCCATACACACTTGGATTTATTATCTGACTGTTTGATTTTGGATCCAATGTGAATAGATTTAGCTATGATATTAACTTTCTTGAATAATTTAGAATAATTCCTAACATAATTATGGAAATTTTGGTCAGAAGTATATGATCTTTTGTCATATAGATCATATAGTGTATCCCTACTTATTCTAATACCTTTAGTGGCCCAAGTAGCAAAATTTAATCTGTCAGTAATTTTCTTTGTTTTAATTTTACATACATTATTGAATTCTTGATTTATAATTTTATGTAGATTGGAGTATGTAATATTTGGTTGATTAATATTATATATGAATCTGGACATTTCACTCATTAAATTTTCATTAAAATTATTAAGTTTATTATCTGTTAAGGGTCTATACCTAATAATTTTATTTATAAGTTTAATTTGAGACTGAAACTAACAAACCTTTATGGTCGGAGGGCACCCCGGTAATAATAGAGTTACTTAACAGAGAACAGTTAAATATATTATTTATCAATACAAGTCCGGCTAGTTGAAGTAATCCTAGTCGGCTCCATGAATACATTATATAAATTAAAAGAATTAAACAATGAAATAAGTTTTTGTTTGTCGCTGTTATTTATTAAGATATCTATATTTAAATCCCCACATATAAAAATTTGTTTATTTGAGTCATATATTTTTGACAAAACATTTTCCATTATATTAATAAAAGTATGCAAAGCAGAGGCGGGGTCTGTATACACATAGAATAATGTAGGTATCCATTTCTGCGCATGAGATCTCACAAACACGTTCAAGTGATAGTTGTACAATATCCTTAGTGTATCTTTAAATAGGATTATTATCCACCTTGGATCTCTAGATCCACCTCCCTCACAGGAGTGTCTATTGATCCACCTCCCTCACAGGAGTGTCTATTGATCCACCTCCCTCACAGGAGTGTCTATTCAAAAAACTTGCAACTACAAAGTTATTTATATTGAAACACATTTTCTCTGCTTTTAGCCAGAATTCTGTAAAACACATCAAATCTAAATTATATTTTTCAATTAATAATTCAAATTTGAGAACTTTGCTAGAGGGGCTTTGAATATTTTGATGTATTAAGGTAATCTTACAATTGTCCTTCTCTATTGTCACATCTAAAAGTTTAAACATGGTTGTACCACAACATTATTAGTACTACTATTAAATGATGATGTGGAGTCAATACTTAATAATATATTATTAGCTTCCAATGTAGCAAAAGTTTTTTGTACCTTCATAGGTAGTTTAAAGCTATCCTGGGTCTTTAAATATTTTTAACAAATTTGTTAATATCAAATAAAGTAAACAAATCATTATAACATGTCATATCTATACTAATATAATAAAGAGGAAAGATTTGTATTTTTGTATTTTTGTATGTTTGTAATGAATAAACTCAAAAACTACTGGACCGATTGCAATAATTTTTTCACCATTAGAAAGCTGCATTATTCAGAAGTAACATAGGCTATATAATATCACGCTAGGTCCTATAGTTGTGGAGCAGTAACCAAAAATGTTTTAAAAACGGGGGAAAAGTATCGTTTCTAAGGCCTTCCGTGGCGTGCGCTGAGCATATAGTTAAAGTTATACAAACCTGTGCGAAGCCGGGACGGGCCGCTAGTTATAGATACAGTTATTTAAATAATGAATATGTTTATTTTGTGAGGTGGAATATTTGTTTGAATAAAGGAATGTACATAATGTAACATTCCTTACTCCAAGTTGTGACAAAATATCCACACTGTCCAACAAGTCACCTTTGCTTGTGTTCAATCCATTTCCTACCATAATATCGGTATAGCAGGGAGATTTTAGAAGAACATGTTGTGTCATTTGCCCCATTTATTGGTAACGACTTCATTTTAATGCAGGATAATGCTCGGGCTCACAGTGCTCGCTCAGTACAGGCATACCTAAACCATGTTGGTGTTACGGTGATGGAGTGGTCAGCACGGTCCCCGGATATGAATCCGATTGCACACGTTTGGGACTTGCTAAAGAGGAGTGTCAAATCAAGAATGCCACCTCCTAACAATCTGGGAGAGCTGAAAAACACAGTTGAAGGATGGCAGAGGTTGCCCCAAGAAATCATTGACAACATCATTCGCAGCATGCCCAGACGGATGGAAACCTTAATCAGGGCACGGGGGGGAAACACTCGTTATTAAACATTTATTTAATTAATTTTAAACCGTCATAAAATCTAAAATTTTCAACTGTTTCTCTGTCACTACGAAATCTAAGAAAAATGCATTTTGTTTGATGCAAGTTTTTTTTTCATTAAGCTTTAAGTATGGTGTTGCAAATTAAAGTCAAAACATATTAATTTAATTGTTGTTTCATGTTTAATTATTATTTGTTTAAAAATAAAGCTAACTAATTCATACTTTTACAAACTTTTTAATTACCTTTTTTTTGTGTTCCGCTAATTCTGCCGGTGTGTGTATATGCTTGTGTGTGTATATGCTTGTGTGTGTATATGCTTGTGTGTGTATATGCTTGTGTGTTTTCTTTATCCTATTATTTTATAACTTACTAACAGAGTTCCTTTAAACGAAGAGTGTATAGATATCTTGCAGGCATAATGGGTGCAGACAACGATTACGTAACTTGTAATAGTTTGTAGCTTTTGTTCTGTTTCAAATGTAACGGAGAATATATTAAAAATATACTCGTATCGTTATTTACTTTTGACAAATTTTAATTGTACCTTATTTAAAAAAAAAGTAAGAATAGTATACTTACGGAAGTGGATTAAAGGACGCTTTTAGTATTATGCGTTACTCACATACGCGAGATTGGCCCGCATGCGTAATATTTCACGCTGCGGATCACACGCAAGTTTAAGATTCAGTTTTCTGTGCGTTGCGTAACGGTTCAATTGTGGTTATATAGTATATATAAAAATAATAATGTTGGGTAGACAAAGTCAGAAGAATAGACTTTACTTACATATTTTTCAAAAAATATAACAGAGTACCTACATGTTAACATCCCTTTCTTGAAAGACGCATCGCTGGAACGTTTATTACACATTTTGATAAACGACTGATGAATGAACGTAAATTTAAAATGGCTTCCGAATGTCCATCCGTTCTTTTGTTGACCTGTTGTAAAATTAAGCATATTCTACAAAAATCCAGTTTATGAAGAGGCGTTCAATCGGTTGTATTGACATATAAGTAGGTTTTAAAATGATAATTTTCTTGATATGTTTTATTAGCCATTTAGTTTTGGTAGTACCTATGATAAGGTGTAACAAAAAGGTACAGTCGTTAGATTTTTTTTTTATTACATACAATACTCCCACACTCTATAAATGAACGAACAAGTAAGGTGGAGAAAACAAAAGATACTTTCGTATGAATTTTCATCTCGCTAGTAGAAAGCGTACGTGCATCTCGCACTACTGTAAAATGAACGCTAGTATTCTAGGCGCGCTCAAGCATGCGGGTGCCCCGTAACGGGGTGCAGCCCCGCACAGCTTTCCCGCGTCCCGCGTGCTTATGTTTTACGTTAAATACACATATGAAAATGTTATACGCATGCGGGTCAATCCCGCGTGCGTGAGTAAATACGCATGACACTAAAAGTGCCCTGAGCATTGATTGATTTTAAATTTAATCTCACTTTTTGGTTTGCGGTCTTTTGCTTGCTTACGGTTTTGTTGTTTGGAAAGCCGTGTTAGGTGGTTTTCTATGATCGTTATGCATTGTGCAGGAGGCACATCTGCGCGCGCTGGTGCGGCGGCTCGCACACGCGGCTGACGGCGGCCCGCGCGCGTCCGGACGTGCGGCCCGCGCCGGCGCACGAGCCTACGTCCGGATACGGAGACGACGGGCGGGTAAGTCAGTCATCAGTTTGTCTGAGGTATTAGTCGTATAACCATATAAGTTGGGCTTCTCACTCTCATGGCACATATCATATACCTATCTTCTCAGTTCACATACACTCTTGGTGAATGAGCGGGCGTGGCCACAATCATAGACAATAAGTTCAATTCATACATAATAAGCTCAATGTCATAAGTCATAAAATTAAAGCCCTATAATAAAATTGCTTATTTATATAAATTTATTTATTTAAATAATAATAAATTTGCTGAACTTATATCAGAATTAAAAACAAAACTTAGCAACGAGAATTTATTAAAAATACACAAAAAAACTGTTTTAAAAAACATTGCTGGGATCGACGACAAGGCAGCGAGCACATATTCAAATATACTCGAAATACAATTCGTCTTTGTCGCCGCCCATTTCGTAATCGCAACATTTAGCCGGTATAGTGGAATAACAATGTTGTTTAAGAACAATTATTGATTGACCCCATTCATGGACTTTGTAGGTCTGTTCTTTACCAGGTAAATACACAAATTCGCATGCCGTGCTACAGTAAGAAAAAGAATTATTCTCCGAAATTAAGAACTTTGCAAAGGACATTACCCATTGGCCTAAAAATGGCCAATCATTACTTTATTTTTAAAATTTTATGTAATTAAGAGGAGTGTCTGATAAGACTCTTCGATGCTCATGCTGATCAACTGCAATGTATTACCCAACTCTCCCCGCGCATGACGGTGATCGGTAACGCTACCATACATTTATATAAACCTTCCCCCCGATCCACAATAAGAGAAAGAGCACGTATGAGATTATACCTACAATTTAGGCAGCAAAACGACTTTCGGGCCAAAACTGTTTTCTATCGCTAAACTTTAATGGATTTGAAAAACAAGGTCTCATTTTATTAAAGAATAACACAAAGATTTTTATTTTTAATTTTTTTAGTTGTCTGTCTTTATATTTTATAGGATTTTTTTAATGTAAGGGATTTTTTTCGCGATTTATTTCTAATTTCAGGGGTTGAAATTTATTTTCCTATACCAAACTTTAAAAAAAAGAAAACGTACGAGCCTAGATATAGTTTATATTTATAATGCCTACAAAAATTTATGAATATTTAAGGGGTGGTAACAGTTAGGACCAAAAGGTATGAGACAAGTTTGATCAGACGCTGCTCTTAATATAAGCGTTAATTTCACCCTGAGAAAGAAATTAATAAAATGAAATAGTTCCTGAACTATTATAATGATTTGTGTACTATATTTTGTTTACGCACAATGATGGCCCATTTCTGTAACTAATTTGGGAAATATCCTTTAAATACAAATTATTTATATACCTTTTATATTTTTAATGTAATATTCATTATTAATATTTTTACTGATTTTTCTCGCGGAAAATGCATTTTCATTATTCTATAATTGAAATTCTTACAGGTACATAATACATGTAAAAAAATACCTATATAAGTGTCATTTATATTATTTATCTCTATAAAAATACATTTAAAAGTACATAATTTTGAAATAAAACCGGATAGGTATATCCCTAGAAGTAAAAAACAGGATAGGTATAAGCAGCTTAGAAGTCCGTATAAAAGAAGCTTTGTACGTAATATAAATATATGATTTAATTATATTGGCTTGTATTTTTTCAATTCATTTTCTCATCTCGTACATAATCATAAACCCCGCAACAAGCTCGCCACTTGTTACATCCTATCCTGATATAAACATCCTATGTATAATTGCAACTTAGAATAAATAAAAAAGAACACGGGCCAAATTGTAGTTGATGTATTTTGAGCGTCTCTTATTTGTATAATATTCTAAGTTTTTTACAATTAATATCTAAACACGTATAACCCACATTATAATTTATATTTATTTGAATGACTATTTCCTGTATAATCGCTGAATCCCTCAACCCGAATGCGTTCCGTTTATAGCACAGCTAGCACGAAATACTGTTATTTTTATGTAGAAGCCATTCCATACCAAAAAATGTTTACAAACCGAAATCATTCTTTGGTAAAGAAAGCATGTAGTTGAGTATAACTTAAGGTTACTAATTAAATTAATATTGTACACAAACATAATATTATTCTATTATTATTATTTTTTTAACTTATATATTAAAAGGCCGTAAAGGCTTTATTTAATTAATAATATTAGCTGCTTGTAAAAAAGTAATATCAAAAAGCAACGTCGATTGTTTGGTAATGCTAAATATTGGCGATGCTAAAAATGCTACATTTTTAGCATCGCCAATATTTAGCATTAATAAAAGTTTATTTGAAATATTTTTTTGCGCTAATTTATGTATTGGTACGTGATGCTAACCATGTTAGTATCTGGAACGTGACGGGAAGTCAGGGTGTCAATGTCAAATATATGATTGTTCCTGGATTATTTTGGTAAACTTTAATATAAACGTATGGCAGTATTATACTATTTATTTATATGAAATATTAAATGCTCTTTATTGCCTTATGGGAGATCAACACAGACGCTATTAATAAATGCATCAATTGCAATATTTATCTCACCACCTATATACTATATATAGCTACCTAATAGATTTCACAAGAGGTCCGTAATGCAGTTTGATTTGATTTGTTACTAGTATTTTTCGTGTTGTAAAGTTCCTACGGGTTAGCCTCTATATGGAAAGATCTTCACACCTATACTACCTATGCAACTCGTATATACCTGTACGCAAGACTTCCGTGGAAAAAAAACTTGATACAACAGCATCGAATGTGCATCTGGATTGAGCGATCTAATCAAAACCAAGCAAAATGACTATGATGGCATTTCGTAGCATAATGTAGAAACTTATATATGAAATATTTTAATTTGTAAAGGCGAGGAAAAAAAGTTATTGTCCAAAAATAGGAGCTCTCAATCCTGACGTTTTTGAAAAAATATAAAAAAATATTTTTAGAAGTATTTGTTATGTATTTAATTCTTCTGATTATTTCTTACGATGTGTGTACTGAATGTTAGTACAAAAATATATAACATAACCTCAGTCCACGCCCTTTCTAACGATATGCTAAAAGTGTAATTATCACTTTTAGTTTTAAAGTTATTAATTAATTTCCGCAACTAGGGCACTTTTACTACCACGACTCGACATTTGTAAGACAAATTAGTAATTAATTAAAATTTGTAATTTAATGACATTAGTCATTACCAAATTTTTTGTTTCATTTGCCATTCTTTTACGATCGAACACATTTAATTTTCATTAGTTGAAATTTTTGCTTAAAGTGCCCTAGTTGCGGAAATTAATTAATAACTTTAAAACTAAAAGTGATTATTACACTTTTAGCATATCGTTAGAAAGGGCATGGACTGAGGATGTTTTAAAAAAATCAGAAGAACTCCAACCCTGTTAGTTTTTTTTTAAACCCCATAGAAAGTTGCCCTTAAAATTATTTCTTTACCTTACCACGGTACTTCAGGCCCCATAACTTTTCTTCTCCACAATTTTCTGGTGTAAAATAATTTTTGCAGGACCCTAAGGATCTAACGATTAAAACAAGACCATTAGCAGACCGGTCCCATGGATAGATTTTGAGCTACAGGTAGTTTTAGTAAAAAATTCACAAAAAAGTCAAATAAAAAATAAAAATAAATTAAAAAAAAACCTTGAGGATAAGGTCAATATATTGGGCGGGGGTAGGTAGCAGACTATCCCTAGTTTCTACCCTAGGCGTATGTACAGCTCCCTTCCAAACACCCTGTATATTTTCACCATGAAGGTAAAAACCGTGCCCGTCCGCGCGTTGGCGCGGGGCGCGTTTTTTTAGCTTCATGATTTTCACATATAACTACTTTTACTTTCATCGCACGGAAAATCTAAAATTCTACGAATTATTAAAAAAACATCTAAATCCTGGCATTTAAACAATTTGTGTAAAGGTTGCACTTTATTAGATTTATAGATTCCAAATTTACCCATACAGCAGTCGTGTAGGGTGACCATGTTTTGTTTTTAATTTTTATGAAGCATGGATGGCATATTATTCTGTAAATATGTATAGTTTAACTTTCATTTTAATGCAGTAAAATTACAAGTTGTGTGTAAATCAATGCTAAAAAAGTACATAATAAACCATTTGATTTGCCTATTGATTTAAGTGTATGGATTTCATCACTACAAATTACTGTCACTGATGACGCCGCTCCTCTGAAAGGCGAAGTAACTTAGATATTAATATATTTCGTTTTGACGTTTATTTAAGCACAGAATACTGGAATACTATATTGTGTGAAGGTACTATGGAAGTATAAATATCAAGGAAATGCTGTAATAATTTTCACAAAGTACAAATTTTGGATTATCACTTTTTGAGCATGAAAAATGAAATGAAAATGAAAAATGATTTATTAAATATTTTACATGTTATCTTTATAGGGGTTGGGACTCTCTTGTTAAGTGTAAAACACCTGTATTAAGAGAGTCCCGCTCTTCGTACCAATTATTACATTGTAATATTTAATCACCTATTACTTAAAGATATATAAATAAATACTTACTATAATATAAGGTACATACATATACAGACTTATATACACATACATACATATATTCATTTAGATACATATACATACATAAACGTATTATATTAAATTATACATACTTAAATAACACAATAACAAAATTATAAACATTTGTTTAGCAGATCAGATCCACTGAGCACTTAGACGTATACAAATAAAGTTTAAATTAATAGGGTCTATGAAAGTAATTTTCCAGTTTGATGGTAATCTAATGTCTTTAGCCATGTAGTTATTTTCTTTTTACATTCATGTTGAGTCATAGTGTAAATATGTAAAATTTCATTCACTGTATTATATAGTTTAGCTGATTGCGCATAATATTGTTTTGAGGCAAAACCAGTTCTAACTATGCATCTCTTTATAATTGTATGTGGTTTTCTTTTATTTAAATTGTTTGTATATACTGATATTGTTTTATGAGTCTTAAGAATGCTTTGTAATATATATAATTGTGGAACTGTCAATACGTTTGCATCCATATATAATATGGATGTATTATATATATTTTTCTTTCTGAACATAACCTTTAAGATAGTTCTTTGTGCTCGTTCACTTTTAATAAACCTAGTTTTAGGTGTAGGTGTAAAAGGGTCCAAGTCAAAGATAAGCGCACGTTAGGCTGTCGGTCCGAGTTTCGCTATATAAACTTGTGAAACTGTTTACCGATGGGTGATTAAGTCTAAACAAATACCGCTATGAGTTTACCACTTGTTCAGTGTAGTGTAGACCCAAAATTTGCTACGAGGTGGAAATAAAACCCCTCCGCTACCTTCTGAACACTCCGCGGGCGAGTTTTCGCACTTGTCATTTTTTTGTATTGACTTTGTGTCGCGGGTGGCTATATTGTGTTCTCATTTTTAGACAGGTTATTTTGGGGCTTAGGGTACTTCCTGGTATTTATAATATCTTTTTTTTTTAAACTTTACCGTTTTAAAGAAATTTAAAATGACTAGGTTTTAAATGTATGTGGTTTAAAAAAAGTTTTTTTTTAAATCATTATTAGTGTTTACGGGTTTTAAGGACATTCGACGGTTATGTTACGGGATTAGTCTGAGTTTAGGTACCGCTTTTCAGGTAGCTCGAAAATTTGAGATCACTCGTAATTATAACGGTATCCAGATTTATTTTTAAGGCATCAATCTGTGGGTTTACCGTTTTTCAACATTAGTCTATGGATTTACTGGTATTAGTAAACACTAAAATTTGTTTCGGAATCAATCTGAATTTGTATGGTTTGGCATGTGTTGATACCGAGTGCCAACAAAAAAAAAACATGGTCACCCTACACGACGTGCTGTATGGGTAAAATTGACATCTAAAAATATAATAAAGTGCAATCTTTACACAAATAGTTTAAATGCCAGGATTTAGAAGATGATTTTTTAATTATTCGTAGAATTTTAGATTTTCTGTGCGATTAAAGTAAAAGTTCAGTCCTGATGTTTTAAAAATGACGAAGTTGCTATAACTTATTAACGGTTATTTGGATATTTATTTATTTTTTGCGATAATGTCGAGAAGTACTATTAAATGCTCGCATAGTCAACTTTTGCTTCTACTCAGCCTAACATGGTGTTTCAAAGGATCACTCAATCTAAAACGTCTGGATTGAGAGATCCATGTTTTGCCTTATATCTTCTTCATTTTACCTCCAAATATTTTGAATTCTTCTGATTATTTCTTACGATGTGTGTACTGAATGTTAGTACAAAAAAATATTACATAGAGTAAATACTTCTAAAAATTTTTTTTAATATTTTTTCAAAAACGTCAGGATTGAGAGCTTCTATATTTGGACGCTAACTTTTTTTCCTCGCCTTTACAAATTAAAATATTTCATATATAAGTTTCTACATTATGCTACGAAATGCCATCATAGCCATTTTGCTTGGTTTTGATTAGATCTCTCAATCCAGATGCACATCAGCATCGATGTAGTCTCGATAAATTCACAAAATAGACAGTGGCGTATTTACGTATGGGTCAGTTGGGCCATTGCCCAGGCCGGCCAATTGTAGGGGCGGTGTCGAAAATCATTGATATACGGAGAACTAAGTTATACATTTGAAAGTCCTTCATATAAGTTAACTGTTCAAAAACTTTATCTGACGAATGAAAATCTTTCCTTACGGGCAAATATTTGCCACTTTCATGGAAAAAGTTGTTCCATTTGATCAGCACAACCTCATATTAGCCCAAAGTACATCCTTTCAAATTCCCCCTGTATACTTTGGGCAAATCCATTATACATTTTTAATACTAGTAGGTTGTCAAAAATTAAAATACTATGGCGGTGTGTGGAGCGGCGGCCAGATGTTAGTGGCCCGGGCGAGATTGAACCTATATACTCCTCATACAATTGGTATGTATCGACGATACATATGGATTTTATGATTTTTGAATCATTTATCATTCATAAACTGAATGTTACCGACTATCAAATGATATGGATGTGGTGATGCTAAGCCCCAGGGTGTTGTTGTTGCAGATGTACATGTTCGAGTCGGAGCCGCGCCCGTGCCAGCCGTGCCAGCCGTGCCAGCCTGAGGAGCCAACTGCCACACACACACATTGACGCGACTACCCACAGATGGCGCTGTTGTAGTTCTCTTTCGTAAATAAAAATGCTTTTAATTTATTGAAATATTTTATTTTTAAAATAAATTACCTATATATTTTGGCAAAGCGTATGTACAGCTTAACATTTGCGTGTAATCTACAATAAATAGAATAAATAATAATCTTCTAAAATAATTAAGTAGGTATAAAAGTTATATCAAATTAAAAGAATAAATGCAGTAACAGTAAATACGTTTAGAGCCAGGTAAGTATATATACAGACGTGACATGGATTGTTGTATATAATATTGAGTGACAATGAATACGCTGACCTTAGCTATATAACATTTGTGGATTATTAATTTTTCTACATAATGCTTAGTTACAAATCATTGAAAATCTCTCAAAAGATTACTAAAGTCAAAATATTTATTTCACTCAAAAATTTAACAAGCATTTGTGAATATTTAAAAAACCAGTTTTATCAATAAGATACAATTGGTTTGGTTGGGTTGCTATTCTTGCCACAAATGTTTTAAACCAAATAAGCCACCCAACCAAACGTTTGCCGCATGACCAAAGCATTTTTGCTAAACCAGGTGTTGTAATCTATATTATTTTATATTGACAAAGTTAAAACAGATTTAGTTAAATGAGTGAAGTTGTGTGATGTATAGCTTATGCCTCGGTTTGTGATGTATAGCTTATGCCTCGGTTTGTGATGTATAGCTTATGCCTCGGTTTCAAAATATTTCTCATAAACACAAATAAAAACTATCCCAATTGAATAAATAAAATAAAAGTAGTAAATAATTTAAATAAATAGTTATTTGGTAACAATAAATAGTTAGCAAATAGTGTGTTTCATGAATAACTGGTCCTTCGGGGACGATTGTGACCTCGGGACAATTGCGACGTATGGTAATGTGAAATCACTATACATCATAGGTATATTTCTTGTATGACCGGGAAACAGGATAGGTAGAAGTATAAACACTATCTTTTGTTAGGCCTTGTTGGGATGAGGGCGTGTTCAGACTTGTCACGAACTTGGCACAGTGCAGCAAATAACATTAATCACTTTATCTCACTCAGCCTATTAAATGGTGCATAAGCACCCTTATACGTCATATATTCAGTATCTGTTGGAATGACGTCGTTTTGATGAAACATACTATTTGTTCCATAAACTAATAAAATAATTTATTAATAACTAAGAATAAATAATTAATATGTATTTTCACGTAGAATTATATTATTTGTACGTTTTTATTTCTCGTTGCGAACGGCTCCCAAGCTTATGTGATATTATAAATGTTATTTATTGAATAAATTCATTTATAATACCTACCTATAAGTAGCTTTAAAAACATAAATTATTGCAGAATATTAATAAACAATGTGAGCCCCACCATACACGTCCAACACACAACCGCCGACTGTTTACTTTCACCAACATGCGGTTGATCGTGTATGAGAACCTTTAATTATTTTTGGGCCTGCTACAATTTTCTTGGTATTTATATGTAAAAAAATAAAATACTACGTCAAATCCGTATAAAAATATTCGTTAGGAACATTCCTACGTGGACGTATACATCGTGTATATACTATTTTATATAATTATATACACGAAAATCACATATCGTTTAATGAACACATATCGTTATATCATCAAAATATCTTCACAAACGTGTCCCGTTCCTCGCACGACGGAGGAGCGCGGTGCTGCGGGCGACACTCACTATGGCTGAAGTACACTCCAAGCCAAATATTACTTCCAATGTCAGATCTACTGACATGAGAGTTCGTGATGACAATATTCGTGGTAAAGCGACTTAGAACGTTCTTTCAAGTATTCACATTTTTATGGTATACAATTCAATTAGCCATAAAACGTGAATTATTTATAATGATTGGTGGAGCCGGTTTGGATGTGTCCCTGCAGCCAGTGGGTGGCCTAGGCCAGCGGGCAGTGGGTGCGCGCGCAGTCGTGGTCCCTGGTGGCCGGCCACCAGCGCCGCGCTGGCGTGGCTGCCCCGGCCCAACCTGCAACCAGTGTATGGCCTAGGCCAGCGGGCAGTGGAAGCGCGCACAGTCGTGGTCCCTGGTGGCCGCCATGACGTCCCCGAGATGGCCGGCCACCAGCGCTGCGCTGGCGTGGCTGCCCCGGCCCAACCTGCAAACATACCACTACCATTAGAATACACTCTTAAATAAACAAGACCCTATGTTCGGTATTGATAAGGCTGTACAACATAGGGACAAATCTGACAATTATTTGTGGGCGCCTAAATACATGGCGAACGAAACACTACATAATTCAATATCAAACTCTTTAATAATCTAGAAGGCCGCACAAAATAAATTACGGAACAAAATACCTCTTTTTAACACAAATTATCTCAGAAACCAAAAACACAATTGCAATTAAATTATTTTACTTTCCAACAGAGTTTCCAAATTATTGAGTGCCCGAGAGCCCCGGCATACCCTAAGATGCCCTTGCTTTAAGGTGAGACTCAGGTGTTCCTATGTGGAATGGTTACAGATCCGCATGAGCCGAAAGGGTACCTACAAAAAAACGCTTATATATCTCAGGTAAGAAATCGTAGGTTTTTTTGTTGAAGTTTGGGATACCGAAAGAAAGCCACTTTGTTTATTTCAAAACTATTTTTATATTTTATGGTTAGCCCTGAAAATCTGAGCGCGTCATACTGCGCAGTAGTGCAAAGCATCCGCGCACAAGCTTGCAATATGTTATAATAATGTTTTAAACAGGTAAAAACATTGAAATTTGTCCTATTTATAAGTTATTAAGTTTGTATTATTAGATTATAAAAAATATTTTGTATTTTATTGAATAAATGGTATTTGACTTTTGAAGCCTAACAACTAAAGACTAGATTAGGTAACTATAATAACTTACCTAACACCTATGTATATGTATTCATGGCAAAATCATTTAAGAACTTATTCTGAACAAACTCACTTCAGAATAACGTGCTGTGGGATACTACTAAATGTATTTATTACGTACGCACCTACTTATATAAAAAGCGGCCCAGCCCAGTGGTTAAGTCACTGCGCTACTGATAACATAACAAGGTTAAGCAGATGACAACAAGGTCGGATCTGGAATGGGTGACCGCTTTATACAACGAGGCTAAACCATCATAAACACCGCATCAAGCTCGCCAGTTGTTAGGTATTGCCTCCGAATACCATCGGCGCAACGAAGACGGGTTAATCCCTCCGCTGGGTAACCTGATGCCGTTTAAACGGTTGATGGTATTTATTTATATTAGAGACTTATATAATAATACCAGCGACCTGTCCCGGCTTCAATAATAATATGTACGACAGTTACATAAGAACCTTCCGCCATAAATTACCTAAATACCTAATGGCCAAAACCGCATTACAGCAAACAGACGAAACCACTTTGTTTTCTACGATGTATTACTCGTATGTACCTATAGAATAGCAAAATAATTTGCATACCAACAAAACATCCTCAAGCAAATAACCCTAATAAAAATAATGTAAACTTTTATTGTAAAACGCGTCAACGATCAACATTCTTAAGAAGAAATAAAATACAAGATCAATTTGAAACTATATATTATAAAAAGTCAATCAAACATGACTGTCTCCTACACGCAACAGGTGTTATGGCACCGCACGCAACTCAGTCGCCGAGCCGCCTCCTTACGTAACGCGTCGGCACCGCACCTGCCGCGGTGAAAGTGCCCGCGCGGCATTCCGCGGCCGCCGCTCCCGCCCCGCCGAAACCAACCTTATGCACTGGCAATACAGTGCACCACACTCATCTAATGGTACTCCCCAATTCCTATAAACCCAATAATACTTCGGATTCTAACTCCGACAGAATGTATTGTTTCCCCGCACGACCTACAGCATACAGCCCCTTTAGAACCTGGTCGGTCCCCAAGACCCTGCCTCCTTCATACATTTAGCGCACAGTCTGTAGACGTGATGGTGGA
Organism: Monopis laevigella; assembly: GCA_947458855.1. Taxonomy (NCBI): domain Eukaryota; kingdom Metazoa; phylum Arthropoda; class Insecta; order Lepidoptera; family Tineidae; genus Monopis; species Monopis laevigella. Next base: position 27,503,476 of record OX381584.1, on the reverse strand, counting down.
TTCTACTTATCTTACGACGAATACGTATACGAGTATGAATATATATAGAAATTTGATAAATCCTGACAAAAAGTCGGATATTTCTATAAAATTACAGACTTTTAGGTCACAAAATGCAAACATGGCACACATGGATCAAAAATGTTTTTGTCCGATCATCAAGTGCTATAGATCTTCTTGAATACTTATGATTTGATTTGTCAATCTGTCTTATAATCGAGTGTTGAAAATGGCTTGGAATCACTGGACCTTCTGCATCGAATCGCGTCGAAGTCCGTGACCAGAGCAAGCGACATGATGTTGCGCAATGCCCGCTATAACCAAACATTCAACCAAAAGTGTTTGTCAGCGTGCACACACGTAATATCGTAGATAGGATAGAATATAGTATTATATAGTACCTGTACAAGTAGTATTTTCTAACTAGATATTTACCTAATTGTAATTCTTTCCTTATCGTAAAATCATATATTTATGAGTGTTGTCTACCGATATATCGGAACTCTCCGCCGCGCCCAGATTTGCCAACAAAAAGTTTGGTTCGTGTAAAATAATAAGTTTGGCGCTTGTTCCGCCGCGCGTTCACATAGTTCAACATTTGCCCCAAAATTTAGTGGCGAGTAACCTTACAGGTCCCGAATAGTCGCGATATGTTCTGTTAAGGAAGTATAATTAATCATTCGAATTATAAAATAAAATCTAGGTCCAAATTCCAAGTAGGTATAGGTACATCGGGCAAATAATTCTCCAGCTGCTCGATCCGGAGATACAGACCGATGAACGGATGAACATCCGAGCCTCAGCATAAAGGTTTTTTTTAAATGCCAGATTATAACCAAAATGCACTGGCATATTTGCATATAGGCCAAACGGGCCAATGCGGCCCTGACCGGTGTCAACAATCTCGCTCGATAAAAATTGATTGAGTAAAAAACAAACTTACATTTAAAATATTAGTGGGATGTGAAAAAACTAAGTTCTGTTGCAGTTATTATGGAGGGCGGCCAGTTGTAAGTGGCCCGGGAAGAGACTTTAGGTAAAGTCTATACGCCCCTGCGCCAAAATTCTAATGCTGCCCAGTTAGGATCCATACTTGTGACACTGCAAGTGCCTTCAGATAGCAATATAGGTACTTGTATCTGCTTGTTATATGTTTGGTTACTTGTGCAAGCTATGTCGATCAATAGGAAGATATGAATTTGTTGTAATTGAGGAAACGTATCTATTAATTGATGCAACAACAAGCGAAGTGCATCATTCATTGTAATTGTGCACTAATCGGCCAATTATCGTAACGGCGATACCGACTTGAAACCCACGGACTGTTGCCGTGTTAGCGGAGTCAGGGATTGTGTTACCGGCTTCGCGTCGTCCCTATACCACCCCACTTCCAAATAGTAAAACACCTGTCTATTAGTTTCCTATATTTTTTTTTAATACAGAATATATTAAATGTATCCTTTTTCCTTCTCTCCCTATTATTTTATTTTTTAATGTGAAATACGTGGCAAATATAAAAACAATCCATTTCAAGATTATCATGCGATGTTATCGAGACAACGATATAGAAAACTTACCCTAAATATGTTCACACTCCGCACCCCGCTCCATATATACATAGAGAAATGTAATAAAACACTTTTTCTAGTTATTTTTAAAAAAGAGAGCGTAATAATGCCTAGGTAGGTATAAAAGTGCCTTCTCTTACCAAGATATTAACTTTCCTTAAAACACTTTTTACCCCTTGACATTCTAATGTCGGGTGTTCTGCTCGTTGCATAAGGATGGTACAAGAACAGTTCCCACTTAATGGCACTCCAACGCAGCGAGCTCTACCTTGGTTACGTACTCGTACCAGCGACTCGTGAAACTGTCGTGTCGATCGTCCACGCAATAGGAACTGACAATTATCCTGGCGTTTCTTGTAATTACATATTTCATTACGTAGGTATTATTTATAAATATTTCATTGTCAAATAACTTTCTCTGAAAACTAATTACAATGCAGTTTGAAACCCTGTAGAGTGCACAGTCTGAATCTACTACTTTTCCAAGTGCTTGTTTGGGTACATTTTAATAAAATAATTAACAATTTACAAAAATATTATCGCAATCAATGAAAAGAGCTTGCTGTTGTGATGATGGGTCTTGCAGGTATTTGGTGAGGGGTTCGAGTGCCCGGATGACGTTATTCTGACATAGTTCAAGCTTGGCTTCTTAACAATGACTTCAATAAATCTTGAAAAATACCGTCATCGTGGTTGACATGCGAGCGCGATGAACTTGGATGCGCGTAATCTAGGCACAGGAAAGACAGAGGCACGGAGACGCATGCGTCCACCTGCGACCACATTGAAGTACATAGATTTGGGTATCTCGACTAACAACAAATCGCTTTTACTTTCTACAGAACCTACCAACCATATTATTACAAGAAACAATTATAATTAGCAGAGAAGATCGGTTCCAACGTGTAATATATTCATAGCTTGTTATACCTCGTAATTGTATGGTTGCTCATTGAATTAGCGTAGATAAGGAATATCTAATTCGTTGTATAAAAATGTGTTTCTCGTTAAAATGATTCGCCCTTCTAAAGCCCGTTTGCTATTTTTCACAAATAAATAAAATTGTTTTGGTGAAAGTTTATAATCATATAGACTAAAAGTTATTCCTTTTTCAGCCCTTTTGCAATCCCTGATATTTTTCGGGCATTTAATTAAATTATAACTAATAAAACAAACTACACATAAAAAAAATCGATTGAAAGAAACCAATGTTATATAAATTGAGATTCTATTACGATACTTTTGAACTAAAGTTAATTATTTTTTATAGAATCGAGGCCTTGTTTGTTTGACATTTTTAATTGTTTTTTGACTCGCACCTTTTCCCTATAATATACTAGCTGACCCGCGCAACTTTGTCTGCGCGTTTAAATTTAACCGTTTACGCAGCGTACTTTTAAGAGCTTAAAAGGAATAATTTTTCCCCGTTTTTGCAACATTTTTCTTTGTTACTCCGCTCCTATTAGTCGTAGCGTGATGTTATATAGCCTATAGCCTTTCTCGATAAATGGATTATCCAACACGAAAATATTTTTTCAATTCGAATCAGTAGTTCCTGAGATTAGCGCGTTCAAACAAACAAACAAACAAACAAACTCTTCAGCTTTATAATATTAAGTATAGATAGTATAGATGATATTTAAATATGGATATATGGGGTGTCAATAAGATATATAACCATTCCAATTCCAAAAAAATGGGCCAGTATGGAAACAGACAAGACAGAAGGACCCCTAAATCTCACCATAAGAAGTCCTTTTTGTTTTTTTTTTACCTAACGTAAAAATTTCGATGATTTTTTTATACAAGTTGAGGTAATCATAAATAACACGCTGTAATAATGAGTGTCATACTATACCACTCAAGGCACTTTAAATTAATTAAATTCTATGACACAAATTACAGATATCATTATTTATTTAACGGTTAATTATTAATTATTAAATTCATAGTGGCATAAAGCACTGAGCACTTTCTAGTTTCTACCGCACGGTTCTCGTACGTTTATGCAACGCTCACCGCGACCAAACACCGCTTATGCAACACCGAATACTTTACGCTTCTATCGGACATTTTAACGCAGTAATTGTGTTAACTATAGATATGTCAATTAGCGTCAGCCCACGGTTACTTTATGATTCGATTCCGCCTGCATGCAAGTATTTGAAAAACAAATTACCTATATATAAATTTATATTTAATACAACGAGAGTGGGACTTTAATATTTTGAACAACGATCAGCATCAGCGAGCAGGTAGGTTAGATAAGGTAAAAGATACTTACAGCCGAATAAGCGCTTCCATCTTTTTCTCCATTGAATAAATTGAGTCGGAGGGCTGCGACGTTAGAACTCGACAGAACGTGAGCTTGGCGCATTGACTGTCCCGCCAGTCGGTCTGTCGCACCAGCTTCATGGCGGCTCCCGTCAGGCTGGACGTCGCGGGACTCGGGCCCTCCAGGTGCTGCAAGTCGTCTACGTACTCATCTAAAGATCTCTTAACCACATTCCTTCTCTTCACCCTTCTCAACTGTTTCAAAGTATTACCAAATACATCTAAAACGTCTCGTTTACTTCTAGCATTACCTTCGGGAGACATAACAACGTATACATTTTCGCTGGGCATTTTATAGTTATCGTCGTAAATCTTTTGCCGGCTCATAAACTTCCGATCGATATCGTAAGGCTGTTGCAGAGCTCGTTTGTGTTCCTTTTCCACTTCGTCCTGGATGTAGTCCTCGCTGAGGCCGGCGCTCCTCATGAGGTCGACGTCTAGAAGTCTCCCGACGGCGACCGCTCCCAGCCCCAGGGCGGCTCCTCCGGCCATCAACCCTAGAGCGGGCAACACAGCGGGAGCACCCGCTGCAAGAGGAGCCGCCGCTACACCTATTTTATCCTGCGCATACCTTTGTGAAAAAGCATGTTTTGGATACAAGCCTAAATTGTGAGATATTTTGTGCGTGGCTTCAACGATAGGATCTATTACGGGTTGCGTGACCTTGGCAATAGGTTCTATTAAAGGCCTCGTCAGCTGCTGCACTGTCTCCATCCCGCTTTGAATTGTATCTTTCATCGAATCTGTCAATTTCTTCCACAATGAAGTTTCCGGAACTCTCTTCACGTAACCATAACTGTACGGATATCGCGGATGATTCTGGCCGTGATCCTTTTGATAATACGAGAACTTATTGTATTCGTCTTCGTAGTATCGGTTCGCTTGGACGGAGCCGCTCTGCGACCGACTCTGACCAAAACCGTTGATAGGTTCCATCGGATACGGATGAGCACTCTTTGGAACGTCGGTGTAGTATTTCACTTTCCTTTCTTGCGCTTCGTATTGCTCGATATCGCCGCGCATCGCTTTAGCCGGTTGAATTCCTAATTCTGGGTGCGCGTATTGCAACACTGGATTTCTTACACTTTCGTCGAATCCTGGTTTTGCGTTTTTAGGAGTGTACATAACAGAGTTTGGGAAATTGACCTCCCCTGGATGTTGCAGCATTCTTCTTTGAATGTGGCTTTCAGCGTAGTCCAAGTCACCGGTGTGAGCTCTCGAGCTGCGGCCGCTGAAGTAATCGCGCTTCGCTTCATGCTCGTTTATCTGCTTAATGTATTCGATAAGTTTGGAGTTCGCTACTTTCGAATTATCTGCTTTGGTGAATGGACCGTATCCAGATTTCGCGTAGTGGTTTTCTTTCTTCAGCTTATAGGCATATGTAGGGTTGTCGCTCGTCATGTAAGGTCCGCTGAAATTGTCGCCGGAATCATATTTTACGTTGTCGTATTTCGTAAAGGGTCCATCGATCGGTTCAAAGTTATCGGTTTTAGTGAACGGTCCTAAGCTTTGTACGGATTCCTCAGCAACCACATCGGGGTACACGTCGGCCTCAGGGACGGCTCGGGGAGGACTATAGCCCTCGGGATATGGAAGCAGTTCTCCGTTAACAACGCGAGCGTTTCGCCAGGTTTTCTTATCAGATTCGTCATCGGGTACTCTAACGCCGTGTATTTCCGGAATCCCATCCTCACCCAGTGTCAGGATCGATCTACCCCTCTTATTATATTTTTCTAAAGCTTTCTTTACATACATGGGTTCGGAACTGATCATCACAGGATCTGGAACCCGAAAGGATTTTCCTTCGCCTTCTGAAACTTTAGTGCTAACGACTTCAATATAAACTGGATTTCTGTCATTTTTTATAACTGGGTTGAGTGGATCGAATCGATAGTTTTTGATGGGACCTCCGTAGTTCATGAAACTGGAGGATGTAATATAAACTTTCTTGTTTTCGGTTCGTTTTTCGTTATCGTAAGTCGGATAATAGCTGGAGGTTTCGGGATCCGTGTTCGGTTTTCCTCCATCTTCTTGTATATGTGATTCGGGATATACAGAAACAGGTGACCAGTTTCCGTACTCTGCTTGGATATCTTTTGGTTCTTCATTGTTTTTTCTATTCATGTAATAGTTGTCGAAACCTGCCAAGTCGCTGTTACCATTACCGATAATATTTAGTTTTCTTTGGTCTCTTGAGTCTGTTTTGTTTCTGGCATCATCGGTTACGTTCCAGTACGTTACGTTAATTGTCGTAGGCTTAATAGCAGCAGTAGTGGGTGCAGTTGTGGTACTGGTGGCATGGTAAGTTGTTGATTTATGATCTTTTTTCTTAACTATAAGCTGTGTCACATGACCAGATTTTGTTCTCACATTTAAAGTTTGCGTTTCATGAGGGTTAAGACTTCTAGAGACTTTTAGTTCTGTTCTGGTGGTTCGTGAGGGTAGGATGGTGGTGCGTATGGTTTTGGTTGTAGTGGTGTTATCGTTGAGTTCCGCCGTGGAGTTGATAACGCAGTACGCAAACCAGATGATGGCGCATACGCGTAATTGGGACACGGGATTCATCTGTAACAAAATATATTTAGGTTAATTATTTAGATAATAATAGTTTTTATTAATTATTGGAAAAAAGCAGAATTGGACATTGCTTGAAGAGCTTTTATATTTATATAAAGCAGCCAACAGTCATACTAGCGACTTTTGGTTTGTTTGCGTTTTCGGATCAATTAACTATTAAATTTATATCACTAAACCTTTGTATATTATGTGCGCGAATATCAATCGCACTTGACCGCTTTATTTTCATATTACCTATCGTAAGTTGACGACTGAAGCACGCAGAGTTGCTAAACTTACGATCAAACTAAAATCAAAAGTCAAAAGTCAAAATCATTTATTTCATGTAAATCTTTACAGATATTTATGAATAGTCAAAAAAAAAAAAAATTTTAACAATGAGGTCTTAGAGTGCGTTTGGTTAGGCAGCTATTCATTAACAAAATAACGACAAATATTAATTGAACTTAGACACGATGGAATGGAAATCTTAATATGAAAATTACTACCGAACCGAACACACACTACATAACCAACTAGTGTAAGACTAGGTGGTTAGCTGATTCCATTGACCTGTCAATCATTATCTGCCATACAAGAGAGCCACCAAGGCGACCAACTTCACCGATCATATCCATGCCTTAAATATTTATTGTAAATAAAAGCTAAGTAACCAATCACATATAAGTAAAGGTATAAGGATCGGTATTTTTAAGGGCCTAAACACTAACTGTAAAGTCGATCCCCTCAGAGACACCCGGAGAAAAAGAAACCAGCAAGTAAAAAACTCTAGTGCTTCACACAAACTAAAAGAGGGGTACAGCTATTGATTGACTTATGCTATATAGCATATATATATAATATATATATAGTAACATACTCAAAATGCACCCCACTGATCAGCATGCGTAGAACACCCTATGGCAGAATATTTGTTACGGTACCAATGTATATAACTACACAGTATACTATTAGTTTAAATTAAGTATAAATAAGTAGGTAATCATCAATGATTACCTTATCCAAAGACAAAATTTACATAATGTAATGAAAATAAATTATGTAATATAAAATTATTACAATATCGGACATTATATACCTACTAAACTAGGGTAGATTCTACATGCATTTGCAATTTGTTTACTAGTTGCGAGACCTCAATTGCATATCAGTACCCCTAGTGTGAGTTTTCTAACTATTACTTTGCGTTTGAGTTAACTAAAATTTGTATGGGAAATTGTTCAGCGCTCCAAGCGGGAATTTTGAGAACTAGAAATGCGGACGTGTGATTGGTCAAAATGTTAACGCGGTAGTATAGTTAACGCGAAAGTAAACGTTAAAAAAACTCACACTAGGGCTACAGGACGGTTCCAGACGTCTTTATCGTTAAGATAGTCTTTTACACTATAGTAAGCCTTATTGATTAATATGTGTTTTATACAATTTTTAAATTTTATTTCACTCAGATCTATAATGCTTTTAGGTAATTTATTAAATAACCTTATACTGTTAATGACGAAACATTTATTAGTTAAATGTAAAAGTATTGAATTTGTAGGAAAGTATTTGTCATTGAGAGTTTCTAGAAATAACCTGACAAAGTGCTGGCTCATCTCTACACACACCCACAAGACGCGGCGTTATGTTATATAGAGATGAAAGTGAAAGAAGCCAGTATGGCCGGCGGCTGCAGGTAGCATTGTGGAAGGTGCCTCTACTGCATAAAGTAGATGCAAGATTTAATTTTATTTTATATGTGAGGATATTTTTTACTATAAGTGTATGTTTTTTTCTCAGAATTTGTAAAGTACACAATGGTGTTATATTTTTCTATAAGGATAATATTATACCTATATATACATACATAATTGTATTACATTTATTTATTTATTTAATTGTTATTAGGGATACATACAGGATATAATCAGATTAACAATCATCTTAGAATAACAAAAACCAAAATAGCATCCACTAATTATGACACAAAAACATCTTACACAAAATTAATAGAAATATAAAATGAATAAAATAAGTTAATTAATATAATAATAATAAATAATCAAAAATTATTAAGTAAATGTTAGACAAACAAGGCCCCGGTCGGGGTAAACAGCAATTAATACATAAATTGTATTTCATGTATTAGTTTTTTAATTGAGCTAACGAAATATTGAAAATATCAACATTTGTAAGCCTTTCGTTATGTATCTTACATGACCTATATATAAAAGAATTAGCTACATAATTACTTCTTGCTGCTTCTGGGAAATTGAATAAGCATTGGTTGCGTGAACCTACACGAGGACATCGGAATGACAGTGTGCTTAAAAGGAACGGAGAGTCTACGTGATTTTTTATTAATTTAAACAAAAATACCTGATCCCTTTCTATACGACGAACCTGAAGAGAGGTAGGTTTTTCGGGATTTTCGCCTCCGTTTATTAAAAAATTATATTAAAAAACTTCTTTTGTATCCTTTCAATATTATCTACGTCTATCCTATATTGTTTTATTTATTCCATTAATTTCCTAATAAATTACTCTAAACATATAAAATCATTGCACATATGGCGGTCTGTTTGTGGTTACAATAATGATTACTAATTTAGGTGGGAGGAAGGTCTCTATAACTTCGTTAGACAGACCGTTACCACCGCCCATACACATGCAAAAACCGTCAGGTAACCTAGTCATGTTTCGGTTTTAGTCTGTGGGTTTTCTCAGGAGATTACTACATCGCTTTCTTGTCGAGACGGTAATCTCCTTTTAGGGTACGGTTACGAAATGGGTGGTTGAATTGCCGACAAGGCAGCGAGTAAATTAAAATATTCTCGTATGCAATTCGTTTTTGTCGCCGCCCAATTAGTACCTAATCGCATCTTTAGCCGGCATAGTGAAAGCGATCAATGTTGTTGAGGAACAAATATTGATTGACCGCATTCATGGACTTTATAGGTGCCGTGCTCCAATAAAAAAAAAACAATTATTTTTAAATGATTTTTACCAAGTTATAGGCTGCTATATAGACCGCCTCCGTAGACTAGTGGTTGCGCCTTTGTATCTGGAGGTCGTGGGTTCGATTTCTACACATGACAAAAAATAATAGTACCTACGTTTTTTTTGTACAGTTTGTCATCTATGGTCTGGGAGTTTATGAAATACTAACTTTTGCCCGCGGCTTCCACACATTCATAAGTTTTACATAAAAAAAATTTTGCACTGCTCTAATATTCCAAATTTCCAGTTTTAATCTAAAATGGTATTAAACTGATATTATAAATTCTGTACTTAATATACCTCCTATTTCCTCTTTTTCCTTTTGTTGTACGAACAGTGTATGCGAACAGAATTCGCACTGGACCGCTAATTTATAAAAAACAAAAAGATTATGTATCTATATTTGTTGTAGTACCTATGTTTCTTACTTACGATCATCATCAAACAAGGTAAATATTTAATGCCGTTTTATATCATTTTAATATACCTCACACTTTTTGGTGAAAACCTAAGAGACTCTTAAAACACAACTACCAAATTTAATCTAAATTGGTTAAGCCATGAAGCTAAATGCCCGCCGGCGCGCGGACGGCCAATGTTTTTTACCTTCATGGGTTAAGCAGTTTAGGCGTGAAAACTTAACTAACACACGTAACAGACAAACAGAGTTACTTTCGCATTTATAATATTGGTATGGATACTATGTATTAGTATGTTGGGTCCCGGTACACACAGTACAAGCCTAGAGCTTAGTTTGTGACTTAGTTTGAGCGCAATATGTGGAATTTGTCCTACATATTATTATTATTTGTTTCCTTTGCCTTTTTGTCTGACTGTAGATATATTCTATGGCAGGGCTAATGTACTGTGTGATTTCCTCGCAGGGAGTCGAACTCAGTCCCGCCTACGATTTCTAATCCGTTTTCAAAGTTACTTTTACTATGAGTCGCTTCAGTAGGAAAGTATATGTTACAGCGGGCTTTCCACTGACCGGCAAATTGTGAAGGAAGTACGTTCTGCGCGAGCGCACACGCGTGCGGCATGCGCGTGCGCACGGGCTTACATATTGACATACTTATACTAATTCATTTCACTTTTTGTTCATTTTCTATAGTATCTCAAAGCAGCTGGCTTACCTCAACAGGTACTTCACACACATATTTCACTTTGTTGATGCATTTTGGTAACATATGCGCTGGAACACACTTAGTACGGACTCTACTCAACGTTCTCTACATCGCCAATCTCTTCGCGCGTCCTATTATTTATATTTTAACGTAAAATGCAAATAAATATTGATAATATAAAACATTCAAATTATGATCTTACATTAGTATAGATTATTTTTTTTATATAGGTTCTTTGTTATATTTTATTTTCTTTATTATAATTTTATTTAAAAAAAATATTACATTTGAATTTGTCATTTTTATACGATTGTTCATTGTGTTTTCTCATTTTGGCGCCAATACATTGTGCAATATTTTGGGATATTAAAATGGAGTGGGGTGATAAAGAGAACCGAATCGCTGTGACTGCATTACACAAAGTAGGTATGGAGCCAAATGCATTTTTTTAAACTCTCCATACACTTGGTATTAGTCAAATGTTTGTGTACCGGGCTATTAATAGGTACAATAAGACCCCTGTTTGTGACAGAAAAAGATCTGGCCGTCCACGTAGTGTTTGGCGCCAATACATTATGCAATATTTTGGGATATTAAAATGGAGTGGGGTGATAAAGAGAACCGAATCGCTGTGACTGCATTACACAAAGTAGGTATGGAGCCAAATGCAATTTTTTTAACTCTCCATACACTTGGTATTAGTCAAATGTTTGTGTACCGGGCTATTAATAGGTACAATAAGACCCCTGTTTGTGACAGAAAAAGATCAAAGCAGTAAGGGAATTAATTCGAAGAAATCCTGTCCGAAAGCAAAAGATTTTATCTCGGGAGATGAAGATAGCCCCTAGAACCATGTCGCGTATTTGAAAAATGACTTAGGACTTGCAGCCTATAAGAGACTGCTCTATAATGGGTTTGCGCATTGTAGAAACGTAACGTATTCATTTACGTATACGCTACGTTGATACAATGCGCAAACCCATGGTAGAACCTCAGCGGGGTGAGAAGGACCTTTATTTAACACTTTCGTCAGTGGAATCGTTTTCGTCTTGTCTATGGTCAGAACCTGTATGAATAATATACGGAAGTGCTGTAATGCATCTTAAAAATGAGGAGTTTTCTTTTTGCCGGTTCCAAAATATTCCACTAGATGGCAGCAGGAGAGATATCCACAAAAACTGTCATAAAAGGCAGTTTCTATACTTGAGTAGTCTATATTTTTATATAGACTACTCAAATAAAGACTCTAATATCTCTATGATCTAAAACTAAGTTTTGGTATTGCAAGACGTGTTATATTTTTACCATATTTTGTCACTTTTATATGTATCTACTTACTCGTTATTCTTGCTCTCTAAAATCTTTAGTAGATACCGTGTTAAGAAAAACTTCGTAAAAAAGATTATGGTACCTTAGAAATTCAAATTTAAATACTAATATGATGATATTTAAAATAATAAATATTGCTGTTGGTGCCGTAAGGCAAAGTGCTCAGGATATTAGTGTATATGTTAAACAAAGTTAAGTAAATTTTATAAATTATTCATATAAAGGTATTTGTTTTCCTATTTACCCTAAATTTTGGGTGTATTTTATACATATACATAAATTTACCGCTATTTATTTTGACAGTTTTTGTAGATAGCGACTAAACGCCATCTGTTGCGTTAAATAATAACTACTGGAAAACTCCTCATTATTAGGTTGATGATTTTTCGATTGAATTCTTCAAAGAAACGAATAATTGATCTTTATCTCTTTTCTAAAGTTGAATCGAAAGAATTATGGTACAGTTTTAATAATTTACATGATCTGTCACAGCACTTCCGTATATTATTCATACAGGTTCTGGCCATAGAAAAGACGAAAACGATTCCACTGACGAAAGCGAAAGTGTTAAATAAAGTTCCTTCTCACCCCGCTGGTCATTTCTTAACTGATGATTTTAAAAAGAATAGGGTGGTAAAATCGAAACAACTACTGAAGCGGTACGCAAAGGGAGGTCACAGAAAAATTGTGTTTACGGATGAGACAAATTCTACAATTGAGCAACATTTTAACAAACAAATGGACCGTATTTATGCTCACAGCTCTAAGGAAGCTTCCCAATTAGTCGACAGAGTGCAACGTGGGCATTATGCGACTTCAGTGATGGTTTGGTGGGGTGTATAGCTATATAAAGGAGTGACTGAGCCATATTTTTGTGAAAAAGCTATCAAAACATCGGCACAAGTGGGTCATAAAGCTCGGTCCACGCAGTCTTGGTTGGAAGCGAAGGCTTCGGACTTCATCAGAGCTGAACACTGGCCGTCGTCTAGTCCCGATCTTAATCCGCTGGATTATGATTTATGGTCAGTTTTAGAGAGTACGGCTAGCTCTAAACGTCATGATAATTTGGAGTCCCTAAAACAATCCATACGATTGGCAGTGAAGAATTTCCCCATGGAAAGAGTGCGTGCTTCTATTGATAACTGGTCTTAACGTTTAAAGAACTGTATTACAGCCAATGGAGACCACTTCGAATACGATTTTTATATTTTAAATTGTTTTATATTTATGTATTAAATACACACCATACCATTTTACACACTGTAAAAGTAATAAATGGAATTTGCAATAAATTTTTTTCAAGGCGCTCAACCGCTGAGCCAACCAAGTTCCAGTCAGCCCTCACGAATTTTATCATTGCTTGTTATCTACTTATACACAGACGCCCTCTATTCGCTTTCTTATATTAACTCTATACGAGTGAAGTTAGAAGTCCTAGTTTCTAATACTAGATGGCAGAGTTTTTTTATTTTTACTTTTTTCATTATTTTATATTTATGCATTTATATAAATTCCTTATTAGGATAATGTTATATTTATAAATGATAATATTTATTCAGAAGATAATAATTGTTTTACAACTTTATCCAGATTTATACAAATGTAAATACTACCTGTGCGAAAACTATATTGTATCGGGATTCCACCAACCACTATTACATTAAAGACAGAAATGTCACAACACGTAACCAAGTAGGTATATGGTGAAATTAAAAATACATCGCTAGAGCCTGAGAAACAATGACAAGATCGACGACAATGCCGCGACAACTCCCGCGCATCTAGGTCACTGCTCATACTGCTACAACCACTGTGATATCGTATAATAATAATTGTCACGATCTATCCCGGCAGCCTTCATAGTCGCCCCTGCTGAACCAATTTAGGCAAGAGCTCACCGGTGACCTGTTGGTCCGACACATACAACGAGTGGGAAAAAGAAACTAATTACAAAAGAAGAAGATGTAATAAACTGACTGAGAAAGTCAAAACGGGGATGGATATTACTACGAAATAAAAAGATGAAAAATTAATAGTTTATTATTTATATATCGCCGTTAATTCCCACCGGAATTCAGTTAAGTCCAAATCATACCTACCTACAGTAAATTTAAATATATTACAGAAATCCGCATACAAGTAGATACTAGACAGTTAAAATAATGAATTCTTTAAAATAGTTAAAGAATAATTTTTACATTATCAACTTTTAAATCGTTAGAAGTTTTAAACCTACTTTCGACAGCTTTGCTGAGGCCACGGGATCCTCATCGTCTTAAGTTCGTTTATTGGGTCATATGAAAACCGCTTTAAAGTTAAGGCATGATTGAATTGTCGGCTCTTAGGATCTAACTAAATTGTCCATAGTTCGTAGGTACATAATAGGTAACAATGTGCAGACTTGAATGATCTCCAATGTGCGAGGATCGCGCCAGGCTTGTTGTGGCGGACGGGTATTGTAATAGCCTCGGATACCATGCCACGGCCAACCTGTGCCACCTTCTAATACCATGCAGCCTATAGCTAATGGCTCTATCGTTTAGAGGTTGTGGGTTCAACTTACAATTATTATAACAAACGAGTAAATATAAACTTACTCTGGCCTGCGCGTGCGCACAAAAATGTCCCACACATCTACGAATGTTAGCTCAGAGTAAGTTTATCGCTGCTGTTGTTTTAATAATTTCGTTAAACTTTTCATGATGAACTCCGATTAACTTCTTCTTTATTATTATATTTGTAATACGTCTTTTTGAAAATTATTATTTTTATACCGCTCTAGGAGAATTATAGATGCGTAACCGGGCTATATAATGTGTTCAGGTATTGATATAGATGCGTAACCGGGCTATATAATGTGTTCAGGTATTGATATAGATGCGTAACCGGGCTATATAATGTGTTCAGGTATTGATATAGATGCGTAACCGGGATATATAATGTGTTCAGGTATTGATATAGATGCGTAACCGGGCTATATAATGTGTTCAGGTATCGATATAGATGCGTAACCGGGCTATATAATGTGTTCAGGTATTGATATAGATGCGTAACCGGGCTATATAATGTGTTCAGGTATTGATATAGATGCGTAACCGGGCTATATAATGTGTTCAGGTATCGATATAGATGCGTAACCGGGCTATATAATGTGTTCAGGTATTGATATAGATACGTAACCGGGCTATATAATGTGTTCAGGTATTGATATAGATGCGTAACCGGGATATTTAATGTGTTCAGGTATTGATATAGATGCGTAACCGGGCTATATAATGTGTTCAGGTATCGATATAGATGCGTAACCGGGCTATATAATGTGTTCAGGTATTGATATAGATACGTAACCGGGCTATATAATGTGTTCAGGTATTGATATAGATGCGTAACCGGGATATTTAATGTGTTCAGGTATTGATATAGATGCGTAACCGGGCTATATAATGTGTTCAGGTATCGATATAGATGCGTAACCGGGCTATATAATGTGTTCAGGTATCGATATAGATGCGTAACCGGGCTATATAATGTGTTCAGGTATTGATATAGATACGTAACCGGGCTATATAATGTGTTCAGGTATTGATATAGATGCGTAACCGGGCTATATAATGTGTTCAGGTATTGATATAGATGCGTAACCGGGCTATATAATGTGTTCAGGTATCGATATAGATGCGTAACCGGGCTATATAATGTGTTCAGGTATTGATATAGATACGTAACCGGGCTATATAATGTGTTCAGGTATTGATATAGATGCGTAACCGGGATATATAATGTGTTCAGGTATTGATATATTTTTTTAGACTAACTTTTTTTAGATCGAACAGTATCAGCGGTACCATAATAATTTTATCGTTTTATTTATTTATTTTTTTTATCATTCTGGTGTGTAAAACAGACAACAAGCGATACATTCAAATAAAATACACAAAACATTAAAAAATAGTTTGTAAGCTACCTTTTGGTGTACCTGTACACACACTACATGGCTTAAATATTTAAGTATAAAGTAAACAAAGTTAAAATTTAATTAGATTAAGTTTCCCAATCAAAATAATAATAATTAAATGATAAGGATATTTGCGAGAACTCCTGAAACTTTAGTAGAAATTTTACTTCGTAATTATCAGTTTCTTCGTAAACAACAATTAATAATTTATTTTTAAATCAAACTTTCCCCTTATACATAAACAAGTGCGCAGATTTTGCATTTGTCCGGTTTTTTTTTTTATTTTGAAGAAGGTAAGTATATTGTTTTGATAAATAAAGTATTCCCCTCAAGCTATAATGTATGATATAGGAAATCATTAAATTTAAAAGTTTGTTAACCACCTAGTCTTACGCTAGTTGATTATGTAGTGTGTGTTTGGTTCGGTAGTATTTTTCATATTAAGATGTCCATTCGCGTTTAATTTCTATATCTGATATCGAGGTATAATAAATATTTGCCGTTCTTTTGTTAATGAATGCTGCCTAACCAAACGCACTCTAAGACTTCATTGTTAAACTTTTTTTTTTTGACTATTCATAAATATCTGTAAAGATATACATGAAATAAATGATTTTGATTTTATTTTGGAGGATAGATGTTTGAAGCAAAAGTTGTTAAACGGATTTTGAAAAAAAATACAGTAATTTATTTAATACATCAGAATATTATATTAGTAATGTTATAGTTATAGACACAGGTAGGCTATATTGTGTTTTTAGAGGTCGCGGGGTAAGAGCTACCTATATCGTTGCGCGGTTGATAGGGAAACTATTTGCAATACGTTACGCGGCACCGAGGGTAGACAATTATTGAGCATATATCACGATCACTTACATAATCTAACAAATTGTTCCCAAGTATCCGTTACCAATATATCAGAAGACCTCGTTGGCCTTGCTAATGAAATTATATTTTAAAAAAGTCCCAAATTTAAATTTGGAACACCATCACAATTCAAATTTATTCATAGCGATTATGAAATAGCCAATAAGAAAGGAATTCCAATTACAAAATTGTAACCGTCGAATGTTTGGGTGCGGTGAAAGTGGTTAGGTAAGCGGCCGAAGTGTGCCGAAGCCCGGCGGAGGGAGCCGAAGCCCACAATGCATTTCCCACGTTGTGTGGTGCCTATTACGTGACAGTTATATGCTTGTCATAATTAGATGTTCCAGATGATCTTACATTGTCGCCTTTTTGTCCGTCATTAGGAAAGTTTGCAATCGGCATGCAACGATACTATGTATTATACATAGGTACATCATACCAAAATATTAATTTTATTATTATATTATTACCTGGTGACAAACAGACCATAGAGAAAAGAGTGCATTAATGGGGCAATATATAGTTGTTTAACAACATTGATCGCTATCATTAAACGAAGCGGTTACCAAATGTGTAAATTGTCCAACGTACTAGGTATTATCATTATTTATTACCCACAACAGAAAGATTTTTGCGTAAACCACCAACATAAAAATGATGATTGAACTTCAGCGAAGTTGTAATATTGGACTACGTTTGTAATATTATGAAAAACAGTTTTTTATTTAAAAAAATATTCAAATTACCTAGTACCTTATTTTAGGCTATATTTTGGAAATCATATTTTTCTGTATTTACCTGATGGTAGGCAACAAGGTCCGCATTAATACTATATTTGTGTTTAACAGGATTGAAACCTCTCATCTCACTCAAATACCATCACGGGCGCCTTTTGGCCCCCGAGAACCGCTTTCCTCAGAGGAGCAACACCTAACAAGTGGCGAGCTTGTTGCGGTGTTTATGATGGTATAGCCTCGATTTATAAAGCGGTGACCCATCTCAGATCCGACCTTGTTGTCATCGGCTTAACCTTGTTATCAGTTGCGCAGTGACTAAACCAATAGGCTGGGGCCGCTTTATTTTCAATGCATTTTTTCCTCAGATTTTAACCAAATCAAGCTACTAGTAATACTATCGAGTATTACTACTAGTAGTAATACTCGACATATGAGGAGCTTTATAGACACAATGCATCTCGACAATTGTACTGAGCCCAAACACGCCTAAGTCCTTCATAACTTTAGTTAAAATGTGTTTTGTTTCTTTTACGCATATTTATTTTTGTTGCTATGTTGCGGTTTTTATTTACAGTCTTCTAATATATATATTTATATTAACCTACGTCAGACAAATTTATGTTTTGCTAACGCCGTCAATTCCTTTGTTAATCCCATTCTAGACCCACACCCTTTAAATAGGATAAATATTTTACGAAATAGTCTAATCAAGTTAACATTGGTTTAAAAAAATCAACTGCTTAGTTTCGCTTTTGTGAGGGCATGGAAAAATTTAAATGTAAAAAAAACTATATAATTATCCAAATTAATAGTATAATATAAAGGCAAACCAATTTAATTAATAAGTCTTAATAATGTAAGTATTTATGATAATGATGATATTGGGTGATCATCACACTTGTACCTGGTACCACAGAAGAAATAATAGTACAAGTACTGGTACTAGTACCAGGAACTCATGCCGCGCACTGAATTAGTAATTCACAATTTACTATTTCTAATATAGCTGCTTACTATTTACTATTTCTGTGTGCCTGTGTGTGCATTAAGCACAACGGAACGCAAATTAGGCAAATACTAATATCACTTATTTGTCCATTCATCATAGGTAAGTAAATTCCAAAATATGAATAGTGTTTTTTTAATATTTAATAAAACATATAAAAAGTATAATAACTCGTATAGCTGCTTATAAAGTTAAATAAAGAAGTCGTAAGAAACACTTTCACTATACATACAGTGGTTGGTGGTGATATCAGGTGCGACGCCATTGCCCAATCACCGCACCGGCAGGATGCGGACACTAACATGTACATCACATAAACAAGCCACACATTTTCACTTGTACAAGCCTTTTTATTTGTATTCAACTACAACGGCTTATATTGACATTCCTTAAGATCCCTCCTTCACCTGCGTAAGTATTTGAATTACTTATTAATAAATTAAGGATATTTTACTAATCTTAACGCTGTCTTAAACTTAAGGAACTTGCCCTTACATCTTTTAAAAGTTCTAGTATAAAGAATGTTGGTACTAAATAAGTAGATTAATTATATAAATGTATTATTCGTTTCATAATTATATGATGATGATCATATAAAGGAATTAAAATGAATAACAAAATCGTTTTACTTCACACCTTTGAAATTGAATGAGTGCAATATGCTCAATAGAGTCCAATCCCATTTTTCTTTGTGTTCATAGCTTCTATTTGATAACTTTGTGGCCAACGAGCTACGTAAAGCCACAGAAGAAGTAAGTTTTTATCATAAATTTCGATGCAACGTAGCCAAATGTATCAAAAATTAAGTATCAAGTATAACTAAACATGTTTTTCAGTAAAACTGTGCCAAAAATAACTCCCTGGTATTTATAGCGCGACAATAATGTGCGAAAGTGTATTCATAGCTAATATTTGCATCTATCCATCCGATTTCGCTAATTATAATATGTGTAAATCCATCTTCATTCAAATTTGGCTTCATTTCATTTTATAAATATTTATTATTTTGTAATAATTAATTGAATTAAGCATTATTTAGCAGAATTTAATTATTTAATGTCTTAATAATAATTACGTCGACATAATAATAATTCGCTTTCACGAAGCATCTTCTTTATTTATTTAAGTATGGCTGTAATAAGTTTAGTTGAGGAGAATTTGAAACGTTTATTTGTTTTATGTATGATACATGATCTGTAGAATTTTAATTGTTCCGAAATATTCAAGTTGAAAGGTTTGCTTCGAAATTGTGATTTATTAAATTTTGACGATTATTGTCGATTATATTAACCAGTAGGTTTTAGTAAATAATCTTCATAATAATCTTAATAATAAAATATGTATAATATATATTAATTTTTTATATGTATAATATATATTAATTTTTTATATGTACCTTTCTTCCACAGGGTGGGTGTCTGTATGGTCACATAACCCCTCCGGCAACCGAAAGTGGAATCCATTCATAGCGTCTCTAGATACACTTCAATTCATGGCACTGGTATACAAGTTATGTTGCTGCTCTTCACTGGTGCCTTAGCTGTACCGTGCTAAGGGAAAGGTCAAAGGTTTGGTTTAAAGGTCACCAGAGGGCACTTCTTAATGCTTTCACAAATTATGAAAACTTCAAATACCTTTGGATAAGTTAACTTAACCCGGTGTAGAGCGTAACGCAAAAGTATTATATTTGAGTCTCAGTCAATATAAATTAGATTAATTTGTAGTTAATATTTGTTGGAGTTAATTTTATTTTCGTCTGGTGATTGAATATTGTAAGCGTTACAATCGTAGGTCACGGGTTCGTCGATCCATTATCAATTCTATTTACATTATTAGATACTATTTGCATTACTACTAAGTAAGTTTTGGTGTATATTTTTTCAATACATACATACAATTGTGGGGTTAACCAAAAAAAACCACGACGATGTAAATAACATTAGGAGTATCTGCTCCATCCACCACAAAAAAAATGGGTTGCGGAATTTAAACGTAGACGAGTGGTGATCGAAGATGACCATCGCTCCGACCGGTTTCGACGTCTAACACTGAAGAAAACATTTGACAAAGTATGTACCTATCATTTTGGAAAACAGTAGAGGGTACTCCGAGAACATGCTGTCACTACTCTCTTATGAAAGAACGAATAACATCATAATCAACGACCTCAGTTTGTCTATGGTTTCCGCTAGCTGCAATAGGTGCCCAGACCAGCTGTCAGTTCAGCAAATGTATGTTTACTCGTAGATTCTTGGGACTGATCAGCAAGATTTTCTCGACAGATTCTTGACAATTGCTAAAACTTGATATTTCAGCACTAGATATATACCACAATCAATTTTATATACTTTCAAATTTTAACTTTTCCATAATTAACTTCTCACAAAATACTTTAATAATATTTTTTTAATTACATTCTCGTCAACTGGTTGGTTAGAAAGTTGGAAGCATTTAAAACTAAAGGTATTTCCAGTCCAGTACCGAACTAGGTCTGTGCTGGGACCTGCACACTTTGTATATACACTCACCGTGCGCTTGCGGATCCCTTCGCGTGGAAAGTGAAAACAACCAATGTCAAACGCGCATGCTCCGACCGGACCACTGGTCACTGGAAACCACTCTCACTGCTCGGCTCTATATGGAATTTCTTACACTGGCCGATTGGGAAAAAATATCTTATTGTTTTTTTTTATATTCGCGAATTTCTAGATAAAGGATCCGATTCCTTTATATTATATTTGTTTGATTATCGCGTGTATGGTTGGTTTGTTGGTGAGTGCTTGTGTCGACGCATCAGGTGCAACTGGTCGGGCCGGAGAGATCGCGGTGCCACCACTTCGGCCATCCGAGTGCTCATTCACTGCTCGGTACGGTGAGAAAAAACACATTGGATCGTTTTATCGCGTCGATCAGTATCTGTAGATCGCATAAAGCCGTCGCATGCCGCCGCTACAATAATGCACAATTTCTTTTTCATTATTTCCGCGATATTAATTGTTTTTATTATGATTGATTAATTGTTTGTAAGTTATCTTTAAATAGTTAATAACTATTATGATATTAGGAATTTTACTTGGACTTGTCGCATAGCACGTAATTATAGTATTATTATACCTGCACGGTTACAGACTGCAATTTTCAATTTAAACACAAACGTTTATTAATATACTTTCATTAATTTGTTTTAAGTATTAATAACGATTAATCATAGATTATGTAAAAGGGATATATCTTAGTATCTTCTAGCAAAAATAAAATGTTATAATTGTATAAAAAAATAATGATAGTTGTGCGATCGGTACCTACTGGTCGTTGCGAGTTCAGGTGACGTAACTGGTCTCCGGCGTGTCACCAATTATGAGAGAAACCTGGCAGAAAGCTAAGTGGTCACCTACTCTCACTGCAGATCCTTTGACCTTCGGGTTTGGAAGCTTGATATCAGGTAGAAAACTAAGTAGTGATAAACTCAGTGCATATCCTTCGATCTTCTTGTGTGAAGGAGGCCTGACGTCTTTAACAGCACGTACTCTCACTGCGTTTACTTTGACCTTCATGTGTAGAGGAAGCCAGGAGATGGCTGAGTAGGGGAGCTACAGGCATTGCATATCTTTGGAGACCAGCCTCCTAATTATGAAACGAAATTTTGACAGATCGCTATTGTGATCGATTGCAATTGGAGCTGTCGCAGCCTTTATTCCATTGGAAATAAGAGCAATGGCTACTCAAATTATCAACGCAACGCACAGACCGTATCGCTTTCGCTGTTATTATGCCTCTGCTTTGGACACCTGGGTAATAGCTGGTGACTTATCAGATTCTACTCAGCAGACTTCTCGCATTGCATATTCTTTGGCATACGTGGAGATTAACTACCTGATAGAAAGCTGGGTGGTGTCCTTCTCTCATTGGGGAGTGCAGTTGTTACTGTGTGGAGTTTGAAATCTGTGGAAACTTCTTCGTTATTTTAATAAATTCTGCTTTAGGAAGTAGTTTGAAGTTTATTTTGAAGTAGATAGACACCTACTTGACCTGAAGTTAAACAACAAAAACACTACATTTCTCTATATTCTCGGTATATTGTTTCTACTAAAACCCTTCAGGCGATATAGTAGGGCGCTTACTCTTTCTCTAAATAAGTAGATATCCTATTTAACCTTACAATTTCCCAAAACAGAAAAGTTGACAAAGGTTTAATTTCCCAAAACAGAAAAGTTGACAAAGGTTTAATTTCCCAAAACAGAAAAGTTGACAAAGGTTTAATTTATTCTAAAATGAAAAAATCATAAAAGTCATATTTACGTAGTAAGCGACAGTAGGTCATAAATGTGTAGATTACCGTAGATACTTAGTCTGGTATATGGCTGTTGGCATGTCTGCTTGGGAAGCGGTTACCTAACGGTCCTTGAAAAAGGCTATCTAAAACATACCAAATTTAAAAATTATAGGTATTTATTTGATTTCTCGATAATCCCAAATACATACATAATTATTAATACATATTTCTAGTGGAAAATGTTTTGGCAAAAAGGTAATTTTCACAGTTGGTACAATATTGTTAACATATCTATTCGTTTGTTGCCTTTGGCATTTTCTGTATACATTTCTGAAGGCCAATGAACATTGTCAACATATCAACGAACAATTATGTCACCGGGTAGTCGGTGACGCGCGAGTGTGTGTGGCCGCGTGTGTTGGAGCCGCGGCCGGAGAAAGGCGTGTGCAAGCGGTGACAATTTTGCAACACTCGCCAATGTGAGCTTTCGCCGGTCAGCGACACGTTGACTTTTGTACTGTGACCAGCGTTTTGGGTTTTTGAAAAACCTTAAAATGTATGAAATATAAAATTCACAAAATGTTTAATTCCGATACTATTAATTTGCAGTCGCGGAATAGGAATAATTTCGTACGTTGACAGCTGACTCACGACGGTACCTACTATTAAAAAATGCGGTTATGTTTTCTTCGCGCACTTAGGGTTCCGTACAACTGAAATTAGAGGAAATGGAGGAAAAAGTTTCATTTTGGAAAGATATTTATTGTCTCAGTCCCCATAGATAGAAAGTTTTTTTTTATTGCAGTAATAGAGTTCTTACCAATTTGTCCGTGTAAGCTTAGTGCAGAGCAATCCCGTGTGTCTTGTTCTATGGCGTGGAGTAGAGTAGTTGAGTGATTCAGTCAAAAAAGAGCTGTCTAGGTTACCTTTAAGAACGTCATACAGAAGAGACCTGTCCAATACGACCCGCCTGTCCTGGAGGCTCGTAATCTTATGGTGATTACACTGTCAGAGTTCCGCCAAATGCCAGTTTTAGTACGAAAATTAAGGTAATTAATGAATTTGCGTTGAATCTTTTCTAATCTTTCAGAATATATTACGTATTGAGGATTCCATATATTACTACCATATACCAGAATACTGCGCACATACGCATAGTAAATTAGTTTAATACACTTTAGGATCACTAAATGTTTTGCAAATTCTTTTCAAAAATCCGAGATTTCCGTGTTATTCACAATGGTATCAACATGCTGAGATATACTCATTTTACTGCCGAGTAGAACGCCAAGATCCCGTAGTGTTTCTATCCTCGCTAGAGAAGTATTATTAATGGTATATGAACATAGCACCGGTTCAATCCAACACTTAGTTGGGTTCACGGTTATTCTATTCCTTTCATAGTAGTTACACAAAACATTTAAGGTGTAGACATTCACAATCTTTTTCCGCATTGACTCCCATATTTTTTTTTTATCATCAGCGTAGAGCAAATGCTTTACTGGCCCTTTAAAGCACGTATAAATATCATTTAAATATGCGTTAAAAAAGAGCGGCCCCAAGTGCGAACCCTGAGGGATTCCTGAAGTCGCTACAACAAAATTTGATCTATAGCCTCCTACGACCACTGTTTGCATTCTGTTATCAAGATAGGACTTCACCCAGCGCAGAATATCGCCATGTATGCCCAATTGACTAAGCTTAGAGAGAAGGAAGATATGGTCAATGTGATCAAAAGCTTTTACAAAGTCTGTATACACCACATCAACCTGCCCACCACATTCAATATTTTGTAATGCGGTAAATTCCGCTAAATTAGTAATTGTGGACCTCCCTCTCAGGAATCCATGTTGAGAATTTACCAACCAACGCCGCTAGCTATTGAGGGATAAATCTGTTCATTTACTAATCTTTCAAATAGCTTACTAAAAGTATTTAGTATAGAAATAGGACGGTAGTGGTCTCTGCATTAGAAGGTGTTTTATGTATCGGCACTATATTAGCTTCCTTCCAAACTTTCCTTCGTTAAGCGAGCTACGGAATAACATGGAAAACAAGCACAAAGAAGGACCAGCGAGAACTTTTGATCTAATAAAAATTGGTGGAATATCGTCTGTTCCAGCAGGCTTTGTGATGTCAACGTTGTTAATTAACTTTAATACTATTTCAGGGTTTACTATAATATTACTTATTTATGATTAAGGGCAGTTATATCGTTAAACAAAAAATTGTTAGCAGGTTCAATAAATACACTTTTGAAGAAATCATTAAAGACTTCGCATATACTGTTTTTTCATTTATTTTAGGGTTATGAGTGTGTATTTTTTTAAAACGCTAGTATGTTTTTATTATTTTTGTTTAAAATAAATAATCCGTAACTTCGTGTGCATGTTATTTATTATAAACAAAAAAATCGCACACGCTATACGTTAGCATCGTTGGCGCTAACAAAATTTCAAAAATCATATCTATTGATTCTGTAGGTCGATTTTGATAAAATAATGGTAAAATGTTATTCCCAACAAAAAAGTAACTAAACTTTTTATGTTTCAGTAAATCATATTTTAACCCAATGTGTGGCTTTTACGTGATGCGCGTAAAACGAACAAACAAACGGATAAGAAATCAAAAAGTTTTTTTGTAAACGTCTGTTACTTATTCTTCGCGTTGTCCAGTACTTTTTTGCAAAAATATTTAATGTAGGTACAGACACGGAGAGTCTACGATGTTATTATATGTATTATTACTCATCCATAGTAAAATGCTTGTCCCCCTAGCCAGCTGGCGCACCGCCGCGGATTGCACTCGCATAGCTGCGCACGCCGCGCTTCTAAGTGATCAGGGTTTAGTCATTACAATAAAGTGACCGGCGGATATCCGCTTGGGCACATTACATAAGTTTTGGCACAATTTGATTACCCCACTTCGCTGCCATTATGAATAATTTGGATTGCTAATTATTGGTATTTGTTTTTACTTTTTGTACACTGTGCGATAGTGTTACGTGAGCTAACTCAGCTCAACAATTAGGAGGTTTCATACTATAATAAACTTATAGGTAGGTATGGAAACAATGTTTTAGGTATCTATTTATTTTAAACTTATATTTAACTTGCAAATGCAAACATATCCTATAATTTTTATTTTCGGATAAATTAAGACAATGTCCTTATATATGGAGTCCGTGCGGGTGGCAGGTATCCTCATGGCGTGGGAGGGAACTGCAGTTTTCCCGGACTTGAGACAATCAAGCAAAGCAGGTTAAAGGTCTTTCCGATATCAACTCTACTGCATAAAGAAGTAATTTAAAACATGTTCTAGTAATTTCGTTTGTGAGATCATTTAATATTTGCTCGAGTAATAATACGCCACACAACGTTAAGCTAAACTTTAACCAAAATAACGTGGGTAACGTAAGCTGTCTGTCAATTTTCAATGTCACCAGTTTGCATTACTTCAGAATTGTATCATATCGATAAAGATTAGCTTAGCGTTGCGCATTACATTATTACCCCGCTAATGTTTGTTTCCTTAGGTATTTGTTTGGGTTCACTCACCTCGAGTGTTGAATTCATTAAGAGCCTTAAACCTACTTTCAGATCGTAAATAACTATTAAAATGGCAGGGTGTCTACAGCATGGTCTAAAAATCGCCAAGTTAAAAAAGTTTTAGGACTTCTGATTTAGATCCTGGTACTGTGACGTAGTCCTGCCTACAGGTCATAAAGTGATAACGTAAAAAAAAAACGTATAATAAAAAAATGTTGTGTTTATTAAAAAGAATCCCAACTATATACAATTAAAAGAGAGAAAGAAAGAGAGCTATGAAAGAGAGAGAGTGAGTCCTATCAACATCCAGATTATGTCGTTGCAAGAATGTTATTGCCCTGGTATACAGCGATCGGGAAGGGCAGCAAAAGTAGGGTCCAGCTATGACCAGCTGTGATATCTGCGTTCACATACCGCGTTATCAAAATACCAATTTATATAATTTTAAACATATCCTTTGCTTATAGTGTTAAAGATCTCATTGATAAAAATCTAGATTCATCACTTGGTGATTGCGAGGTCTCACACCTAACCGAGGCTAGGAATGCTTGGTCAATTTATTATCCATCAATAATCCCCCTTATCACTTTATCTTCACAAAAATTATGGGACGAGACGCTTTGCAAATTAGTACAACAAAGTCTAATGAATGGTGCAGATACTTTTGAGGAGTGTGCTCGTCTTCTAGCTGCTGCCCAATGGGAATCTGGGCAATGGTTTCAGGCATTACCATCATCAATAATATATACACTACTTGACCGCACAGCACTTCGTTTAGGTATATGTCTACGCTTAGGGGCAATTTCTAATCTTCCACATCGCTGAAATGTGGAGAGATGGTCGACCAACTTGGTCACTACGGCCTTTCATGCGTTAGGAGTGCCGGGAGAATTTCGTGACACGCCAACCTAAATAAGATCATAGGTGTCATCGGGCTCTTACTACTGTCTCTATCCCCTCCATTTTGGAATCCAGCGGAATGGCTAGAGACGATGGTAAGAGGCCTGATGGAATGACACTGGTACCCTGGACGGGTGAACGCTGTCTGTTATGCGATTCGCGTCGATACCTTTGCACCGTCTCATTTGCCAGGGATTTCGCAGAAGGTTGGCGCTGCTGCTCACTCGGCGGAAATTCTCCAAACGGCGCAAATATGCGGCTCTCATTAGAGATTACATATTTGAGCCGTTTGGGACTGTAGGGACCAGGAGCTCAGGGGCTCTATAGAAAAAAAGCAGGCGAGGCGACATGTCGCGTCGCCTCAATCAAAAACGTATGTATTTTGACAGTGACAATAGGCGTGAGGTACGCTGTCACCTGCCAAATTCTATACAGTTTTGATTGAAGGCGACACGACATGTCGCCTCGCCTGATTTTTCTCTAGAGCCCCAGGCTATATGTAAAACGTATTTCTAAGCGTTTGGTCGACATATCTGGTGACCGACGAGCTGGCTGCTTTTTTGCACAAAGAATCAGTATAGCAATTGAGAGAGGAAACGCAGCCAGCTTATTGGGAACCCTACCTGTTGGCAGCGATCTGGAATAAGTTTTTTATTTATTATATTTTTTTTTAGGTTATTTTTATTTTCATTACAAACTTGAATTATCAAATTAAATATATTTATTTGTCAGAATATGGGTTACATAAGTTCTTATTAATATAGTTTTAAGTTCTCCGTATTCACCAAAATTATGGTATACAAATATAGGCCAATACAGATCTAGATAATACACAACATACTATATAGACATCAGACCACACTACAACAAATCAACAACAATATTGCCTTACACGAATATTAAACTCATTTATTCTAATTCCGGAGTAATTTTAAATTAAATATTAAATTAAAAGTTTATCAGAACAATACCTCCACATTTATAATCATTACAATACATTAATTCTACGTAAATATTAATATTTATTGTTTAAAAAATCGTTAACCGAATAGAAGGTTTTTTCCAATAACCATTCAAACAGCTGACTTTTAAATGTATTTATGGGATCTACCCATTCATGTGACTTGGCAGATTATTATAGACCTTTATCTTAAATAAATTTATATTTTTCGATTTAATTGCGATTTCTAGAGCTGCTTGGGCAAACCTCTTACGGTTTTAAATTTATGTTTATTTATTTTTAACAAATTTAGATATTTCAAATATATAGAATGTGGAAGGCCAGTGGAAGTATATTAAGTTGAGAAAACAAAGGTCTACATGAAGTATACTGATCCACTTTGCACATCGTCTAATTCATTTATTATATATCAAATATATTATCTTTCACTTCTCATGCTCTGGAAGTGCTTATTTGTGCAGGATATAGGCTGCACAAAATCGAATTTTGTGCACAAGTGCATTAACGTATCTACTCATAAATGTATCTATATTAAGGCAAAGAACATGAGCCATACAGCCATACACAATAAGAAGTTCATAGATAGAATTTGTTATTTTATAATATTTACTTAAATTTATTTGCCTTATGTGTTTTTTAAGACATCAAAACAATTTCCTTCAGTATTCAAAACTGTACAAAATTTACTTTAAATTTTAATTAAAGAAATGTTTTGTTCAGGACCTCGTTGTTTTTTTCTGTGTTTAATGTTTCTGTGAATTTACGTTTCTTAGGGCCGATTTTTCAATCGTCTGATAAAGTTATCTAACAGATAACTTATATATAGAGAAAGAATAAATTTGACAGTCTTCATACAAGTTAACTGCCGAATAACTTTATCTGACGATTGAAAATTCATATTGTCATGTGGCAACATTCATTGTTATGCAGATGATATCACTGTCCACGGTCGGTACTTTGCTCAACGTCCACCTAGAGGCGTTCAAACAGAGAATTTAAGAAAGGTTTTGGTAAGTGAGTTGGATCAAATCCCTGCTATAGGTTTCGACTTGGGGTTCGAGAAACTTGGTCCAATTTAATCCGAACAAAACACAATGTTGTGTAATGACGGCGAAAAAATTCCCTTTTCTTCATATTCCATCTCTTCAGAGCACCCAGCTATCGCTTTTACCATCACTCAATGTCCTTAGTTTAGATATACGTTCCGATCTTAACCACCGCAATTATATCGAGAAACAAAAACAGCTTCAAAAAAACTTGGAATCATAAATAAGGTGCGTCGGTTTTTCACACCCAGGTTAAGAATAATGCTATATAAGGCTCAAATTCGACCGTGTGTGGAATACTGTTCGCATCTTTGGGACGGATCTGCCAAGTATCTGTTATCTGCTCTCGATACCCTGCAGAATCTCGACTAGAATTATTGGAGACGAAACGCTCAATAAAACCTTGGAGCCGTTGCAGCTTCGCAGGGATGTGACATCGTTGAGCGTATTTTACCGCCTATACCATGGACAGCGCTCTGAAGAGCTTTTCAACATTATTCCCCCTTCCCCTTTCCGTTACAGGACAACACGCACTGGTTGCAAATGCATATGTATACCATAGCGCATGTACCAAATCGCACTAAACGTTTTGGCGATTCATACATCTGCCTTACTATTAAAATGTGGAATGCTCTACCAGCTTGCGTGTTTCCTTCCTCTTATAACCTAGAGTCCTTTAAACGAAGCGTGAATAGGCATCTTAAGTGGGCAGGAAAAGGATTCGCGAACTAGAGCGTCAAAAAACATCTAAATGTTGTTTTCAGTTATAATAAAGTTTTTTTTTTGAAAAAAAGAACATGAAGGTGTAGATTTTATTTACTCGATCCTAATTACATAATTTATTTATAAATAATCTGTTTAGTTTTAAGATGAGAACTAAAGTAATATTTTTAGAATCATAAATCAAACTTTGGGTGTCTTTTCAATAGTTAATATATTTTTTATAAAAATACTATCTAATTAGGATCGAGTAAGTAGTATTTACACCTCTACGTTCTTTTTTCATTAAAGAAAAACTTTGATATCATTGAAAACAACATTTACAGGTTTTGAGACGTCCGAGATCGCAATTCCTTTTCCTGCGCTCTTCGCATCCGATTGTTGCTATCTTTCCTGGACATTGATACTGCTTAACATCAGGTAGATGCAAGGTCACATGTTGAGCTCTTATAAATAAATATATATATAAATATATAATATTAATTCCATAGTGAAGGTAGATAAATATTTGTCGTTCTTTTAATAATGAATAGCTGCCTAACCAAACGAACTCTAATGGTCGGATTAATAGTCGTTGCTAAGCAATTGCTAATGCTTAGCCGATGCTTAGAACTGTCAAATTGCATATGAAAAAACTAAATTTTGACAGTTCCAAGCAATGGCTCAGGCTAAGCAACGGCTATTAATCCGAACATAAGACCTCATTGTTAAACATTTTTTTTTTACTATTCATAAATATCTGTAAAGATTTACATGAAATAAATGATTTGAGATATGAGCTTACTACTACTGTATGTCTCCTGGAGATTTTATGTCTCCTATTGAGAAATAATATCAGAGCTTCCTGTAGGCATATCATATACTTACCGATTGAGAAACAATATCAGAGCTTCCTGTAGGCATATCATATACTTACCGATTGAGAAACAATATCAGAGCTTCCTGTAGGCATATCATATACTTACCGATTGAGAAACAATATCAGAGCTCCCTGTAGGCATATCATATACTTACCGATTGAGAAACAATATCAGAGCTTCCTGTAGGCATATCATATACTTACCGATTGAGAAACAATATCAGAGCTTCCTGTAGGCATATCATATACTTACCGATTGAGAAACAATATCAGAGCTTCCTGTAGGCATATCATATACTTACCGATTGAGAAACAATATCAGAGCTTCCTGTAGGCATATCATATACTTACCGATTGAGAAACAATATCAGAGCTTCCTGTAGGCATATCATATACTTACCGATTGAGAAACAATATCAGAGCTTCCTGTAGGCATATCATATACTTACCGATTGAGAAACAATATCAGAGCTTCCTGTAGGCATATCATATACTTACCGATTGAGAAACAATATCAGAGCTTCCTGTAGGCATATCATATACTTACCGATTGAGAAACAATATCAGAGCTTCCTGTAGGCATATCATATACTTACCGATTGAGAAACAATATCAGAGCTTCCTGTAGGCATATCATATACTTACCGATTGAGAAACAATATCAGAGCTCCCTGTAGGCATATCATATACTTACCGATTGAGAAACAATATCAGAGCTTCCTGTAGGCATATCATATACTTACCGATTGAGAAACAATATCAGAGCTTCCTGTAGGCATATCATATACTTACCGATTGAGAAACAATATCAGAGCTTCCTGTAGGCATATCATATACTTACCGATTGAGAAACAATATCAGAGCTTCCTGTAGGCATATCATATACTTACCGATTGAGAAACAATATCAGAGCTTCCTGTAGGCATATCATATACTTACCGATTGAGAAACAA
The DNA here is from genome assembly GCA_947458855.1 of Monopis laevigella. Lineage (NCBI taxonomy): Eukaryota > Metazoa > Arthropoda > Insecta > Lepidoptera > Tineidae > Monopis > Monopis laevigella. Next base: position 27,471,740 of record OX381584.1, on the reverse strand, counting down.
TATCAGAGCTTCCTGTAGGCATATCATATACTTACCGATTGAGAAACAATATCAGAGCTTCCTGTAGGCATATCATATACTTACCGATTGAGAAACAATACCAGAGCTTCCTGTAGGCATATCATATACTTACCGATTGAAAAACAATATCAGAGCTTCCTGTAGGCATATCATATACTTACCGATTGAGAAACAATACCAGAGCTTCCTGTAGACATATCATATATTTACCGATTGAGAAACAATATCAGAGCTTCCTGTAGGCATATCATATACTTACCGATTGAGAAACAATATCAGAGCTTCCTGTAGGCATATCATATACTTACCGATTGAGAAACAATATCAGAGCTTCCTGTAGGCATATCATATACTTACCGATTGAGAAACAATATCAGAGCTTCCTGTAGGCATATCATATACTTACCGATTGAGAAACAATATCAGAGCTTCCTGTAGGCATATCATATACTTACCGATTGAGAAACAATATCAGAGCTTCCTGTAGGCATATCATATACTTACCGATTGAGAAACAATATCAGAGCTTCCTGTAGGCATATCATATACTTACCGATGGAGAAACAATATCAGAGCTTCCTGTAGGCATATCATATACTTACCGATTGAGAAACAATATCAGAGCTTCCTGTAGGCATATCATATACTTACCGATTGAGAAACAATATCAGAGCTTCCTGTAGGCATATCATATACTTACCGATTGAGAAACAATATCAGAGCTTCCTGTAGGCATATCATATACTTACCGATTGAGAAACAATATCAGAGCTTCCTGTAGGCATATCATATACTTACCGATTGAGAAACAATATCAGAGCTTCCTGTAGGCATATCATATACTTACCGATTGAGAAACAATATCAGAGCTTCCTGTAGGCATATCATATACTTACCGATGGAGAAACAATATCAGAGCTTCCTGTAGGCATATCATATACTTACCGATTGAGAAACAATATCAGAGCTTCCTGTAGGCATATCATATACTTACCGATTGAGAAACAATATCAGAGCTTCCTGTAGGCATATCATATACTTACCGATTGAGAAACAATATCAGAGCTTCCTGTAGGCATATCATATACTTACCGATTGAGAAACAATATCAGAGCTTCCTGTAGGCATATCATATACTTACCGATTGAGAAACAATATCAGAGCTTCCTGTAGGCATATCATATACTTACCGATTGAGAAACAATATCAGAGCTTCCTGTAGGCATATCATATACTTATTTATAAGAAAATATTAGTTTTTCAGTAGACTTGAAAAATATTAGTATACGAACAAATTATACGTTTGGGAATTACTATTTTTCTGTAGATTTAAAAAAAAAATTTGCTTGTACATTGAAGTATTGAGTATTCGTATATTGAAGTATTTTTAACCGATATTTATAATAATAATAATATGTAGGAAAAATTACACGTATTGCTCTGGTCACAAACTAAGCTCTAGGCTTGTACTATGTGTACCAGAAGCAACGATATAATACATATTATATTTTATAAACACCCAGACCATAACCTGTATAGAGAAAAAATGTACTAATATTTTTTGCCATGGGTTGGAATCGAACCCACGACCTCCGGATACATACAACGCCAAAAGTGCAACCACTAGTCTACGGAGGCTGTCAATTTGTCGGCCTATCATGTTAAAATCTGATTAGTCGTACCTATATACTGGGTGTTGCAGAAACCTCATACACTCCGCTTTACATGGTGTTCTATGTTCATAGTCGAAGAAAATGGTGTTCATAGTCGAAGAAAATGGTGTTCATAGTCGAAGAAAATATGTTTTTTTTTACTCTAATATAGGTGATTCTATAGTGAAAGTTGTTCATTACTTACCAGTAGTTCCATGAGTAAAACACCATATGTGGGGTTTCTATTTCATCCTGTATATTCGTACGACCAATTAGATTTTATTATGATAGGTCGACAAATATCGGATAAAATACTGCAATATATTCGTACGAGCACTTACATTTTGATATGACTGGTCTACTCGTTAAAGATACTGCAAAATAAGTACTACTACATAGATTTTATTACGACAGGCATAAGACATTCGTACGCACTGATATCCTGATAGACGTAGTAATAAATTAACATTATATGAGCATAACCCCACGATGTGTTGTTGTATTCCTTAAATATATTGGTCGGTGTACAACAAAATATAAGGAAATGTTATGCATTATACTGCAAGATCATCCTGCACGCAGTCATGATAATTTATCAATAATGAATGTACTGTTAATATATCATGCAACGCTTTTCTAATAAATATTAGAAACCACTGCAATCCCCTTTTTATTCGGAATTTAAAACAATAAGCTAATTATTGTTAATATTGTTGACGGGTAGAAATTGAGGGTTGGTTCAGATCCCGTTCTTCCCGAAACAAATTAGGAGGAATGGGACGAAACACCTAAATAATTATACACGGCTTAGGGCTTAGGAGATACGTATATGCTAGAATAAGCCTGGAACAAGATTATTGCCTATTCTAGAGGACATGCGCACTAACCTGGAACAACCCTTAACCCTTCACCATAAATATTCTTCGGAAGCCAGCTACAGGCACTACAGTTAGGTACTCGTCGACGAGCGGTGGGTGGATTCTTACTGAGTGGTAAGAAGGTGTGCAAAGTGCAACCACTAGTCTACGGAGGCTGTCAATTTGTCGGCCTATCATGTTAAAATCTGATTAGTCGTACCTATATACTGGGTGTTGCAGAAACCTCATACACTCCGCTTTACATGGTGTTCTATGTTCATAGTCGATGAAAATGGTGTTCATAGTCGAAGAAAATGGTGTTTATAGTCGAAGAAAATATGTTTTTTTTTACTCTAATATAGGTGATTCTATAGTGAAAGTTGTTCAATAGTTACCAGTAGTTCCATGAGTAAAACACCATATGTGGGGTTTCTATTTGATCCTGTATATTGGTACGACCAATTAGATTTTATTATGATAGGTCGACAAATATCGGATAAAATACTGCAATATATTCGTACGAGCACTTACATTTTGATATGACTGGTCTACTCATTAAAGATACTGCAAAATAAGTACTAATACATAGATTTTATTACGACAGGCATAAGACATTCGTACGCACTGATATCCTGATAGACGTAGTAATAAATTAACATTATATGAGCATAACCCCACGATGTGTTGTTGTATTCCTTAAATATATTGGTCGGTGTACAACAAAGTATAAGGAAATGTTATGCATTATACTGCAAGATCATCCTGCACGCAGTCATTAAAGAATAATGAATGTACTGTTAATATATCATGCAACGCTTTTCTAATAAATATTAGGAACCACTGCAATCCCCTTTTTATTCGGAATTTAAAACAATAAGCTAATTATTGTTAATATTGTTGACGGGTAGAAATTAAGGGTTGGTTCAGATCCCGTTCTTCCCGACACAAATTAGGAGGAATGGGACGAAACACCTAAATAATTATACACGGCTTAGAGCTTAGGAGATACGTATATGCTAGAATAAGCCTGGAACAATATTATTGCCTATTCTAGAGGACATGCGCACTAACCTGGAACAACCCTTAACCCTTCACCATAAATATTCTTCGGAAGCCAGCTGCAGGCACTACAGTTAGGTACTCGTCGACGAGCGGTGGGTGGATTCTTACTGAGTGGTAAGAAGGTGTAAAGACACTCGCGGTTATATGAAGAGTTTTGAGGTTAGCTATGCTAATTGCGGATTTTTTGTATTAATATTTTATACAGCGACGTACGCGGAGAGCTTCCAAAACCTTACTGTAGGCCTCCAAACGTTGACTCTCGGTCTTACAATAACAGCCACTTGATTGGCTGTTAAGTACAATAGGTACGTCTTTCTTGCGACTATCGCGGAAAATTAGGTAAAGTGACGACACCTCCCGTGGTGACGATTATTTGGTTATTGAATAGTTTCGCATTCCCCGGCGTAGCACCGCGGCGTAGCACCGCGGCGTAGCACCCTGGTGTAGCACATTTTAACATTTTTTACCGAATGCTTATTTAACGTGGTGGCCGAGTTGGTTAGACCTTGGACTTAAAAACACTAGTCCCTGGTTCGAATCCCGGTGTGTACCAATGAGTTTTTAATTAAAAAAATTATGTACATTTGTTTGACAACACCACTATAGTGCCTCGGAGAGCACGTTAAGCTGTCGGTCCCGGTTTCACTATACCAACTTGTGAAACTGTTTATAGATGGGTTATTGAGTCTATTCAAAACATCGCGACGAGCTAGCCACTTGTTCGGTGTAGACTCATACCATCGGCTACGACGAGGTGGGATTAAAACCCCTCCGCTGGGTACCCTGGGGCCGTTTAGGCGGTCTCGGGCGCTGTAAGGCACCCGTGAAGATATATATATATATTATTTAACCTAGTTATAATAATAAAATGATTTAACTTTACGTACTTCTATAAATTAGAAATATATATATTGCTTAATTATTATAAACAAAAACTATATTAATAAAACCATAATAATTTTAATTTTACATGAATAAATTGTCGCATATGGACTTTGTAGATCGCTTCCTAAAACAATAGTTGTAAAGTAAACCTCTCTGAATATAGAAATAGGTAAATATGACCTAAAAGTAGAATTAAACGAGATTTGTAGATTTTAGTGGTGACCAAAACCACTCCCAGCAGTCTCGGCAGATCCCCTAGCTACTCAACACACCCCCGCATTTTCATTCGCTGCATACTTTTTAGCGATTGTTCACTTTTCCGTACTTTCTGAAACTCATCTTTCTCATTCTACTTAATAAAACTTTATTTTTCAGTGAGAATTTCTATTATTTTATATATTATATGAACAACAAATGCAAATAACTTTTAAGTGTGGAACACCGTACATGTTGTAAAAATAATCGAACGCACAAATTGTCAAATTTGACACATAATATTATCAAGCGAAATATACTTAGCACTACCTACTTTCTACATTTAGCATTAATTGTGCAAATATACAATGTAATTTAATAGTACATTACTGCCGCGGTCTATAATGACTACTTTGCTGGCCGATAGCGCAGCTCCAGGCCGACACAGCGCGGTCAGCGTGCAGCACTTGATGGACGAGCTGAGATACAGCGAGGACAGCAAGGGCTGCAATGATGGCCAAGCTGGAAGGCCTAGAGCGTAGCTAGGTTAGCTCGAGGCAATAATAGCGTGACCAGCGAAGCAGCCATAGTGGGCCAAGGCTTGTATAGTGCTTTACTCAAAAATGCAGGTACCTAATCTAAATAAAACCAGCAAGTAATTTAAATAAAATGTATATTAAAACGTTGAAACGTCAAAATAACGGCCGGAAATTTTTTGCCGGCCTGTTAGAGCGACCAGCAAAACTTTGCCGGCCGCTCCTTGAAACAGAACGGCAAGGTCGACCTTGCTCAAACAAAGTAGTCAAAATCCATTTAATGTTGTCAAAAAAAATGACCATGCATTTTGAGTAACTATAATTATGCATTTACAGGTGATATGAAGGACATTACTATATATATTTATTTGGAAAATTATATAATCATTAATATTTGTTTCAATATGAACATAACGAGGTTTCAGGTATGTATCTTCGGAGCCAGGCCTTCTTCTTCATTACCTATCACCCCGCACAACATTACCTATCACCCCGCACAACATTACCTATCACCCCGCACAACATTACCTATCACCCCGCACAACATTACCTATCACCCCGCACAACATTACCTATCACCCCGCACAACATTACCTATCACCCCGCACAACATTAAGCTAAACTTTAACAAAAATAACCATCGGCTACGACGAGGTGGGATTAAAACCCCTCCGCTGGGTACCCTGGGGCCTTCTAGGCGGTCTCGGGCGCCGTAAGGCACCCGTGATGATACATATATATATATATATTAACAAAAATTACGTAGTTGTCTGTCAATTTTCAAAGTCACTAGGTTTGCAATACATCAGAATTGCATGATATCGATTAAAGTTTTGCTTATCGTTGTGCGCGTAATCACCCTGCTGAGTATTGTGAAAAGCACAAATTCCAAAAATATAATTATTGTAAGTATCGACTAGTAATAGTGGTAGTCTGACGCCGGTATTCTTAAAACTTATTGAGTCCTTGAAGAACACTTTTTTTATAACAGAGCGTAAACCTTCGACTAAAGTGGTCTTCCCGACCTATGAGCACGACAGTGTTGCCAGCAAATGATTGTTGGCAACTGGCAATAAGAGCCGTGCTAACAAGTTGCAGCAACACCTCCGCAAATCCCATCGCCCCCTTGAGGATAATGTGGATGTTATTGTTATTACTTGTTATGTAAATGTTCAGTACTCCGGAGCAAACACAGTATTTTCCTTCGGCACTCGTCGCTGATTCGGGGCTCTGCAGCATCAGACCTTCGGTGCAGATTTCTGATTGGAGACCTGGAGTTTAATATTGTATTTATTTTTGCTATCTATACATGCAACTAAATAATAACATAAAGAAATTTTGAAATTAAAATTGTTTCAGTAAAATTTAACATAAGTAATTATTACTAAACTTTTTTATTTGTTTTTTATATATTTTTTTATTGGAGCACGATATGTGACTTTGTTACTACCAGATTGTAAGCAGATCTACAAATTCCATAAATAGGGTCGATCAATACATTGTTGTTTAAGAAAATTGATTGCTCCCACTATGACTGCTAAATGATGCGATTAAGAAATGGGCGGCGACGAACACGTATTTGCATTATCCTCGCCGCTTTATCGTCAAATGATTCGCCCGTTTTGTAATCACACCATTCCAAAGTGGTATAAAAAAATGCCTAAAGTCTATTTAACTCTTCCCTTTGATTTCTTCAGGCTGTAGACCACTTACAGTTTTCCCAGCTGTAGGCGCTAGCTTCTATAGTTACAAAAACTCGTGTTAGAGCTACTTTTGCCATTACGTCAGCTTGTTGTTACGTGCGTGCAGATAAATTACAGTTTTATTTCAGGGCTGGGGTTGAACACCTACACCGTGTAAGCGAACACCTACACCGTGTATGTGTTTCTGTCAGGGATACACAAATAAATATCGTTTCCAATAAATTTTATAAATTAATTGGCATAATTTTATTAGTGAAGTGAATGTTTCAGTGAAATTACGATAGATACATTATATAGTGCGATCTCGTGTGGTTCGCGCATGATGGTGTCTGCGCAAGCGTCACGCGAGCTCCCGGATGTCCGACAGTTGCATCACTTTATAGTGAAACTTACACTATCTTGCACTTTTTCGGCATTAGGCAGAGAGTAATAAAATTATTTTGTTAGACAACCAGTAATAAGTATATGTAATGACTTATTTTCAGTTCAAACATTCGGTCCAAAGTAATATAAATAATATATATTTACCATCTGTTTGTGTAACGTATATTAGAACCTTCGACGATTAGAAGTATGTCTCTAACATATTCTGTTCCAAATGTAAATTACCTTGATCCTGAAGACTGGATGGTTACCACTGACGGGGTGAGAGCGGAAATTATGAGCCCCACCGGAAGGAACGCGGTCATCATGCGAACCAGCCCCTTCCAAGGATTCACCCTAAAAATATGAGCGATTATAAAAACTGACTATAACGTAAAAGGATTATTTATACATTCTAACGAGTTTTGAAAGGAAATAATGTTACCTACTAACTTTTTCTTAACACCATGCTGACTTCCATGTTTGATTTCCCCGTGCAAGCTGTGACTGGGCCCGTCAGTTTCCCGGAACGCACCCGACAAGCTGTGACCGGGTCCGTCAGTCTCCCGGAATGCATCCGGCACGTTGTACAAGTCTGCAGCGGGAATCGATATTGGTTGCGCTATCTTCCATCCATTCTTCGTGTGAACTTCCAAATTAGGATATCTTGGAAAGTCTTTAGCAAACTTAAACCCTACAGGTGGTTTTTTAAGTGCGTGATAATAATGTCCTACGTCAGTTTCATAATACGTCTCTAATTGCGGACTTGGCTTAAATTGTTTGTAGGGTTTTTCGTAAGAATGTTCCTTAGGTTCCGTTTCATTATTATCTGTTTGTATATTGTAATCTCGGAACTGTGCATCTATTTTCCAAGCTGTCGCCGCTTCTTTTATTTTGTTGTTGGATGGTTTATCTTCTTCTGCATGGGTGTTTATTTTTGTTGCATTAAAATTGTTTTTAATATTTTTGTTAAGGGGGTACAGGGTGGTGGTGTTTCTGTCATCCTCGGTTTGTGGTTCATAGACTTTCTGACAGATGGCGCCCACTGCCAGTAGACTGGACATCCAAAGCACTATCTGGAATCATATAAATAACGATAATGATCCCATGATATAGAACGGCAAAGGTTGTGTGTGACTTACCATAGTGCAGCGATTACAAGTAAGAGCGAACTTACACTGGTTGTGTGTGACTTACCATAGTGCAGCGATCACAAGTAAGAGCGAACTTACACTGGTTGTGTCCCTCATTTCCTCAAGCTTATATGTCACTTGGGGATAATTAGGTATTGTTTATTGTTGAGAGAAAACCGACCAATTACTCCGACGGCACCGTGACCACCGCGTTGTCATCACACGCTAACTACAGCTCGGCTCACCGCAGCCATTGTGTGTGCTGTTGGGTTGCGATAGTCATCGCCCGTAGAGTCACACCGCGGTAGTTAGTGACCTAACTACATGTTACATCCTAAAAATAAACCGATCTTATTTCTCTCAAACCTCTCTGTTCTGTGCTCTTGTATTGTAGTGGCCCACTATAAAGGATTTTTTTCAAATTTAGAATCTCAAAGGGAAAAAAACACTATTCTTTTTATTTAGGTAGGAGAAAGGTCTCTATACTTCGTTAGGCCGACGGACCGGTCTCGTTACGACCGACCATACAGTTGCAAAAACGGTCAAGTAACCTAGTTATATTTCGGTTTTACGGTTGCTACTATATATATGGTATATAGCATAAGCAAATCAATGGCTGTGCTCCTCTTTTAGTTTGTGTGAAGCACTAGAGTTTTTTACTTGCTGGTTTCTTTTTCTCCAGGGTGTCTCTGAGGGGATCGACTTTACAGTTGGTATACCCGCCCTTAAAAATACCGATCCTTATACCTTTACTTATATGTGATTGGTCACTAACCTTTTATTTAGAATAAATATTTAAGGCGTGGATATGGTCGGTGAAGTTGGTCGCCTTAGTGGCTCCCTTGTATGGCAGATAATGATTGACAGATCAATGGAATCAGCTAACCACCTAGTCTTACACTAGTTGGTTATGTATTGTATGTTCGGTTCGGTAGTATTTTTCATATTATGATTTCCATTCCATCGCGTTTAAGTTCTAAATCTGATATCGAGGTTTAATAAATATTTGTCGTTGAATAAATGAATGAAAAATTCTTTATTGCACAAAAGCTTAAAACTATTGTACATAGGCGAGCTTAATGCCTTAGGCATTGTCTACCAGCTAACCTTTGTGAGATTGACCAATAACAGGCAGAGTGCTAATTAATGCAATATATTATAACATTTAATAGTATACATAAACTTACATAAATAATAATATATAGACATACATAAATAAGTAGATATACAAATATACATATATAAATAAATAATTTAGCATACTTACAGTAAAAAAAAATGTTAACAGTTTTGATTATTGAGGAGAAAAGAGTGACGATGGGTTTTAAAAGAAGATGTAGTAACTTTTGTTCGTAGTGACAGTGGAAGATTGTTCCAGAGTGATGCTGCGGTTACTGTAAAAGAATTTGAATATCTGGTCGAAGAATGCATAGGAATAGCAAGAAGGTTGTTTTGGGTAGACCTTAGGTCACGATTATGGGTAGAAGAGAGGTATTGGAAGCGCTCTTTTAAATAATTCGGGGAAAGAGGGTTGGAAAGTATATTGAAAAGAAGTGTTAGTATATGCTGATGCCTTCGAAAGCGGATATTGAGCCACTTTAACTGAATACGAAATTGGGATACATGATAATACTTACGTAAGCCAAATATATAGCGTATACATAAGTTGAGAAGTCGATCTAATTTATTCAGTAGCTCTTCAGTAAGATCAGAGAAGCAGACATCAGCATAACCAATTATTGGAAGCAACAAAGTGTTTGCCAGCAGTAGCTTTGTGGCAAGAGGTAGGAAAATTTGAGCCCGTTTCAATGTATGCATGGTTGCGAATACCCTTCTACTGACTTCATTAACGTGATGATTCCATGAAATCTTGTCTAATGTGAACACCGAGGTTTTTACAGTGAAGCTGTAAGGGATTGAAACATTACTAAAAGTGATGCTTGGAAGCATAGACATGTCTATTTTATTCCGCAATTCCTTGCTACCAACCATCACTATTTGAGTTTTATTAGTGTTTACCATTAGACCATACTCATGAGACCAAACCCTCAAAGCTTTAAGGTCAGTGTTTATTTTATTAATTGCGTCAGTCGCCTCATCTTTATTAAATTAAATACTGTATATAACTGCAGGTGGTCCACATATAAGTGGTAATTGCACGCTAAGGTTTTGTGACCGTGTTTATAAAAACACAAAACAAGAGCGGAGATAAGACTCTAAGTTTTCGTCAATCCATAGCAGCGCGAATGTCATCTGTTATTTTAAAAGAGCAAAAGTAGTACTGTGGGCAGGTCGGAAACCTATATATAAAGGGATTACAATATAACAGATTATGACAATTCATGAAGGCAGAGAGTTGGAGATGGACTACACGTTCTAGGATTTTTGAGAGAAATGGGAGAATAGAAATAGGTCGAAAATCTGTGGAAAGTATAGGAGACGCCTTTTTTGCAATGGCTTACCCATATATGCTTTTTTCCAAATAGAAAAATTCCGAATACCATCGGCGAAAAGAGGATGGGTTAATCCCTCCGCTGGGACCCTGAGGCCGTTTAAACGGTTCTCGGGAGCCAAATAGGCACCCGTGATGGTATTTATTTTAAAAATTCCAGTTGACAATGAAGAATTTATGATGGAAGAAGAAACGTTTGAACAAGATTTACCAATTCCAAGAGACCGAAGGGCTTTCCAGACATTTTGTGGGGTACAATCACTGACAGTTTTATGGAAGAATTGACGTTTAGCATTTCTACATAATTGGCTGACGCGGTTTCTGGTGCGTCAGCGCAGTTCTCATCGGTAGGAGACTTAATGTGAGAACGCTACCTTAGGCGTTCTCACATTAAGTGAGATTCAATTTCATGGCTTCGCGGATGTTACTATCCAGCCATGGAGTAGGAGCGTGTTTCATGCGGACGTTTCGTAGGGCATGTTTATAATAAAGTTCATTTATGTATTTATTAAATAAATTTATTTGTTCATCTACAGTATCCAATAGCGGCAATACATCCCAATTAAGTTTGCTCGCATTTGTAGTTAACGCCTGCTGATCCATTTTCACAAAACTACCCTGAAGTACAATTTTTGGCCTGATTATTGGAACTTTAATTTTATATGAAGCGTATATTAAATCATGTTTTGAGAAACCAGACGCAGGACACTGACCATAAGTAGCTATTCGGTCAGAGTTTAGAGTAAGTATAACATGTAGGAGAGAGTCAGTGGAATTATGATCATGGTGAGTTGATTTTAATGAGAGAATTTTCATATTTACTGACTGCATTTTCAAATCTCTTTGATCGGGCATTCTTTTTCAGCAAGCATGTATTGAAGTCAGTTTTCCAGTAAGGTTTCAAATGTGTAAAAGTAATTCAGAGACGGCAGTGCATAGACCACCCAACCACCTTTCTTGAGTTAAAGTTGAGCTCGATGAGTAAAAATTCTGCCGAAGCGTTAAAAGTGGAGATTGAGCAACAACCGTATACTTCAAGCTAGATCTCAAGTAGATGGCCACACCACCACCGCCCTTACCCGTACGATCGTTTCTGAGAAGTGTGAAACCTGGAATAGAGTACAGTGTGGACGGACGAGAGGGTTAAATAAAGATTCTGATATTAGACACATATGTATATTGCGACTGTTGAAGGAAGTTGGACAGGCGTGGTGCGCGGGGACACTCTGGGCGTTTATATGACAGATATTTAAATTCCTTGGAAATGGTAAAAAAATACCGTGTAGCTTATCGCCTAGTAGGACATGCTTCGGTAAGGTAGGTAATGACAAGACATCCAGAAAAATAACATCTGAATCCGTGCTGGAATCCATAGAGTAATATAGAGAAGGCGCGAGCACTAGGACCAATACGGAGGCGGTGTAGGTATAAAATCTAAATATTTAAAATAATTTCTGACTTAATAACCTTGTCTACATGTTTTTATTGGAGCACGACTGTGTGTGTGTGTTCGCGTCCTAAGCGGTAAGCGGGCTTGTGCTAAGCCAACCTACAAAGTCAATGACTGGGATCGGACAAGATATTATTCTTCAAGATAATATTTCCAATATCACTATGCCGACTAAATGACGATACTATATAAATTACTGTCATAGTAATTAATTACCTATTTTAATTGATTATATTTAGTGTGACATGGTTCTACAGTGGACCAATTTTTATTCGACAAAACCTATAAATCAAGATAATGTTGATATTCTTTTTAATTAAAATCCAAAGCTAATTAAGTTTGTCGTTTTACATTATAATATCCTGCGAGAGGTCCCCGGGGCTGAGGGCCGGGACTGTGGGCCGGGGCTGGGGGCCGGGGGGCTCGGCGCAGGTCAGGCGATCGATGGTGCATGTGCAGTAGAGACAGACGCGTAGGGCTGCCACTCGTAGCGACTTGCCGCTTGCATCCAAGTACAGGAAAGTCGCTATCCTCGGCAGCGCTAGTACAAGTGCTCAAGCGCAAAACAGACACAAGTTACTTTCCATAGTTATTCTTTAATATCCTTATAAAAGTCCGTTACCCGGGAAATGGCATACAAAAGGAAGGAGGGGGGGTCGAACACTCCGCCCGGTTTTATCATAAAATAAAATACTATTGTCAATGTGTAGTTAGTTGGTCAATTTTAAAGTCATAAATACAATACAACAACAATAAGAAACAATTCAATTTTGCTTAACAAATTTTGGATAATAATCATTAAACTACCTGTCAAAAAGGATTGTATTTGAATATTTGGGAACAATTGGAGAACAAACCTCAAACGGCGCAAATACGCTGCTCTCAGTAGAGATTATGTATTTGAACCGTTTGGGGTTGAGAGCATGGTGCCGTGGGGGGCCGGAGCTCAAGCAATGTTTGGGGTTGAGAGCATGGTGCCGTGGGGGGCCGGAGCTCAAGCAATGTTTGGGGTTGAGAGCATGGTGCCGTGGGGGGCCGGAGCTCAAGCAATGTTTGGGGTTGAGAGCATGGTGCCGTGGGGGGCCGGAGCTCAAGCAATGTTTGGGGTTGAGAGCATGGTGCCGTGGGGGGCCGGAGCTCAAGCAATGTTTGGGTTAAGAGCATGGTGCCGTGGGGGGCCGCAGCTCAAGCAATGTTTGGGGTTGAGAGCATGGTGCCGTGGGGGGCCGGAGCTCAAGCAATGTTTGGGGTTGAGAGCATGGTGCCGTGGGGGGCCGGAGCTCAAGCAATGTTTGGGGTTGAGAGCATGGTGCCGTGGGGGGCCGGAGCTTAAGCAATGTTTGGGTTGAGAGCATGGTGCCGTGGGGGGCCGCAGCTCAAGCAATGTTTGGGGTTGAGAGCATGGTGCCGTGGGGGGCCGGAGCTCAAGCAATGTTTGGGGTTGAGAGCATGGTGCCGTGGGGGGCCGGAGCTCAAGCAATGTTTGGGGTTGAGAGCATGGTGCCGTGGGGGGCCGGAGCTCAAGCAATGTTTGGGGTTGAGAGCATGGTGTCGTGGGGGGCCGGAGCTCAAGCAATGTTTGGGGTTGAGAGCATGGTGTCGTAGGGGACCGGAGCTCAAGCAATGTTTGGGGTTGAGAGCATGGTGCCGTGGGGGGCCGGAGCTCAAGCAATGTTTGGGGTTGAGAGCATGGTGTCGTGGGGGGCCGGAGCTCAAGCAATGTTTGGGGTTGAGAGCATGGTGTCGTAGGGGGCCGGAGCTCAAGCAATGTTTGGGGTTGAGAGCATGGTGCCGTGGGGGGCCGGAGCTCAAGCAATGTTTATTTATTTATTTATGTTAAGGTGAAACAACGGACGACAAGCACGAAAATGACACAAACACACATAAAATGTTTTTGAAACCATTTTTTGTAGCCTTAGAGCGTACTCACACAGCATGCTTGTGGGATACAACATTAATATATTTTATATTAAACTAAATTATTTAATTTATTACAATAAAATAAAATGATTACAATTACCTAAATTATTATAATTACAATCAAATTAAATTATTACAATTAAAATAAATTATATGAACAAATTACACTTAAAATAAATTTTATTATAATCTTATATGTTATATGAAAATATTATACACAACCTTCATACATACATACATACATACATACATACATACATATCATCACGGGTGCCTTACGGAGCCCAAGACTGCCTAGACGGCCCCAGTATACCCAGCGTAGGGATTTTCAATCCCACCTCGTCGTAGCCGATGGTATGAGTCTACACCGGACAAGTGGCTAGCTCGTCGCGATGTATTTTACACACAAACTAAGTATATTAAATAACTTGTAAATTGTAGTAATTTAAAATTTATTTAAATTATTACTACAATTATATATGTTAAGTTAAATAAAATAAATAAAAATAATAAAACAACTTAACAAATACACAGATTACAATAACGAATAAAATAATATACAACAATAATGAACAAACAATATAAAAGTATACATGATATAGCTGGGAATTAAAAAAAAGTATCTTGCACAAACTACTAAATGATATAGCTGGGGAACAAAAAAGTATCTTACACAAACTACTACCTGATATAGCTGGGGAACAAAACAGTATCTTACACAAACTACTACATGATATAGCCGGGGAACAAAACAGTATCTTACACAAACTACTACCTGATATAGCTGGGGAACAAAACAGTATCTTACACAAACTACTACATGATATAGCTGGGGAATAAAACAGTATCTTACACAAACTACTACATGATATAGCTGGGGAACAAAACAGTATCTTACACAAACTACTACATGATATAGCTGGGGAACAAAACAGTATCTTACACAAACTACTACATTATAAAGCTGGGGAACAAAACAGTATCTTAGTAGAATCAGAATATTTTTTTTAATATTTTTAGGTAGGTATTAAGACTTTTTTTTTTAATAATTAGTTTTATTTTTATATTTGGTGTAATTTTACACTAACTGATCCATTGTTTTCTTGAATAAATGTTTATTATGGACAATAAATAAATATATTTTTAAATATTGGAGATCATTCTAAATATTTTGTTATATAACGCTTCCAATTTTCCTATACTACAATCCAACTTATTTCCTATACTACACTCCAACTTATTTCCTATACTACACTCCAACTTATTTCCTATACTACACTCCAACTTATTTCCTATACTACATTCCAACTTATTTCCTATACTACATTCCAACTTATTTCCTATACTACAATCCAACTTATTTCCTATACTACACTCCAACTTATTTCCTATACTACACTCCAACTTATTTCCTATACTACATTCCAACTTATTTCCTATACTACATTCCAACTTATTTCCTATACTACATCCCAACTTATTTCCTATACTACACTCCAACTTTTTTCCTATACTACACTCCAACTTTTTTCCTATACTACACGCCAACTTATTTCCTATACTACACTCCAACTTATTTCCTATACTACAATTCAACTTATTTCCTATACTACACTCCAACTTATTTCCTATACTACACTCCAACTTATTTCCTATACTACACTCCAACTTATTTCCTATACTACATTCCAACTCATTTCCTATACTACACTCCAACTAATTTCCTATACTACATTCCAACTTATTTCCTATACTACACTCCAACTTATTTCCTATACTACACTCCAACTTATTTCCTATACTACACTCCAACTTATTTCGGCCATGAATATATAAACTCTCTTCTAAAGATGCTTCGTGGAGAAACAAATTATATAGACTTATGAAGACAGATAAAGCGAAAGAATTTGCAATACAATAAACATTATTGTTGTTGCAATTTAATAATAGAGTTGGTATGGATAAGCCATTGTTTTTCATTTGCAAAACATGCTGCCATGGCATTTTTTTTTATTTTCTCAGTAGAAGCCCTAAGTACAGCCTTTCAAAGTCACCGTTTATATTTTGGTACCTTTCATACATTACATAGTAAAAAAAAATGACGTCGTGCATCACAGTAAAATTTATATTATATATACATAACATGTGATGCAATCATTCTCTGAACAATACATGTTCTGCGAGACATTGACATTATTAATAATTATTGTATACACCTCCCCGTTGTCATCAGCGATCTGCTTCAAAATGTAAGAAGTAAGTAGGTCACCTGTTGTACCATTAGGTTTAGTATTTATGGCACCCCTACTTCGCTTGTGCCGCCTCCTCCACACGGTCCCGGGATATCGCGCTGGTCACTCTACTTCGCTTGTGCCGCCTCCTCCACACGGTCCCTGGATATCGCGCTGGTCACTCTAGTTTGCTCCAGTTATTAAAACCGGCTGTCTTTTACCTTAAATATATTATTGGTTTATAATAACAGACAATATATTGTGTATATTATACCTAAATTCCAAATAACAATCAAATTTATGAAGTGAATTACCCAAGCAGTCAACCCGGTGTGTCACGTGTGACCCCACCCATTTGTCCGCTATGACCCGAAACGCTATGCTCCTGCTGGCCCTCTACGCTCTCGTCCAAATCAAACCCACCATGTCCGCTCCAGTCCTCAACGCCGCCAACGCCCCGGTCCCTATCCAAAATGATAACGCATTGCAACTGCTGCTCCACCACAACGAGGGAAACGAGAATGAAGTAATCTGGAGAAACAAGCTTACAAATCTCGAGAAGCATGCGAGGAAGCCAAGACACGCCGTACAAGCCGAGGTACCAGAACCCTCTAAATGTTCCTTTGAGATCATCAGCGAGATATTCTACCAGAGCACTCCCGTATCGTGTCCGCTGCTCAAAGTGCTTGCCCAATACTCAAAAAAAAAAGACAAGGCCGAGCTGGGTTACATTGTTGATCCGCTGGCCAATGCGGTCAACGCCACTGCCAATTTGGCATTCGCCTTCGTCAACTACGCCATTCCGCTTAAAATGAAATGTGTCATGTGGTACAATGTGTCATGCTTCACTTACCGCCACGTTTTGCCGTGCGACCTCGCCACCAACTTCAGCAAGCCGGTTACAGGGACCGAAGTGTGCGCGATGTGCGGGAACAGGGTAAGCCGCGATCCCGCCCGCTTCGTGGTAGGGCTGGCGATGGCGATCGTGGTGTTCGTGCTGGTGATGTTGCGCATGTTCTACCAACTCCTGTGCTACAGGTGCCTCCACCGCCGATCCGAGACCAACGTCGTCGTCACTTTCACCGACGAGCGAGACTTCGACGCCATCATGGAGAAAGAGTACAAATCCATGTTTGAAGTTATAAAAAATGCAAAGTTGTAATTTTATTTATGAATGTGAGCGACCCATATTTTATAGGGTCGGTTCAGTATAGGTTTCTATCCATATCTACTGTCATAAACTTGTTTCATCCTCATCAAAGTATCTGAAATCAATTTTGACGAATATAAATTTGTGAAGCATATTTAGTATCTAATCGTAATTTCGTAGTTCCTAAATATAGATATGCCTCGTTTATACTTGGCAGGAATGACATAAAGAGTTGTAGTAATATTTGTTTTGTAGATACGCGACTCATTCCTTGACGTAAGCGGAATAAAATCTCGCGGTTCTGTCACCAGTCTATTTACGCCCTTTGACGCACGCGGGAGTTCCGCTTAAATTGAAAGTGCGCTGGGTATTGGCTTCCAGACAGAGTAATAATGAGAAGTACTTTTTCAGAGTACTCAGTTAGCCAAAGTCTGTAGCGGTATTATAAGGTCACCTGGAGGCGCGACCTTATAATACTTAGGCAATTATCTCCTTGAAATACACTTAATTAATATCACAGACCTAGTATCTTGCTTGCCGAAATCTTGGTATGTAAACTTTGGATATGTGCCACCCAAGTATCACTAGGCCTGCGCTAACTCTGGACATGTGCCACCCAAGTATCAATAGGCCTGCGCTAACTCTGGACATGTGCCACCCAAGTATCAACAGGCCTGCGCTAACTCTGGATATGTGCCACCCAAGTATCAACAGGCCTGCGCTAACTCTGGACATATGCCACCCAAGTATCAACAGGCCTGCGCTAACTCTGGACATGTGCCACCCAAGAATCAACAGGCCTGCGCTAACTCTGGACATGTGCCACCCAAGAATCAACAGGCCTGCGCTAACTCTGCAACCTCAAATATGTGAAAATAAGTTACTTTAATACCTAACAGGAAATATATAACAACGTTTTCGAGATTAAGCAAAGAAAAGTAATTGATAATACAAAATAATTTTTCTTCTAATCATTAATTATCAAAGTATCGTAAATATTTTACATAATTACTTAACTTCAGACATAGCATTTTACATAATTACTTAGCTCAGCGGTTGAGCGCCTTGCCGCGAAAGCGAGGTTCGTGGGTTCGAGTCCCGCCCACCAGGAATTTTTCCATGCATTTTTATCTTTAAAAATTTTATAAAAATGCATAGACATAATAATATACTATATATACGTACTCATAAAATATAGTATCTACCAGCCTGCAGATATAAAACCCTAGATTCACTCATCGAGAATTCAGATTAAAACAGTTTAAATATTTTAGAGTCAGCCGGAGATGATTACATATTATTTTATATTGAGATAAGTGCTACCAACGTCTGCTGCTATGGAGCCTCGGTCATAAAGTGTATGTGCACAAATCGGCAGGAACAACAGAGTAAGGCTTACCAGGGTTGTATCGAGGGCAATTAAACGGCAGATCCTGAAGCCTTAGAGAAAATTCAAGCGAGACGGGCGTGTCACGTGGCCTTTAATCAAAACTGTATAGACTTTGACAGGTGAGATGGTACCTCACGCCTACTGTCTCTGTCAAAATCCGTTTTAGACTGAAGCGACGCGACATGTTGCCTCGCGTACATTTTCTCTCAAGCCCCTGTCCTGAAAGGTATCATAAATTTATAATTTCCTGCCAATACCTAACAAAATACTTGTTATTTGAAAATTTGTGATATTTACGTAGTTGCTCTACGTGCATAATAGTCACGTACGATGTAAGTACCTATTTAAGTGACATTTATGGAATCAACAAATGACTATCTATAAAAAATGTTAACTCCCATTGATAGGAATGGCGGAAATCGAACCAAAGCATTTCGAATTGTGAAGCATGGGTTTTATTATCATATGTTTGATGCGTGTTAGTTGTCGGTGTGTTTACTCATAATAATCGTAGATTAAATTTATTAATATTATCAAGTTAATATACTAGATGAGATAAGTGTACGTAACATAAACAAATAGAATCTTGGAAACATTTAATTATTCTAATATATCAATCTTATTTGCTTTTTATTGTTATTTTTAATAAAAATAAATCATTTCCTATAACCATTGGGTATAAAACATATCTTAAAGTCCATGCGTCCTGATTGACTTAAACTCTCCTATGCGTTAATGTTTGCTTTGAGATATATCGTAAGTCTAATCTCTTAATTTTATAACTTCTTTTGTAATAAAAGTGTGGAGAATTAGTTTTCAAATAGTACAAATGAATTAAACCGGTTTTTACATAAATCTGAAGTTTCTATGGTATCGAGACTGACCGATATTGCCAAGTTTTTCGGATCGCTTTTTCCGCGAGTAACGAAACTTAATACTTTGAGAAAGTTTAAAGCTACTACTTATAGGAGATTTTGATAATATTAAAAGATAACTAAATTTGTATTAGTTAATTATTGTGATAATTTTAAATATGTTTTATTTAGCGAAGTGTTATACCTATTGAATTAATTTGTTGAGCTCTTAAAGATTTGAAAGACTAAATAATTTCACTATTCCTAAGATGGCACAAATGTTGATGTAAGATTACCTAGTTGGTCGAGAAACGTAATATACCTAATACTTATCAATTGTGACAAATTAGGAATAGAAAAGAACCTTTCTACAATGATTACTATAGGGTGATGGCAACGCTAATCGACATTTTAATTTCCACCCATACTCACTCGATCGCTTGTCGGTCATCAGTGCCATACCGCACAACGTATAATAATTGTACTTTTGATATGAAAGTGTTTGTTGCGAGCTCCCTCTGTTGTTGCGAAGTTGTTGCATTGCGTTGCTGACCGTGCCGCAACAGGGCGGACATTTACACATCTTAGATACTATTTACTATGTGTTTAGTTTTCTTCACCTGTAGGATGTTTTACTTAATTAAATACTTAAATGTTGTAAATATTTGTTTTATTTCTCACACAAGTAAGAAGTTATACCCGTCTGTCTTTTTTATTGAATTATAAAGAGAAAAGTTCGGCAATTATGAATGAAAAATTATATCTGGCAAATGTGCACCACAAGCACGCTGACAGATGTCGATTCTTTCATCAAAGTTTTTAATCACCACACTAAATGGCGGGACTACTTCGTTAATCACATCACGGATTTTGAGTTTTAAGGCTGCAATCGATTCGATTAGCTTCGTATAGACTCTGTCCTTAACATAGCCCCACTAAATAATAATCCAGTGGTGTTACACGATCTGGCTGGGCACTTATCAGCTGAGTATCGTGAAATTGTGCGATCGGGAAATTTTGTTTGCAAAAAAATGATTGTTTCATTGACTGTGTGACATGTGGCACCGTCCTGTCGAAACCACATATGACCCACAGTGATATCCACGTCATCAATAATAGGCGAAAATTGAGTTGTTAACATCTCGCGATAGCGCGATCCATTGGCCGTTACCGCATTTCCATCCTCATCTTCGAAAAAAACGGCCCAATCACGCCTCCAGAACACATAGCGCACCATACACATAGCGCACCATACACATAGCGCACCATACAGTGACATGTTGAGCATACAAAAGCTTCTTAATAATCGCTCTAGGATTTTCAGAAGCCCAAATGCGGCATTTTGCTTGTTGACATACCCTGTCAAGTAAAAATGGACTTTGTCTGAAAAAATTTTTTTTCGGAAAAACCAGCGGGTTGTTCCTGAATGAATTGAGAGAATCTACGGCGATGTGAATGGTCGGTCGGCTTCAATTCCTGCACCAGTTGAACCTTGTAAGGCTTTAAAGCCAAATCCTTACGCAAAATTCGCCTTGTGGTAGTTTTGAATAACCCCAATTGTTGAGAACGTCGAGGTATTGACAAATTTGGATCGGCTTCAACACTGTGGATCACTGCTGTTTTCAGTTGAACGACCCGGTCGAACACGCGTTGGTGTTGCACATTTTGTATCGAGCCTGTCGACTCAAATTTAACGACAAATTCTTAATAGCGGTCTCAGAAGGACGATTATGTTGTCCGAAAATACCACGAATTTGACGAAATGTAACAGAACCACCATTTTCATAGTGGATTTCAATTATGGTCATAGGATTGTTTGGTATTAATAATACTCTATGGACGTTTTAATCTGTGGTCATGACATTGACAGTGTAAAAAATATGGTGGTTTTGTTCTGAGTAATTTTGTGCGGCCTTCTAGATTATTAGATACGAAATTATATTGTGTAGTGTTTCGTTCGCCATGTATTTAGGCGCCTACAAATAATTGTCAAATTCACAACGTGACAACGTTGTGAATTTGGTGTCATCCAACGTGGTATTATTGTGTCCGAATAGTAATTGCGTGGCATGTTAGTGGTTCAGAAGACAACGAAGATATTTCATTCATTGAGTACCCAGGGAACTCGCTAAAGTTATCACAAGAGCCACCAATAAGTAAGTTATTTTTTAAAATATATAAAACAGCGGTGCGTAACGCAATTGTACCTCCCTAGCACCCTGGGGTTCATAGTGAACAGGTTGGGGGCCAACAAGATGATGGCGGCCACTGCACTGCGAACATGGCCGCGATTCACGGCAATCCTTTTGGTGGTGCTTGCCTAGCACACATAAAACCCTTGCCTCGGTCGGGCTATGGCACGTCACACCTGGACGCGCAAGTTACAAAATTGTGGGCAATGCGGCACCAAATGTCCAGGGTCCCTACAATATGAACAATTTTGTGTTTCAACAGCGGCCACAGCAAGCCGACTCCCCGGACGCTGGCCAGTTTGACCAGGTGGTTGAATAGGGGGGGCGGACCATCTGATGGTCAACAAATCTTGGCCACCCTGCAACGGTAGAGTTATCCACTATTCGGCACTCTTCCTCCAAAAGGTCAACAAATCTGAGAACAATGGTAGGTAATCAATGCTGTTACCACCATACCTATGTTCAAAGCGCAGCTTAAGTTCGGGGGACAACTTCCCGAGCACAATGTTAAGTAGTATAAAAGACCAAGAATCGACTGGTAGGTTGAGATACTGCAAGGCATTCACTGCAATCATCAACGGGTTAAAGAGGTCCCTGCGCGGTGTCATCCAACGTGGTATTATTGTGTCCGAATAGTAATTGCGTGGCATGTTAGTGGTTCAGAAGACAACGAAGATATTTCATTCATTGAGTACCCAGGGAACTCGCTAAAGTTATCACAAGAGCCACCAATAAGTAAGTTATTTTTTAAAATATATAAAACAGCGGTGCGTAACGCACCCGTGTGAGAATCCTGGACTAGTTTTGTTTCCCGGCTTCTCGCACATTTTTGGTAGCAGAGCTTGGTTCGTACACATGCTTGCACATTTTGTTAGAGGGTTTTTAAATTTACTCATGTGTGCAAATTTTGATAGCGTGTATAACCTCAAATTATTTGTCCTTAGTTCAGTAAAAGAATACTTATTTTACTAAAAACTATTAAGTAATGGACTAATTCTATAAATATAATAAAATGAGTTTGATTGGAAATGACATAATAATAATTATTATAGAAACAATTATTTTGTAACATGTATTAATCCATTAAATTGAGAATCAGTTCAAATTATAAATTAAATTGTAAACCACATTATTTTGCATGCCTAGTAGGCTAATTCTGTAGACACAACTTATATTCTACCATCTTGTAAACTCGGAATTACTGCAAATAAATAATTTCATTTCAGTTTAGTAACTGGTGTGTTGGCTAGATTTAGTTTATTTTCTTAATTGTTGGTTTTGTTGTACTATTTGGTTTGGAGAAATCATAAATTCCTCCAATGGTACCTTTATTTATTATAATTTTGACCTTATGTGACTTGCCTATGCTTTGCTACCTTTATTAGGGTCAGGCAGGTCAGGTTAGTTTGTATAATATTCCTAGTGCAGTTCCAACATAGTTAAGTAGGTTTTTCAATTAAAATTAAGTTTTACCGAAAAGGTTCGCGGAAGTATTGATAAGTCGCTTAAGATGAGCCCCGAGCCTTCGCCAGTTGTTTCTTCTCCCGGGCTTTTGAGCAGGTTGCCTACCCTTAACCTCCCACCATTTGACGGACGATTTGATGCGTGAGTAGGCTTCCTAAACCTATTCGATAGTCTTGTGCACGGGACCTCACCTCCAGCCAGAAGATGGCATATTTGTTGTCCTCATTGAGAGAAGAAACTTGTGGCATCATCCAACCCTACCCGTGACGGGCGAAAATTATAAGATTGCGCGTGAGCTTCTGACCAAGTGGTATCGAAATATTAGGCGTTTGGCTGACACTCATGTCAACCAAATATTAGGGTTGCCTATAGTTAGTAAGGCACATAATTTGCGCAGGGAACTCTTTAACCCGTTGATGATTGCAGTGAATGCCTTGCAGTATCTCAACCTACCAGTCGATTCTTGGTCTTTTATACTACTTAACATTGTGCTCGGGAAGTTGTCCCCCGAACTTAAGCTGCGCTTTGAACATAGGTATGGTGGTAACAGCATTGATTACCTACCATTGTTCTCAGATTTGTTGACCTTTTGGAGGAAGAGTGCCGAATAGTGGATAACTCTACCGGTGCAGGGTGGCCAAGATTTGTTGACCATCAGATGGTCCGCCCCCCCTATTCAACCACCTGGTCAAACTGGCCAGCGTCCGGGGAGTCGGCTTGCTGTGGCCGCTGTTGAAACACAAAATTGTTCATATTGTAGGGACCCTGGACATTTGGTGCCGCATTGCCCACAATTTTGTAACTTGCGCGTCCAGGTGTGACGTGCCATAGCCCGACCGAGGCAAGGGTTTTATGTGTGCTAGGCAAGCACCACCAAAAGGATTGCCGTGAATCGCGGCCATGTTCGCAGTGCAGTGGCCGCCATCATCTTGTTGGCCCCCAACCTGTTCACTATGAACCCTCAGGGTGCTAGGGAGGTACAATTGCCAAGGTTTTCTGATTTCTCACGTACTGAGGACTGGCGCCCCTCGCCCCGCCATGTTCGGAGTTCACCCCCCAGGAATGGTGGCCGCACCCTCATGGGCGGGGGCAATCGCCCCTCGCTTTGCTCCAATGGGTCGTAACCAGTGTGCAGCGCATCTACCTGCGTTAAGGTCTCGTTACTAAAGAAGACCTTCAGGACGATATCCTCATGTTGTCGAGCCAATGCCATGGGACCGATCACATGAGATCCATAATTACCAGTGGATCCTGAATCCGAATGATCCGGTTCATGAGGAATAGGTATTAACGCTGCCCGCTCACCAGCCACCACCCAGCCAGAGACCTTTTACCTACAACCTCTGTTTGTGTTTAGGGCCCGAAGGGTAATTATTTGGTTGTTCGTGCCCTTTTAGATTCGGGTACCCAGGGTTGCATTGTTTCGGCTTGGTTAGCGAGTGGCCTGTGCCTAGCTTTGAATTCTCACCGGGATTCTGTTCGGGGAGTTGGTAATGTTAAAATTGATAACTTGATTGGTAACACCACTTTTACATTCTTCCCGTGCTCGGTTTCCTGTCCGAGCATCACTGCTACGGCGATAGTTTTAGAAAATATATTGGGTCAACACCCGCAGGTAAAGTTGTCCCCAGCTGTGGTGACCCTGACCCTACCTTCGACATTCCGGGACCAATTGATTTGTTGCTTGGTGCCGATGTTATGGGAATGTTGCTCCTAGATAATGTAAGTTTGTTCCAACGTAGCATTGGTAACAAATCGTAATTGCGTGGCATGTTAGTGGTTCAAGAACGAAGATATTGCATTCCATGGGTACCCAGGGATCTCGTCGCTCAAGCTAACCACGACAGCCACAGGTAAGTTATTTTTAAACTTATATAGCGGCGTAACGCACCAGTATGAGAATCCTGGACGAGTTTTGTTTCCCGGCTTCTCGCACATGTACTATATTCAAATTTCAAGCATGACTGAAACACGTATTCAACAAAATAAGAAGAGTTTCCCTGTTGTAGCATCCGTCGTTCCTAAAATATGACACAGGAAAATCCCCCGTCCCCATTTTTCCCCCTTTCGCAGACTGAAATGAAATTTTCAAAAATGGTAAAACCCCTATCATTATATTTTCTAAGAAGAGTCTACATACCAAATTTCATATCTGTAGCACCATCCATTGTCGAGACTTTCCCAAAAAACATTTATCACTCCCCCTTGGGATTTGAATTTAAAAAATCCCTTGTTAGTAGTCTCCTACCTCTTCCCCCACGCGCCGCCATCCGCATGCTCCAAGCGCCGCCATCCGCATGCTCCAAGCGCCGCCATCCGCATGCTCCAAGCGGGGCTCAAAATATAATAATATTTTATCAAAATATAGAAATATTTTATCAATTTCAACAACTGTACATTTACAATAAGTATGTAACGTCTGCAACTACGTTTTGACGAAATATTACTATTGATGATGGTTGATGATATTTTAACTACCTACTTTAAAGTCTTGCAAATTTTGAAATGATTTATTAACGCTTTTCTTAGCTAGACTCATTTATTTCAATTTTAATAATTCGGTTAACCACAGGGAACGATATTTTGCGGGAGAAAATTAGGAACGGTTAAATTACAACATATTGAGATATTTTTTTATCTAGCAAATTCTATGGTTATTAAATACATCAATGGGCCTGAGAGCTTATAACAACTATGAATATTCCTCCTTTTGCTGAATTAAATAATAATAATATGTAGGACAATTTACACATATTACTCTGGCCACAAACTAAGCTCTAGGCTTGTACTATTTGTACCAGTAACAACGATATATTACATCTAAAAAATATTTATTATTCTTTGTAGTTTTCTTTTTATTATTTTCTATTTTGTAGAGAACATAATACCGCTAAAAAAAGGCTGCGTCATGTTTATAATATGCATTTAAAATAGCCGCGGAGAAATGCACTAGTAGAGTGTCTAGCATGGGTGCATTTTTTTTATTTTACAATTTACACATATTGCTCTGATTACAAAGGAAGCTCTTGGCATATACTATGTGTACCAGAAACAACGATACATTATATTGTACATAAAAACGTAGTAATATATTTTGCCGTGGGTGGGAATCGAAAACACGACCTCCGGATAAAACGCCAAATAAACATAGGTTCGCTTTATTTTTCAAATATAAATTTCTTATTGGTTGATCTATAGTTACTAGCGGCTATAGTAAGAACTAATTGCAAACAGTTGCGGTAGGGCTACAGGCAGCGCTAAGATCTACTCACAGGATCGCTAAAGCGATATACCTAAGTGTTGAACGCGATTTCGAATATTTAAAACTATAAAAACTTTATTTGTCAATTTATTCTTTTTTTTTTGTAGTAAATGTCAATGTCATTCGATCTAATATATGTGTTATTATGAAAAAGTATTTTATTCAATAAAAACCAAGAAATATTCATCAAAACGGCTAATTTTACTACAACAATTCTATGGATTAAGTAACTGCAGCTACGAAGTACATGAAACAATATGCAACTGGTATCTTTTCTATGTACAAGATTCACAAATTTAATTACAAAGGAACATGTATGAAACGATTAGTATGTTCAGATTCTTTAAATATTAATAGCTACAACCGAAATAATAAATTATAAAAGAAAATACGTTTTTTCATCTTTGACATTTATTTTTAGACAATTAAACTTCTTTCAAAATATTTTAGTTTTAAAATTAAATCAATTCACAACATCCTCCCCGGAAAACAAAGGTACAATAAACTAAAACAACAACATTTATACATTAAACCGTTGAGGATTCTTAACTACACGTCCTGATCTAGTTTTAACAGGTACTATAGAAGTGTCATCTTTTGGAATCTGCTGTATGTCATTATTATCGCTGACATCACTAACCCTATTATTTGAATTTGACCTCTAAAGGACTTGTATTCAGAGCCGTTAAATAAATTATATTTATTTGAATTTGACAACTTTTCTGCATCGACTGTAGATAATTCTAATGCATACAATCTTTGAACAGGCCTTGTTAAAATAACACCTTTATCAGTTTTTACTTTTACACTCCTATATATATTATCTTTACCTTTATATAATTCTATAATAATACCTAATGGCCAAAATTGACGTTTACTATCAGACTCTACAAGTACAATAACCCCAACCTTAAGATTATACACATGTTTATTTGGAGATTTATTAACTAGGAAAGCCAAGTACTCATTCTTAAAACGATTCCAAAACTCAAGTGGTATTCTAACATTATCTAAAAACTTTATTTTATCATACCACTGTAAAAAATACATTTACTACATCTTGCGGTAGGGTTTTATCCTAATCATTTTAAAACCCAACTTCGCTGAAGAAGCAACTTCGGAAGCAAAGTAACAGGACAAGTAAAGTCAATCGGATCAAATACCTTTAGACTTTAGAGCATAGGATAATAATAATCTTTTAGTAATATTTTTATTTACATTTAAATAACAAAAGTAATAATAATGACATATTACAATTAATTTTGACATATATATCTACAAAATTACTACATAATAAAATATAAAAAAATATCCACTATGTCCCGACTCTGTCCCGGCCCGAAGGTTCCCATAACACTGGCAGCATTACCTCTTTGTACTGCCAGTGATATCCTTTGTTTAAAGAAATATCCGGACCGGGAATCTCCAGTGATCTCATTTAGAAGAGCACATAGCTTTTTGCTGAATTCCTTGGCTTCAGAGCCCCAAACCCCAGTTGTCTCCACAGCAAATGGAACAAATAAATAATCAGATTTAAAATTTTGATATTTTGTATGTTTCGCCTTGGCTGCGGCCTCAGCAGCCGCCCCTGCTGAGCCTACACAGGCTTGAAGATGTGATGCCGCAAATGTATCAACACAAGTGACGTCCCAGATAAGGCTTCGCCCTCTCTGCCACGGCACAAGCGTTAACCCATCTGGGCGTTTTCCATCTATTCTACTTAACCCACGGGGCTCAATAATACAGGGGACGTTTGCTGAAGTCAGAGCACGGCGAACAATGTCATTAAGGTTATGGTGTCGAGGCAATCTCCCAGCACTTCTACTGCAACTTAATCCATGATGGCCGTTCGTTAAGACTTGCACTTCGCATTCACATTGGTGAGGTTGGCAGATGTTCGCGCCTAACCGTAATGCCATA
This sequence comes from Monopis laevigella, assembly GCA_947458855.1. Classification (NCBI taxonomy): domain Eukaryota; kingdom Metazoa; phylum Arthropoda; class Insecta; order Lepidoptera; family Tineidae; genus Monopis; species Monopis laevigella. Next base: position 27,443,048 of record OX381584.1, on the reverse strand, counting down.
GCTATTCTTAACGACTGGTCATCTAGAAATGTACCCAGTGAAGGAGAAGGGAGTGCATCCAGCCATAACCCAGACTCAGGTGTTATAGAGGCTTTAAGACGAGCTAAATCGGATCCTAAAAATGTTGCCAAAAGGTTGTTTAAATTATTTTTAATATTTATTGTGTCCCATTGACGCTGTGAAGACAACTGGATCTCCGGCAGAATTTCAGACGTGGATCTAAAAGCCTCCACTGATTCGAGTAGATATGGAATCTCAGAGGTTGCACCTAAGTCGGGTAAAATAGTAGTGACTAGCTCTGAGACCCCATAACAAGAAGCAATAAAGGCAGGTAAACAGACATCCGAAACTCTGCGGATTCCGATGCCACCGTATCTAATAGGGAGTGACGCCTGATTCCATTGAGATTCTGTTAAACTGATATTTAAAACCAATTCAACACAAGATTTCAATTTTCAAAATAACTATACATTAATAAATAATTGATATTTTATGGTTTCCGAACTCAAGCTTAAAACCGAAATATTAGCCGACTCAATACTTGGACCTATAACCCAATCTCGTAAATCAAAATTTCCGGCTAATATAGATTCTTTCGATACAGAAATCATATTTTTCTTTTTTTGTAACACTACGCAATTATCGACAAAAAACGACTTTTGTAATCGAATCGCAATATCTTTAAAACTTTCAAGCGCTTTCTCCAAGTGATAATTCAAAGTAATCCCGAAAACAACCCTATGTCTATACACTATTATTTCTTGCCTTTCTATGCTATTGCCAAATTGTAAAAAGTCTCTTATCTTTGGGCATAATTGAAATCATTAAAAATGCTTTTCGTATGTCTGCAGTAATCCGGATTGCATTCATACGAAATTGTAATAATTTATTATTACAATTAAGTATTAAATTCACGCCCGTTTCCATAATACAATTTAAGGAATAACATCGAATAATCTTTTGCCGAAGCATCAAAAACCGGCTTAATTTTAGTTGTGGCACTAGATTCTTTACCGACTGCATGATGTGGCAAAAAATTACCATCATTATTACCATCAACTATTTCTATAATTCCTTCCTCCAACCACTCTTTGAAAACGTTGTCATATAGTAAAATTTTAGTAAAAGTAGAGTCCAATTTCTTTGTAACAGAATAAAGTTTCCGAAACGCTACCTCCTTATTATTCCTCAATCCTTTAAAGCCCTCCTTCCACGGTAGGTACACTTCATACCGGCCCTCGTTGTTTACTGTTACAGTGTCTCTGGAAAACTGCATGACCTGTACTTCCTTATCTAACCTACATTGGGTTTCTACCGGATCTATAATACCTATCGCTTCAATATCCCAAAGATATTGGAAAAGTCACGGAGATATTGGAAAGGTAAGGAATATTTAAACAGGAATGAGTACTTAAAACTTGACCTTGTAGCGTATTTTAGTTTCTATGACTACTGAACTATCCTTAATATTTACAATATTGCCAGTCAACAAAAATCCAATAACATCGGCACCAAAAAGTAAAGAGACATCTGTAGGTTCAAAACCTTGATCATGTATAATAATATTTAAAGAATTTAATTGGTTTAAAATTTGTACATTATTAATCCTAGGTATAGCTCCACTAATTTTATTTTGCTTTAACGCCGTAATTTTTAATGAAAAGGAGCTATCTAAACTACAAATATTAAACTCAAATATATTATACACACCTTTGTCTCTCTTCAAACCACCAAATAAACAATGACCTAAAATTTCTCTACTTATAGGTTTCATATTCAACTTTTTAATTAGATCATTTTTTACATACGAATTTTGAGATCCACTATCATATAAAACGCGTGCAGTAACAATGTTTCCTGCATACATAACATTCACTAAAGCAGTCTGTAACAAGGTAGTTCTGTTTTGTTGGCATACCATTGCACCTGACGTTTCTGGTCTTGGCTCTTCTATTAAAGTCCTGCTTGTATTATTGTTATTAGTACAAGATAGATCAGGGCACATAGCAACCGTATGACGTCTAGCACATATCATACATTTAGGATATTTTTTGCAATTTCTAGCATTATGACCAATCATTAAACTTATATAACACCCTCTCTTCTTCTTAACTATCTCCTTTCTTTTATCATAAGTAAGCTTAGACTCTAGTTTCTTTATTTTCACTTGCAACAATACACGCTGCTGTAGGTTCTTTATACAATACTTTCTTATTTTCTATTAAAGCATTCTCAAACCCTTCTTGTGCTCTTAAAATCCTTTTACTACTCTCGACTTCCTTCTTCAAAAATTCCAATAATCCTGATAACTGATTTTCTCCTTTCTTCACATAGGATCTCTCCCATGCTGTTTAGGAAGTGCAGATTCGACCATTGGAAATAAAATCGAGGCATATTTGTCTGTAGTCACATTCAAGGTTTCTAAAGCTTGTAAATTGGTAAATAGTTTATCATATAAATCTCTCAAAGATAAACTGTTAGAATATCGCTGTGTTAGTACCAACTGCAACAAGCCTCTGGCATAATAATCTATTATCATATCTTCACGATATTTAAATGAGGACTGTGCCAACTGCTGGTCTCCGGAATGTACTTGAAACGCATTTTCACACTCTTTTTCGGCAAAAGTAATAATTATAGTAAAAGCTCGCCTCAACAAAGATCGCTCCTTTTTTGAACGATCCATATTTTAAAATAAAAAGTACTTACGCAAGCTTCTCTACTATAAATATTATACTTATAACGCACGGCCACAATAAAACGATTAGTATGTTCAGATTCTTTAAATATTAATAGCTACAACCGAAATAATAAATTATAAAAGAAAATACGTTTTTTCATCTTTGACATTTATTTTTAGACAATTAAACTTCAATAACACTAGTTAATAAATAAACGAGGTTATATTAAGGCTAGTTTAACCAAATTTATTAAATATTTAAACAAATTAAAATCAATTGATCAACTTTCCATTAATGAACGAACAGAATTGGAAGCCCGTTTAACAAAAATTTAAAGTTTACAACTTGAGTTTGACACATTACAATTACAAATTGAATGTTCTAGTGATAAACCCGACGAGCAATATGACGAGCAGGACGAGTTCAAGTCTAAGTTTTATAAGGCAGTTGCTGAGGCATGTACGCGTGTTCATAATGGATCTGTATCAGAACATAACTCGCAAGGTACACAATCAGGCAACGCTTCAATAGAAGGTACAATTAAAACTTTAAATAAACCTTTTAAAATAAATTTACCTACAATTACGTTACCTAAATTTGATGGTTCATAACAGTTGGCTAGAGTTTAGGGATACATTTTTATCTCTTGTTCATCAAAATGATGCGACTGATGCAATAAATAAATTTCATTATTTACGTTCATGTCTCCAAGGTAGTGCGGCAATTTTGATTGGGTCTTTGGAATTGACCTGTGTCAATTATCCCATCGCATGGGACATACTTTTAGAATGTTTTAATAACAATAAACAACAATACTTAATAATCATGTTAAATCATTATTCGACATCAAGGTGATACAAGGTACATCAAAGGGATTACGTACACTTGTTGATGGTTATACAAAAAGTCTAAGGTCGCTTCAAGCTTTGGGCGAACAAACCGGTCAATGGGGTACATTGTTAACATACATGATTACTTGTAAACTAGATCCTGAGTCAAACAATGAATGGGAACTACATCGGTCAGACAATAGGCATTTGAAGAGCTCACAAGGTTCCTGAAGAACCGGGCAGACGTTTTGGAAACAATTGAATCACGTTCTCATGAAAAAGGAAAACTTCAATGTAGTACAACCAAGGCAAAGAGTTTTGTATTATCGTCAGATAAATCATTTAAATGTGTCAACTGTCAAGGTGAGCATTAGATCTAAAATTGTTCTGAATTTTTCAAAGTTTCTATACCAGATAGTGTTCAGCGAGTTAATAGTTTAAAGTTGTGTAAAAATTGATTGCAACAAGGGTACCTGTTAAAGGCATGCAAGCATCGTAGTTGTCGCATTTGTAAACTACGTCACATCACACTTCTACATCAAAATAATATGCAAAATAAAACTACAGCTGGTTCTCCGATGGTTACACTTTCAACAAATGTTTCTAAACAAGTCTTGTTGTCGACAGCCACAGTCAATGCATTTGGTAAAACTGCTCATGCCAAGCAAATGAGAGTTTTACTTGACTGTGGTAGCACCTCTTGCCTTATAACAGAAGAGGCTATCAAATCACTTGGCCTGGATATAACAACGGTAAATTCACATGTCACAGGTATAAACACAACATCATCACTTTCAAAGAAATGTTCTTTTCTCTATACAATCTATTGATGGCACTTTTGAAACATTAATCACTTGTTACATTATTCCGCACATTACGGACCTATTACCATTACATCAAGTTTCCATTAGAAGCATAAATATACCTGAAAACATAATGCTTGCCGATCCACATTTTTACACATACGTTACGTCCGTGATCGGGTGCTGCTGTGGGGGCCTTGGATCTCCACTGGGCACGCACGTTTGATTGTTATCATATAAGAAGCGGAGATCCCGAAAAATCTTCTGCTGATAGACCGGCGCTGGCATCAAAGAAATGTTGTGTTCTGTAATTCTGTACTTTCAATATTGTAAGATAGTATATCTGCCTTGGGGTGTTCTACGCGTGCTCTTCAGTAGGATGAGAGTATATACCACATGCTATAAGCATAGGTTTAAGTCAATAACCATGCAGGACCATGCTCCTCCGATGATACGGTACATGTGGAACATCAGAGTTTTTTACTTGCTGGTACCTTTTTCTCCAGGGTGTCTCTGAGGCGATCGACTTGTGATCAGCGTTTGCGCCCTAAAAGATACCTTTCATCTATCTACTTGTAGGTATATTTTGATTACCTATACTTAAGTATGTATATTTGGGGCGTAGCTATGGTCTGTTGGGTTGGTCGGCTTGGTGGCACTTTTGCAGGGCAGTCAACGATTGACAGGTCAATGGAACCAGCTAACCACCTAGTCTTAAGCTGGTTGGTTATGTAGTGTGTGTTCGGTTGGGTTGTTTTTTTTTTTTTTTTTTTTCTTCCCGCAAGGACAATAGTTTAATAGTTTACGATTAGTTTATTTTGTATTATATTCTCAACATTTGTCTGTGGGAGGAATGGCGACCTGGCCAAGTACACACAGGACCTTATATATACTTTTTTTTTTTTTTTGACTTTTCATAAATGCCTGTAAAGGTTTACATGAAATAAATATTTTTGACTTTTGACTTTGACTTTATTTTCCGGAACAAATTGATCTTCTACTAGGCGCAGATCTTTTTTGGCATTTGTTAAAACCTGGACAATTCGCGATCGGCAATCATCAACCTATACTTCAGGATACCAAATTGAGATGGATAGTGACAGGTTTTGCACAAACGAGTAAAGTTGCACAATCTCATCATGCATTACTAGATACTCAAGGTATACAGGAACAACTTGACAAATTTTGGTAACTAGATTCGGTTAGTGAAGTCCAACCTTTATCAGAAAATGAGAAGCTCTGTGAAAACATTTTTGCCAACACTACCAAGCGTCTCCATGATGGAAGATTTTCTGTTAACATCCCATTAATGGAAAGTGTTGATACATTAGGCAACTCTTTTGATATTGCAGAAAAGAGATTGTATCTTCTTGAGAAACGACTTAACAAAAATAATGATTTATTTGAATCTTATAAGAAGTTTCTCAACGAATATGAGGATTTACAACACATGTCAATTATAAATGACGACAATTATACTGGTGTTAAATGTTATATTCCACATCATTCAATATTGAGAGCTGATAGCACAACAACAAAGCTACGGGTTGTGTTTGATGCCTCAGCAGCTACATCAAATGGAATATCATTTAATAAATTGCAATTAGTTGGTCCTGTAATTCAGGATGACCTGTTTTCAATTCTTCTCCGTTTTCGACAGTATCCTGTTGTCGTTTCTGCTGATATTCCTAAAATATACCGACAAATACTTATTAATGAAAGTCAAAGGCCTCTACAAAGAATATTATGGAGGGAAAATATTAATAATCCAATTTCAATTTATCAATTAAATACTGTAACTTATGGAACAGCTTCGGCACCATATTTAGCAATCAGATGTCTGTTAAAATTGGCTTCTGAATGCAAGGGTGAGACTATTGAAACTATTATTAAACATGATTTTTATATGGATGACTTGCTAACTGGAGCTGAAACAAAGGAACAGGTAAGTGAGATATGTAAAAAAAAAAAATACGAATTGAACAAAGGAAAATTTGAGCTGAGAAAGTTGATATAAATCCAATAAAACTACAATAATAAGATAATTCTGAACAACTTGTTCTGTTATGATGTCTTCCTTTGCATCGTCATTTAAGGAAACTTCGAGTGGATATAATCTCTGAAATGGACGTATCTTTTGTCCCATTGCAGTTTTTACTTTAGCCACTCTAGCATGTTCATCTCTTCCAGGATATATTTCAAGTACTACACCTAAAGGCCATTTAATTATTTTATTTTCGGTCTCTTTTAACACAACGTCACCAATTTTCAATGTGCCTTTATTTTTGGAAACCTTTTGAGTTAATAAAGATAAATATTCACTTCTAAATCTACTTCTAAAATCTGTTCTTATTTTGTGTAAATATTTCAATCTACTATTTAATGAATTATGTTCAATATTATCTAAATCCGGTGTTTCTGAATTAGAAATACCTTGCAAAAAACAATTCGGTGTCAGTGCCTTGAGATTATCTGGGTCAACTCCAATATAAGTTAAAGCTCTTAAATTCATAGTCTCAGAACAGTCTCCAACTCACAATCTGTCAGAACAGTCTCCAACTCTTGATAATCAAGGAATGCTTGCCCTAAAATTCTTCTCAACATTTCTTTTAATGTACGTATTAATCTCTCCCACCAACCTCCCCACCAGGGAGCACTGGGAGGATTAAATCGCCACTTCAACTTCTTAGTACACGAAAACCCAGCTATTTTACTCCAATCTATATTTTTTAGACGTCCCTCCAAACCAACAAAATCAGGGTCATTATCCGTATAAATTACCTCAGGTCTTCCTCTACTTGCTATAAAACGTCTGAGTGCCATCAAAAAAGTTTCCGTGGATAATGATAAAGTCAACTCTAAATGTACTGCGCGATACACAGCACATATAAATAATATTATCCAACATTTAATACCTGCCTTTAAAATTAATGGCCCAGCCAAATCAATACCTGTAACCTCGAAAGCCTTGGCGTTCTTTATTCTATTCTCAGACTCTAATCTTCTTAGACAATCTTCTTATACCAACAATCCAATAAAATTCTCTTAAATTTGACATTAAAACTTGTACGCATGTTGTAGTTCCCGGTGCTTATCTCTTACCAATGTCATAATAATATGATTGTTTCTCGGCAATAAAATAGGAGATTTAAAATGTTCAACTTCTTCGCTATACGTTAATCTAGTTTTAACTCTTAGTATACCCTCCAAATCAATAAAAGTTGTTATACCACAAGCTTTCTTCTTCTGTTTATTAAAATCGATAAAATACTTTATCTGAATCAACTTCAAAATATTTTCTCAGCGTTCAAGTATTCTTCTACATCTATATTCTTTTCATATTTAACTATTTCATTATTTACTTAATTTTTCAATTTATTTACAAACCTAAAAACTCGTGCAAACATATTTACAGTTTTCATATAAGTAGAAAAATAATTTAATACTTCACAAAACTTATTCTGTGATAATACAGATTGACATATTATAGTTTTACATTTTTCTTTATTAGACTCTTCAAAATTATGTACAACTCTTGTAATTGGCCATTCATTTTTATTAAGCATTAGCCATTTCGGACTATTACACCAATCACATTTAATTAGAATATCAGCAGTGGGATGTACTGCTGATATTCTAATTACGTTAGGTTAGGTCATTAACTAGATAGTATATCAGCTGTATTCTCTATCCCAGAAATATGATACCAATCTTTCCGACTACTTATTTCTACGATTTCTTTAACTCTATTATTTACAAACTTATTCCAATTATATTCCTTTTGTATCCATGTTAAAGCTACCATAGAATCGGTCCAAAAGAAAATATTATTACTAACATTCAGTTCTTCTTTTAAACTTCTAAATAATCTTACACCAAGCAAAGCCGCCATCAATTCAAGTCTCGGTATCATAGTATTCTTTGTTGGAGCAACTCTTGCTTTGGCGCACACCAATCGAACTGAAACATAATTATTATAACTAGCACGTAAATATATTACAGCTCCATAAGCCACTTAACTCGCTTCACAAAATATATGTAAATATTTCTCAGCCTTATCAAAATTAATAGTAGTTAGTCTTCTCGGTATACTATATTCATTCAAAAAGTTTAATTTGACTATCCATGTTTTGAACTATTTACTTATTTTATCATTAAGTTCTTCATCCCTGGAAACTTTACTTACCCATGCCTTTTACAATAAAACTTTAGGAACCAATATTATTTAATTTGAGAATCCCCCAGGGTCATAAAGTGTTTGTGCATAAAATAATAAATTACGTTTTGTTACTATATTTACATCATTATTCTCAGTTACATAAATACAACGTAATGTATCTACTAATATACCAAAATAAATCTAATATCGTTGTCATACCTGTATTATTAGAAATCATTGGAGCAGTTATCCTCCCTCTTAATTCAAATTCACCCAACTCCATTAAATAATTAGCTTCCTTCATAAATTTATTTACCTCTTCTTTTGTTTCGAAACTTGTTATACAATTATCTACATAAAAACTGTGCTTTAAAATTTTTGCTGTCTTCTTTAATTCTTCAGGCGCTTTTTCTAAATGTAATAATAATGTCGCTGAAAGTAAAAACGGGCTACAAGAGATACCAAAAACAACACGACAATATCGGTACACTATTAACTCTTTTTTATTATAATCACGCCACCAAATAAAACGTAAATTATCGCGATCTTCTGGTTTTAAAGATATTTGTAAAAAAGCACGTTTGATATCCAATGAAACACCTAAGGCATATTTTCGAAACATTATTAATAAATTTGGAATTCTCTCTATAAGCAAAAAAAAACATATATTAATATATGTTTTTTTTTTTATCTTCTAATAGTATAATAATTTATTTATTAAAACTAAAATTTGTATATTTACAATGTTAAAAATTATAAATTAAAAATTTCTTGTAGATCCTCCGTAGCTGCGCATGTGCCCAAAATACATAGAGCATTGCCCCTCTGAATTTCCAGCGATATTCGTTGGAAAAAATAGGATCTTGCTCGATGGTCCCCAGATGCATCAATTAAAAGTTTTCCAAGATTACTTCCAAATTTTATTGCATCTGGTGACCACGGTTCCACGGTTCCACCGAAAACGCTAGAAATTCGTAAGAGGAGCTATGTTTCTTGTATTTATCATTTTTTTTATTTTGGGCAAGCAAAGCTGCAGCACCGGAGGATCTTGAAGTGACGTGGGAATAACTTGGTGCAAGGGTGTCCACACAGGTGGCGTCCCAGATTAGAGCTCGACCTCTATACCATGGGACTATCGTCACACCGTCCGGTCTCTTTCCATCGTCAAGGTCCAAACCTACAGGTTCAAGAATGCTGGGTATACCAGCAGAAGCAAGAGATCGTTTAATAACATTATTTATGTTATTGTGTCTGGATATACGGCCAGCACTCAGCCTGCAAGATAAACCATGGTGACCGGATGGTGTGACCGCGGCTCCACAAATACAGTAATGAGGTTGGCAAATTGGGGCGCCTATCCTGAGGGACACCGCTATTCTAACGGTTTGCCTGTCTAGTAAAGTTGCCAAAGAAGGCGATGGAAGTGCTTCAAGCCAAGCGCCTGTACTTCAATTATATTACTATTACTTCTAATTCTCGGTATATTTCCACAAATTTTAACTTCATCTAATGCTGTTATTATTGTTATTTATAGTAACTTCTTCAATAATACCCAATTTCACCCATTCTTTAAAAACATTGTCATAATCTTCAAAACTCCCAGTTAATAATAAACGATTCGTTGTAGAATGTAAACGATTCATAGCAACTTTATAGTTACTTGGCAAATCTGGTTTGCCATCTTTCCTTAATAAATTGACCTCATACCTGTTATTCTTGTTCACCGTTACTGACTTTCTGAAGTTCTCCATCGCATCTATCTCCATCTCCCTCTCGTTTTTAACTTCAATAGGGTCTCGAACACCAATTGTCTCCAACTGCCATAATTTTGCTACTTCGTGATTACAGTTGGTAATAGTCATCATTGTTGAACCATAAATATTTTCCTTCATTTGCCCTTGAACAGTCCAACCCAGTTTTGTCTTTACTACTACTAAATTCTCGTCGATATTTACAAATTGGTTAGTTATCAGGGATCCGTAATAGTCTGAACCAATTAACATTTTTATCTCCATATTTTCATGACCAACATCAGACAGTAAAATATTCTTCTTTTTAAGTACTTCAATTATATTACTATTACTTCTAATTCTCGGTATATTTCCACAAATTTTAACTTCATCTAATGCTGTTATTATTATTTTATAATCCTCGGTGCAGTTGGCTACTACTACATCATATAATTTATGATGTTGGTTTGCTATTTCTAAGCCTCCAAAAACGAAATGTCCCAACAACTCTTCACCTGGTTGCAAATTTAGATATTTAGCTAAATCCTTCTGAATATATGATCTCTGCGATCCAGAGTCTATTAAAGCTCGTATAATATTTGAATTCTTACCATTCATAATTCTCACTAGTACAGTCGGGAGCATAACCACATTGTTCTTATAACATAACAGTACTCCTTCGTTGTTATCTATTTTCTCAGACTTCATATTTTTATCTCCAATCTGTGAACACATAATAGCTAGATGCCCTTTAGTACATATAATACATTTAATATGTCAACACGACATTGAATGTCAATACATATTTACAAAATAGAAAATATATTTTTTAGGATTTTCGGCATATTTCAGATAAATTTAAAGCAAAATTTCAAGTGCTAAGCAAGAATAAATAAATGGTTTTAATTTCCCGCAAATTTGTACGAGAACAAAAGGAATAATCGACGAAACGAGAATAATCTATTAATCAGATTATGTTGAAGATGTGGGTCTAGAACCGAAACCATCGATTACCGGATGTGATAAATTTCGTGCCAATTAATCATTAAATCTATACAATTAATACAAATAAGGTAAATGGTACCAATTACAGCTTAAAACTATTATATTTTTGAAGTTCATTTGAAGTCACATTGAAGCATTGTTTATATTTAATTGGCCACCTTCGGAACATCGATCTGTGAAATATAGGAATATCTAATAAAGGCAAGTCATCAGACTTTACGTGCTAGTTATAAACAACGAGGCAACATATTCTTTGGAGGCAAATCAAGCATATTATCTCTTTGAATGTGATATCTCAAGACATCTTAAACTTTATACTATTTTTACCCTTTATTGTTATATTAATCTTATTATTTTTAATAGGTATTTATCTGATCTATTTACATTTCTAGTTTTTTTGTATAGGTATATTTATTCAATTAATACTTATTATGAATGTTTTACGGTTATGCTCAACTTGTAATTTATTTACAGATAAAAATTATATCATTTGTGAAAACTGTGGTAATTGGTTTCATGGCGCTTGTGTTGGCCTTTCGGACGAAGATCTACTGTCACTTAGTAGTAACAACACCGCTTGGATATGTAATAATTGTTCAGTTCAGTCACAAACTTCACAAACCATTGCAACTTCATCTTCTACATCAATAACGGAACCCAATAACCCTAACACCTTTTGCAGCTTATGTTCAAGGAATTTTAGTTCTTCCAAAGGATTGAAAATACATAACACTCGTATCCATAAAACCAGTTTAATATCAACACCAAATCATATAAATCAATCTCTGGATAATGATTTATGTTATTTAAAAAAGCATGTTTTTGTTATTAAACGTATACCAAAAGGAGCTCGAATTGCCGTTGCAGATAAACTTACGTCAATCATCAAACGAACGACCAAAGAAAATAATATAGAATCCTGGACGGATTTATTGACATTTTCATACAAATACCTTAGATTACCACAAAATAAAGAAAGTTCACTAACACATTTCGTTAAACAAAACTTAATAGCTCCTCCTCCTATGTTTACAACAAATTATACACCTAAACAAATAACACTATCAAAATTAATAGAAAATAAGATATCTGAAGGAGATGTAAAGGGAGCTACAAGAATACTCTGTTCAGACGACACTTATGCTAAACCAGATGAAAATACACTTTTAGCTTTACAAGCCAAACATCCTTCTCCAACATCAAATATAACACCTCCTGAAACATTTACAGATACACAAATACAGGAAATAGACCCACAAATATTACATAGTACAATTTTTTCTTTTCCTACAAGTTCTGCAGCAGGCCCGGATGGCTTAAGGCCACAGCATTTGAAAGATTTATTAGGCCGCACCACTGGAGAATCAGGTAATAGGCTTTTTCAAGCTTTATATGAACTTGTACTGTTAATGCTCCATGGCAAAGTTCCTGAACAAATCTGTCCATCTATTTATGGTGCCTCACTCTGTGCTTTAAATAAAAAAGGTGGGGGCATCAGACCTATAGCCGTCGGTAATACTTTTCGTCGCATCACTGCCAAAATTGCATCAAATTTGATTAAAAATGACCTCAAACCTTATTTTAATCCAATTCAGTTAGGGTTTTCAGTAAATGGAGGATGTGAGGCAGTGGTAAAAGCAACAAATATATTTGTTAATAATCCCAAAAATAAAGAAAAGGCACTTCTTAAATTAGATTTTAAAAACGCTTTCAATACTATAGACCGCATTCATATGCTTACTCAAGCGAAACTAAAAATACCATTAATTTATAATTATATTCATCAATGTTATAGTAAACCTACATCCCTCTTTTATAATAATAATATAATTAACTCCAGTGTTGGATGCCAGCAGGGTGATCCATTAGGATCAGCACTATTTAGCATATCAATACATACCTTAATAACGGAGTTACAGTCAGAACTAAATTGCTGGTATCTGGACGATGGTACACTCGGTGGTACGATTCCTAATTTACTTAAAGATCTTTCCTCTATGATATCTTCATCTAAAGAAATAGGTTTAGAATTGAACACTTCTAAATGTGAAATATATTTTGTTAATAAAATAGGTACACCCGAGAATTTGGCATCCTTCCATAGTATTTGCCCCGGTATTCAAAATATTAAAAGTGAAAACTTATCATTACTTGGAGCCCCTATAACTGAAGAATGTTTACTTCCCTTCTTCCAAAATAAAATAGAACATTCAATAACAATAATAAATAAATGTTTAGAAATTGAACCACACATCGCAATTTTTTTACTTCGTAATTGCCTTACATCATCGAAATTAACTTATTTACTTAGATGCAGTCCATCTTGGCATGCATCACAATATCTTAAAAAATTTGACGACAGTTTAATGTTAGTTTTAGAAAAAGCTCTAAATATAAAAGTTAATAGTATTACTCAAGAAAAGATCTGTATGCCCATTAAATATGGTGGACTTGGACTCCGCAGTCTTAATGAGTTATCGCTCCCAGCTTTCTTGTCTTCTTCTTACAAAGTTCATGGTCTAATTGATTCTATATTAAAAAATAATCAATCGGTCAATTTAGATTCTGGACTTGTTGGAGAAGCGAGACAGATGTGGAAAGATCTACTCCCAGGACAGACAGAACCAATAGAAAAACACATACAAAAAGCATGGGACACACCAATTTTAGAGAAAAAATACCAAAATTTACTAAACCAACTTACAGATGATAACGACAAAGCATGTTTTTTGGCAGCGTCCAATAAAGACTCCGGTGCATGGCTTCAAGCTATCCCGACAACTACATTAGGCACCTTACTAGACAGAGAAACTCTACGAATATCAATAGGGCTCCGTTTAGGTTTACCATTATGTGTCACCCACATTTGTAAGTGTGGCCAACAAGTAGATATTTATGCTAGACACGGACTAAGCTGTAAAAAGAGCGCAGGTAGATTTTCACGTCATAATAGCCTCAATGACATAATAAAAAGGACACTCATTTCATCAAAAATCCCATCCATCACCGAACCACCAGGTATCAGTAGATCTGATGGTAAGCGTCCGGACGGCCTCACGCTAATTCCATGGTCGCAAGGAAAATCACTGTTATGGGATGCCACTTGTGTAGATACATACGCACAAGCATATATTTCGGCAACCTCTTCAATCCCTGGTTCAGCCGCATGCTTAGCTGAAACACGCAAGCGGCTGAAGTACAGGGATTTGATGCAAAATTATCATTTTGTAGCATTTGGGATCGAAACATCGGGTACATTGGGAACCGAGGCCCGTGCTTTTATCCATGACCTCGGAAAACGTGTGTTCTCTGAATGTGGAGATCCCAAATGTTACTCCTATTTAAAACAAAAAATCAGCATTGCCGTACAACGTGGCAATGCTGCTAGTGTATTAGGTACACTTCCAAGTGGCGCCCCCTACAGTGATTATTTTGTATTAATTTAGATTTAGTTTTTATTTTTTTAGGTTAATTTATTTCTATGTGTATATTTTTTTATAAATAAATAAATTATTTAAATAGATTAAAATGTTCAAACATAATAAAATAATATAATAAAAAATTTAATATAATATTTACATTTATCAGCACAAAATTTCTTTAGACATCTAAAACAAGCTTTATTCTTCTTAATTAAATTCGTCTTTTCTTCATAACCCATATCTCTAGCTTTAAAACAATCTGAACTCATGTGAGTACTCTTGTCACAAAATATATAAAATCTTCCTTCTTCTTGTCTGCATTTCCAGAAATAATACAAGCAGCAGTAGGTTGTGTAATATTATGCTCTGTATTAAAACAATTTTTACCTACTTCGATTCGCTCCTCACTATCTACTTCATGTCCCAAAAAATTAAGTAATTTTTGTAAGTCGTTAAAATTGTCTATGGATGGCTCTGATCTCCGAAAACGTTCCCAAGCTCGTAATGTATCTTCAGGGAGAGTGGATTCTACTAATGGATATAAAATGCAGGCATACTTATCTTTTGTGACATTCATTGTATCCAAAGCTTGAATTTGTGTCATTAATTTGTCATACAGCGTTCTTAAATTGAATTTCTTCTCGGTTTTATTTAATATTAAATTCAATAATTCTCTCACGTAAAAATCAATAATAACTTCGTCTCGAGCAAACCTGGTTTTTAATTGTTGTATTGCTTGAGAGTAATTAATACCGGACGGCGGAAAACTTTCTATTAGACTCCATGCGCTCGAACCGGGTTCCATTGCCTGTGATAAATATTGGAACTTATCATCTTCATCCATATTCTCATCGGCATCGATCTTTTTAAACTGGCCCCAAAACTTAAGCCAGTTCCTCACATTACCGTCGAACTTTTGTAAATGTAATGTGGGTAGCTTAAAATGCCTTTTAAATTTAATATTTCGGCAGCAATCGCCACAATTACTCGCACGATGTGAATTTACTGATAAACAGTCATCCTTCTTAATTAAATTTGACTCATATTGGAATACAACCGAAAAAAAATTTTTTGCGCATCGGGGACTCAGAATTGGCCGAAGAGTACAATGCACGTTGCATTGTACTCTTCGGCCAATTTTGAGTCCCCGATAAATAATTTTTCGTTAAACTTACTTTCTTCCAATGATAGCCATTATTTTTTAATACTACTCTCTATTTTGAACAGCTCACTATATTTATCCGACAAAATGCTAAAAATTATCTTTACCTCGGTAACATTTTGCGGATCCTTTTGAAGAAGGTCATCCAAATTGTTAGAATTTTTCGAAAATAATCCGCGAGTAATAGTGCGCTCCCTCAATAATGGTGATTCCATCATAATTGAATAATTATGATGGAACGCCAGAAACTTTATTATTATTTTCTGCAGATTACCACGGTCGCCAAATGATATAAATCCAATAAAACTAAAATAATAAGATAATTCTGAACAACTTGGTTTATTTGACAAATTATAAATCTATTTTTTTCTCGGAGACACGTTTGACAATTACATTTCAAAATACTTTTTTTTTTTAATAATATGATCATTTTCTACAAAAGTGGAGATCCAACAATGAAACTATTTTACAGGGACTAGTAAGCGCTGACAACGAAAAATAATTTTTAGGTACATCGAATGCAAAAACACTAGGTTTACTATGGGATCAAGTTAACGATACTTTCAAATTTAGAGTAGAAGAAAATAATACTAACATATCAACGAAACGAACAATTTTATCTTCTATATCTCAAATATTCGATCCATTGGGGTTAGTTGCCCCGTGTGTCATGCAAACGAAAATATTACTTCAAAATTTATGGCTACTAAAAAGTACAATGGGATGAAGAATTATCAATTAATATAGTACGAAGTTGGATAGAAATAACAAAATCTCTTATTAGCTTAAATAGTTTAAATATTCCAAGACAAGTTATGATTTCAGATATGCAACATCTTGAAATACATATATTTAGTGACGCGTCAGAAACAGCGTATAGGACGTGTTCATACACTCGTTCTATAGACAGAATGGGTAACATAAGGGTGCGTTTATTATGCGCCAAAGGTAAAGTAGCGCCTTTAAAGGTTCTAACCATACCTCGATTGGAATTGTGTGGTGCTTTAACAGCTATACGACTTTTCAAGAAAATAACACAGGCACAAAGATCAAAGGTCAGTAATTGTACATTTTGGTGCGATTCCACAATTGTGTTGGCATGGCTTAAGACACAACCGAGTCAATTAAAAACATTTGTCAGAAACCGTGTTTCTGGAATACAAGTAAGCACTAGTTCAAGTACTTGGCGACATAATTCAAGCAGTCAAAATACTGCGAATATATTATCGAGAGGTTTAAATGCGACAAATGTTTACAATAATGAGCTGTGGTGGAACGGACCATCATTTTTATCTTTAGACGAATCAAATTGGCCTAGTACACCTAAAACAAGGAATACAGTTCAATCAATTTGTTTACCTGAATTGAAAGAAATATCGCTAACAAATGTCGATATAACAAATTATAATTTTATCGATTTAATTATACAAAGATGTTCTACTTTAACTAAGATTAAGAGAGTTATTGCTTATGTTTTACGCTTTACGGTAAACATACGTAATAGGAACAATAAAATTACTGGACCCCTATCTACAACTGTTAACCAACGCAATGGCAGTAGCAACCATTTTTATACAATCTAAACATTTTAACAATGAGCTGCATTTATTGAAGTCTGAGTCAGTTTTGCCAAAATTTGGTAAATTATTTAGATTAGATCCTTTTATGTGCTCTAACGGTTTTATTAGAATTAGAGGTAGGTTAAGTAATTCAATGTATTCTTTTAATACTAAACATCCAATCATATTGCCAAACGATTTTTTTACGATAACATAAAGTTTCACTTTATTCCACCTCATTCACCTCATTTCGGAGGATTGTGGGAGGCAGGTGTCAAGTCAGTTAAGCATCATTTGAAACAGACCGTTGGCTTGGCACATCTCACTTATGAAGAACTTCTATCGGTTTTATGTCAAATCGAAGCCATTCTAAATTCACGTCCAATTACTTCTTTATCTGATTCTCCAAATGATTTTTCACCACTTACACCCGGTCACTTTCTCATTGGGCGACCCATTACGTCACTGCCAGAAGCAATCACACATTGCCAAGGCATGGACCATTTGAATCGCATACCTAGATATCATGGAGTAGAAGAAATGTGTAAACATTTTTGGAAGAGATGGAGTAAGGAATATATCCATAACTTGCAACAAAGAGTTAAATGACCAACAAAACATTAAGATTGGTACATTAGTAATATTAAAAGAAGATGATTTGCCACCATTAAAATGGAGACTTGGGAGAGTTGTCGACCTACATTATGGCACTGATGGAGTCGTTCGTGTTGTCTCCCTGAAGACTGTACAAGGAGAAGTGTAGAGATCGCTGGCTGGCTGGTACTTTTATGGAGTGTTGAAGTCCTAATTACTTCAAGTCGGCCGGCATGTTGAACGCGATTTCGAATATTTAAAACTATAAAAACTTTACTTGTCAATTTATTCTTTTATTTGGTAGTAAATGTCAATGTCATTCGATGTAATACTAAGATCTACTCACAGGATCGCTAAAGCGATATACCTAAATCTATTATATATTTTATATGTTTAAGATTTTGTAAATGAAAGTTTTTTAGGGGGGGTTCAAACTCCAACACCTGCCTACTCCATGGCAAATTTATTCTTATTTCATCAAATCTGTACCTTCCGTGAAAAACGCTCTAATTCGAGTTAAACGGAATTTCACTTTTTGACACTATTGGAAAGAGAAAAAAATTGCGCGTATTTTGAGCTAATCAGTGTCTTCTATCTTTTAAAATGACGTTGCAATTAACTTGTGTAGATTGATTCAAGTATCAGTTTTTTTCATATTTCTTTTTAAAAAATTGTTATTTGTGATTTAAGTGTACTGGATGAGGTGAGGCGCTAGTGCTGGATGAGGTGCGCGAGCACAGAAGTCATAAAATGCATCAAATCACATTTATTTTCATAGATGTATAGGTTCTTGCGCGGTGTATCTGGACTTTTTGTTGATTAAAAATATCGTTTTACGTATGTTTTTTTATTAAGAACTTATATTTAAATATTTATAGTTTACGCAACATCTTATCGTGTTTAGCGGTTGAAAACTTGGAATGAGGGCCCTTGTAGAAGTATAAATATTTGCCTCCCAACCGATGGACCCGACATCCGCACGGAGTCTCTGACAGAGAATATGTTTGAACTCAAACATGCCAGAAATAAAGCATCGAGGAGGTTGAATTTAAGCACGCTTACTCTGTGAGCGCTATTTACTCAGATTGAAATACCCAGATTGTAGCTGTCTGGAAAAACAGAAACTAGGAGTAAATATAAATGCCTCTCCATTGTACATAAAGGATTTCGTTATTTTGACAATCTAATGTTATTATTATTAGCTTTTATAAATGGCCTCTTATTTTTTATTAATAGTGAAAGTGGGATAATAGGATGGAAAGGAATTGGAAAAGGAATAGGGTAGAAAAGGGAATGGCGACATGACCGTATGAAAGCATACGGTATAGTCTTGCCAATGTCTAGTGAAGAAGGAAAAGGATCAACAGTAAAATGGGTACCGCCATTTTACTGAAGATTGTGGGATTATTTGAGATAACACAAACACCGAGATCACTGCGTAAATGTTACACTTCTCACACTTAATATTTCTATGAATGCTACGACTACGAATGCTTATTCTACAAAATTAGTACACTTTTGCTCAATAATATTCAATCAAATTAAATTTGAAAAATATAATATAAACACGCGTCTACAGTGTTCGGGCTACCCTCACAGAATCCCAATCTAATGTTACCTTTAAAAGAAACAGAATATGGCTGCTGAGCTTTATATAAAGTAAGAAGCCGAGTCGGTGAGAGGTATCGCTTAACCTCAAATAGAATGCCGAGATCCTTTACTGTGGTTTTAACCCTGGACTCAATGGAGCAGCCAAAGTTTAGATTTTTTAAGGATTAATTATAAATCAAGTTCAAGGCTTGTCACTTATCGGTAGGGTTACACCTCGGAAAGTAGGAGTCAGTTGAAAGGGACTCTGTTTTGAGGTGAAAAGGTAGACCTAAGTCTTGTTGGCGTTGAACTTGACCAGTTTAACATTTCCCCAACCGTATATGTCCTAAAGCATCAAGTTCAACTATCGTAATCAACCATCTCGTCCGTAAAGACCTGTACTTCCTTCTTGTACTGCAAAAATGTCACTCTGTAACAGTAGTTTCGTCTGATAACTAAACAGGGTTTTAGCAGCTCATTTATGTATAGAAGGAATATTTTTGTAGAGAGAACTGACCGCTGAGGAACCGACTGGCATTTATAGCTAATTGATCAGATGAGCAGCCATAAAATACTCTAATCGATCTCTCACTCGGTATTACTAAGCTTGAAAGTTTATTGAGAAAATTAACGTGCCAAACCCTGTCTAAAACATTAGAAATATCGAGAGATACAGCAAAGGCTCGTCGTCTTTCTTTGTGGCATCACTTCAGAGATGGGGCATACATGAGAAGATCTTCAGTAGACCGACGCGATATGAATTCGTGTTGGCGGTCACTAATAATAATACATAAAGCCATTTATTCTGATAATCTGACAATATTTACATCTTGTAAGTCATTCAATATTTCATAGCATTAGTCCGTTATGTCTTTAGTGTGTCTTGCGACATAGGCCTCATCCAATAACCTCAATTTCGCCTTATCCTTTGTAGTTCTTGTCCATAAAGCACCTCGAAATTCCGTAACCTCATCCTTTTCGCACGTCTCGGGTACCACTCCGTTATAATAAGAGATATAAGGGAAAAAAAATGGTCAAAACCATAAAGTAGCGGTCACTAAGGAGATGATTCGTAATGTAAATAAACTTGGTATTTAGTATTATTTAATACACGTTCCATAGTTTTGCAAATTACGGAAGTTTTTATAGGTCTATAGTTTTGAGGGATTGCACGGGTGCCGCTTTTAGGCGCGTTTTGCACATATACTAACTTCCAAGAGACCTGACCACCATTCATGGATAGGCCATATATGGTGAATCAGTACGGGAGACAGTTAGAGCGAGAAAAACCTCAAGATAATTGCTAGTATTCCATCAGGGTCACTGGCTTTGTTTTTATTAAGACTGCAAAAGGACTTCTTTATCGAATTCGAATGACGGACATTCGAGGATTGTAGTAAGGTATATTGTACTAGGTGGCACACGTTATAGTCTAGATGTAAGATGCTCACAAAATGTGCGGTAAATAAATCTGCTTTTTTCTCTGTGGAGTAGACTAAAGTACCGTTAGGTTTCTGCAATGGGGGCAATATCAGGTAGCAAAATTTTCTTTGACCGATTTGGCTAGACACCAGAAAGCCTTGCTTCCGGCTGGGTATGAGGCAATTATATATATATATATATATATCTTCACGGGTGCCTTACGGCGCCCGAGACCGCCTAGACGGCCCCAGGGTACCCAGCGGAGGGGTTTTAATCCCACCTCGTCGTAGCCGATGGTATGAGTCTACACCGAACAAGTGGCTAGCTCGTCGCGATGTTTTGAATAGACTCAATAACCCATCTATAAACAGTTTCACAAGTTGGTATAGTGAAACCGGGACCGACAGCTTAACGTGCTCTCCGAGGCACTATAGTGGTGTTGTCAAACAAATGTACATAAATTTTTAAATTAAAAACTCATTGGTACACACCGGGATTCGAACCAGGGACCTTAGTGTTTTTAAGTCCAAGGTCTAACCAACTCGGCCACCACGTATATCAGGCCACCACGTATATCGTATGAGGCAATTAATCTGGTCAAAGTGAGCCTTAAGTTGAATATTATTTCTTTGCTTGGCGGCTCAATTGATAACGACTGCATTGGATTACTGTAGACCTTTTTGCATTGGATGTCCGTAGTTTTATTGTTCCGGGCCATTACCCAGGTTTTATATTCGGCCTATTTAATAGTATTACTCCATCATATTCCCCATTAAACTAAGGGCGGGACTTGTCACCGATCGATCATCACAAGTAAAGCATGATTACCGCCACGGAAAAGATACAAAAAAGTACCGTATCTCATCGTATCTCATCCCCATCTATTGACTTGTAACTTCCACAGTCTCCTAGCGTAGAGGGGTTGAAGTCGGGTAGAGAACGCGTGGATATAGACTTCATCAGACAATGGTTGGAATATGATGTATCGGTCTGGATCTGTCGTCAGAAGAAGCAATTGATGTATGGACAGTAATCAGAAGCGTGAGTTGGTTTGTTTACGAGCTGGGTGAGGTTAAGCAACAATGTAAATTTACGTGATTTTCTTCCAGCGTAGTCAGTTTTCTGGTATCGGAATAGACATTCGTGAGTGTTAAAATACCCCAGAAAAATAAGATTCGCCAATGGGTGTCGTTGGTGGACAGTTTCTGCATTTTGTGAAAAACTAAAACTCTTTCATTCTCCTTTGAGCATTTTTCAATAATCCTTGTAGTTTAGGATTTGGCCTGGAAGGCACACTTGAAAAATTCGCCCTGTATATACACTTTATAAAACATTAATTAAAATCCTTATTATTATTATATTACTCTATGGGAAGAAGTTATTTAGGGGTGATCAGCAACCCCTGTGATCCTACTCGTGATGCCGAGTTTCGGAAACAAAGATCTCTGACATAAGTAGTTATCTTTGTAGCCATCATGTGAACGATGTTACGTAAGCTCGAACAAAGCAATACGTTACAGATGGGGTCATGGGGTCACTAAACTATCGATTAAATCTATAAAGGTAACCGAAACAGGGCGCATGCGCGGCCAACTTGGGCGTGTCCAGCTTCTCTCCACTTAACGAATAAATTATGAAAAACTTCTATTTCAGGATATCTATGATATAGTGACACCATTATAAATTGAAATATGTGGGTTCAACCTACAAACACTAAACATACGCAGCCCCAGTTTTTTTTATTGATAAAAACGAAATTATCTTCTTATTTTAGCCTATATTTTTTAATTAAAAATAAAAATTACTCTTTTTCATTTTACTCGGAAGTCCATTGTCAGTATATGTAAGAAAAATAAGTATAAAAATAAAATCGGATGAAATGTCATTAAATTCAGGGATCAATACTTGGACCATTATTTTTCCTTCTTTACATAAATGATCTTAGTGCGTGTATTTCCGAGGAACATAGTTTAGTCATGTTCGCGGATGATATTTCACTGCTTAGGTATACACGACAGTAATCAGGATATGGCCATAAACAAGTGTTGTTTCCAATTTGGAGGCTTGGTTTTCGTGCAACAATCTATTATTAAATTTTAATAAAACCAAATGAATAAATATTACATTGGATAACAAAATCAGAGACAACCAAATACAAAATCAACTCAGCCTGAAATCATTAAATGGTTCCCCAATACCACTTTCCTTAGTGTTGAGCTTGATGCGACCCTGACATGGAGGCAGCACATCGATAATTTGGCTACAAAACTAACACCGGCGTGCTTTGATATTAAAAAGGTAAAGGAGTAGGCACTGTGGCATGGAAGCAGCAACAGTTTATCATGCATACTTCCACAGTGTGATGTCTTACTGCTTGTGTGGGGCGCAGCTGCTGAAGCAAAACGTATTTTCACCCTGCAAAAAAGAGCGGAGCGCTCTACTGTCGGGCTCAGAGCCAGAGATTCGGAGCGCTCTACTGTAGGGCTCAGAGCCAGAGATTCTTGCAGGGCAGCTTTTAATCAGCTACAGATACTCACGATGTGTGGTACATATATTTTGTATTATATACTATACTTAAAACAAAATATAGGTACAATGTTATGCCATAAAATAAGAAAAAGAAAATTCTAGACTTATAGAATTCAAATGTAATATAAATGCAAAGCCTATTATTGTGTGGATGAAACTTTAAAGGGTATTAATTGTCGACGACCTATGCCAGCCTTATATAGTGGTGTATTTTTTATAATTAAAAAATGCAAAATTCAAACTTGTGTCAGTGTCTCGAACAACAATTGAAATTGAAAAAAACGTTAGGCAGTTTCTTTTAAAAGGGTGAGGGAAAACGGTCCAGGGTCTTGAGTAAGTAACCCCATTACTGGATCGCGAACTAATCGTTCGAGTCTCCTGATACTTAGTAACCCCACTACTGATCACGAAACAATCGTTCGAGTCTCCTGATAATAAGCAACCACGTACTGATCACGAAAAAAAATTACCGAGTCTCCTTATAATAAGTGTAACGGAACGTTACTTTTAATGTATAGAAAGTTTAGCGTTCCACGAAATGGAACGGATAGTTTAGGATTTAAAATTACCCTTTGAAAAAGTGCAAAATGCTAAAGAGGCAGATTAAATAAATATATTATAGAATTCGAAGTAACGTATTACTTAAAAATAAAATATATAAATATAATAAATATAATTATGCCGATAAATAGGCCGCGGTCAGAGTACCGCAGGCCATTTGATAAATTGCTAACATCGCGAGTTTGTGTTTGTAATAATATGTTAGTTACAAAAATATATAATAGTGACAAAGTTCGGAGTTCCAACATTAATTTGGTGAGTTAATTATACAGTACTTTCATAGGGACGTTCACTAGAATTTATATAAATATTTGTACTGTGTCCGTGCGTCTGTCTAGCACTGCACCCCAGCCTCCGTCCTGCAGTTTTACGCAATGCACAATTATTGTTGCTGCCCTGCCAAAAACTGAAGACAACGAGAGCTGGAAGCAGTATGCTTAGGCTTCCCTTCGAATAATTCCAGGAATCAAGTCCGAGGTGGAGAAACCAAGTCAGGGGCGGAGAAACTACGATATAGTAGAAACACCGCTACGGCAGAACCTGGCCTAGACCCTTATTCTGAAGCCTGGTCTGCCACCGTCTACTCAGTTGCAACACAGACATCCCAGCTGGTCATAGCTGAACTCAGCCTGGATTTTTCTTTAGGAGCCTGGACACCGTCTGCTCAGCAGACGTCGCGGCCTGCCATAGCCGGCCATAACCGACCGCTGCCCGGAGCCTGGCCTGCCACTGAATAATCGTTCGAGTCTCCTGATAACCAGTAAATCCACTACTACTCGTGAAATAATCGTTCGAGTATCCTGATACTAAGTAACCCCAGTACTGACCACGAAACAATCGTTCGAGTCTCCTGATACTAAGTAACCCCACTACTGATCACGAAACAATCGTTTGAGTCTCCTGATACTAAGTAACCCCACTACTGATCACGCAACAATCGTTAGAGTCTCCTTATAATAAGTAACCCCACTACTGATCACGAAACAATCGTTCGAGTCTCCTAATAATAAGTAACCCCACTACTGATCACGAAACAATCGTTCGAGTCTCCTAATAATAAGTAACCCCACTACTGATCACGAAACAATCGTTCGAGTCTCCTGATAATAAGTAACCCCACTACTGATCACGAAACAATCGTTCGAGTCTTCTGATAATAAATATCCCCACTACTGATCACGAAAAAATTGTTCCGAGTCTCCTGATGATAAGTAACCCCCATTACTGATCGCGAACTAATCGTTAGAGTTTCCTGATACTAAGTAACCCCAGTACTGACCACGAAACAATCGTTCGAGTCTCCTGATACTAAGTAACCCCACTACTGATCACGAAACAATCGTTTGAGTCTCCTGATACTAAGTAACCCCACTACTGATCACGCAACAATCGTTAGAGTCTCCTTATAATAAGTAACCCCACTACTGATCACGAAACAATCGTTCGAGTCTCCTAATAATAAGTAACCCCACTACTGATCACGAAACAATCGTTCGAGTCTCCTAATAATAAGTAACCCCACTACTACTCCTGAAACAATCGTTCGAGTCTCCTGATAATAAGTAACCCCACTACTGATCACGAAACAATCGTTCGAGTCTCCTGATAATCAATAACCTTAAAACAGTCAAATAAAAATTGTTCAAACGTTTCACATTATTGGGCCGAAAGTGTAGGTAACACTAAAAAAATAAAAGAGATAAATAATTTTAAATATTTATTCAATGACAACACTTTCCATCAACACGTCACAGGGCTGGTGTTACCAGCGTAACACTATTTGTACATAATACTGAATGCCGCGACATTTCCACCCATTGAACAATATGGCGTAAGCGAATAACAATTTCAAAAAATCGTTCGTAATTTGACTACGAGCAAACGTGGAATGCAAGGACTAATCATATTCTTCGATTATATTTAAATATATAATTTCATATTATTTTATTTCTTTATACATAATTAATATTGCTTCAATAAAATTATATTTTCTCTAACATAAAGGATGTTACAAGCAGAAAAAATTATCACACAGATAACTATCGGTTATTATCAATTATAATATATTTATTTATTCCTAAACATCTACTATAATATAGAACGGAGTTACATTTCAAATACAGGAGTTAAATTCTAAAATATATTAACAAATTAATCCCGACAACGATCACTCGCAAAACTAACAAATACCTAAATAAATAGTTCACGCTTCCATCATTTACAGCCCCTTAGCATTGCAAGCCTCGGCCGTATACACTCCTACAATATGTTCAATACAAGCAGTAAAAAACAATATGTCTTGCGTATGTATTCTGCTAAGTACATAATAATAAATAAAGCTAAACAGAAAAATAGCTGTAAGCTAGGAATTATAGCTGCTCGCGTCAGCGTCGTTGTTAGGTCGGCCGGGGAGCGCAATGCCGTCTTACAGAACACCTACCTTACAAAAGAAGCCTTGACCAAAACCAACAGCTGTAAATGATAGTCATAGTAAAATACAGTAATAATAATAAATAACATAACAATATGTGTAGATATTAGTTTTGCCGGTGTCCGTCCTGCGTGGGTCCGGCTGGCTTAGTCCTCGAGGTTGCGGAATGCGGCCGACATGTCTTCTTGTATTTGTTCGTAGTCTGCCTTGATCTTTGCTTCGCCATCCTTTACTGGGTCCTGTTTAAAAAAAACTTAGTTGAATAATCATATATACCTTAAACGGTGTAGCCTGAACTTGGAGTCAGTCAGTCACAGTATACGTGTGTAGCCTGAACTTGATGTCCGACTGGGAGCCAGTCAGTCACGGTATACGTGTGTAGCCTGAACTTGATGGCCGACTGGGAGCCAGTCAGTCACGGTATACGTGTGTAGCCTGAACTTGATGGCCGACTGGGAGCCAGTCAGTCACGGTATACGTGTGTAGCCTGAACTTGATGGCCGACTGGGAGCCAGTCAGTCACGGTATACGTGTGTAGCCTGAACTTGATGGCCGACTGGGAGCCAGTCAGTCACAGTATACGTGTGTAGCCTGAACTTGATGGCCGACTAGGAGCCAGTCAGTCACGGTATACGTGTGTAGCCTAAACTTGATGTCCGACTGGGAGCCAGTCAGTCACGGTATACGTGTGTAGCCTGAACTTGATGGCCGACTGGGAGCCAGTCAGTCACGGTATACGTGTGTAGCCTGAACTTGATGTCCGACTGGGAGCCAGTCAGTCACAGTATACGTGTGTAGCCTGAACTTGATGGCCAACTGGGAGCCAGTCAGTCACAGTATACGTGTGTAGCCTGAACTTGATGGCCGACTGGGAGCCAGTCAGTCACAGTATACGTGTGTAGCCTGAACTTGATGGCCGACTAGGAGCCAGTCAGTCACGGTATACGTGTGTAGCCTGAACTTGATGGCCGACTAGGAGCCAGTCAGTCACGATATACGTGTGTAGCCTGAACTTGATGTCCGACTGGGAGCCAGTCAGTCACAGTATACGTGTGTAGCCTGAACTTGATGTCCGACTGGGAGCCAGTCAGTCACAGTATACGTGTGTAGCCTGAACTTGATGGCCGACTGGGAGCCAGTCAGTCATAGAATAAATGTGTAGCCTGAACTTATTGTCAAACCTTAAACTGCATGGTAGACAGTTGATAGAGCACGTTGCCCATGGCGTCGATGGCCGACTAGGAGCCAGTCAGTCACGGTATACGTGTGTAGCCTGAACTTGATGGCCGACTGGGAGCCAGTCAGTCACAGTATACGTGTGTAGCCTGAACTTGATGGCCGACTTGGGAGCCAGTCAGTTACAGTATACGTGTGTAGCCTGAACTTGATGGCCGACTGGGAGCCAGTCAGTCACAGTATACGTGTGTAGCCTGAACTTGATGTCTGACTGGGAGCCAGTCAGTCACAGTATACGTGTGTAGCCTGAACTTGATGGCCGACTGGGAGCCAGTCAGTCACAGTATACGTGTGTAGCCTGAACTTGATGTCTGACTTGGAGCCAGTCAGTCACGGTATACGTGTGTAACCTGAACTTGATGTCCGACTGGGAGCCAGTCAGTCACAGTATACGTTTGATGTCTGACTGGGAGCCAGTCAGTCACAGTATACGTGTGTAGCCTGAACTTGATGTCCGACTGGGAGCCAGTCAGTCACAGTATACGTGTGTAGCCTGAACTTGATGTCTGACTGGGAGCTAGTCAGTCACAGTATACGTGTGTAGCCTGAACTTGATGGCCGACTGGGAGCCAGTCAGTCATAGAATAAATGTGTAGCCTGAACTTATTGTCATACCTTAAACTTCATGGTAGACAGTTGATAGAGCACGTTGCCCATGGCGTCGATGGCCGACTAGGAGCCAGTCAGTCACGGTATACGTGTGTAGCCTGAACTTGATGGCCGACTGGGAGCCAGTCAGTCACGGTATACGTGTGTAGCCTGAACTTGATGGCCGACTGGGAGCCAGTCAGTCACGGTATACGTGTGTAGCCTGAACTTGATGTCCGACTGGGAGCCAGTCAGTCACAGTATACGTGTGTAGCCTGAACTTGATGTCTGACTGGGAGCTAGTCAGTCACAGTATACGTGTGTAGCCTGAACTTGATGTCCGACTGGGAGCCAGTCAGTCACGGTATACGTGTGTAGCCTGAACTTGATGTCCGACTGGGAGCCAGTCAGTCACGGTATACGTGTGTAGCCTGAACTTGATGTCCGGCTGGGAGCCAGTCAGTCACAGTATACGTGTGTAGCCTGAACTTGATGTCCGACTGGGAGCCAGTCAGTCACGGTATACGTGTGTAGCCTGAACTTGATGTCCGACTGGGAGCCAGTCAGTCACGGTATACGTGTGTAGCCTGAACTTGATGTCCGACTGGGAGCCAGTCAGTCACAGTATACGTGTGTAGCCTGAACTTGATGTCCGACTGGGAGCCAGTCAGTCACAGTATACGTGTGTAGCCTGAACTTGATGGCCGACTGGGAGCCAGGCAGTCATAGAATAAATGTGTAGCCTGAACTTATTGTCATACCTTGAACTTCATGGTAGACAGTTGATAGAGCACGTTGCCCATGGCGTCACGGATGGAGGCCCACGTGACCTTGTTGTCTGACTGGGAGGTAGACTCCACGGCGTGCCGCGACATGTCGTAGAAAGAGATGATGTTCTTGAGCATGCCCACGGTCTTGTAGAATGGGCAGAACCGATCGTATGACGAGTAGCTGCAGACAAACAAATACTATTAGTCCACAAATATCTGTATGTAAGGCAACCCCGACAATGCGTACGAGTACGCAACACGTAAACAATCATGCCGTCTTATGTTTAGTTATGTTACGCGTACAAAACAAAATGTTGTATAAATATATTACAAAATGTAATGAGCAAATTATGTTTAATTGTTCTAAGTTATACATTGGCTGTTGAATGAGTATTGTTTTGCTTGTGTGTTCACAATCAAAGTTAACAAGTCACTTTGATTAATTTAAATTGATAAAATTAAAATAGCTAATTCCATTAAAATGTATTTGCACTCACAATAGCACACAACAATAAAAATTGCCTCACATTTGGCGGACCGGCTGCGCGCATAGCCTGGTTGCGACCACTGCATGCCCAAACGGGTATATTCCCATCTCTATGCGCCACGCACAGTCAGCTGACTGACATAATGGGATTGTTTACTATCAAAGTAATGTTTGTAACAAAAAGACTAAAGCGAGTAGAACTATCAAATGTACAGAGATGTCTTTTGACTGTGCACCTAGATGATTGTTAATTTTATATGAGTTGACGATTGTTAACTTAATTATACTTAATATACACGCTCAACAAGATCTGCTACTCTGTATAAAATTATTGGATGGTTGTGCCGCAAATACTTGCAGTGAGGTGTTGGGTTATATATTTTTTTATTAACGATTATTTGTACTAGGAATATTACTTAACAAAACTTTATTATTATCACGTATTTTGAGTCTTCATTGATTAAGTGGTTAGCTTGTCGGTGTTGGACAGACTCAAACTATTTATAGATAACCATATAGAAATAATTCCACAAGTTGGTAAAGTGAAACTGGGACCGACAGTTTAACGTACTCTCCGAGGCACTATAGATTTTTGTTAACTGACCTATTTGTATACATAAGTTTGAATGAAATCAGGCATTATATTTTATAACATTATTAAATAGGTAAGCGTACCTATATACACTTGACAAATATAACATAAGTACTTTTTGAAATAAATATTATTAACATAAATAGACCTTTTATTTGGGCTATTTTTACTATTAAATTAAGGTATTTGTTCACCCATGTCCGTTACAGAAATCAATCGACACCACCACCGTTATCTGAATTAGGTACTTATAGATGTTGAACAATGTCAGATTAAAAATTATATTAAATTTTTTACACATTTTCTTATATTTAACGGGAGTAAAGTATAAGTTTAAAAAAATATATACACTAATCGAGACTTGTGATGTCACAGAGCGAATGCTCCTTGTGAATATGTTCTGAATTTATTAGGAGCTTAATTATAGCTGCATTTTGGAATTTTTCAAGATATTGAAACGCTTTTTTCACCGTTTTTTTTATTTTTTTTGATATACAATTATTTTTAATCGAATCGCCATCTTTAAATTCAAAATAATTAATTAAATCAGATTTTGACTACTAAAGTTACTTAAAAACGAATATAAAGTCTCATATTTTCGAACAAGCGAAGCCGCCATCTTAAAATTCAAAATAATTACAAAAATCAGATTTTGACTAGTAAAGTTATTTGAAAACGAGTATAATGTCTATTTTTAGTTAACGAGCGAAGCCGCCACCATTAAATTCAAAATAGCTATAAAAATCGAACTTGCCCTGGTAAAATTACTTAAAAACGAATATAATGTCTCATTTTTTCAAACGAGCGAAGCCGCCATCTTTTAATTCAAAATAATTACAAAATTCAGATTTTGACTACTAAAGTTATTTTAAAACGAGTATAATGTCTATTTTTAGTGAACGAGCGAAGCCCCATGTTTAATTTATTTTTGTATGCAGTAGGTACTGCTACTTTTCGAACGCGTTCATCGCGTAATATTCAAAATGTATGGCGGATATGGGATTTATTTCGAAAAAATATTTATTTAAAATATTAGGAACAAAAATATAAATGTTGCAAATATCGGAGGTGGTAGTTTATACATTTGAGAATACTTTTGAATTAATGTTGAGATAAAATGCTACCGTTAGGTTATTAAAATGTTTAAAACGCAAACTAGCCTTTTTCGCTTAATTTAGATACTTTTTAATGGTAAATTATATATTATTTTATTTTCTTATATATTAGTAAAACATAGCTACATTCTCTGTGGTACTATAACATAAGTTTATTATTCATTATTGTGTTATTTTTCATTCAAAACGGATAAAACCGTGTGTGTTGATTTAGCTTTTTTTGCTCTATGCAGGCTTAAAGCTACTTTTACCTCGGACATGCAATGTTGGTGTGTGTGAAGATGGAGTATCCAGAGCTGGTGTCGGAGTTTACCTGTTCTGTTGCAGGAAGTCGTCCTTGAGGAGTTTGGCCACCTCCAGTGTGATCTTGTCTGTCTCGGCGAGCGACGCTTTGCCCACCAACTGTACAATTTCTGACAAGTCCTCCTCTTCTTGTAGGATTTCCTTAACCTAATCAAAGAAAATGTCATTATACTCCGTGAAATTTAACTAGATCGATGACATTTATTGCTAGTGATGTAACACTGTCGATACTAAATATTGATGGATCATTTGATAACATAAAAAAGCATCACATTGATTTCAAATGTTTTTGATTCTTTAATGCGGATGGTGTTGCGCATGTTATGCTGTAATGAAAACATAACAAAATAGCCATTTGAAACTTTTGCTAATCTGAAGATTTAAGTGATTTGAAACTGGTAGGTTGAACGTAATCCAGTGAATCGATTAAAATATATAGCAAAGATCGTATAGTAAAAGATCAATCTATTAACTTCGACAAATTTCGAGACAATGAATTGATAATTAATACTCTTCCAACGATAGTGAGTCTGAAAATGATGACATTGACTTAGGCTGTGCAGTATTAAGTGAATAAAATTGTTTAGATAATAAACTGCAATATTGTACTTATGTTAGGTAATTATACTACATTTACCATATAAGAATTTATTATTTTTTAATTATTACATATAT
Source organism: Monopis laevigella (assembly GCA_947458855.1). NCBI lineage: Eukaryota > Metazoa > Arthropoda > Insecta > Lepidoptera > Tineidae > Monopis > Monopis laevigella. The sequence goes on along the minus strand of OX381584.1, from coordinate 27,410,804 downwards.
TACATTATATCGATAAAAATGAAAAATCTAAAATTAGCTATTTGTCTAACCCTAGCTAGTTTAAAAAGCAAACTCTCAAAGAAAAATTAAAACTCTTATAAGCTTTCAAATAAAAGGTAAATAAATGGTAATTCAGTGGATTTTATATAATTTAATAAAATATGTAATTTTGTGTTTTGCTGTAAAATGTTGTGATTATTATTTTTTTTCCTACAAAAGAAAAAAAAGGAACTGACTTTTTTAACGCAGTGGCTTCTGCCATTGATCAAGCTAAATTTAACACAGTATAGTCGAGTTTATATGAAAAACAATAGAAACACTGTCATAAAAAGTAAGTGGTCAGTTAGAAGTATAAAAGGGGAGGCTATTTGCTATACTCTGAAATATCATACTAAAAGCTAATTTCGAAAAACAACAGCTAACTCCGATTTCGATTTTATTTTTTTAGCTCGCGAGGGGTGCGTCGGACAGAGTCGCGTCCATAGAACGAAAGGTGGGGTATCCGCGTTCAATGGTATTTTTTTGTTCCTGTAAGTTTTTTTTATTTTTTCGTCGAAAATCACGTTGTCCAGATGCATTTAGATCATCGAGATACACGAGCACCACTTTGTTCAGTTATAAGTGTGTTTTATGACTTGATATAATTTTTTTATTAACCTGCACGGAGAACCCATGGATAGCTAACAACATTGTCTCTCTCGGTAATCCCAAGTTACATCAACATGTAGAGCACTGCAGGTTGGATTAGTATGCAACAGACACGCACCTTAGTCCTGAGCGGGCAGAAATCGTTGTAGTTCTTGTCATAGAAGTCATCCAGAGCGCGCATGTATTTACTGGAAACACAACAAACAATCAACCAATTGTGACAGGATGCGAATAATGTAATCACCTTTGTCAATCAAACACAAACTCTAGACGTAAACTATATGTATCAGAAACTCTAGAACTAATATTGTTATACAATGAGTGGGAATCGAACCCACGACCTCCGGATACCACGCCAGTGACATTACCACTAGACCACGTAGGCGTTCATAAAAAACCATCACAAGGCTAGAATATAATGTGCAAAAACCTTGTCCGTAGGTGCGAAAACCCCAAAACGTTAAGTATAGATATATAATATTGTTACAGGCAAACACCTCCACTGTTGCGTGGCCAATTTTGGCGCTTTCATATAAGTTTTCAACTGGAGCCCATGACTCAGGCGCCAGTCGTTTGATGAGGGAGGTGGTTTGGTAACTGACCTGTAGGAGATGAGCCAGTTGATGGAGGGGAAGTGTTTCCTCTGCGCGAGTTTTTTGTCCAGTCCCCAGAACACTTGCACGATACCCAGCGTGGCCGAAGTTACGGGGTCCGAGAAGTCTCCACCAGGGGGAGACACGGCGCCCACGATAGATACCGATCCTAAGCACAGACATAACTATACCAACAGTCCAATTTTCACAATAAAAAAAATAGTAAAAGCATTACAAATCCAGGACTGTTACAGGAAATGCAAAAGTAAAAGTATCACAAATCCAGGACTGTCACAGCAAATGCTAAAGGCGTTTAGGAGCAGAAGGACTGAGTGACGCCGTGACTCACATTTCAGCAGACTGAGGCGGGAAGATATTAATTAAACCTTTAATTTGCATTAAATTCATTAACATTTTTTTGTAGAATAAAATGTGCATTCTTATGCATAGGACATCATGTATATGCATATAGGCTTGGATAGCTATGTCTTTAATAGTAAGTATTTTGTACATGATATAAGTTTTGCAATGCTTTCCCAAAAACCACCAAACAAAAAGTGGTGATGAAGTAAGAAGTAAAAATACAGAGTAAAACTTTAAGACAAATAAAAGCAATAAGATTTATCTCTCTGTAGTAAATTGTATTAGAAAATGATGATTGTAAGGTGGTAGAGTGAGTTACCTTCCCTGTCGGGGTTGCCGAGGCACTTGACGCGTCCGGCGCGCTCGTAGAAGGAGGCGAGGCGCGCGCCGAGGTAGGCGGGGTAGCCGGAGTCCGCCGGCATCTCCGCCAGCCGGCCGGAGATCTCTCGCAGCGCCTCGGCCCAACGGGATGTGGAGTCCGCCATCATGGACACGTTGTACCCCATGTCGCGGAAGTACTCGGACAGCGTGATGCCTGCGCCACAACCGAACTCCATCAGTCACAATCAATATGTTTTACTCATGAACATCAAACATCCAGTCCAGGGTGTAAACAAATTGAACCCATATATTAAGGCCGAGTTGCACCAAATAAACTCTCTGTAAATGCAACGATTAAAGTTAAAAATGGCGTCGAATGAAATTCGATTGACAGCTGGTACATTCGACGCCATTTTCAACTTTAATCGTTACTATTACATTAACAGACACTTTGGTGCAACTCAGCCTAAGAAGCCAGAAAATGGATTCACAAACTCTCAACCTCTAAAAAGGTCTATATATTGTTTTGGTGATATTAAAAAAAACATTGATCAAAGTAAAACATGGGTCCATGTTTGTTTTTTTTGAAACTTAATATCCATTATCGAACTTACGAATGTGGTTACATGAAAAATGCTTTTATAATTTACAACATTACTTAAACTGCAAGAGGACTTATTACTTAGTGCATACTTTCTTGACATAATATTTAGATTGTTACTATCGAATTATAGTTTATTTATGTGGTTAATTGTGGTGTCATTATATTTACTTCGTGTTTTTTAAATATTAATTTTGTAAATTCAAATACCGTAATTGGTGGAATAGGCGGTCAAAGAAAAAATGTAACACCAACTATGTACCTTATTCCGTGAATAAAGATTCATTCATTCATTCATTAAAATAAATCAAATCAAATAGTGAGTTCGCGAATCCATGAACTGTAATCTGTTCGCCGAGAGTTGATAAAGAGAGACAATGTTCTTAGCAAACCATGGATTCACCGTGCGGGTGCCGGGTCCATCGCGTGGTTGAAAGACAGGGGAATGAACTGCAGCGTTCCCGGACTTGAGACCGCGAAGTAGGTTTAAAGGCCTTTTGAACTCTCACCTGCACTGTGTTCACTACCCTCTCTACTCTGATGTTGATGGACTCCTGGTTGGTTTCACATGTAGGTGTACCTTGGGACATATGAGAGTCAGCTCTATCCGCAGTACTGACCGAAGAACTTACAGACGACTGTCGTGCTTCGCTTCCTTCATGTAATTTTAAATGTTTCTTAAACCAGGCTTGTCTCATAATAGTCTAGAAATAGCGACTGTTGTGTCGCTAACTAGCTCGGGAAGATATATTAGGGATAAATGCACATTCTCTGACAGTCATTTATCTCATGATTGGAGTCGCTTATCGGCGCGCGTACTGAGAACGATGGTACGAGGCAAATAATTACCGGACCGCAATTTGTAATCAGTTAAGAAACCCTGTTTTTTTTATTCAACTTTCGGCGAACAGAATTTAAAATAAATTAGTAATAAGTATATATATATATATAAGAGACGAGTGACTGACCGGTGTAGATGGAGGCCTCTCTGGCGGCGACGGGCATGTTGGAGGTGTTGGCCACCAGCGCGGTTCTCTTCATGATGGACTCGGTCACGCCGTCGATCTCCACGGACAGCTCGGGGAAGTCCCGCAGCACTTCTGACATCTCGTTTCCTGGGAGATCAACATATCATTGGGACCAAAATTCTAATATTATTACCCGTACGATCTCTCGGGAAAAGAAAGAGATGGAATATACACGAATTACATATTTCCGTCTCATTCTGTTTCCCGAGACATCGCACAGATTAATTATTACCCCGTTTTGGAACGCAGCCAGTTGGTATATCGAAACTGACAACCATTTATCATCATAGAATGGACATTCCATAATACGATGGCATATTCATACAAAACGAATAACTGAGATAATTCCCAAAGTTATCGCTAATGACGACGGGAACCAGAATGATACCGCTCCCAAATGAAACAATTAGACCATTGTCATAAGTATAAGGCCGCCTCCGTGGGTATGATGCTCACTCAAAATTTTTTTTTTACCAAACTAGGGTTTTATATACGATTTTTCATGGTCTGGGTGTTTATAAAATAATTAAATAAACGGTTCTCGGGGGCCAAATAGGCACCCGTGAACCGTTTAAACGGCCTCAGGGTCCCAGCGGAGAGATTAACCCATCCTCATTTCGCCGATGGTATTCGGAGCAACACCTAACAAATGGCGAGCTTGTTGCGGTGTTTATGATGAAATAGCCTCGTTGTATAAAGCAGTCACCCATCCCAGGCCGGCTTTGTTGTCATCTGTTTAACCTTGTTACCAGTTGCGCAGTGACTTAACCACTAGGCTGGGGCCGCTGGGTGTTTATAAATCATAATAATAATACGAAAGACATTACACACATATTGCTCTAATCACAAACTAAGTTATAAGCTTGTACTTTGTGTACCAGTAACAACGATACTACATACACTATTTTATAAACACTCAGACCATGGCAGACTGTACAGAAAAACGTACTAATATGTTTATTTTCCATGGGTGGGAATCAAATCCATGACCTCATGAATACAACGCCAAGGGCGCAACCACTATACAACCACCACAACGTCTATTGAGGCGGTCCAATAAAATGTAATGCGGCACAGTCAAAGCAGCCGGACCAGTTGCTAGCATGAAACTAAGAATAATGTACAATTCTTGGAGGGTAGCCCAAAGGCGTCTACAACGCGTGTTATATTTTTCATATTTAATTTTATTATGCAAAAGTGACCATTCCACATACACACACAGTCGTCCTATACCAATTCCTTTCCATCCCATTATTCCAAATGTAATCTACTTATAATACACTTCAATCTACCCTCACGTGACATTGGCAAAATTATGCGCACGTGTAGCGGCCATTTTCATAAGATAATAATATTCTTAAAAGAATAATATATGGAACCACCCTAAGGTCTAAATTCGCCTAACACATGAAATGTCAAAGAAGTCCGTTGCCGACATATTTCATTCTCACATCAACCAATCAATGCTCAACGAGTGGTTATAATTTTTAATCCCACTTTATTTTGGGATTGCATGTGGGCGGCCATCTTGTGTTATAACATTTGGAAAGGCGATTATAGGCATTAGGACGGCTCCGTAAGTATATCTTGGCGGAGCTAGTAGGTGTTGGCTGACCTCTCTCCCCGCAGCCCACGTAGATGATGACGTCGGAGTTGGAGTACTTGGAGAGCGCCTGCGAGATGACGGTCTTGCCGCAGCCGAAGGCGCCGGGGATGGCCGTGGTGCCGCCCTGCACGCAACTGCAACCACATTACGCACTCACTCTCTGCTCGCATCCACTGGGGCTAGTAATATACTAGCTGCTTTTTGTACAATGATAAGTATCACTTATAGAACCCATTTTATAAGAAAAAAGGCAGGTGTGCTTAAAATTCCAACAAATACATAATATCTTCATGTCAAACACCTTTAGAGTTTGTGAGTTTAGTACAAAAGTTGTGGACCGTGTTGTTGGAGACCTTTTTTGAACTTTAAGTAATTTTAACTTGATGTTTATGTATGAGCGACACTAAAAGGAAAAATACCTCTTTCATGATTTTCATCATAGAATACAATATAAACACAAGTTTAAAGTAAGGAACTTTTTATGTTCACTACATATTACTTTATTGCTACTACAGATAACTGCTATTTATTAATTTGTACCATCAGTTGGGTGACTCTACACCCACCTGATGGTAAGCGTTATGTAGAACACATGAATGAAAACAAGCAACACTCAGATGAAGTTGTGAATGTTGGTTGATATCACTATATAGTGAAAGCAACATTAACAATTTAATCCAACAACTCTCATTGCCACCACCCATACATATACATAAACCGTCAAATGTACTAGTCATGTGTCGGTTTTAGTCTGTGGGTTTACTAGTTTTCGGGAGACTATTGCACCGATTTATTGTTGAGGTGGTAATATCCTTTCAAAGTGCGGTGACAAAACAGCAGTTAAATTGACAATAAGTAATGCATATTATTTTTTGCCGCCCGATTCGTAACCGCATAGTTAGCCGGCATAATGGGAGCGATCAATGTTGATAGACAACAATGCATTGATTGAACCCATAAATGTACTACGTAGGTGTGGTTAGCATGAGGTGACAGAGTGGTATGTGGTGTATACTGACGGGAAGAGAGAGTCGAGCACGCGCTGCCCCGTAAGCAGCGGATGGTTGGCCGGGAGCTTCTCGGTGACGGGCCGCGGCTGCCGCACGGGCCACACTTGCAACATGCTGTATTCGGACCGCTCGCCATCGAACTCGATCTCCAACACTTTGTCCTGCATTGCAAACCAAACGTAAATAATCTTCAAAAGCTTCTTTCGGAAGTTAACGCCCGCAAACATACTTCTAATACAACAACTTGGCTGTTGTTCATAGTTCAATTATTCATTTTATGTTGACAACTTAAATCCAATCTATTGTAAAAAGTATCAAAGGTCAAATCTTTGGTAAAAGGTATATTCTCGGGTATTGTGAAGTTTTTTTTTGTTTTAATACAAAAGAAATTGCAACAAACTTTAAAGAGATTATTTTTAGTAAGTGAGTATATAGCGCTTATTCAAGTGATTTTTACTCTGCCTAAAGTCAAAAGTCAAAGTCAAAAATATTTATTTCATGTAAACCTTTACAGGCATTTATGAAAAGTCAAAAAAAAAAAAAAGTATATATAAGGTCCTGTGTGTACTTGGCCAGGTCGCCATTCCTCCCACAGACAAATGTTGAGAATATAATACAAAATAAACAAATCGTAAACTATTAAACTATGGTCCTTGCGGGAAGAAAAAAAAAAAAAAGACAACCCAACCGAACACACACTACATAACCAACCAGTTTAAGACTAGGTGGTTAGCTGGTTCCATTGACCTGTCAATCGTTGACTGCCCTGCAAAAGTGCCACCAAGGCGACCAACCCAACAGACCATAGCTACGCCCCAAATATACAGAATCTCAGAACTGGTAATGTTGGAAAATGGTAATTAATACAGAATCTATTGACAATATTATTGTGTATTAACATTACACACATATTGGTCTGGTCACCAACTAAGCTTGTACTATGTGTACCAGAACCAACGATACTAATACATATTATATGTCATAAACCCCCAGACTATGACAAACTGTACACAGAACATTGTACTAATATATTTTTGTCATAGGTGGGAAAGGAACCTGATTTGATTGTGTTGTGGTGTGTGTGTGTGTGGTGTGATACTTACGGTGACGGTGTAGTTGCCGGTGGGCGCGACGTAGGTGATGGTGCCCTTGGCCTTGGGCGGCAGCATCATGCGGTGCTTTACCAGCGTGTTCTCGTGCACCACGGCGTACAGGTCGCCGCCCGTCAGGTGCGCTCCCACCTGACAAACACATTCATCTAATGTACAACATTATCTACTACCAATCCCTCAAGCAAAACAAGCAGATTATGTCATTGGTCAGCGGAACATCCGCCAAACATCTGCTATTTCTATATAAAATAATTATTGGTGAAGATGCGCCGAATATGGATTAAACCGAATACGAATGTTGAGTCCACGACACCGAACCGAACATTCGGTTTTAAACATCTAGCTTATTACAAAACAATGAGAGTTATGTTCATTTAAATTTTACGAAACGAATAAACAATTATTATTACATGCTTCAGAATTGTTGACATGAGGTCTGCATATTTATATTATTCTACCTAGTTTAAGTTATGTTTTGTACTGTTTTTCCTTCAATACTTGAAAATAAATAAATAAAAACTATTTATTTTATACTCAAGAAGTCTAGTGCCTAATTTATATCCTCGGCATAACTGATGGTATTCGGAGTCTACATGGAACCAGTGGTCAGGGGCCTCGTTCCGAGCTGTACATGTTCATCGTCACGAAATTTACGTATGTTTTTTTCGTTTTTGGCGATCTCCTTTGACTGACCAAAGCTGTATAGTGTTTTTTGAAATCTAAGGTCCTCAACCCACTTGACCACCACATAATATATAAAATGAATATAATAATATAAACAATATAAATCCATATTTTCTCTTCACAAGTTTTGAATAATTAAAATTCATATAATTTGTTAATATTTAATGCTTTTTTAAACAAACCTTAATGTCCTTATTGGGTGTAAACTCCCAGGCAGTCTCTCGTGCCAAGCAGGGCACGTTGATACCCTTAGGGATGTAGATAGACTGGGTGAGTTCGCAGATGTCCTTCAGAGGGCGCTGGATGCCGTCAAAGATGCTGCCCAGGATACCGGGACCCAGTTCCACAGAGAGGGGCTTGCCGGTTCTGAGTACCGGATCGCCGACTGTCACACCGGAGGTCTCTTCGTATACCTTGGGAGGAAAGCATTTCACTTTCATTTCATTTATTTTTTTATCCATAAATATAATTTCTGCTAAAGAATGTTGTTAAAGTTCTATACAAGATACTACTTCAGTACATGTCTAATTATTCAAATAAATACGACGAACCCGGTTTAGTGAAAAACAAGATATTTTTCTCAGACCTTATATACACGTATGTCTACACACACATACATAGTTGGCAAAAACCGTCAAGTGACCTAGTCATGTTTCGGTTTTACCGTGGGTTCACCGGTTTTCAGGAGACTACTGCATTGATTTCTTGTCCAGGTGATAGTCTCCTTTCAGGGTGCGGTTACGAAATGGGTAGTTGGATTGACGATAAGGCAGCGAGTATATTCAAATATGCTCGTAATGCAATTCGTCATTGTCGCCCCCCCAATTCGTAATTGCATTATTTAGCCGGCATAGCGGGAGCGATCAATATTGTTTAAGAATAATTATTGATTGACTCCATTCATTGACTTTGTAGGTCTGCTCACCGCAAGGTAGATACAAAGTCACATATCATGCTCCAATAAAAAAAAATCTATAATAAACTAACAAGATACTTAATTTGTACAAATACGCCAGATATACATATTTGTACAAATACCCCAGATATACATATTAGTACAAATACGCCAGATATACATATTTGTACAAATACCCCAGATATACATATTAGTACAAATACGCCAGATATACATATTAGTACAAATACGCCACATATACATATTTGTACAAATACCCCAGATATACATATTAGTACAAATACGCCAGATATACATATTAGTACAAATACGCCACATATACATATTTGTACAAATACCCCAGATATACATATTAGTACAAATACGCCAGATATACATATTAGTACAAATACGCCACATATACATATTTGTACAAATACCCCAGATATACATATTAGTACAAATACGCCAGATATACATATTAGTACAAATACGCCACATATACATATTTGTACAAATACGCCAGATATACATATTTGTACAAATACGCCAGATATACATATTTGACATTACTTTCCAGAATAAGTGAATCCATCAACTGGTCCAATATTTTTTTTAAAGCAACTGGTTCAATTGCAAACTAGGAGATTTTTTTTTTAATCTTCAAGACCTCATAAGTTTTTATGAATAATGTGTTATTGTTTATCAAAATCTGGCCAAGACTCTTTTGAGTTATATAAAGTTTAGGTTTTGGCCATGAAAGATTCACTCTGTATATTATTTTACATTTAAATGAAGTACCTATAAGGTTATATATATTTGGGCCTTACACGAAGGTACTAGTTAACACGGGTATAGTGGTACCTGGATGGTGGCCATGTCCCCCTCCAGCCGGATGATCTCCCCCACCAGCTCGTTGTACCCCACGCGCACCAGCTCGTACATAGCCGAACCGCTCATTTTCTCCGCCGTCACCACTGGGTAACAAACACACAATATATACTGACACATTACAATAATATATAACTTACATTCATCCAAAACCATGTTGCAACCGGTTTTCACGAGATTACTGTATCGAATTCTGCCGAGGAGGTAGTCTACATAGGGGGAGCAATCAATGCTGTTTAAGAACAATTAGTGATTGACCCCATTCATGGTCTTTGTAGGTCTGCTCACCACCAGGTCGATACAAAGTCACGTGCCGTGCTCCAATAAAAAACCAAAAAAAACAGGGAAACCATTTTCATTTGGTATAAATGTAAATATATTTGGATGTTAGTTAGATATAACGTGCGTACACGGCTGAACTGAAGTAAATCATATAACTTGTTGACGGTATAGCCTGTTTCAATATAGGACTTTGTATGCAGGTAATAAGTCATTAACAACATTTGAAATCTTATGATGTTATACAGAACGTATAACAGCATAAAATTCACCCTATTCCTTGGTGACCAACGGAACTGCGGGGACAATAATATTAGTTACCAGGCCCGGAGACGGCGAAGACATAGCCGAATTTCATCTCCCGCTCCTCATTGGCGATCTTCTTTAAACCGCCACTCGACATTTTGAACAATTTATTTGTCTATCTGTAAATAAACCAACAAACAATATTATTTTATGATTTAAACCTTAGCCGAAGGGTTCCCAACAGTGCGTCGCGGCGCCTCATTGTTTGCTCCCTAAGTGACTAAACACCGTTAGCACAAAGTCATCGTAGAGCTACTATTTACCATTCTCCGGAAACGTATTGGCTACGAACTCGCGCGCACTGCATGTGGCGCTCACTAGCTGACACTCACAACTGATGATATCATGATATTATAAATATAAAAATCCAGCTTCATATAGTATAATAAAGTCTAGCTAGGGCGCCGAGACAAAACACTCAACTTGGGAATATCAGTCTACTCCGATGGTCATATAGTTTGCATTACTTTGCTATATAATTTTGTGATTGAATTGATTAATGACATAGTAATTTGTTTATTTGATTTTATGCTACTTTATTTCTACTGACATTATGTATGATACAATAGTAGTTGTTTCTAGTGTTAATAAGATCTAGGACTAAATAAATTTATATAAGACATTATAATATTGAATTCATTTCTAATGTGTATGGAATGAAATAATTATTAATTTTTATAAAATTTTAACATTTTGAAGCTATATTTTTTTGATATATTTTGTTTTTAATTAACTTTGTATTATATAGTGTTGGTAAAATACCGCTTTTGTTCACCTGTGTGGTTTTTGTTAATTATTTATTAATATTTTGCACACCTGTAATAAGGTAGAATAGGGGGTCAAAAAACCAATTGTAATACCATTCTTCTGTACCCAAGCAAATAAAGAAATATTTATTTATTATTATAAAAATGTGGCCATCTGATTAAACTTAATAAAAAAATAGGTCAACCATTATTACCAATGAGGAGTTTTCCAGTAGTTATTATTTAACGCAACAGATGGCGTTTAGTCGCTATCTAATAAAACTGTTAAAATATAGCAGTAATATATAAAATACACCCAAAATTTAGGGTAAATAGGAAAACAAATACCTTTATATGAATAATTTATAAAATTGACTTAACTTTGTTTAACATATACACTAATATCCAGAGCACTCTGCCTTACGGCACCAACTTAAGCAATATTTTTTCTTTTAAATATCATCATATTAGTAATTACATTTGAATTTCTAAGGTACCATAGTATTTTTTAAGTTTTTCTTGACAGGGTATCTACTAAAGATTATAGGGAGCAAGAATAACGAGTACATAGATACATATAAAAGTGACAATATATGGTAAAAATATAACACGTCTTGCAATACCAAAATTTAGTTTTAATGAGGAGTTTTCCAGTAGTTATTATTTAACGCAACAGATGGCGTTTAGTCGCTATCTACAAAAACTGTTAAAATAGGTAGTTGTAATATATAAAATACACCCAAAATTTTGGGTAAATAGGGAAATAAATACCTTTACACAAATAAATTTTACTTAACTTTCACAGGATATTAATATACATTAATATCCTGAACACAGTTTGCCTTACGACACCTATTTGTAATATTTTTTCTTTTAAATATCATCATATGAGTAATTAAATTTGAATTTCCATGGTATCTTGGTCTTTTTTACGAAGTTTTTCATGACAGGGAAGTTTTTCATCTACTAAAGATTATATTGTGAGCAAGAATATAGAGTATGTAGGTATATACAAAAGTGACAAAATATGGTAAAAAATATAATACGTCTTGCAATACCAAAATTTAGTTTTAAATCATAAAGAATTTAGAGTCTGTATTGAGTAGTCTATATGGAAATATAGACTACTCAAATACAGAAACTGCCTTTTTTGACAGTTTTTGTGGATATCTCTCCTGTTGCCATCTAGTGGAATATTTTGGAACCGGCAAAAAGAAAACTCCTCATTACTGAATTAAATTTAAGATTAATATTGCGGATTTTATTTTTAAAGACCATATCGTCAAAATGACGCCCGATCATTTTAAGCCACCCTTGTATTCGTACCCCAACATTTAAAAATAGGCGAGAGCAAAGCGCAGGTAAACTTGCATTAATTTCACTGCAGATATTTTCTTTTGGCGCCTCAATCGCTCGAGGATTAGTGTTATACACTTAGGTATCCTCACAGGGCTTGATATCCGGTTGTGGCCAGGGTATGCCTCCATACTTGCTAATCAGTTTATTCGGAAAGGATGACCCAAACTTTTCGCTAGACACTATATACTTGTTAATGTTGCTGTTATTGGTTTTATAAAATACTTATTGGGAGAGTGTACAACACATAATTATTACGGTGTTAAGTAATTTTAATTATAAAATCACAAAGAGTGGTGTTAAACAAGATAAAAAGGCGAAATAAAGTTTAGGTTGTATTATAAAGAATTTATACCTCTTACTTAATACCAAGATTTTGTAAATGCAGTACTATGTAATTATTAAATAAAGTGAAATTAATTTAACAAATTTACTGTTTAACATTGTCTCCCTCTTTAGTGGAAGTTCAGTTCAGAGGTTTACTGTGGATAGAGCAGAATAAAGCAGTCACAAATATGAAATCAGCTGACCCAATCTTATCCACTGGTTCATTCCACTGATAAACTATCTCATCTGTTACTGTCTACTAGTACTACTATCATATAATCTATGATTTTTTCATTAGTTTTGTACATTATATAATTGTAAAGTAGGGTAGAGAAAACACATTTTTTATATTATTTAGTTGCAGAGCAGCAACTGTAAACAGGCATTCCGGCAGAGCAGCAACTGTAAATAGGCATTCCGGCAAATCAATTATTTATTATTGTTATTATTTTAATCAGGTAACATAATTTTAGTGAAAGCATTCTGTCCAACCACTTCATTAATTTAGCAGCAGGAAATTTAGCAAATGTATTTGTTCATACATGATATGGTATATACTGGGATCAGGATTTTAAATATACTGCAAAATATTTTTTATTGATATTTTGGATTATTTAGAGCTTGTTTTATATTTAGACAAATTATTGAAAGTATGTTGTATTTAAAATAAGAAAAGATTCAAATTGACTTTACCAAGTTTCCCTAAAATAAATAAGTTGTGACATGATATACATAGATATACAAACATTCATTCAAATATACGTGGTGGCCTAGTTGGTTTGACCTTGGACTTAAAAACACTTAGGTCCCTGGTTTGAATCCCGGTGTGTACCAATGAGTTTTTAATTAAAAAAATTATGTACATTTGTTTGACAACACCACTATAGTGCCTAGGAGGCACGTTAAGCTGTCAGTCCCGGTTTCCCTATACCAACTTGTGAAACTGTTTATAGATGGGTTATTGAGTCTATTTAAAACATCGCGACGAGCTAACCACTTGTTCGGTGTAGACTCATACGGACTCATCGGCACGACGAGGTGGGATTAAAACCCCTCCGCTGGGTACCCTGGGGTCGTCTAGGCGGTCTCGGGCGCCGTAAGGCACTCATGATGATACATACATACATATTCAAATTTATACAAATTACCACCAACATAATAAAGGTATTTTTAAATACCGGGATTGTAAGCATATCTATATTAATAAGCACATGTTGCAAATACCAAGTTGTATTAGAGTAGATAATTATTAGGACTTGAAACATCAATGAATTATCATCTGTGAACTGTGTGAATGACTTGAGTTCACTGGCCACATTTATACATTGTATATAAACTTACTACTACTTACTACCTATGGTTGAGTAATAAATATTTTGTCCCTTCTTATCAGTATAAATAGCTTATAGAAGCTATAGAATTAGTGAAGATGATGCTCAGTATGATTCACCTGATCCTAGTGCAATCACTGGTAAAGAAGAAGGTATTGATAAGAACATGACAACTACAGCATTACCTCATGATGTACCTGGAAGTATTGAGGTGTTTGTAGATAAGTGTTGTAGTGATAGCAACTCTAATGACGACACACCCTAGTCATGACAAACCCTTAGCAGCCAAACAAGTTTTATCATAACATCAACAACAACAGCTCAATTGTACATAAAACCTATTCTCCAATACCCCAAGATACATCTGAGGTAAAACGTAGGCAAGATGCAGTGAAAGAAGAGTTGCAGGACTTTACTCTTGTACCTACAGATATTTAATGGAGAAGTTATGCAATTTATAGTTTCTAATAGTATATTGTATGCATTTCAATTGAATTCAACATACTTTTATCGGAATGTCATAATTTGCCTCGAGAAACTCTGTTTTGGTTATACAATGAAGATATGGGTTATTGATTCTATCCAAAACATTGCTATGCGCTAGCCAATTGATTAGTATAGGATAGGACTCTTGCCATTGGCTACGATGAGGTGGGAATAATCCATTCATGTTTTTGTAGGTCTGCAAAATGCAAATTGGTCTTTATAACTGCATTTCTTAAACATATCCATTTAGCTAAATTGCTAAGCATAAACATTCAAAATGATCATTGGGTATGCACACAACCAGATTTTATTACTAAACACTTTTTTCTTGCAAATAAAGCAAACTATGAGAAATAACAGTCCATTAATCTCCCAATGTTACGATAAATACTTATTGGCAGTCTATTGATTGAAGTATGTGTTCAACAATGTTCTAGCAACCTCAAATGTGACTCGTTGATCAATCGAAAGAGAAAATAAAATGTATGTGATTTGATTATTTCCTATACATTTTTATCTATTGAAACGTGGATCGCTTAGTCATTGAGGCTTCCTGGTTAGGCCCTTGTTATCACCCATTATACAAAATATAATAATTAACGGTTTTGCAACCCAAAATGCTTTTAAAGACTCAAGAGTCTGTCAGTATGTATATTGTATTGAATTGTATAGTCCAGTGACATATAATAAGCTTCAATAACATAGCAATTAATCTACTGTTCAATTTGGATTATCTTTATGATCTATTGTACTCTGTACACTTGTCAGAGTTCGCTAACCAAACCTAATTTATCACCAACTTAATAGGCAATTTTATTATTCGCCATTAATATAATTCACAATATTGGCGACTTTATCCAAAAATTTAATGATCGTCTCACAATTAATTTTTAATTACCTTTATTTATACATACCTAACACATTTTAAAAACCACAAATATTTTAAAGGAGAGGACAATCAGTTTGTGAATGGGTCTCTAATTATAGTTTTATATAAGGCCTTATAATCATAAAATAGTTACAAAATTGGGACTTTGTTAACAAATGTTTCGAAAAATCTAGATTAGCCAAACTACTGTTTTCTCCCTTTCACATTGATATACAGCAATTGTGACAAAACACATTTATCATAAGATTTATGCAAATCTGATTTAACTTTCTGAATAGAACAGTGTGTAATTTTAATTAGGCATTAAGATCGTGTAATGGAAAAAAATGGGTACTTATATTAATCTATACCAACTAAATTAATATGCAATAAGTCTATAAGGACTTTATACGTTTATAAAATCATTTTTAACTTCATATGGGTATCTTACAACTAATCTTTAGCAGAAGAAATAACACTAAATACACATCACATGACAGGGTGTAGCTATTTAACCACTTCACTTGGAGAAATATAGGTATTCATAATGGCATATTTTTAGTAACACAATTTAAATTGCTTTAATAAAAGGATATTTACTTAGGTTCACTCTCGAATATAATAAATTTTGAAGAATTTTATTCGGTTTCTTTTCAATCAATGACAATTACATTTTGGCTTACCAGAATATTAAAGTTCCGCTTATACACTAGGACAGCACTTACACTTATTACAAATAAACTAGTTTAATTTGTAATACAACTAATCGTAATTAAATAGAAAATTCAACTCACAGGACGAGATAGATGGAAAAGTCGGACCGAGAATGGCGGAGATTCACAACTTATCACAAGACCAATGATAAAAGTAAAGTCAGCTGACCTGAGTCTATATTTTTTGTCTATTGTGTACTTCATTGATTTTACCGTTTAGTTATAGCACAAATAGGTGTATATCACAGAGTTATAGAAAGAATATTATTAACCCTTTTTTTTTGTTTTAACCACATATAAAACATTTTCTTTTAGTTATTTTTTTCTTTTAAAACAAAGATAATTAGAAGAACTTAAACTTATAAATCATCATGAATAAATCTTTAAATAGAGCCCGTTTGAAAAAAAAAAACTACTTAATGCAGGGACGGATCCAGCGGCCACATTCTGTTTCTTGTAACGTGATCGTTAGACTGTCAAAATAACGAATTCCGTTATTAGCGCTCTCTTCTCCAATCAGCGATGATTTCTGAACAATTAGTGAACTATTCTGATTGGAGGAGAGCGAGCTGATAACGGAATTCGTTATTTTGGCAATGTAACGATCACGTTATAAGAAACAGAATGTGGCCGCTGATAGGGATTTTTTCGATTTTCGAGGGAGCATTGTCGGTCCTTTTATCTAGATGTTTTTTCCAAACTCAATAATTTTCAAAACTAATAATGCAGGGGTATCCCCCTAAATCATCGTTTTTAACCGACTTCAAAAAAGGAGGAGGTTCTCAATTCGACGCGTACCTATGTCTTTTTTTTTATGGATGTCTCCTCATATCTTTTTCAAATCATAACCGATTTTGAAAATTATTTTTCTAATAGAAAGATTTGTTCACCTAGTTGGTCCCATAAATTTTTTGTTAAGACCTATCGGGGCTAGAGATTGAAATATCGCAAATTTCGAGAGGTTTTCCTAATATTATACCCACAGAGTTATAAGATTATACCATATCTTCGCCAAATGTCAACCGATTTTATTATCGTTACTTTATTATAAAGCGTGGATCAGCAGGGGCCTTATTCCGAGATTGCAAAAAATATATATATACCATTATAGATTAATTATTAAAAGGTGTCATTAAATAAAAATATTTAAAAAACTACCCAACCGAACGCACGCTACATAACCAACTTGTGTAAGACTAGGTGGTTAGCTGATTCCATTGGCCATCTGATTATCATCTGCCGTACAAGGGTGCCACCGAGGCGACCCTCCGGAGAAAAAGGTGAAAACTCTGGTGCTTCTGTGTGAACCACTAACAGAGGAACATACATACATTGAGTTACCGATATGCATAGGTATAGCATTTGGTAGCATACTTAAAATGCTGTAATCCTACTAAAAGCATGCGCAAAACACCCTATGGCAGATTATTTAACAGTATAGCAATTGGTTACTGTACCAATGTACATAACTGCAAATACTAAAGAGTACAGGCACTTTACTAAATAATAATAGAGTACCTGCATAATGTAAATATAAATAAGTAATCATAACATATTACCTTATCCAAAGATAAAAAGTTAAATATAATAAAAAAAAAAAAAGTAATAATAAATTATTACAATATCAGATTTAACATACCTAGAAAGGTACTCATTTAAAAAGATAATACTAGTTGTGAGACCTCAATTCCAGATCAAAACGGGTCCAGCGGCCGCATTCTGTTTCTTATAACGCAATCGTTAGATTGTCAAAATAACGATTTCCGCTATAAGCGCGCTCTGCTCCAATCACAGTAGTTTTCTAAACTTCCCTGATTGGCGGAGAGCGCGCTTATAACGGAATTCGTTATTTTGACAATCTAATGATCACGTTATAAGAAACAGAATGTGGCCGCAGACATCTTTATCATTAATATAGTCATTAATTCTATAATAAGCTCTATGGATTAATGTTTGTTTTATACAATTTTTAAACTTTATATCACTTAAATCTATAATACTTTTAGGTAATTTATTAAATAACCTTATACTGTTAATGACAAAACATTTATTAGTTTTTTGCAGTCTAAACTTTGGAATATCAATTTTATCTATATTTCTTAAGTTTAAATTATGCCAGTCGCCATTTTTACTTAACACTTACTTACTTAAGTTTTTGTTGATGTACAATAAATTCTCATAAATATATTAAGATGGCAGTGTCAATACATCAATCATAGGAAATGTTTCCCGAAGAGAATCACGAGCGTTCATGCCATATATTGCCCGAATCCCCACATTATAAGACCATACGTCATTATATTGTGAAAATAGGCCAAGTACAATTGTCTGGCTGATGCAACATCAGTTAATTGTCTGATTTTTCTGACTGCATATGCAGCAGAGTTCATACTATTGGATAGAGTATTTATGTGAGCTTTTCACTGTAGTTTGGAATCGACTGTGATCCCTAAAAACACAGTGGAGTCAACCAATTCCAAATCAGTACCACCTAACTTCACTGTGGAATTAATACCAGTTACGTTGGGGAGCGTAAATTTTAGACACTTAGTCTTCTTATATTAAAACTAAATTATTCGCTGTGTACTATTTCGAAACCATTTCCAGAGTGTCATTTGCTGCTGACAAAATATTATCTTTTCTACTAACTTTAAACAGTAATAACAGATGTATCATCATAAATAGCACTATCTGCGCCATCTCCTGAACCATATGTGGAAGGTCATTGATGTATACTAGGAAGAGGAATGATCCTAAAATTGAGCCTTGCGGAACGCCCATCTTTACAAGGGCCTCTTCGGATAGGCAGCCATCAATATAAACACATTGAGTTCTATTGGAAAGGTAAGATTTTAATAGATTTAAAGCTAAATCGCGAATTCCATCGTGAATCGTGAATCATAGACTTTGTAGGGCGCTTACCATCAAATAGATACAAATTCACATACCGTGCTCCAATATATATTTTTCAATTATATGCATGTAATAAAACGTCCAAAAACATTCTTTTAATATACTTACAAAACGGCCTCCACCAAAAATTTAATAAAGTAGGTAATTCCTTTGTGGGTAATTCAAGTTCTGATAATCACCGTACACGAATTTAGAGAATCAGTTGATGATTTTTTTTTCAATATCATAATATTGAAAAAAAAAATCAGCTATACGTTTATAAACGTATAGCTTATTTAATATTAAAGAAAAACAAAATGTATAATATTATGCAATGTTTACCTAATTCATTTATCGATATGACATATTGCTAATGCGACGCGAACAAATACTAACACTAATTTTAAGCGAGGCGGTCAAATGTTGGATTTGTTGGTCTACTCATCCAATTTTTATACGGGCGTGTGAAGAACTGTCTGTCGCTCGATAGAATGTGATAGACGCTTTTGTGATTTTTTTGTAAAACTCTGTACTTTTTTGCTTGATAAAAGAAAATTAATTAGAAATAATATTACTTACATATGAAATGTAACACCATCCTTTTGAAAGTTTGATGTCATAGACCGCTTTTTGCACCAAAAAACTGAGGCAACTTTGCTAAGTCATGTTCTCTCGAGAGGTAGATTCAGTCTAGCAAAAAATCCGTATACAACTAGTTTTGATAACGCACAGGCACATTTATGCCTGTGAGTTGACAGAGGGGAAATCATGCGTATGGCTACTCCCCCCCCCCCATGCTATACGGTATCATGCCCGCGTTGATCTATGGACACAGGTATCTACGGTGCCGCACGCTCGCTACGGTGTTAGAAGCAGATTACAAGACATCCCAATCGGGATGTATTTGAATCGTCACGAAGCGCGCGCTTATTACATAATATCTTTTTTTGTATTTTACAATGTCATGCTTTAGCGTTTTATTTAGATCATATTAACATTTGTTAGTATTTTTAGCAATGCAAACAAAACGATAATTACCACAAAATACTGATATAAAATAATGCCAATAATATAAATAAAAAAATTCTATTTCATCGTCATCATTATCATAATTTCTTCCAGAAATTAATGTTTTTATAATTTGTACCTCCAATATTTTTTTCTCAATTATTCAGTAAAGTAAATAAAAAACTAAAATCTACAAACTAATTGAACACATAAATTAAACAAAAGTATATTATAAAACGAAATACTTATAGTTCGAAAGATAATTTTAAAATTAATAACCTAATACATTCGCAGGAAAATACGGATTGTTTGACATCTGTCAAAGATTAACAATAAAAATTCACCTCCAACGCTATGCTAAAAATGTTAACATTTATTGGTAACATTTCTAACGTCAGATGTTGGTATTTATCGATATTTTTTCCAAAAAAAACAACCAATACTAGCGCCGCGCTAACATTACCAATAACTAAACGCACTCTTGTCGCACATATTTTTTTTTTATGTTAGCAACATTTATATCATTACGAAATATTATTGTAACTTGTCACCCTAATAAAATCATTTTCTTGCCAATTAAATATTTCAAGTGTGACCGTAATAATGTCTTACGTTATTTTTTTTTTATGGCTTAGCCCATGAGCCTCTTGCACACTGACCAAGGGCTTTATTCCGCGTTTTGACACGCTCACCGTCGCGCATTATGCGTAAAGTACGGGTATTGAAATATAAGTTCTATGCCGTTAATTATAAAGTTGAAATTCTAATGCTCCATACATGTTCAAACTTGCGAAGAATTCGTGTATTTCAAGATGGCTGCATTATAATAGCCAACCTAATACATACTATATAACCATTGGAATAGAGCTTATAATTCCATATTTATAGTTTGCGCAACGTCTTGTCGTGATTAGCGGTTGATAACTCGGAATAAGGCCCCAATTCCTTCCTTAAAAATATATAAAATAAATGTTGATCCCATGTTGATCGTTCAGCAGCCTTGCCAGACGTACGGTAATTACCGTATATGTATGGTAATTTCATGGCCGATACGGTAATCTATCGCAGCTATTCGCAAGCAACATTTACACACACCCATAGATGTGAAGCTGGTTGTTATCATAGTCATTCAGCGGGTTACCAGCCGCTCTTTTCTCTCGCTACGGTGATCACCCATAAACCGCGGCTGTCTACGGTTGAAAACATGTCATTATGTTACATTGAATCTGTTTTATGTCCTAAGTGATTATTTTTGTTTATCTACATACTACCTACTTACTTTATACATTACTTCAGATTTAATAATTCAGATAAGCGCTCTTTCCTATTTCTTAGTTGCGTCGATGTTATTTTGAAATACTTAATTTTTGAATATAATGTTTTATCTAACTCGGGCTGATCACATAATACCAAACACACAAAACTGACGTCGTAGGTTAAACCGTTAAACCGTTTTGAAACGTATAAAACCAGCAAAAAAGCCGTTTTCAATCATTTAATACAATTGATTGCGCGGCGCGGTCGCGCGGTGCAGTTTATTTCGAGAGGATAGGTTTCTCGTACTTGATAAGAACAATGGCGATGATGATGAGCGTTATGAAGTTTAAATACCGCCGCGCCCGTTCGAGACGGTTGACCTGTCGAAATACCCATCGGAAGCTAAATGTATGAGATTTGACGTTTCTCGCGATCGGACTCTACCCATAGAGTAAAATTCCTATACATTTTTATCGATCGATGAGGCGATTCGATTGGCGATCGTGTTCTTTGGTCAGGCCCCTGTTGAGTATTATTGGTACGATTGTAATAAAAGTGGCAAATAGGAGTTTCATACCTACATATTAAATACCAATTATGTAATGTGTAAATAAGTAGGAAGACGGGTGGCAACTTTTTTCCAGATACAAATTTTCCTTTTCCAGTCACTTTTTGCAAAAAAAAATATCTCTTCAAATTGAACATTTTATGTTTTACACCATGACAGAGTAGGTAAATAATTTAGTAAAAACACCTATTTGTATATAACGGCTCGTATATTATAACAATTTCGACTCAGGGACTGTAAAAATTATAAGACCTTTTGGTATTGAGTCGGATAATCAAGCGGTAGTCAGCCGCGGTCTAGGACCTTATTATCGGCGGCTTTGAATAACTACCCGATAACAACCGCGGTTTTACATCTATACCACACCCAATACCATACGCCTAAAGTAAAGGTAATTTTATGAAAAACATAACAAAATTAACGGTAAATTAGCGTAATATTAAATATTAGCAATATAAAACCAAAATTGGACAAAATGCAGAACTTGTTTTATTTCATTAGGTTTGGTGGCGTTTTTTAAATGTTTTATTATATATAAATTAGTGCTTGCCGCAGAATTAAGTGAAAATAGTGATGTGAATACTGAAGATATTTGTAAACTTTTAGAAAACTATAATTTTTATTTTCCTTTATATAACTTCATTATAAAAGCTTTAAAAAATATCTATTAATTTTGTAATACAATACAATTATGGGTTCTAAAGGACTTGTATCCAGAGCCGTTTAATAAATTATATTTAAAAAAAAGTAAACTTCAGTGGTGATCAGTGGTCTTCCGTCTTTGTTATTGTTATTTTGTAATGTAAGTTATTTAATAGTGTTAAAAAAACAATTATAATTCCATTCTTTATCGTATTTGTAATAAGCTGAACTTTTATTTTCCGTTATTGTGGTAGGAGTAGGAGTAACAATGACACCCAGCTAAGCAAAGCACTATCTTGGATTCTTAGACATGGTGCCAAAAAAGAAGGAATTTCTATAAGGTAAGGGTTTTATGTACTGAATTCCATCCATACATTTCTATAAGTTAAAGGTTTTAAGTACCCAATTCCATCCATACTTTGAAACAGATTATCAAATTGCGATAGTGAAACTTTGTTTTTACTAGCCCGTCTAGGCTGACAGACCGGTCAAATTTACCATTGACTCATGTATCCATTCCAACTAAGTCCATCTCGCGAAAGACAGTTTGACACATCACTTTTTGTTTATAGAAAAAACCGTCTAAACTAAAACCAATTTTTTTATATATATTTTAACCAGGGGCAGATCCAGGATTGAATCTTATAGGGCATAGGCGTATCTAGGACTATTTTCAATTAAGTGGGGGGGAGGGCTAAAATCGACGCATAAGTCAATGACCATGGGCCCTACCGGGAAGCCACTTGAAATACCGATCGACACGTCGATCGATCGAAAGCGAAAATAAAATGTATGTGATTTGACGTTTCTCAGCGATCGAGTTCTACCCATAGACAATATTTCCTATACATTTTTATCCATCGACGCGTCGATCGGTTTGTCGATGTGGCTTCCCGGTAAGGCCCCATGTTTATTAAATGAATGAGCATCTTTTAGGGGCTGTTACCAAATTTAAATATTATTACCCGTGCAATCTCTCTGGGATACTATACACAATTTACATATCTTTGTCTCTTTGTTACGGGATTTAATGGAACATATTATGTAGGTTATAATAAGATTGTAGAACATGATTACCTCATTAAATTAATTTTTGTGCGAAGTTATTTAAGTTCTAACTTCAACCAATTCAAAATCATATGTAGGACTACATATAATTTTTAATTGGTCGCCCAACATCGTGGGGTGGGCAAGGCCCACCCGGCTTCTCCCCTATATGCTCCAATGTTGGGGCATGAGAAAAATAATTTTGATCTAAATTGTCGATCTGGGCCTCCCCTAGATCTGCCATTGATTATAACAAATGATAATAATAAAATATCGGATTTCTAGCTCTGAAGGCTACATAGATGTCGACACTCTCCTCCAGCACAAATTATTTAAGCAAAAATACCATAAAGAAGACATTCAGAGAGTGGTTTCAAATAATGATAAACAGCGATTTAAGTTGCGGGTTAACCCATCTTCTAACCGCCAGGAAATAAAGGCCAATCAGGGCCACTCAATCTATGAGGTTATTGATAATGAACTCAACCCTATTTTGGAGGTACACTTAGTTATTTTGTTATGGCTACATTCATGCTTTTGCATTGATCTGTTCATTCATAATCATTTTATCCAGGACCCGGACCTTGACCTAGGGAATTTGTAAACTTTATCCAGGCGACTTGGGGAAACACTAAGAATGAAAATTTTCCAGCAAATAGTTTCTTTATCAGCCAGTAAATCTGTAAATGTAGCTCTCTAACTATTATATTGCAGTCATGCTAAAATCGAGAAGGTCAAATCTACCTTGTATTCCTTTAAGTTAATAATTGCTGATTAGAAAAAAAACTTCTAAAAAGACTTAAATAATGAAAACTTAATTTTGTACAGTTTGTCTTCCATCTTAGTAAGTAATTTTTAACCTATGGATATGGATATATAACAAAAACAAATCATTCAGCTTCACCTCTCATTATGACATAACCTAATATCTATAAGTATCAGCCTATGCTTGTTTTTGTTTTAATCTTTCTTTGCTTAATATATGATTAGGCACTGGCCACACAAAATTGATCAGTTTTCTATGGGGTTGTTTCTGCAAACCTTTTTTACAGAGGGCCCTACTATACATGGGATGTTGTATTGCCGCCATTCTTTCACACTGTAAATCATTTTGCGTGTAAATAGAAGCTTTTTTCCTTGCAACAGAAAGAAAGCAGACCTAGTCAAAACGGGTTTTTGGAATTAGTAATGTCTTTAACATATTCCCACTTTTTCCTCAATTGAAATTGAAGTGAAGATCTCAAGGGAATTTGTGTGCACCAGTTTGTTGAGAACCAAACTCCATATAAATACCCATTATAATAAATTATTACAAAGATATTAAAACTTTTTACAATAAACTTATGTAAATGAACAGTTCAAATATACCAAGACAGCCGCTCCATCTGGTTAAAAAGTTTGGCACAAAACAACCCCATTATAGAGATATAGGCTAATCTGAAACTGCACACCTCTGCACTAAATGTTTAGTTGTTAATGAAGTATGGGTGTTGCATATTAATGCAGGTACAAGTGACTTCAGTGGCCATTACTAATAAATAATGTTGACCAATTGATTAATTGTGTCTATAATCATAGTTTGAATACCTGCAATGGAAGGGTGGACAGTTTTAGATGAGTAAATCTCTACCTAGTTGATATATGAAGTCTATTTTATAATATAATTTAATATAATTAAGTTTTAATATTTTAAGTTTAATATAATTTATTTTTAAATAATTGGTATGTCTAATTGTCACAAAACATAAAGAAAAATGTTTTGTTGAGGTTTGGTACTATAAAAACTATTTTCACCCAGTTTCTAACTTAAACTCACATTCTATTAAACAATATACCTATGTATTTATAACTTTACCTAATTTTCAGCCCAAATATCTCAATGTAGTTCACGGCACATACTTCAAAAACTGGCCTAATATAAAATCACAAGGGCTGTGTCGTATGACAAGAAATCACATTCATTTCTCCAAAGGCACCTTGGATGATAGAACCATCATAAGCGGCATAAGGAAAGGCGTACAGCTCTATATATTTATAGATCTAGAAAAAGCCTTAAAGGATGGCTTAAAGTTCTATGAGTCGGAAAATGGAGTAATTTTGACTCCGGGCAATGAAGAGGGATTTTTAGAGCCAAAATATTTTTTGAAAGTTGTGGATGTTAACACTGGTAATGATAATCACATTAATTTAATAAAAGCCAAGTTTAAAACTTATCATAGCAAGATAAGTACAGATGGTAGAGCCAAGAGATTGTGAACATTAGAAATGTTAAGTAGGAAAGGTTTATTAAAAATGTTATTGTGTGAAATATAGTGATTGAAAAAAAATGTTCATACATGTTCATACTGTTGCAGTGCTAATAAAAAAAGAGAGATATAACTGTATATTAAGTTCTTTTGAAGTTCCTTAAATCATAATGTAATGAAATGTTCTTCATTAAAAAAAAAAAAAATTTACTTGCCTTATTTGAGTTTCACCAATTTGAGTTTCAAAACCATTTAATCAAGTATTTGACTAAATAGTGTGATGGAATTAAGGTACATATTATTATCGTTGATGAAGTGACAATACCTCTTAATCTAACTCCTAACTTTTTATGTAAACATATTTTTTTAAGTAGTAACGACAAGTGACACCTGACAACAAACAACATATTGTTTACAAATATTGGTCAGTATATATATAATATATATAAGCCCCTAACGGGTAGCGTTAGGGGCTTATTTTATTGTTAATCTTATTAAAAATTGATAAATTTTAGTGCTCAAAAGTAGTATAAAATCATATGTGTTTACGTGTTTATTTTTTACGAATATCTACCTACTAAAATAACAGTTGCTGTAAACATTTGCTCAAAAACATCTATATTAGAAGTTTCAGCCTTTTTCAGCCTTGAAACTTATACCTAAATAAAGGGATAACCACTACCCAATGCATACCAATTAACAGTATGAAGAACTAAACATGTTTCTTTCTAGTATTCATAGTCTGAGGACCATAAGTTTAATTCAGTCAAATTGAAGAATTGTGAAAATTTCTTTCATTATACCTTCCTATATTGATTATACCTATAGAAGACCATATATAAAATCTAAAATAGATAAACTATATTTACTTGGAAGACTGTTTTTTTTAGAATGTTAAAAGGTTAATATGCAAAATAAAAACAATTAGAAAACCTCAAAAATCAAAGAAACTTATCAGAAACTTCTGGTTATTTTTTTTTGTTGTTTATGTTTTTTTTTGGAAAGAGACTTTAGTGTTTTATATAATTTAGTTATACTTTAATTTAATTAGATATTTTAACTACAAGAAAACATCTAAACATTTTAAACGAAAAAAAAACACCTATAATATTATAAAATTAAATAATATGTCAAAATAATAATGAATTAATTGAAATCTTGTATGAAAGCAAAAAAAAAGTCCTACAAAAATAAATGTAACCTAAACTAAAACGTAAATAATATGTTAAGAAATTTACAATTTTTTAATTGTAAATTTCTTAGTTTTAGTTTAGGTTACATTTATTTTTGTAGGACTTTTTTTTTGCTTTCATACAAGATTTCAATTAATTCATTATTATTTTGACATATTATTTAATTTTATAATATTATAGGTGTTTTTTTTTCGTTTAAAATGTTTAGATGTTTTCTTTTTTTAATATGGCAAACAATGTATTACGTTGTAATTTATGTGATAATGGTAAATTATACAGAGGTGAGCGTGGACTGAAAATTCACGTAGGTCATATTCACAAGAACAACATTCCACTCTCATGTCCACCCCCAGTTTCACACCCCACACCAGATCCGATCTTAAATGCTAGTCAAAATTTTAGCCAGTCATTGTTAGAAAAATGTAAACTATATAAACAATGTTTTCCTGTTGTTAAAAGAATCCCCCGAGCGGCCAGAAATACTGTTGCTTCTAAATTGTCTGAAATAATTTTGAAATAAAAATTTTAATCGTCTAAATCAAAATGAACTATTTTTATTAGGAGCTCCACTTACTACTGAAGCTTAACTCCACTTATTACAACCATTAATTTAAAAAAAGAACCAATTAGATTTCTTTACACAGCAGCTCACCCACATTAATCCACATACACGTTTTTTTTATTACGTAATTCTTTCGGGATACCAAGATTAGCATATTTTATGCGCTGTAGTCCACTCTGGCTGCAAGAAGACCAACTTCAAGTCATTGACACTACTTTAAAGAATAGTCTTGAAGTAATCCTAAACCTTTCATTGTCAAATTCTTCATGGCTTCAAGCCACTCTTCCGGTACGTTATGGAGGTATTGATGTTCGATGCACAGCAGACGTAGCACTTCCAGCATTTCTCTCCTCTGTCCTGCTTGCTCAACTCTCGTCGGTAGTGTATTATCCCCGTCTGTAGACGTAAGGGAGTTGAGCTATATGACTGAGGCAATAGATTGCTGGAAGTTAAGATGTCCAAACACTTTAATACCACATTTTGCATGTACACAAAAATTATGGGATATTCCTCTAATTTTACAAAAACTAAACACGCTTAAATCTTCAAGTAATTCTCTTGACCAAGCAAGACTTTTAGCTTCTTGCTGCAAGGAATCCGGCTCTAAGCTCGAAGCCATCCCCTCGCCATCGCTTGGCACCCTACTTGACGGTAACGCCATTCGCATTGCCATTTCTCTCCGTGTAGGTGCTGCTCTTTGTCAACCACACAGATGCATATGCGGGACTATGGTTGACGAGTCCGGTGTTCACGGCCTCTCGTGCAAAAGAAGTGCTGGACGATGGCCGCGGCACGCGAATTTGAATGCCGTAATAAAACGCGCCTTGGGTCCCGCGGGTATCGCCAGCATTTTAGAGCCACCAGGAGTGAGTCGTGACGATGGCAAAAGGCCTGACGGCATGACCATAGTCCCGTGGTTTAGGCGTCGATCCTTAGTGTGGGACGCCACCTGCACGGACACATTAGCTCCATCTAATTTACAGCTCACCTCTGTTTCCTCTGGGGCCGCAGCTCTTAAAGCACAACATATGATAAATATTCCCAGCTCGCAGACCACTTTGAATTTCTGGCCTTTGCAGTGGAAACTTTAGGCCCCTGGTCACCTGATGCTTTAACATTTTCTCAATCATTGTGAAAATTGCCAATAGAAAAATCAGGTGACCGACGTGCTAGAGCCTACTTTTTCCTTCTACATAGTTAAACATTATTTTTAAGTTTTCCCTAGGTTTGTAGAAATCTGCTAAATGCCCAAAC
Source organism: Monopis laevigella (assembly GCA_947458855.1). Lineage (NCBI taxonomy): Eukaryota > Metazoa > Arthropoda > Insecta > Lepidoptera > Tineidae > Monopis > Monopis laevigella. Next base: position 27,381,971 of record OX381584.1, on the reverse strand, counting down.
AAGCACCTACATTTTGTTTTTATGGAAATAAATAAAATTAACATATATGTACACAGTTAGGAAGGGTTCTTCATCAACACGAAGACAATATTAAAACTGATTCCTACGAGACAGGGACTCCTAGTGTTGGGATCAGGGACTTACCCTGTATGATTTTTTTTTTGTATTTTTGCTTACTAGTAACCATATTATAATAATTAGCTTATTAGTAATAATTTTGACGAATTGATAGTTTAAAGGTACCTACGCATTGTTAGTGATTTGTGCACAAAATTACAACACAACACAACACAATGTTGTAAACCGTTTAGCATTAATGAGAAAAATTAATGAAAATGGAGAATGTTTTTTTTTTATTGGTATACATACAATTTGTTTTTTTTTTTCTCTATTAAAATAAATATGATTGTACTTTGTATGACGTCTGCTTAGTATGATGTGTTTGCCACTTCTCTTCGCCACTAATATGTAACCACCGTCACCATATCCGTCTTTGAATAACAACATCATAGTTAATTAAAATACCTATAGTTTATAGCAGCTGTTTTGTTGTCTATTACTTTTCAGGTGTTTTAGTTTCACTGTCAAGAAAATCTATTTTTTATACATATAACGATTATGATAAAAGGTAGAATAGGCTCTTACAGAGTAAGCATGCCCCTTCCTCGACCTCATCGTTGCTTTCCATCATGCAAGATTGAGGTTAGACGTAGACAATATTTTTTATTACAAAAACATTAAATAACCAATTTTTAACTTCCTAAGGCCTGATATTTCAATCACTTAAGATTTTAACTAACCTGGAAATAGTCAAAATTTTGATGTGGGATAAGTCAGGTATTTTTCAGACGCGATTATCTCGTGAATGGTACGCAGGCATTCAATTACTACTACGAGATGCAGGTGTCAAGTTGACCATGCATACAATTACTACTACGAGATACAGGCGTAGGGTTACCAGATCCGAAAATAAGTTTTCCTGAAAAAAACCCTGTTTCAGCAATAATTTTCCTGACATTTTGGAAGAAAATTATATTATTTTACAAAGTCGCGCCCGTGGGAGTCTGAGTAATAAAAAAAAATGCAATAAGATGCCACAAGGCATCTAACACTCATGTGTTAGATGCCTTGTGGCATCTTATTGCATTTTTTTTTATTCCTGAAAATTTCCAACTTTTCCTGTTTTCCTGACAAACAGCTGAAATTCCGGACATGTCAGGAAAATTCCTGTAATCTGGTAACCCTATGCAGGCGTCAAGTTGACCATGCATACAGTTACTACTACGAGATGCAGGTGTCAAGTTGACCATGCATACAATTACTACTACGAAATGCAGGTGTCAAGTTGACCATGCATACAGTTACTACTACGAGATGCAGGTGTCAAGTTGACCATGCATCATATAGTTACTACGAGACGCAGGTGTTAAGGGGGGAGTTAAAGTAGCTTGTAAGCACTGTAACATCGTATATTTAATCTAGCTCCACACATCATATATATTTATTTAGTTTAGGCGAAACGTCTACAATAATTAATACAAACTCGTTATATCATTTATAATACTAATATATAAATGTTACAGGTAACCACGTGCCCTAACCAACATGCCCAACCGCGGAGGACTTAAGTTATACGAAATTAGAGTTTCAGGTAATACTAGAGTATATAATACTCGTATTGTATCCTACGCATCAATTACGCTTACTTACTTTCCTAATATGTATATTTAAAATCAGGCCATATCAGTATAGTATACGGCTGCCATACATGCAGAGACGCCGACCAGGAGACTTAGAACAGAAATAGGGTATACCGGATTATTTAAAATCTGCGGTAATATTTAAGATACTTTATGTATCATCACGGGTGCCTTACGACGCCCGAGACCGCCTAGACGGCCGCAGGATACCCAGCGGAGGGGTTTTAATCCCACCTCGTCGTAGTCGATGGTATGAGTCTACACCGAACAAGTGGCTAGCTCATCGCGATGTTTGAATAGACTCAATAACCCATCTATAAACAGTTTCACAAGTTGGTATAGTGAAACCGGGACCGACAGCTTAACGTGCTCTCCGAGGCACTATAGTGGTGTTGTCAAACAAATGTATTGTTTTTTGTTAATTAAAACTCATTGGTACACACCGGGATTCGAACCAGGGACTTAAGTGTTTTTAAGTCCAAGGTCTAACCAACTCGGCCACCACGTATATCATCTATTGCACCGTGTTTTTAGCAAAATAAACAAATTTCATTTCATTACTGTTTTCAATATCTATTATGGGGTGCTTGTGACGTCACGCACATATTTTACATTTCAAATATTCATACCTGAAAAAACAGTTTTTTATTTAAAAAAGAAACGAAAGTAGTTTCTTATTTTAAGTTATATTCTTGATTGAAATTGAAAAGAAGCCCATTGTAGTATTTCACAGTTATATATAGGTATTTTTTTATACAAAATATTTAAACGTAAATATAATAATGTAATGATTATTTCATTAATAATTATAATAGCAATACTTAAGAAATTAAATAAATATAATAAATAAACATTGTGTATCTTAATCGTCGTGTGTTAGCCTTTATAGAAATATGCATACGTGCACTCATATACTCACGGCCGCCTCCGTAGACTAGTGATTGCGCCTTTGGCTTATACCCGGAACTCGTGGGTTCGATTCCCACCCATGGCAATTAATAAAATATCTGTACAGTATGTCATGCTTTGGGTGTTTATAAAATACAATATGTATTAGTATTGTTGTGTTTGGTAGACTCTGGTACACATATTACAAGAGCTTGTTTGTGACCTGGCAATATGTGAGTCTAATGTCTTTTGGTAGACTCTGGTACACATATTACAAGAGCTTGTTTGTCACCTGGCAATATGTGAGTCTAATGTCTTTTGGTAGACTCTGGTACACATATTACAAGAGCTTGTTTGTGACCTGGCAATATGTGAGTCTAATGTCTTTTGGTAGACTCTGGTACACATATTACAAGAGCTTGTTTGTGACCTGGCAATATGTGAGTCTAATGTCTTTTGGTAGACTCTGGTACACATATTACAAGAGCTTGTTTGTGACCTGGCAATATGTGAGTCTAATGTCTTTTGGTAGACTCTGGTACACATATTACAAGAGCTTGTTTGTGACCTGGCAATATGAGTCTAATGTCTTTTGGTAGACTCTGGTACACATATTACAAGAGCTTGTTTGTGACCTGGCAATATGTGAGTCTAATGTCTTTTGGTAGACTCTGGTACACATATTACAAGAGCTTGTTTGTGACCTGGCAATATGTGAGTCTAATGTCTTTTGGTAGACTCTGGTACACATATTACAAGAGCTTGTTTGTGACCTGGCAATATGAGTCTAATGTCTTTTGGTAGACTCTGGTACACATATTACAAGAGCTTGTTTGTGACCTGGCAATATGTGAGTCTAATGTCTTTTGGTAGACTCTGGTACACATATTACAAGAGCTTGTTTGTGACCTGGCAATATGTGAGTCTAATGTCTTTTGGTAGACTCTGGTACACATATTACAAGAGCTTGTTTGTGACCTGGCAATATGTGAGTCTAATGTCTTTTGGTAGACTCTGGTACACATATTACAAGAGCTTGTTTGTGACCTGGCAATATGAGTCTAATGTCTTTTGGTAGACTCTGGTACACATATTACAAGAGCTTGTTTGTGACCTGGCAATATGTGAGTCTAATGTCTTTTGGTAGACTCTGGTACACATATTACAAGAGCTTGTTTGTGACCTGGCAATATGTGAGTCTAATGTCTTTTGGTAGACTCTGGTACACATATTACAAGAGCTTGTTTGTGACCTGGCAATATGAGTCTAATGTCTTTTGGTAGACTCTGGTACACATATTACAAGAGCTTGTTTGTGACCTGGCAATATGTGAGTAATGTCTTTTGGTAGACTCTGGTACACATATTACAAGAGCTTGTTTGTGACCTGGCAATATGTGAGTCTAATGTCTTTTGGTAGACTCTGGTACACATATTACAAGAGCTTGTTTGTGACCTGGCAATATGAGTCTAATGTCTTTTGGTAGACTCTGGTACACATATTACAAGAGCTTGTTTGTGACCTGGCAATATGTGAGTCTAATGTCTTTTGGTAGACTCTGGTACACATATTACAAGAGCTTGTTTGTGACCTGGCAATATGAGTCTAATGTCTTTTGGTATACTCTGGTACACATATTACAAGAGCTTGTTTGTGACCTGGCAATATGTGAGTCTAATGTCTTTTGGTAGACTCTGGTACACATATTACAAGAGCTTGTTTGTGACCTGGCAATATGAGTCTAATGTCTTTTGGTAGACTCTGGTACACATATTACAAGAGTTTGTTTGTGACCTGGCAATATGAGTCTAATGTCTTTTGGTAGACTCTGGTACACATATTACAAGAGCTTGTTTGTGACCTGGCAATATGAGTCTAATGTCTTTTGGTAGACTCTGGTACACATATTACAAGAGCTTGTTTGTGACCTGGCAATATGAGTCTAATGTCTTTTGGTAGACTCTGGTACACATATTACAAGAGCTTGTTTGTGACCTGGCAATATGTGAGTCTAATGTCTTTTGGTAGACTCTGGTACACATATTACAAGAGCTTGTTTGTGACCTGGCAATATGTGAGTAATGTCTTTTGGTAGACTCTGGTACACATATTACAAGAGTTTGTTTGTGACCTGGCAATATGTGAGTAATGTCTTTTGGTAGACTCTGGTACACATATTACAAGAGCTTGTTTGTGACCTGGCAATATGTGAGTAATGTCTTTTGGTAGACTCTGGTACACATATTACAAGAGTTTGTTTGTGACCTGGCAATATGAGTCTAATGTCTTTTGGTAGACTCTGGTACACATATTACAAGAGCTTGTTTGTGACCTGGCAATATGAGTCTAATGTCTTTTGGTAGACTCTGGTACACATATTACAAGAGTTTGTTTGTGACCTGGCAATATGAGTCTAATGTCTTTTGGTAGACTCTGGTACACATATTACAAGAGCTTGTTTGTGACCTGGCAATATAAGTCTAATGTCTCTTGGTAGACTCTGGTACACATATTACAAGAGCTTGTTTGTGACCTGGCAATATGAGTCTAATGTCTTTTGGTAGACTCTGGTACACATATTACAAGAGCTTGTTTGTGACCTGGCAATATGAGTCTAATGTCTTTTGGTAGACTCTGGTACACATATTACAAGAGTTTGTTTGTGACCTGGCAATATGAGTCTAATGTCTTTTGGTAGACTCTGGTACATATATTACAAGAGCTTGTTTGTGACCTGGCAATATGAGTCTAATGTCTTTTGGTAGACTCTGGTACACATATTACAAGAGTTTGTTTGTGACCTGGCAATATGAGTCTAATGTCTTTTGGTAGACTCTGGTACACATATTACAAGAGCTTGTTTGTGACCTGGCAATATGAGTCTAATGTCTTTTGGTAGACTCTGGTACACATATTACAAGAGCTTGTTTGTGACCTGGCAATATGAGTCTAATGTCTTTTGGTAGACTCTGGTACACATATTACAAGAGCTTGTTTGTGACCTGGCAATATGTGAGTCTAATGTCTTTTGGTAGACTCTGGTACACATATTACAAGAGCTTGTTTGTGACCTGGCAATATGAGTCTAATGTCTTTTGGTAGACTCTGGTACACATATTACAAGAGCTTGTTTGTGACCTGGCAATATGAGTCTAATGTCTTTTGGTAGACTCTGGTACACATATTACAAGAGCTTGTTTGTGACCTGGCAATATGAGTCTAATGTCTTTTGGTAGACTGGTACACATATTACAAGAGCTTGTTTGTGACCTGGCAATATGTGAGTCTAATGTCTTTTGGTAGACTCTCGTACACATATTACAAGAGTTTGTTTGTGACCTGGCAATATGAGTCTAATGTCTTTTGGTAGACTCTGGTACACATATTACAAGAGCTTGTTTGTCACCTGGCAATATGAGTCTAATGTCTTTTGGTAGACTCTGGTACACATATTACAAGAGCTTGTTTGTGACCTGGCAATATGTGAGTCTAATGTCTTTTGGTAGACTCTGGTACACATATTACAAGAGCTTGTTTGTGACCTGGCAATATGAGTCTAATGTCTTTTGGTAGACTCGACTCTGGTACACATATTACAAGAGTTTGTTTGTGACCTGGCAATATGTGAGTCTAATGTCTTTTGGTAGACTCTGGTACACATATTACAAGAGCTTGTTTGTGACCTGGCAATATGTGAGTCTAATGTCTTTTGGTAGACTCTGGTACACATATTACAAGAGCTTGTTTGTGACCTGGCAATATGAGTCTAATGTCTTTTGGTAGACTCTGGTACACATATTACAAGAGTTTGTTTGTGACCTGGCAATATGAGTCTAATGTCTTTTGGTAGACTCTGGTACACATATTACAAGAGTTTGTTTGTGACCTGGCAATATGTGAGTCTAATGTCTTTTGGTAGACTCTGGTACACATATTACAAGAGCTTCTTTGTGACCTGGCAATATGTGAGTCTAATATCTTTTGGTAGATTTTGGTACACATATTACAAGAGCTTGTTTGTGACCTGGCAATATGTGAGTCTAATGTCTTTTGGTAGACTCTGGTACACATATTACAAGAGCTTGTTTGTGACCTGGCAATATGAGTCTAATGTCTTTTGGTAGACTCTGGTACACATATTACAAGAGTTTGTTTGTGACCTGGCAATATGTGAGTCTAATGTCTTTTGGTAGACTCTGGTACACATATGACAAGAGCTTGTTTGTGACCTGGCAATATGTGAGTCTAATGTCTTTTGGTAGACTCTGGTACACATATTACAAGAGCTTGTTTGTGACCTGGCAATATGAGTAATGTCTTTTGGTAGACTCTGGTACACATATTACAAGAGCTTGTTTGTGACCTGGCAATATGTGAGTCTAATGTCTTTTGGTAGACTCTGGTACACATATTACAAGAGCTTGTTTGTGACCTGGTAATATGTGAGTCTAGTGTATTTTGGTAGACTCTGGTACACATATTACAAGAGTTTGTTTGTGACCTGGCAATATGTGAGTCTAATGTCTTTTGGTAGACTCTGGTACACATATTATGGTTTCATATTATTTTTCTTCTAATGTAGTTTATATGAAATTGTTATTGTGTCACGGCCATAGGAAGAAGCAATACCCGTCATAGAGTACAGGTGTCGGGACAACATACAACTATTTTAAAACATTATTTTTTGATGCAATATTTATTATTATTATTGAATGTTGTATATATTTTTTATATAATTGTCAAAACTTGTCAGGGTTTCCTCCTGCGGCCACGATCGGCGACTTACACCGGTTGTTCTCCAGTTTCGGTCCCATGCGAGTGATCAAAATGGACAGCTCCTACGCCACGCTATGGTTCCAGAACCACGAAGACACCGAGAAGGTGCTCGCCCGCAAAACCTTCAAAATGGGCGAATACCACCTCGAAATAATTCCGCAACACCCCAACATACCTCGCGTCAATAATTATAATAATAAAAAACCGAAGAGAACTCAAGTCCCTGCCCAGCCTTCCCCGCCGAACACGAACAGTGCCACGGGAGCGCCCGGGGCCTCCGCCACACCAGGCGCTGGCAGCCCGCTTCAGCCCCCGACCACGCAGGAGCACTGGAGACGGCGGCAGGGCGACAGCAACAAGCGCCAGGAGATAGAGGACTACAAGGCCGAGGCACAAAGTTAGTATATGAGCATGGCATAGTGGGAGCGATTAATGCTGTAAACAACAATGTATTCATCGACCCCATTCATGTACTTTGTAGGTCTACTTACCATCAGATACAAAGTCAAATATCGTGCTCCAATAAAAAAATCTACAACAATTGCCACAACCACGGAATATAACAAAGGGGGTGGGAAGGCCTTCAGATACGATTTGTACCAGAACCTGTGTCGCGGCGAATCTCCCGCTCATATTTAACATTGAGTATACGCATTATGCCCACAGTGACTTTTGACGACTCACTCCAATAGTGGCGTCTGTCCGACATAACTCGTATGCAACTAAAACCAGCTAGAGCTTGCCATAATAAACTATAATATCGATAAAATTATTTATAATTTCCTTATTCTTTAACTTAGTTTTAATCGACGAAGGTTTTATATTATAACTTTATACTAATTTGCTTTTTTACTTTATTAGGCCAAATTATAATAATAATAATAATAATAAAATCTTTATTTGCTCAAATATGGTACAATAGGTGTTATAATAGTTTAAGATCACATATCTTAATATAAGTATTTTAAGGTTGACGTTTTGATAATTAAAAGAGTTACTTGTTTTTATTAAGTTTTTACCTGAACTAACCATTACCTTTAAGTAAAACACATACACCTATTTTTATATTTCCACATACTATCGATCATTATTTGCACATACTATCGATGATTATTATATAATGTTGAAATGCGTTGCAAATTAAAGTTGGATTAATTAACCACGCTTTGTTAATGCCAGTTTCTTTTGGAAATCTAAATAAATAAATATTCATTATAATTAACAATTGCCTCGGGTGGCGTAAGGCACCCGTGATGATATTTATTTAATTTATAATAATAATACCCCTCATTGGGGTATTTATTAACCTAACCTGCTTTAAAATTTTGTTTTAATGTAAAAAACTTCGATAATCGACACGCGAGTTATTTTGAGCGCTACAACACTATTCATATTACTCGAAACTAAATACATCGCGGTGCGCAGCATAGCCGCATAGATTAGGAATAAACGTTACCGGCAATGTGTATTTTTTGAGATAGCTTAAAAATTCATCCTTACCATTCGCATTTTTTTTTTGTAAAAAACACGAAATAATTAAGGTTTTCAGTTTACTGATAAAATGCAATCCCTCCGGGCATGTTACAATGGCACAAGACGGCATTCTAATACACTTTTCAAGAAGCTCTGTCAATTAACTTTGCTGGCGACTGCGCAGTTAAACCGTTGTTTTTGTTTGAATATGAGCGTTTGTTCTTATTTGTGACACGTGCCGCGCCAACCCGACCTTCCCAACCTGTTTCTTGTGTTCCGTGAACACAACATACAACTTGCGACCCGCTCCGGCTTTGTGACACGTGCCGCGCCCACTCGGCCTTCCCAACCTGTTTCTTGTATTCCGTGAACACAACATACAACTTGCGACCCGCTCCGGCTTTGTGACACGTGCCGCGCCCACTCGGCCTTCCCAACCTGTTTCTTGTATTCCGTGAACACAACATACAACTTGCGACCCGCTCCGGCTTTGTGACACGTGCCGCGCCCACTCGGCCTTCCCAACCTGTTTCTTGTATTCCGTGAACACAACATACAACTTGCGACCCGCTCCGGCTTTGTGACACGTGCCGCGCCCACTCGGCCTTCCCAACCTGTTTCTTGTATTCCGTGAACACAACATACAACTTGCGACCCGCTCCGGCTTTGTGACACGTGCCGCGCCCACTCGGCCTTCCCAACCTGTTTCTTGTATTCCGTGAACACAACATACAACTTGCGACCCGCTCCGGCTTTGTGACACGTGCCGCGCCCACTCGGCCTTCCCAACCTGTTTCTTGTATTCCGTGAACACAACATACAACTTGCGACCCGCTCCGGCTTTGTGACACGTGCCGCGCCCACTCGGCCTTCCCAACCTGTTTCTTGTATTCCGTGAACACAACATACAACTTGCGACCCGCTCCGGCTTTGTGACACGTGCCGCGCCCACTCGGCCTTCCCAACCTGTTTCTTGTATTCCGTGAACACAACATACAACTTGCGACCCGCTCCGGCTTTGTGACACGTCCCGCGCCCACTCGGCCTTCCCAACCTGTTTCTTGTATTCCGTGAACACAACATACAACTAGCGACCCGGTCCGGCTTTGTGACACGTGCCGCGCCCACTCGGCCTTCCCAACCTGTTTCTTGTATTCCGTGAACACAACATACAACTTGCGACCCGCTCCGGCTTTGTGACACGTGCCGCGCCCACTCGGCCTTCCCAACCTGTTTCTTGTATTCCGTGAACACAACATACAACTTGCGACCCGCTCCGGCTTTGTGACACGTGCCGCGCCCACTCGGCCTTCCCAACCTGTTTCTTGTATTCCGTGAACACAACATACAACTAGCGACCCGCTCCGGCTTTGTGACACGTGCCGCGCCCACTCGGCCTTCCCAACCTGTTTCTTGTATTCCGTGAACACAACATACAACTAGCGACCCGCTCCGGCTTTGTGACACGTGCCGCGCCCACTCGGTCTTTCCAACCTGTTTCTTGTATTCCGTGAACACAACATACAACTAGCGACCCGCTCCGGCTTTGAGACGTGCCGCGCCCACTCGGCCTTCCCAACCTGTTTCTTGTATTCCGTGAACACAACATACAACTAGCGACCCGCTCCGGCTTTGTGACACGTGCCGCGCCCACTCGGCCTTCCCAACCTGTTTCTTGTATTCCGTGAACACAACATACAACTAGCGACCCGCTCCGGCTTTGTGACACGTGCCGCGCCCACTCGGTCTTTCCAACCTGTTTCTTGTATTCCGTGAACACAACATACAACTAGCGACCCGCTCCGGCTTTGAGACGTGCCGCGCCCACTCGACCTTCCCAACCGGTTACTTGTATTCCGTGAACACAACATACAACTAGCGACTCGCTCTGGCTTTGTGACACGTGCCGCGCCCACTCGGCCTTTCAAACCTGTTTCTTGTATTCCGTGAACACAACATACAACTTGCGACCCGCTCGGTCTTTCCAACTTGTTTCTTGTATTCCGTGAACACAACATACAACTAGCGACCCGCTCGGTCTTTCCAACTTGTTTCTTGTATTCCGGGAACACAACATACAACTAGCGACCCGCTCCGGCTTTGTGACACGTGCCGCGCCCACTCGGCCTTTCCAACCTGTTTCTTGTATTCCGTGAACACAACATACAACTAGCGACCCGCTCCGGCTTTGTGACACGTGCCGCGCCCACTCGGTCTCTCCAACCTGTTTCTTGTATTCCGTGAACACAACATACAACTAGCGACCCGCTCCGGCTTTGTGACACGTGCCGCGCCTTTCCAACCTGTTTCTTGTATTCCGTGAACACAACATACAACTAGCGACCCGCTCCGGCTTTGTGACACGTGCCGCGCCCACTCGGTCTTTCCAACCTGTTTCTTGTATTCCGTGAACACAACATACAACTAGCGACCCGCTCTGGCTTTGTGACACGTGCCGCGCCCACTCGACCTTCCCAACCGGTTACTTGTATTCCGTGAACACAACATACAACTAGCGACCCGCTCTGGCTTTGTGACACGTGCCGCGCCCACTCGGCCTTTCAAACCTGTTTCTTGTATTCCGTGAACACAACATACAACTTGCGACCCGCTCGGTCTTTCCAACTTGTTTCTTGTATTCCGTGAACACAACATACAACTAGCGACCCGCTCCGGCTTTGTGACACGTGCCGCGCCCACTCGGCCTTTCCAACCTGTTTCTTGTATTCCGTGAACACAACATACAACTAGCGACCCGCTCCGGCTTTGTGACTCGTGCCGCGCCCACTCGGCCTTTCCAACCTGTTACTTGTATTCCGTGAACACAACATACAACTAGCGACCCGCTCCGGCTTTGTTACTCGTGCCGCGCCCACTCGGCCTTTCCAACCTGTTTCTTGTATTCCGTGAACACAACATACAACTAGCGACCCGCTCGGTCTTTCCAACTTGTTTCTTGTATTCCGGGAACACAACATACAACTATCGATCCGCTCCGGCTTTGTTACTCGTGCCGCGCCCACTCGGCCTTTCCAACCTGTTTCTTGTATTCCGTGAACACAACATACAACTATCGATCCGCTCCGGCTTTGTGACACGTGCCGCGCCCACTCGACCTTCCCAACCTGTTTCTTGTATTCCGTGAACACAACATACAACTAGCGACCCGCTCCGGCTTTGTGACACGTGCCGCGCCCACTCGGCCTTCCCAACCTGTTTCTTGTATTCCGTGAACACAACATACAACTAGCGACCCGCTCGGTCTTTCCAACTTGTTTCTGGTATTCCGTGAACACAACATACAACTAGCGACCCGCTCCGGCTTTGTGACACGTGCCGCGCCCACTCGGTCTTTCCAACCTGTTTCTTGTATTCCGTGAACACAACATACAACTAGCGACCCGCTCCGGCTTTGTGAGACGTGCCGCGCCCACTCGACCTTCCCAACCGGTTACTTGTATTCCGTGAACACAACATACAACTAGCGACCCGCTCTGGCTTTGTGACACGTGCCGCGCCCACTCGGCCTTTCAAACCTGTTTCTTGTATTCCGTGAACACAACATACAACTTGCGACCCGCTCGGTCTTTCCAACTTGTTTCTTGTATTCCGTGAACACAACATACAACTAGCGACCCGCTCCGGCTTTGTGACACGTGCCGCGCCCACTCGGCCTTTCCAACCTGTTTCTTGTATTCCGTGAATACAACATACAACTAGCGACCCGCTCCGGCTTTGTGACACGTGCCGCGCCCACTCGGTCTTTCCAACCTGTTTCTTGTATTCCGTGAACACAACATACAACTAGCGACCCGCTCGGTCTTTCCAACTTGTTTCTTGTATTCCGGGAACACAACATACAACTAGCGACCCGCTCCGGCTTTGTGACACGTGCCGCGCCCACTCGGCCTTTCCAACCTGTTTCTTGTATTCCGTGAACACAACATACAACTAGCGACCCGCTCCGGCTTTGTGACACGTGCCGCGCCCACTCGGTCTCTCCAACCTGTTTCTTGTATTCCGTGAACACAACATACAACTAGCGACCCGCTCCGGCTTTGTGACACGTGCCGCGCCTTTCCAACCTGTTTCTTGTATTCCGTGAACACAACATACAACTAGCGACCCGCTCCGGCTTTGTGACACGTGCCGCGCCCACTCGGTCTTTCCAACCTGTTTCTTGTATTCCGTGAACACAACATACAACTAGCGACCCGCTCTGGCTTTGTGACACGTGCCGCGCCCACTCGACCTTCCCAACCGGTTACTTGTATTCCGTGAACACAACATACAACTAGCGACCCGCTCTGGCTTTGTGACACGTGCCGCGCCCACTCGGCCTTTCAAACCTGTTTCTTGTATTCCGTGAACACAACATACAACTTGCGACCCGCTCGGTCTTTCCAACTTGTTTCTTGTATTCCGTGAACACAACATACAACTAGCGACCCGCTCCGGCTTTGTGACACGTGCCGCGCCCACTCGGCCTTTCCAACCTGTTTCTTGTATTCCGTGAACACAACATACAGCTAGCGACCCGCTCCGGCTTTGTGACTCGTGCCGCGCCCACTCGGCCTTTCCAACCTGTTTCTTGTATTCCGTGAACACAACATACAACTAGCGACCCGCTCCGGCTTTGTTACTCGTGCCGCGCCCACTCGGCCTTTCCAACCTGTTTCTTGTATTCCGTGAACACAACATACAACTAGCGACCCGCTCGGTCTTTCCAACTTGTTTCTTGTATTCCGGGAACACAACATACAACTATCGATCCGCTCCGGCTTTGTGACTCGTGCCGCGCCCACTCGGCCTTTCCAACCTGTTTCTTGTATTCCGTGAACACAACATACAACTAGCGACCCGCTCGGTCTTTCCAACTTGTTTCTTGTATTCCGGGAACACAACATACAACTATCGATCCGCTCCGGCTTTGTGACACGTGCCGCGCCCACTCGACCTTCCCAACCTGTTTCTTGTATTCCGTGAACACAACATACAACTAGCGACCCGCTCCGGCTTTGTGACACGTGCCGCGCCCACTCGGCCTTTCCAACCTGTTTCTTGTATTCCGTGAACACAACATACAACTAGCGACCCGCTCGGTCTTTCCAACTTGTTTCTGGTATTCCGTGAACACAACATACAACTAGCGACCCGCTCCGGCTTTGTGACACGTGCCGCGCCCCCTCGGCCTTTCCAACCTGTTTCTTGTATTCCGTGAACACAACATACAACTAGCGACCCGCTCCGGCTTTGTGACACGTGCCGCGCCCACTCGGTCTTTCCAACCTGTTTCTTGTATTCCGTGAACACAACATACAACTAGCGACCCGCTCCGGCTTTGTGACACGTGCCGCGCCCACTCGGCCTTTCCAACCTGTTTCTTGTATTCCGTGAACACAACATACAACTAGCGACCCGCTCCGGCTTTGTGACTCGTGCCGCGCCCACTCGGCCTTTCCAACCTGTTTCTTGTATTCCGTGAACACAACATACAACTAGCGACCCGCTCCGGCTTTGTTACTCGTGCCGCGCCCACTCGGCCTTTCCAACCTGTTTCTTGTATTCCGTGAACACAACATACAACTAGCGACCCGCTCGGTCTTTCCAACTTGTTTCTTGTATTCCGGGAACACAACATACAACTATCGATCCGCTCCGGCTTTGTTACTCGTGCCGCGCCCACTCGGCCTTTCCAACCTGTTTCTTGTATTCCGTGAACACAACATACAACTAGCGACCCGCTCGGTCTTTCCAACTTGTTTCTTGTATTCCGGGAACACAACATACAACTATCGATCCGCTCCGGCTTTGTGACACGTGCCGCGCCCACTCGACCTTCCCAACCTGTTTCTTGTATTCCGTGAACACAACATACAACTAGCGACCCGCTCCGGCTTTGTGACACGTGCCGCGCCCACTCGGCCTTTCCAACCTGTTTCTTGTATTCCGTGAACACAACATACAACTAGCGACCCGCTCGGTCTTTCCAACTTGTTTCTGGTATTCCGTGAACACTACTCTATAATCTTTAGTAGAGACCCTGTCAAGAAAAACTTCGTAAAAAAACCAAGATAAATTAGAAATCTAAATTTAATTACTTAAATGATGATATTTAAAAGAAAAAATATTACTTAAGTTGGTGCCGTAAGGCAAAGTGTATATATTAAACAAAGTTAAGTAAATTTTATAAATTATTCGTATAATGGTATTTACTTTCCTGTTTACCCTAAATTTTGGGTGTATTTTATATGTTACCACTATTTAATTTGACAGTTTTTGTAGATAGCGACTAAACGCCATCTGTTGCGTTAAATAATAACTACTGGAAAACTCCTCATTAGCGGAAACAAAAAAAAGGGGGAATATAAAATAGTTAGCTTTATTTTTAAACAAATAATAATTAAACATATGCTGTAAATTCTAGCATATGACACAATATAATAAGAGTTATCTACATATATTCACCTAACTTTCATCACCGGCAGTAACCATGTTTGACAGTTACCGTCAGATTTTGATATATTATTATGGGTTTTATTATTATGTTTTATTAAGGTTTAATATAAGAAAAACATTTTTAATACATACTTGAAAAACGTGACCCTAGGTACTTTTTTTTAAGAGTAGTTTCTATACAGCTTTAATGCACAATAAACCATTTTTCCGACAATAAAATCGGAGCTCTTTTCCACTTTCTCCGCCGAACGCACAAATCAGACTGCGGATGTAAAAAATGCGAAAGTGTGTGTGAGTGACAAATTTGTCACTCAAGCGGCATCCTGCAAATTAAATGATGCTTACTTATTATTATGTAGTTTTCAGTTCTTCATTCTTTAAATCATCCATTTTTATCATTGAAGGTTTTTACCAAGGAACTTAATACTCTCTACGAGAGGTAAAAACCGTGCCCGTCCGCGCGCCGCTACTGGATTTTTGTAACCATTTTAACAAAAATCCAGTAGCGGCGCGCGGACGGGCACGGTTTTTACCTCTCGTAGAGAGTATTAAGTTCCTTGGTAAAAACCTTCAATGATAAAAATGGATGATTTAAAGAATGAAGAACTGAAAACTACATAATAAAGCAGTGTTTACTAAGTACTAGAAAAAGAAGTCTTTATAAACATAGCGCCAAATTTTTGGATGATTAAATAATATTTTTAAATAAATAAAAAGGCGTTTACATGGGAAATAGTTCAGCGCTCCAAGCGGAAATTTTGAGAACTAAAAATGCGAGCGTGTTATTGGTCAAAATGTTAACGCCGTAGTATAGTTAACGCGAAAGTGAATCTTAACTATACTACGGCGTTAACATTTTGACCAATAACACGCTCGCATTTTTAGTTCTCAAAATTTCCGCTTGGAGCGCTGAACTATTTCCCATACAAATTTTAGTTAACTCAAACACAAAGTAATAGTTAGAAAACTCATACTAGGGGTTCTGTAAAGTATAGTTTACTGTAGCCCTAGTGTGAGGTTTTTTAACATTTACTTTCGCGTTAACTATACTACTGCGTTAACATTTTGACCAATCACACGCTCGCATTTTTAGTTCTCAAAATTTCCGCTTGGAGCGCTGAACTATATTTATATATTTCCTGTACAAATTTTAGTTAACTCAAACTCAAAGTAATAGTTAGAAAACTCACACTAGGGGTACGGATCTGAGGTCCTGCTGCTTTCAAGATGTCCGTCAGGATTGAGGGGCCACATTTTTATAATACGAATTTGCTAATAATTTTTATGCCAGATGTTAGTAAAAATCTATCTAAAGTTTGTAAAACTTAAAATAAAAAAGGTATATGGGGGTTTAGTTGGCCCCTCCGTGCTGACGTTTTCATTAAAGTAAACTTCAATATCTCCAAATCTATACTAGTTGCAAATTTAGAAAACATGTCTATAGTTTGTAAAAATATATACTTTCAAAACACACAAACCTCATTTTGAATCCGTTTAATACTCAGATTAATATTATTATTAATCTGAGGTTTAATATTAACGGAAATATAAAAAAAAAACTTCATATAAAGTGTGATATAGGGTGACCACACAATATACAAGGAGTCAATGGTTGCTCGGCTCAAGCTTTAGTCTGAGCCACTGCTCGGGCTGCTCTATGTACATTATAGAAACAACTGTCACTTTGACAGTTCTAAGCAAACGCTCGTGCTAAGCACTGGCTTAGCAACAACTATTAATCTGGACATTAGTGTTAGGTATTATTATTGTATTATAATTGATAACTATTATTATCAATTATTAATCTTGTCATTGTTTTAAATCTGCGGCCACATTCTGTTTCTTATAACGTGATCGTTAGATTGTCAAAATAACGATTTCCGTTATTAGCGAGCTCTCCTCCAATCAGAGTAGTTTTTTAACCTTCGCTGATTGGAGGAGAGAGCGAATTCGTTATTTTGACAATCTAACGCTCGCGTTATAAGAAACAGAATGTAGCCGCTGGAATGATATACTATAATAGTTATCTAAGAAATCGAAAAACAAAAAAAAACTAATTTCGAAGGTAGTACAAATTTCTACCTTTATAAATAAATAAATAATATTTTATCGATATATGAAATATCACCGGCAGAATGAGAAGTTTTCTTTTAGATGGTTCCAAAATATTTCACTAGATGGCAGCAGGAGAGATATCCACAAAAACTGTCAAAAAAGGCTGTTTCTATACTTAGGTAGTCTATATTTTCATATAGACTACTCAAATATAGACTCTAAATTATCTTTGACTTATAACTAATTTTTGGTATTGCAAGACGATACCATATTTTGTCACTTTTGTATGTATCTACTTACTCTATAATCTTTAGTAGAGACCCTGTCAAGAAAAACTTCGTAAAAAAACCAAGATAAATTAGAAATCTAAATTTAATTACTTAAATGATGATATTTAAAAGAAAAAATATTACTTAAGTTGGTGCCGTAAGGCAAAGTGTATATATTAAACAAAGTTAAGTAAATTTTATAAATTATTCGTATAATGGTATTTACTTTCCTGTTTACCCTAAATTTTGGGTGTATTTTATATGTTACCACTATTTAATTTGACAGTTTTTGTAGATAGCGACTAAACGCCATCTGTTGCGTTAAATAATAACTACTGGAAAACTCCTCATTAGCGGAAACAAAAAAAAGGGGGAATATAAAATAGTTAGCTTTATTTTTAAACAAATAATAATTAAACATATGCTGTAAATTCTAGCATATGACACAATATAATAAGAGTTATCTACATATATTCACCTAACTTTCATCACCGGCAGTAACCATGATTAATGATTAGTTTAAAAGTTGTAATTGTTCTTGTCTTAGATTTTTTTATTATATACCTAATTAATAATATTGTTATTATGGTATATAAACATTTTTATTTTATATTTTGTTGTTTCCTTATCAATAATTTGTTGGTTCACTTTTTTATTAAACTGTTTATATACTAACACTTTACTTTGTATTTTCTATAGACTGTGGGTATTTACGAATACTTTTTGTTGTTGCTTATTTTGTGTTCATTTTCGGTTGAATTGTGTTATTTATTTATTATCTTATTTCATATTAATTTGTTCTAATATCGAAACTGTAATATATACCTAAATATTAAATTGTTAATTCGTAGGCCGTTTACTTGAAACTAGAAGACTAGTCACCACAACACAGGGAATCCTAGTGTGGTGACTAGGGTTCTATATCAACAAAACTAATACTTATATAACTATGTATATTTTAGAACGAAATTTTTGTCATGTTTTTCTGAAACTTCGAATAAATAAATAATTTAATTTTAATTTAAAAAAAAACATGAAATAATAATTTAATTAATTAAATTAATAGGTTTTGACATTAATTTGCAACACCATACTTAAAAAAAACTTAACTAAACAAAATGCATTTTTCTTAGATTTCGTAGTGACAGAGAAACAGTTGAAAATTTTAGATTTTATGACGGTTTAAAATTAATTAAATGACTGTTTAATAACGAGTGTTTCCCCCCCCCCCCCCCCCGTGCCCTGATTAAGGTTTCCATCCGTCGAATGATGTTGTCAATGATTTCTTGGGGTAACCTCTGCCATTCTTCAACTAATCTGTTTTTCAGCTCGCCCAGATTTATTTATTTATTTAAGTATGATACTCACGACAAGATGTAGCCATATATGTTACATTGTTGTAATAGGCTACATCACTAACAAACAGGTTGTGGCAACAAGCTAGTTTAAATTCATTTAACACACGACTCTGGCAGTAATATTTCGTACATAAAAAAACGGAAAATCAATCTCCCCACATGACTCTGGCACTATTACCCCGTATACAAGATCGGAGTCTTTGCCATTAAATTAAAGAAGAAGAAGGCTGATTCTATATTTGAGTAGTCTATTTGGAAATATAGACTACTCAAATATAGATTCTAAATTCTCTACGACTAAAAACTATATTTTGGTATTGCAAGACATGTTTACCATATTTTGTCATTTTTGTGTATCTACTTACTCCATATTATTTCTTGCTCTTTATAATCTTCAGAAGATACCCTGTCAAGAAAGCGTCAAGTCAAGAAAAACTTCGTTAAAAAGACCAAGATCCTTAAGAAGACCTTATAAATTCATATTTAATTACCTATATGATAATATTTAAAAGAAAAAAAAAACTTAAGTTGGTGCCGTAAGGCTAAGTGCTCAGGATATTAGTGTAAATATTAAACAAAGTTAAGTAAATTTTATAAATTATTCGTATAAAGGTATTGATATTCCTATTTACCCTAAATTTTGGGTGTATTTTATATATTACCACTGTCTAGTTTGACAGTTTTTGTAGATATCGACTTAACGCCATCTAATATTGAAATATAAGTTCTATCCTATTAAATATAGAGTTGAAATTCCAATGCTCTTAAGATGTTCAAACTTGCAAAGAATTCGTGTATTTCAAGATGGCGGCATTATTATAGCCAAGCCTAATCCAGACTATATAACCATTGAAATAGAACTTATATTTCAATATTTATAGTTTACGCAACGTCTTGTCGTATTTAGCGGTTGCAAACTCGGAATAAGGCCCCTGTTGAATTAAATAATAACTACTGGAAAACTCGGTCTTCCCAATATTTGAGAAAACTTAACAAAAAAAAAACTTTTTAATCTGACCCACAGACACATGTAAAGGGTACATATAAAATTTAGTTTTCTTAAAATTTGTATAATAATAGTATTAAACTTGCTAAAGCTTTTTGTAATTGAATTTTGTTGGTTGTTTATATATCAATATCAGATATATACATATATTGGTGCCTTTGACTTTGTATCTACCTGATGACACAGTCAATGTGGGAAGCTTAATTGATCACTCCTGCCTGCTATGCATACTAAATGATAGCAACTAGAATTTTTGCCTTAGAATTTTTATTAAGTTTTTTATTTTGTTTTTAGCAATATATCCAGGCAGAATGCAAGTTGCCCCAAGTTGATGAATACTGCACTTTGGAAGACTTCGATTCTGTAAATAGAGCAAGTATATTCAGTAAATTTTTATGAGGGGGGTACCA
Organism: Monopis laevigella; assembly: GCA_947458855.1. NCBI lineage: Eukaryota > Metazoa > Arthropoda > Insecta > Lepidoptera > Tineidae > Monopis > Monopis laevigella. The sequence goes on along the minus strand of OX381584.1, from coordinate 27,361,577 downwards.
CACAACCACTTAACAGAGTCCCCATAGAAAATTATTTTATCTCACATCAGATTTTTTTAGGCTGGCATATAATTCATTAAATAATGATGAATAATGACTTAACTTGACCTAATTATAAGTACTTTAACATTGGTTATAATAACTCCATTTATTAAATTTCAAGCAACATCATATAAATATGAAGATGTTTCTTGGGATAACCACAAACATCTTCAGTTACTGAACTTAAAATCTGTGAACATAAGGAAAATAGTTAATAATATAATGAAATTTTATCATATTAAATATTTGAATTGGAAGGTTTTGAAATGTATGTAAGACAACAAAGACTAATTAATGTCCATTTAGGTGTTTTAGAATGGGTGAGGTAAAAAAATAATTTCAGACCAACTAGACAAAGTGGATTGCATTTCAAGAATACAAATTTAATCCAGAAGAGTCACACAAATGTCTAATATAAAATTGTTGTTAAAAATTAAGCATTTACAATTATTGTAAAATAAAATTAAGACTTCACTCAAGCATATGTTGAAATGTATTTTTAATACATTTCAATACATGTTTATAACAGCATACCATTGGCCTCCAATTTGTACTAATGTATTAATTTGTTCCAAAGAGTTGACTGGTAGAGAATGCCTAGTGGCATTAAGTCCGTCTTTGTACTAAATTTGTGCAATAAAGTTTTTTAAATAAATTAATAAATATTATATTGCCAAGACAATTTAAACACTTCCACCGGGATAAAAATGTTGTTTATGGGTAAAGCATTATGGAAAAAAGATATGTGTCACAATAATAATAAAATAAATAATAATAATAATAAACTCTGTCTTTTCACAAAATATGGTACATTATATCTTATATACTAGCCTGCTCAGCATATTTTACTATTAAAGGCATGCAAATAATAATACGTACGTATCCAGGTAACCCAACCCAGCCTAGGGGATTTTAATCCCACCTCGTCGTAGCTGATAATACGAGCCTACTACTGAACCAGTGGCTAGCTCGGTTATATAGAGGTATAAACAGTTTCAGAAGTTGGCATAGTGAATCTGGGACCGACAGCTTAATGTTCTCTACGAGGCACTATAGTGGTGTTGTAAACAAATGTACATCATTTTTAGATTTAAAACTCATTGGTACACACCGGGGTTTAAACTGTACCTAAGTGTTTTTAAGTCTTAAGGTTTATTATAATACAGGGTGAATTTTTCAAGTGTGTCTTTAAGGCCAAATCCTAAACTACAAGGAATATCGAAAAATGCTCAAAGGAGTCTTGGGACCGATTTTGATAAAAACTAATGGCCTTATTCATAAAAACTTATTGAAGCCTTGAAGAACACTTTAGTTATGGAATGTTTTGTCTCTTTTACATATATTCGTTTTTGTAGCTAAATAAAAGAGACAAAACCTTCTATAACTAAAGTGTTCTTGAAGGACTCAATAAGTTTTTATGAATAAGGCCATTAAACTGGATCATTAGATTTTTGAAAAATGTCCTACTCGGGAATCGAACCGATTGATTGTGAAAAATAAAAAATCATGCTGTATTATTACACCAGCTGTTAGTGTCGCTTATAAAAACTAAAACTATATCATTAGATTTTTGAAAAAAAAAAACTCCTAGCTGGGAATCGATTTGATTTTGAAAAAAAAAGTCACGCTGTATTATTGCACCAGCTGAAGTGACCCTTATAAGTATCAAATTCTGGTAAGTAGTATTCTAATGATGCAATTTTAGTTTTTAAAAGCGACACTATCATCTGGTGCAATAATACAGCATGATTTTTTTTTTCTAATTAATCAGTTTGATTCCCGTCTAGTAGAATTATTTTTTCAAAAATCTAATGATGCAGTTTTAGTTTTTATCAAAATCGGCCCCGTGACTCCTTTGAGCATTTTTCGATATTCCTTGTAGTTTAGGATTTGCCATGAAGGCACACTTGAAAAATTCACTCTGTATACTTATAAAAAAAAGATGTAATAATGTAAATTAGTTTTATAAGAGTACAAACAAAGGTTCGCTGATAAGAACGTACCAAGTTGCAAGTGTATCTATCATCTTTACTTAAATATTAATTATTTATTAGTTTTACCCTTCGGGATTTAATTTTGATACATTATTAGTGGGTCTCCACAAAGGTAAACTAATTCAAATATGATGTACCTAGTCCTTTGGCTAGTAGTTTTGGCTAAGCGATAGTAAATAAGACAATATTAGGCTCTTTTTATATTATATTGATTTAAGTTTACATGTTTTAACCCACCATGATGTACCTAGTCCTTTGGCTAGTAGTTTTGGCTAAGCGATAGTAAATAAGACAATATTAGGCTCTTTTTATATTATATTGATTTAAGTTTACATGTTTTAACATATTTAAATAAAAAATATACGACACATTACAGATTCTTTTTCAGAATTCCAGTATGGATTATGAACGCTAACTTTTGACAACAATAAATAAAGGAATCTTTAGATGGCTCCAGTATTTTAATCCAGCGCTGTCGTCCAGGGACCCAAGATCGTTACTAGACCAATATAAATATATTTGACTGGACTGCGACCATAATTGTTGCTTTTTCAAGGTAACATTAGTTTGTCAAAATAAAGATATTCAAGTCAAAAGCATCTGTAAGACAGGGGAGTAGAGTCTATGATTTGTATTCCTCTTTGGTTCATTGGGCTAATTACAGAAATATTTTCATAATAACGATTGCAATTTTCGTCTTTGAGAGTTATAATTACTGCGCCATTTAATGGCGCAGTAATTATAAATATTTAACGGACAATACATTGTAACGCAATCGTCATTACAACCTCATTTATAAAGGTTTTAAACTATGTTGAAAGTAATTTTGATCGCTATTACCATCTAATTCGTAATTAGCCTACTGATTGTTGTATTTTAAAGAATTTCTTTTTTTTTTTGACAAGCTAATGTGTCCGTTATAAGGAACAAATATGACCGATGGATTAAAATTTGTTTAAATTGGTCTAATAACGATCCAGCGGCGACATTATTACACATAACGTGAGCGTTAGATTGACAAAATAACGAATTTCGTTATTAGTGCTCTCTCCTCCAATCAACGAAGATTAAAAAACTACTCTGATTGGAGGAGCGCGCTAATAGCAGAAATCGTTACTTTGACATCTAACGATCACGTTATTAGTAACAGAATGTGGCCGCAGGGTAATTGTATCCCAGAGATGGATTAAATTCTGGATCTTTCTTTTGCATTAAAGCGTTCAAAATTCATTCAAATTCCCATACGTATATATTATTATTTATATGGAATAGACCCAATGCCTATTCAGTAAAAAAAAATAGGCTCTATTGTCCGGATTATCTTTTCCTGTTCCAATGTAAATCAAAATTAGGAAGTTATACTATAATAAATAATTAGTGCTATAATAAAAAAAAAAAAGTAATGGCTGCAATCACTTGGGAAGTGCAAGATGGCGCCTCTAATGCCTAGTGAATTTGTATGGAAGATTTTCATCTGTACGTAGTACTCTATTTTATCTGTGCCCACAGATTAAATAGTAGAGCTTCCTTCTATTTCTATAGTACTACGTATACAGACCACAGATTACTTATTTGTACAGTGCCACCTCTCGTAGTATTAATTTGTTCCTTGAGTGCCACAGACCAGACAAAAACAAAACATCTGTGCGTGTTGTTTTCTATTAAAATATTTTTATTATTTTTCTATTATTTCTCTCAAATTCTCTCTCTAGTTTAGCCGTTTAGGGAAAGAAATGACTAAACGAAAACAAGATTTTAATGGTTTTAATCAGCACAATGATTCAGGTAAGGCAATTATTATTTAATAATATCCAAACTATTAACAATATTTAATTTATTACGAATTCCAGGTGACTTTGTAAGGCCTGAAGACTTACGGTTCTCGGGAGATTTCAATGCTCAATTAAATGACATATTAATGGAGATAAGATTGAGTCGCGAAGAAGTGTGCGGACTAAACAGATTATTTGAGGATATTAAGCATGTACTCAGCTATCGATGGCCAGGTTAGTTTCTTAGTAGTCATAATTATTTTTGTATGAAACTTTACCCCTTGCATGCTTTATAAAACACAAAGGTGGCCTTATTAATGTGACAGGGAGGAAACGGCGGTTTCATAAGTTAAAAAAAAAATCTGAAAAAAGTTATAATAAGTATATTTAAGCTTATAATAAATCCACTCACTATAACAGAGTGCAAAAAATATTTTACTTACAAATGGAACCTCTCTTTGATCTGCCTCCTGTGTTTTTTGTATTTTGAGAAAGTGAAAAACTGTTTAGATAATTTATGTCAAGTAATTAATAGTTCTGTATGTGTGTGTCTACCAAACATATGCAAAGGTCATTGTCAGTTAACTCAGACAAAGTTTTTTGTACATTGGTCAAAAAAGTCAGTTTCTTGCAAAAATTATCAGTTTTGTCAGCTTTATTTAGTAAGAGAGATCAAATAATGAAAACTTAAAAAATGCTCGAGGTACTGCTGAATGATTACTTAAGAATGCAATAATAGCCTCCACCCATGAAGATATAGATAGGGAGGCGCCCTTGGGCCTTAAATTGTCTTTCCAGTGATAATGTGGTATTTTTCCCACTTTTGAATAAATGCGAATTTGTCCCCACTTTTTGAAGTTAAAATTATGGGAATTTAAAAAAAGTGGTCATAATATTATTATGTAAAATTTGATATTTTAAAATAAAGTAAAATAAATTACAGGTGCATTTTCAGTTCCTGAGAACCATTTAAAAGGCCTCAGAAATAAAATAATACAAATTAACTATAATAGGCAACTAAAATTTAAAATCTAATTTATACATTTGACAGTCCTGACTGTTTTAACTAGCTTGTTACGGTAACTGTAACATTGATCAGCCAAAATTTGCCTGGTATGAAGTTCAAATTTGTGAACTTTTTTATGCAATATTTTGTTTGGTTATGTTAATACGTTAAAACATATATTTTTTGTTAATGTTACATATATCATCACGGATGGCTTACGGCGCCCAAGACTGTCTAGACCTCATTGTAGCTGATGGTATGAGTCTACACCAAACAAGTGGCTAGCTCGTCACGATGTTTTGAATAGACACAATAACTCATCTATAAACAGTTTCACAAGTTGGTATAGTGAAACTGGGACCGACAGCTTAGCTTAATGTGCTAAATGTACATAATTTTTTTAATTAAAAACTCATTGGTACACATTGTTAATTTTAATATGTAAGTTTATCATATACTTGTTAAAACAGATGTATCAGAAAGTGACCGTAATGATAACATAGGAAATTGTTTATGGTGCAACCCATTTGGAGTAAATATAAATGTTAAAATCAATTGTACCTACTTTAATGGACACTTTTGGTGCAACTCACCCTTAGTATTATTGTTTCTGGTACACAAAGTAAAGGCCTATAATAAGCTCAGCTCCAGCTTATTATAGTTTGTGACCAGGGAATCAAACTGTGAAATATCCTACATATTATTATTATTTCAATTTCAGGGTGTGCAGTAATGCCGTTTGGCTCTATAGTCACAGGTCTCGGTATTAGAAACAGTGATGCTGATTGCTTTGTAGACATACCTCAGCAATTCCAGAGGAATGAGATATATGTGCGGAGCGCCGAGCGATTGTTTAGACAATTCCCGCACATGTTCTGCCAGCTCACATGCATCCCTCGAGCCAAAGTACCCATTGTAAAATTCTTTCACAGACCCACGAGAAGAGAATGTGACATCAGCTTCACATCTATTAATGGTGTTCTAAATTCTCAATTAATAGGTTTACTTTTCAATTTAGATCCCAGAATATTGCCTGTGGCCATTATCATTAAATACTGGTCCAAAGTCCATAATTTAGCTGGCTGCAACATGTTTCCTAACTATGGCCTCATTATGATGATTATATTTTATTTTCAACAAATAAAAATTTTACCATCCATTGAATGGTTGCAGCAAAACTGTGATCCATTCTTTGTCAACGGCTGGAACACCAGCTTCCCTTTGGACACAACCCAATACCCGCCTATCCAAAACGAAACGCCACCATATCATCTTTTGGGTTCATTCTTTGAATATTTTAATGACTTTGATTTTGAACAAAATATAGTTTGCCCTTACTTGGGTTATGCGGTTCCCAGAAGTGTGTTTAAATCCATACATGATGTTCCAAACAAATTTAACATTTACAAAATATTGTCTTCAAATGATAATTTTTCCCCATTAAATATAAAGAGCTACTTTTGTGTTCAGGATGTGTTTGATCACTCGAGAAATTGTGCCGGAGTAGTTCCTATGTCTACTATTAAACAATTTCTAGAACAAGTTAAAATAGCTAGTGAGATTTATGCTTCAGGCGATCCACAGACATTTCTGAAAGATCTCTTGACGGTTAAGAGTAAATTAAATGTGCCACAAGTAATTAATAATAAAATAATAGCAGTCCGCAACATTGTTCACAAAGGTGTGCAGAAAGCCAAGAAAAAACATGAAAGAATGAGGAAGTTCCACAACACCATAAGAGCCATCAAGACAAACATTCTGATGAGAAAGCCGGCTCGTTAGTGGCAGCGGTTTTGACAATAAATTATTTTGTTATCATTAGCATTAGATTGGTCCGTGGGTCCCAAAAATGGATTTAAAAATTAAGCTACTTAAAATCTTATGAAGGATTTTTTTTATATAGTATTTTAGGACAATTTAAAGTAAACCTTTATCAATCTTGATCAATGCAGCAAACTGCTATTTATGTGTTATGCATATCCATGACTATTTAAAATACATTACAATATTTCAGACAAACTAGCAGTTTCAGGATTGATAAATAATGATATACTATTGGTGCCTGACGAAAGTAATACTTGAATAACTGACAATTTAACAGGAAATATTTTAAAGGACCACACTATCAAGTCAAACAAATACTACATTACTGGAAACCTCCAAACCCAACTTTTTAAACCAATTTTTTTTTGTGTATTATTTCCTAACTATTATTGCGGGTTCGCAAACACTTATTTATTTTCGAGTAACGAAAAAGTCGAAAAATCCATTCATCGAAAATATATAGGTTTATAAATTAAATATGAGAATGAAAAGAAACAAATTCGAAACCCTCCACGTGAAATATATTTATAGGTACAGAGCAAAGTAGGTGCCTGATTATTTTGCTGTAAAAGTATAATATTGTTCTCAAAAATCCTTTACACTTTCCAAAGATTTGTACATACCTGCTATGTAACCATTGTACATACCTGCTATGTAACCATTGTGCATACCTGCTATGTAACCATTGTACATACCTGCTATGTAACCATTGAAATATGGAATGTGTAAAATCTAATTTTGTATTCTGGCTCCAAATTAAGAAATCGTAAATACACAAATACAATTATGTAATTCCGGAGACCCGAGATACAGCCTATGCCTAATTCGGGCTCCAGTCTCACATGGATGCTGTATTATTTCATTGTATTGATGTTTTTGTAATGAGAAAAATAGATAACTATTATAATTCCATCCAGATCTGACCGAACAAGCATCTATCCTGCTAAGGAAAATCTTTTGTTCGAAAACGTATAAGTATTGCGATTTTTTGTCGCAAATAAGTGGTTTATAATTATTGTTGAATACTGGAGAGAACAATTAAGTTAGGCAATAGGAGAATAGGCAAGGCGGTTTTGTTTGGAGTTGCTTAATTCTATAGCTTGACCTAAGTAGGTGTGAACCGGAGACTGACAGCCCAAAAACGAGTACAGATCTATTATACAGAATGTTGGTTTAGTGTACCTACTCGTATATGGTGTCTGCCAAATAATCGACAATGATTGCCGAATAGGCATTGGGTAAACGCTAAAGATGAAAAATAATATATTCTTGCGGGCAGTTGTACAGACTAGCGCGCAGATTCCTCTCCTGGAATAAAAGTCTACACGCACATTGTTTAATACATAGACTGTTCGAAATTACTTATTAAATTTGCGTAAATGTTCAATACCTACGTAAAATTTTCGAAATTCACACCATAATTTTTGGGCTTCAGTTATTGCCTTTTCACATACAGGGCTGATTTTAATTAAGCCTTGAAATTATTAAACCGGCATAGTGGGAGTGATCAATGCCGTTATACAACAATGTATGAATCTGTCTCGTTAAAGGACTTTGTAGGTATGCTTGCCATCAGGAATGCCGCTTCAATTATAATTCTGGTGAAAAACTAAAAAAGCTTTTTAATTATATTTTTTATAAATATAAAGGGTTTTTTTGTAATAACTAAAATGACCGAAATATGAGCATTGTCCTTTTTCGAATATATACTAGTAGGTAATTATACAAAATGTTATAATTCTTTAAAAAATAAAGGTTTTTGAATCAAAACCCTGCCGGGGCAATCGCACTACCCTACGGTTTTTAATAAAAAAAAGGTAGGTTAAGTACCTACCTAGAAAAGCTCTAGCCTTTTATTTGTTTGTACGGTATTAAGGTTAAGAATAGTTCTTAACAGCATAGGTTTATATGTTATCCCTGCTAGGTATGCGTTAGTTTTATTATCCTACACGATAAGTTGGTTATTTTATTACTTAAAAAATGTAATCATAACATATTTGTTTTTTTTTTTTATTAAAAAAATGGCGTTTGCTTAACCAGATAAAAATATTAAAATATAAATAACATAAGAATGAACACAATTTACTGACAACATTAGTCATTGACCAAAATTAAAATCTCATTTTAATGGGAAACAATAACCAAAATTTGCCCAATTTACTATCCCATTCAAGCAAATGAGCCCAACAAATTTAACGGCATTTTAATTTAAAATGTCATCCAAATATATCTTGTTATCGTATAAAAGAGAATAACTCATTGTTTACCCATGTATCATCACGGGTGCCTTACGGCGCGGGACCGCCTAGACGGCCCCAGGGTACCCAGCGGAGGGGTTTTATTCCCACCTCGTCGTAGCCGATGGATTGTTTACCCAAATATGGTAAATGCACTTCTATTGTACAACTATATATAAATAAAGTTGTACAATAGTACCTAATAAAAATAAGATCATCTATTTTTTTTCTTATTCAATTAAAAATAAAACACAATTTAAATATTTTATTAAAATGTATACCTACACAATTAAAAAAATCCCTAATAATAATTTTAAAATCTTACTGAATAGTTAAAGGTAAGAAATACAGTAATAATATTGTACAGGCTGGCTGGTCGTATGTGACTGCATTGAATCAAGGTTTCATTTGTGAAACAATACTTCTATCAAAAAATGTGGTTCACCCAGCCAGAATTTCAGCTTTTCGAGCACTTTAGATCTCAGTCCCTAAGTGTTTTAGGGGACTATTTCTTAACAAAAGTTTGCATCCAAAATATGTTCATCCATTTTAATTTATACTTTTCGAGAAATCTTAAAAACGTGTGTAAAATCGAGTAGACTCGTTTTTACTCAATATCTCATTAATTATCAAGTCATGAACTGAACTTTTTGGATAAAAGTATAGGGACGGAATATGTGACGGGGAATTTTTCATTTTATTTCGAATATAATAGCACCTTGAACGTGTTAACAGCGTAGGGATGGGCAATTGAAAAATTTCATTTCAATGAAATTAAAAATAAGTGAAAAATATGAAAAATTTCAAAACTCCTTGAAAAATTTCAAATCCAGTGAAAAATATTTTTGTTCTATTAAACACCGAATTTTAATGATTTTATGCATGTATTAAAGTTACTTCCATTATTCTGTACTAAGTAAATATGTTTGATATTATGAAAATTCATTATTTAAATTATAATTGGAGTTTATTGCGATATAGAAAAAAAGTTAAGAGTCTTGCTTTTTGGACATACCTTGTTTCCGCTAAAAAAGAAATAGATATTTACCTATATATTTGTTTTTTGTTGGAGCACGACATGTGACTTTGTATCTACCTGGTGTAGATCTGCTCACGATCTACAAAGTCCGTGAATTTAATGAATACTTTGTTCTTAAACAATATTGATTGCTCCCACTATGCCGGCTAAATCATGCGATTACAAAATGGGGGGCGACAATGACGAAATACATCATAGATAATATTATCAATGATGCATAACAATACTTAAACTACTTCGGAAACATGGTTATACTTGAGCAGAACAAAGACAAAACGTCTACTTATCACAAACGTGTTTAGTAGATCTTCTTGAGTAACACCAGGGTAGCAGACATCAGCGTAATCTGAACAGGGAGAAGTAAAGAATTGACTAACAGCTTTGCCTTAAAAGGAATAAGATACTGGGAGCGCTTCAGCGAATGCATACTGGCGAAAATGTGTTTACTGATCAGCAACGTGGTAGTTCCAGGAAAGATCGGAGGACATGTGTAAAGCAAGGTTCTTAGCATGTTGGCAAAAGAGAGGTGGTAAATTATTAAATAATACTGGAGAGATGTCTCCCAAAACCAATCTGCTCAGCATGTGTTTAGAACAAATGATCATGACTTTGCAGGGGTTGACTAGAATACCGAGATTTTGCGAACTTACCCGAATAGCCTCCAAACGCTATTCACATTGGTAATCGCGGCATTTACGTCGCCCATTTCAAGCGACGACAGTTGCTAGTCATCGGCATACAGATGGTAAAAACTGAAGTTTATTACTTGAACCATGGCATTTATGAAAACCGAGAAGAACATATTACACCATCCTGCGGGACACCTGCAGACAAGGAGCACCAATCCCAAAAGACGTCTACCTGTGTCCGCAAAGATAGGTATCGAACCACTGTGCCGCAGTAGGAGAAATATTTAGTGAACAAAGAATAGCAAGGAGGATATCATGATCTACACAGTTAAAGGCGTTTCTAAGTCCAAAAGAACAAGTAGTGTTAATTGTTTTTTCATCTATAGCATAGCGTATGTCGTCAGTAATATTTACAAGAACCGTTTTTATGCTATGAGACAATCGAAAGCTAGACTGCGAGTTCATCAAATCATTTTTGTTTAGAAAATCAGTGAATTGCCTGTGGACAACGTGTTCAAGGACTTTAGATCATGTCTCTGAACCATTCGGACAAGGAACATAATACTTGCATACGGACTTAAGAATGGCAGGAAGAGAAAACGACTGTGTACGACTGGAGTATAGGTGACGTGCCGTAAGGCGTGCGTGCAGTCACTCTACCCAGTAAAGTAATCTGCAACGATTCTGATTTAGACTGAAATTAGGCAATGCTTTATTTACATACTTCTTGTATCTAAATCAGAATCATCGATAAATAACACATTCCAACTCTCTTGTGTTTGGAATTTCGCGGTTAGGATTACGGACATTTAGAGATTTACTTATCATTAAAAATAAATAAACACACAATAAATCAGTACCTACTAAGTAATTTTAAGTGTAATAGTAATCAAACGATGACTCGAGTTTAGAATATGACAGACTTTTTTTAAACCTTTTCACTAGAATAAATCCTTTTTATGTTATTATGTTCCTCGTTGATTATGTATTTTTTGAGTATAATTTTAGAAATATCTAAAATTATATATTTTATTAATTCGATACATTTAACTTTTAATAAATCAGACTATTGTTTTATTAACAATTAGATTATTATATTCATTTTTATAAGAAAAATATTTTTCACACTGAACGTGAAATTTTCAACACCAAATGAAATTTTTCCGAAAAATTTCAATGCTTGAAAAATTTCACGAAATTTACCCATCCCTATAACAGCGTCCACAAAATAATATGTAGTCGCCGTAATCGCAAATTGGACCGCGACGATACTATTTTTTAATATGCCTACATTTTTATGTCAATAATAGATTTTAACAGTGCATTTATTTGCTCGCCAACATTTGGTATTTGAATATAATTTGTACTGAAGTCATGACTGAAACAGCTAGAACCGAGAGGTTAGGGCTCTTTACAAAGTATTTTTTTATTTAATCTCAAAACAATATATAAGAGATAGATAAATTTAAAAACATTGAGAAGTGGAAAGATTTGGGTATTTGCGACTCAATACTAAAAACTTAATTTTTATTATAGGTAGGTAAGAATATTCCGAAATTATAGTAAAATAAGAAATAAATTTAGTTTTTTATTCCAAAAGTACCTAATCCATAAGTAATCAAATGGCTGTCGGGGTAACCTAGTTACAATGTATAGTTCTGTGCCTATGACGTCACATAATTCACCTTTTTAATCATTCAAAGTATCTTAACAACTTAGTCACAAGTATACGTAGTCGTACATACGTACTTTAAAAATATTATAAAAGAATCTGTCAATAAAATATCTAGTTAAATCAAGAATTTTTATTTGTTAAATTGCCGTTTTTTTTTTTTTTTTTAATAAATGTGATTAAATGATAATCTGTGTTTCTGTATCCACACCTCGTCAACCACACGCCCGTCCAGCTCCACCGACACCTGCAACATCCGTCACCCAACTAGTAGTCTATCTAGTCCAGAAGCAGCATCGGGTCCGACAATCAACACAAATGCTGGTTCCATCGATTATGCCAACTTAGGCTGAAGTAATTGTAACGATTAAAGTTTAAAATGGCGTCCAATGTACCAGCTGTCATTCGACTTTCAAAATAAACTGGTTAGACGCCATTTTTAACTTTAATCGTTACAATTACTTTAACAGACACTGGTGCAACTGGGGCTTAGATGCCTATCTACGCTTCGAGGTGTTAAGGTTATAGGATAAAGTAATGTTTGGTTTTAGTCTGTGAGTTTGCCGGCTTAAGTTCAAGAGACTTACAACGATTTCAAGTCGTTACAAAAAGTTCATTTGCCAATAAAAGAGCGACGATAAAGTGGACTCGTAATGCAATATCGTCTTTTGTCGCCGCTTATTTCTTAATTTCATTAATTAGGCGGCATAGCCGGAAGTTATCCATGCTGATAACACCTGTATTCATGGACATGTTTATCATCAGGTCGTACAAAGCGGTTTTGTTAATGCATAAGAACTAAGCCTCGATTCTCTTAAATTAACTTTAAATTGTGTCATAATCTCATTGTAATAATTCTGCTAACCACTCGCCCATAGAAAAATAGTAATCGGGAACTTAGCGTTCTCCATATTCGATTACTGTTTGTCGCACAGTTAAAATAATATTTTTGTCGGTCATTGTATTTATTAATCTTTCTGTTTTTTTTTTCGAAATAAAAATAACTATTATTATAATCCAAAAAAATACTACCTACCATTAATAGAATGATTCTTGCGTACAATTACGAAAATAAAAATAAAAATTGAACTTCCAACGACCAAAGTTGTGATATTGGAAGTACGTTTGTATGGGCGTTAAGTCGACTTTAAGTTAATTTAAGGGAATTGAAACTCTGTTTAAATGTTTTGAAACTGCGACGGGTGCTATACATTATTCCATCGGAATCTAACCCTTAGGTACGAGTAAGTGCACAGGAAATGGATTCGCGAACTCGAACGTCAAAAAACATATAAATGTTTTAGGCTTCGATCAACAATTTGTATTGTTGATCGAAGGTTCTCAGTGATAAAGTTTTTGTTTTTTAAAACATAACACAGAGGTGTAGATTTTACTTACTCGGACCTAATCACAAATTATTTATAAAAAATATGTTAAGTTTTGAAGTGACATCTAACGTAATATTTTTAGTAAAGTAGTTAACGTAATAAATCAAACTTTGTATTTTAAAAATTTGTTCGATTTTTTTTAAATGAGACTAATTAGGACCAGCGGCCACATTCTGTTTCTAATAACGTGATCGTTAGATTGTCAAAATAATAATTTCGGCTATTAGCGCGCTCTCCTACAATCACAGTAGTGTTTAACCTTCGCTGATTGGAGGAGAGAGCGCTAATAACGGAAATCATTATTTTGACAATCTAACGATCACGTTATTAGAAACAAGAATGTAGCCGCTGGTGTAATAATTAATATTAGTTGAAATTTAGACGTTGATTTCCTTTTTAACGTTAATTTTTGAAAAAATACAAAAAGGCTGATTTTACAAAATCCAATAGATTGGCCTCAGAGGTGTGTACTGTGTACCTGCTGCATGTGCATGTGTGTCGCGTTGTACACCTTGAGCCGGCTGTAGCCGTAGTCCTGCGAGCGGGCCGCCGACCACGCCGCGGGGTTGTCTGTCACACAACACAATGTACACAGAGCGAAATGTCACATAGGGAAATAAGTCTATTGTAGATATATGTACTCCGATTTTACACTCAATGGCGGGTCCAGGAGGAGGCATCATTGAAATTTATTTAAAATCAACTAAAAGTGAGGACAAAACAAATATAGTTTACTTTTAAAACCAAATGAGAATATATTTTGTTAATGTTTTTAACTAATAAGGCCCTTCTAAATCCAAAAATCACTGTGTTTCAAGATAAACTATAACTGGTCAAGTTTAGCTACGAAGACGTTTCTGTCTCCTCCCGACCCCGACCCTGCGTGCATCGGCGCGCTAAAACACTACTACCTCACACTCACGTTTGATGTAGTGTCTCTCTTCTCGAATCCGTCCCTGGGTGCACCGGCGCGCTACTTCACTACTATCTCAAACTAACGTTTGAAGCAGTCTCCCTCTTTCCGAGTCCATCCCTGGGTGCACCAGCGCCCTACAACACTACTACCTCACTCACGTTTGAAGTGATCTCTCTCCTTCAGACCCCGTCCCTGGGTGCACCGGCGCGCTACAACACTACTACCTCACACTCACGTTTGAAGTGATCTCTCTTTTCTCCAGACCCCGTCCCTGGGTGCACCGGCGCGCTACAACACTACTACATCACACTCACGTTTGAAGTGATCTCTCTCCTTCAGACCCCGTCCCTGGGTGCACCGGCGCGCTACAACACTACTACCTCACACTCACGTTTGAAGTGATCTCTCTTTCCTCCAGACCCCGTCCCTGGGTGCACCGGCGCGCTACAACACTACTACCTCACACTCACGTTTGAAGTGATCTCTCTTTTCTCCAGACCCCGTCCCTGGGTGCACCGGCGCGTTACAACACTACTACATCACACTCACGTTTGAAGTGATCTCTCTCCTTCAGACCCCGTCCCTGGGTGCACCGGCGCGCTACAACACTACTACCTCACACTCACGTTTGAAGTGATCTCTCTTTCCTCCAGACCCCGTCCCTGGGTGCACCGGCGCGCTACAACACTACTACATCACACTCACGTTTGAAGTGATCTCTCTTTCCTCCAGACCTCGTCCCTGGGTGCACCGGCGCGCTACAACACTACTACCTCACACTCACGTTTGAAGTGATCTCTCTTTTCTCCAGACCCCGTCCCTGGGTGCACCGGCGCGCTACAACACTACTACATCACACTCACGTTTGAAGTGATCTCTCTTTTCTCCAGACCCCGTCCCTGGGTGCACCGGCGCGCTACAACACTACTACCTCACACTCACGTTTGAAGTGATCTCTCTTTTCTCCAGACCCCGTCCCTGGGTGCACCGGCGCGCTACAACACTACTACATCACACTCACGTTTGAAGTGATCTCTCTTTTCTCCAGACCCCGTCCCTGGGTGCACCGGCGCGCTACAACACTACTACCTCACACTCACGTTTGAAGTGATATCTCTTTTCTCCAGACCCCGTCCCTGGGTGCACCGGCGCGCTACAACACTACTACCTCACACTCACGTTTGAAGTGATCTCTCTTTTCTCCAGACCCCGTCCCTGGGTGCACCGGCGCGCTACAACACTACTACATCACACTCACGTTTGAAGTGATCTCTCTCCTTCAGACCCCGTCCCTGGGTGCACCGGCGCGCTACAACACTACTACCTCACACTCACGTTTGAAGTGATCTCTCTTTCCTCCAGACCCCGTCCCTGGGTGCACCGGCGCGCTACAACACTACTACCTCACACTCACGTTTGAAGTGATCTCTCTTTTCTCCAGACCCCGTCCCTGGGTGCACCGGCGCGTTACAACACTACTACATCACACTCACGTTTGAAGTGATCTCTCTCCTTCAGACCCCGTCCCTGGGTGCACCGGCGCGCTACAACACTACTACCTCACACTCACGTTTGAAGTGATCTCTCTTTCCTCCAGACCCCGTCCCTGGGTGCACCGGCGCGCTACAACACTACTACATCACACTCACGTTTGAAGTGATCTCTCTTTCCTCCAGACCCCGTCCCTGGGTGCACCGGCGCGCTACAACACTACTACCTCACACTCACGTTTGAAGTGATCTCTCTTTCCTCCAGACCCCGTCCCTGGGTGCACCGGCGCGCTACAACACTACTACCTCACTCACGTTTGAAGATATCTCTCTTTCCTCCAGACCCCGTCCCTGGGTGCACCGGCGCGCTACAACACTACTACATCACACTCACGTTTGAAGTGATCTCTCTCCTTCAGACCCCGTCCCTGGGTGCACCGGCGCGCTACAACACTACTACCTCACACTCACGTTTGAAGTGATCTCTCTTTCCTCCAGACCCCGTCCCTGGGTGCACCGGCGCGCTACAACACTACTACCTCACACTCACGTTTGAAGTGATCTCTCTTTTCTCCAGACCCCGTCCCTGGGTGCACCGGCGCGCTACAACACTACTACATCACACTCACGTTTGAAGTGATCTCTCTCCTTCAGACCCCGTCCCTGGGTGCACCGGCACGCTGTAACACTACTACCTCACACTCACGTTTGAAGTGATCTCTCTCCTTCAGACCCCGTCCCTGGGTGCACCGGCGCGCTACAACACTACTACCTCACACTCACGTTTGAAGTGATCTCTCTTTTCTCCAGACCCCGTCCCTGGGTGCACCGGCGCGCTACAACACTACTACATCACACTCACGTTTGAAGTGATCTCTCTCCTTCAGACCCCGTCCCTGGGTGCACCGGCACGCTGTAACACTACTACCTCACACTCACGTTTGAAGTGATCTCTCTCCTTCAGACCCCGTCCCTGGGTGCACCGGCGCGCTACAACACTACTACCTCACACTCACGTTTGAAGTGATCTCTCTTTCCTCCAGACCCCGTCCCTGGGTGCACCGGCGCGCTACAACACTACTACCTCACACTCACGTTTGAAGTGATCTCTCTTTTCTCCAGACCCCGTCCCTGGGTGCACCGGCGCGCTACAACACTACTACATCACACTCACGTTTGAAGTGATCTCTCTCCTTCAGACCCCGTCCCTGGGTGCACCGGCACGCTGTAACACTACTACCTCACACTCACGTTTGAAGTGATCTCTCTCCTTCAGACCCCGTCCCTGGGTGCACCGGCGCGCTACAACACTACTACCTCACACTCACGTTTGAAGTGATCTCTCTTTCCTCCAGACCCCGTCCCTGGGTGCACCGGCGCGCTACAACACTACTACCTCACACTCACGTTTGAAGTGATCTCTCTTTTCTCCAGACCCCGTCCCTGGGTGCACCGGCGCGCTACAACACTACTACATCACACTCACGTTTGAAGTGATCTCTCTCCTTCAGACCCCGTCCCTGGGTGCACCGGCACGCTGCAACACTACTACCTCACACTCACGTTTGAAGTGATCTCTCTTTTCTCCAGACCCCGTCCCTGGGTGCACCGGCGCGCTACAACACTACTACATCACACTCACGTTTGAAGTGATCTCTCTCCTTCAGACCCCGTCCCTGGGTGCACCGGCACGCTGTAACACTACTACCTCACACTCACGTTTGAAGTGATCTCTCTTTTCTCCAGACCCCGTCCCTGGGTGCACCGGCGCGCTACAACACTACTACATCACACTCACGTTTGAAGTGATCTCTCTTTCCTCCAGACCCCGTCCCTGGGTGCACCGGCGCGCTACAACACTACTACCTCACACTCACGTTTGAAGTGATCTCTCTTTTCTCCAGACCCCGTCCCTGGGTGCACCGGCGCGCTACAACACTACTACATCACACTCACGTTTGAAGTGATCTCTCTCCTTCAGACCCCGTCCCTGGGTGCACCGGCACGCTGTAACACTACTACCTCACACTCACGTTTGAAGTGATCTCTCTTTTCTCCAGACCCCGTCCCTGGGTGCACCGGCGCGCTACAACACTACTACATCACACTCACGTTTGAAGTGATCTCTCTCCTTCAGACCCCGTCCCTGGGTGCACCGGCACGCTGTAACACTACTACCTCACACTCACGTTTGAAGTGATCTCTCTTTTCTCCAGACCCCGTCCCTGGGTGCACCGGCGCGCTACAACACTACTACATCACACTCACGTTTGAAGTGATCTCTCTCCTTCAGACCCCGTCCCTGGGTGCACCGGCACGCTGTAACACTACTACCTCACACTCACGTTTGAAGTGATCTCTCTCCTCCCGACAGCCGGCGGACCCCGTCACCACGTGCACCGGCGCGCTACAACATATTACTACCTGAGGCTTTTCTTTCAAACACGAGCGATATTAGAAGTAAAATTTAATATGAGTTCTATTCCGATAGTCATCTGATAGTTTGTATGAGGTTGGCTAAAAGAATTCACCATCACGCCATCTTGAAAACACGAATCCAAACATGTTTTATGTATGGTAATTTCAACTCTATGGTAATAAACTGATAGTTTTATTTTAAAAATAAAATAGTAACTTGGGGAATTTTCCGTTAAACGTTAACATCTTGTCCCTGTGTAGGTATGCCACATTTTCAGGCAATAGGTATCAAAGTTTATAGCTAGCTGTGAAACTTTGATATAAAATGTAGCTTGCTAGCGTCAACAAATATCGATGGTATTTCAACAAAAAACTATGGCCTCAAAAACAGAAAGTTAGATTTATACTTTAGAAATTGAACTGTCAGTCTATTATCATAGAGTTGAAATTTCCATTCTTTAGTCATGTTATTCATGTATTCAAGATGGCGGCATTTATATAGCCAAACTATATGATCATCGGAATAGGACTGATGGGTATCCCTTTATGTTATTTTAACTTAAGAAATAAACGCCAAAGATCCCTAATATCCTAATAATCCCCTGGGATGAGATTTTTAAATATCAGCGGATGAGTAAATATTTTATTTATTGACTAAAACTTCCACATCATAAATTACATATTTTAAATAATAAATATTAATGCAGAATTAAATGCCATAATGAGATTTTATTTATGTTGTTAATTAGTTTAAACATCTAGGAAAAGCTTGTGAGTGAAATCAAAATGTAAATGTGTATTGAAATCACTGAAATGTCAAAATTGTCATCGAATTATAAAGTTCGTATTTTTGAATCTCATCGGGTAACTAAAATATCATACCTATGATATCAATACGAGGGCCTCCAATAGTCACTGTCGACAGCTGCTTGTTTGTTATGAGACACAACGGCAAACAATATTTTCTTCGTTTAACGAAACGCAAGAAGCTCTTTTCTATGACAAAAAATGCCGCTAGTAAGTTAGTACCGCGCATGACTTTAAAAATTACGACTTTCATAAAATAGTGGTGTCCTTGTTACATACATACATATCATCACGGGTGCCTTACGGCGCCCGAGACCGCCTAGACGACCCCAGGGTACCCAGCGGAGGGATTTTAATCCCACCTCGTCGTACCCAATAGTACGAGTGGCTAGCACGTCGCGATGTTTTGAATAGACTCAATAACCCATCTATAAACAGCTTCACAAGTTGGTATAGTGAAACCGGGACCGACAGCTTAACGTGCCCTCCGAGGCACTACAGTGGTGTTGTCAAACAAATGTCCTTGTTGGTGATTTTTTGTCAAATATTATAAATGGTGGCAATTGTAGCGTCAGCAACA
Source organism: Monopis laevigella (assembly GCA_947458855.1). NCBI lineage: Eukaryota > Metazoa > Arthropoda > Insecta > Lepidoptera > Tineidae > Monopis > Monopis laevigella. Next base: position 27,341,763 of record OX381584.1, on the reverse strand, counting down.
CAAACATAATATTTTTAACCCTATATCCGTTTAGTTGAATAATAAATATATTTATTTGCACAAAAGGGACCACAATAATAGATCTCTACAGTACACATGGGTAAATTGAATGATTTTTAAACTGAGAGAAACTGCATTCAGGTGACCACACTCTGACGACCCAACTAGGCAGGAGCCTGTCTCTCGGCCAAAAGTTGCGCGTTGAAAATGTTTATTTATCTTTTATATACCTTTAATAAAATGTACAAATGTATATAATATAAAACTAACTATATTATTCAATTCCTAATAAATATTATCTATTAGTTTTAATTTCTAGAATAGTGTGTGTGGGTGTGACTGTGTGTGTGGGTGTGACTGTGTGTGTGTTTGGGTTTGTAAAAATAAAAACAATTTATAATAGATATCACATTTATTATTAGAATAAAGTTAACACAAAAACATCACAAAATAGAGAACTGTTGATTACATGTTGTGAGGAAAACGTTAATCATTGACAGTATCATTTACTCGGTGTTTTTCTTTTTGGTACAAATAACTAAGCTTTAAGATTACTTACAAAACCTATTTTTAAAATAAAAAATCTTCCGACGCGCCGGCGCGGTTATTGAACAGCTGTCCGTTTTTAATTTACAAAAACTAAATTTTAGCATTTTTTAAATGAAGGTATCTTTTAGGCACCGCAGCGCTGGTGAGATATACAATAACATTCTACTGGTCAAAACGTTTCATCATACCTAAACATTTTGGTAGAAAGACACTAAAAATAATAATTTGTCTTTCATTGTTTTCACTATAAAACAATATATAAAAGGTTTACCTATATAAAAAGCCCAGTCTCATATATAACCCCTAACTAGATATTATGCCAAATATTGATAATAGAGAATGAGGTGCAACAGTTTGGTATCCGGCTCCCCGACACATTACAGGTCATAGGCTCCCCGACACATTACAGGTCATAGGCTCCCCGACACATTACAGGTCATAGGCTCCCCGACACATTACAGGTCATAGGCTCCCCGACACATTACAGGTCATAGGCTTGGTGCGTGTCCTTAACTATCCAGAAGTCGTCCACCACTTTCCCCATTTGCGTTACCGATATCTGAAACAAATAGCCGTTAAAATGTAAATGCCAATATAATTGTATCTAAGTCATTTTCCAAACAACATACAAATCTATTTTGTAAACTAAAATAATAGAATTAAATAAAACAAATGTACACAAACGTAACCTATACCTATATTCATGGCGATCTTAAAAGGTTGTAATTTGGGCTGATATGTGATCCCCTGAGCAAATCAAAAAACATTTCCGAAGGAACCATGCGCCGTAAATAATAAAAAAAGCTTCCCCAAACAAACGAATATTATACAAATTACACATATTGGTCTGGTCATAAACTAGCTCTAGGCTTGTACTATGTGTACCAGAAGCAACGATATTATACATATTATATTTTTTATAAACACCCAGACCATGACAAACTGTAAAGAAAAAACGTAAGTATTAATATTTTTTGCCATGGGTGGGAATCGAACCCACGACCTCCGGATACAACGCCAAAGGCGCAACCACTAGTCTACGGAGGCTGTCAAATAATGTTGAAAAAACCAAAATAACAATATTAGCCTAAACTACAATCTTTCAGCATATAATACGACAGCCTCCGTAGACTAGTGGTTGCGCCTTTGGCGTTAAATCCGGAGGTCGTGGGTTCGATTCCCACTCATGGCAAATTAATATTAGTACGTTTTTCTGTACAGTTTGTCATGGTCTGGGTGTTTATAAAAATATAATATGTATAATATCGTTGCTTCTGGTACACATAGTACAAGCCTAGAGCTTAGTTTGTGACCAGAGCAATTTGTGTAAATTGTCCTACATATTATTATTATTATAATACCATGGACTTGTGCTGGCAAGAAGCGCTGCACAGTTGTTACAAGATTCATGGAGACCGGAGATACATAAGACAGGGATTCACACACTAATAGTTTATAAACTGCACATCTGCCGGAATCTGTTGCTCGGCGACACTTTACAAACGCAAGCTTAGTATGCATTCGCAATGGACGTCGCGTTCTCCTTACAAATTGAGCTTTCGCACTTCCAGTAACACTCGAATGTTTGTCGCGGAATTGAAATAATATTTTTTGTCGGTCATTGTAGGTATTTATTAATCTTTCTAAAAATATAATATTAAACAGACCTTTAGTATTATTAATAATCCAAAAGTGATTGTTACGACAAAAAGATAATTACTTACAATTACCAACATAAAAATAACAATTCAATTTCGAATAACATCAAAGATATTTTTTTATTATTAAAAAATAAATAGCCATCACCAAAATATTAATTAATACAATATCTGATAAAAATGTTACTTTAATTTCGCCATAAACAATAGTCGAGTATTACTGGAAGTGCGAAAGCCCTTTTTGTATGGAGAACGCAGACTTCGCGATTGCGAATGCAGTGTCCTTAAGGAACCAGGAAAAGGTTTCGCGATCTCGAACGTCTAAAACGTTAATGTTGTTCCAGTGAAATCATTTTTTTTTTTAATAAAAAAGAATGTAGAGGTTTAAATGTTACTTATTCGATCCTAATTAGATAGTCTTTTTATGAAATCTACTAAATTTGAAAAAACACCTAAAGATTGATTTATGATTCTAAAAATATTACTTTAATTATACGTACATACATATATATCACGGGTGCCTTACGGCGCCCGAGACCGCCTAGACGGCCCCAGGGTACCCCGCGAAGGGGTTTTAATCCCACCTCGTCGTAGCCGATGCTATGAGTCTACACCGAACAAGTGGCTAGCTCGTTACGATGTTTTGAATAGACTCAATAACCCATCTCTATAAACAGTTTCACAAGTTGGTAGTGAAACCGGGACCGACAGCTTAACGTGCTCTCCGAAGCACTGTAGTGGTGTTGTCAAACAAACGTACATAATTTTTTTAATTAAAAACTCATTGGAACACACCGGTGTTTGAACATTCGAACCAGGAACCTAAGTGTTTTAACTCCAAGGTCTAACCAACTCGGCCACCACTAATTGTATAAAGTAATTATGTAATTAGGATCGAGTAAATAAAATCTACACCTCCAGGTTAACTATATTATCACTGAAAACAACATTTAGGTGTATTTTGAGGTTCGAGTTGTGCACTTATAGCTGCGTGTGAGTGGTGCGTACCTGCTGCATGTGCAGGTGCGAGCGGTTGTGCGCCGTCAGCCGCGAGTAGCCGTAGTCGTACACGCGCGCCGCCGACCACGCCGCCACGGGGCCTGCGGGCGACACGGCGTATGTAAGGGTCCATGTATAAATAATATGTACTCATCTCATATAACTATCATAACATGTATTGTGTTTCATAACAATACATTTTGTTCATATGGTAATGTTTTAGTAATGTGTACTGTCAGTTACAATAATGTGTTTTTATAAATAAATCACAAGTTATTGCTCTAATTTGGAGTGGACGAATCCAAATGGGGTACCCGTGAATGGGACCTTAAAATGGCCCCCTGTCTGTAGAAATATCTCGATATCTATTGGTCCGACTGTTTAGTTAACGACATATATAAGAAGGTCTAAGTATAGAGTAATAAATCAAAGAATAAGAGGGGGCGGAAGTAGAGTAATAAATAATAAAGAGAGTCGAAAATAAATAAAAATAATAAGTAGTAGGTGACCAAATAGAAAGCTGCCCATATGAATTTAATGTCTATTCTCTGTTAAATGTAGCTTGATCGATGGCAGAAGCTACTTTGTTTAAAAAGACAATATCTTCTTTTTTTTATAGGAAAAAAAGAACTATATCGAAATTTTTTAACAAAATACTTGTCATCATTTTCGGACTCACTATCGCTGGAAGAGTCTCCTATATTATTTATCAATTCGTTGTCTCTAAAATTGTCGAAGTTAATAGGTCGATCTTTGCTATATATTTTAATCGATTCGCTGGATTACGTCCGACCTACCAGTTTCAAATCGCTCGAATCTTCAAATTGCAAAAGAATCGAATCGCTGTTCTGTTATATTTTCATTACAACATAGCATGCGTAACGCCATCCGCATTAATGAATCAAAAACATTTGTAAAAAATTTGTTGTTTTTTTTCATGTTATCAAAGATCAATCGATATTTAGTAGATTATAGAAAGCGTCACATGAAGCATACATGTCATAATAGCTGTCATTGATCAAGCTACATTTTACGGAGTATAGTAAACAAACTGTCTGCAGGGCGCAAACACTCGTCGCCATGTTCATATAACACTAGCTTTTGTAGTCGGTAATCTCCTATCAGGGTGTGGCTACGAAACGGGCAGTTAACAATAAAGCAGCAAGTATATTAAAATACTCGTAATACAAATTCGTCTTTATCGCCAACCATTTCGAGGCCGCATCATTTATCCCTCATAGTGATCAATGTAGTTCAATAACAATGTATTGATCAGGGCCATTCATGGACTTGTATGGAAGGTAGATGCAAGCCACATGCTGTGCTATAGCGTGGTTAAGACAAGTATACTGACCGTTGAAGGGAGAGAGCTCCTCCTTGCAGCCGGCTGACCCGGTGACCACGTGCACGGGCGCTCTGCAACACAACCACGTCACCACCGCGTCACCACTCGCGGCACCACCAGGTGGTTACGTAGCGTGCGTTCAGTTAGCTACTCATAAAATGGCACTCTACTGCGCGGTTAATAACAAATATCAAGCTAAAGAAAAATAAACGATGTTATTTTGGTGATGAATAGCAATCTAACCAAACGCACTCTTTAATCATATCTTCATATTATTATATATCTGTAAAGATTTAAAAGATATTAATAATTTGAGTTTGAACTACAGACCAATGCGAAAGCAATAAATTAATAATATTCATTTACCTGCCAAATAAATTGCGTTGACCGCTGTCACCGCCACCATAAAGCCTACACCCGCGAAGCAGCGATTATTACGCAAGGGGTTACGTTTAAACGGCCTCGGGGTACCCAGTGGAGGGATTAACTTGTTGAATTAAATGTTAATGAGTGAATAATCCGCCGATCGCTATACACTAAACTACGGACGCTCATGAGACGTGAGCAGATAATCTACAGTTACATACTACAGTTCGTTTCAAGTAAAAAATACGGAATGAATAACATCCGTAATTTGATCTGTTTTATATGGAAACAACGAACCATTTTCTTTACCGTAGATTATAGGAATCCGCCTTTAATCACTATTGTTAAGTAGATAAGTAGAGACTTGTCTGTCAATATGAAACAGTTCGGCAATTTATGCTTGCAACAACATTTTGAGTGAATTAGAAAACTGTTTGATATTGCGCTACAGGGATAGTGTAGTGCATACGAAATGCATCCAAGTCCGCATCCTGGTGAATATCTGTGTGGCCATCGCATTGTTTTATTAGTCGCACGCGGGACTGTCAAAAATGAATCCCTTATTATAACCATCCGTTATGATGTGCAGACTAATATGGTCGTCCTTATGCAGGGTGAATTTTACAAGTGAGCCCGTTAAGGCCAAATCATGAACTACAAGGAATAGCAAAAACTGCTCCGCGGAGTCTCGGGGCCGATTTTGATAAAAACTAAAACTGCATCAGATTTTTTTAAAAATTATTCTCCTAGCCGGGAATGGAACGAGTTGATTTTTGAAAAAAAAGACTTGCTGTATTATTGCACCAGTTGATAGAGGAAAGTAACTACAAACGGAAAACTAAAGGCAAATCTTTAAGGTTTTTGCATCAGTATGTTTTTAATATGGATTTTGAAGAGCGTTATTTCAAACAATTTGATTAGTTGGTATTTTTTATTATAAATAAAACAGGTGTTTTTTTTTTAGAAAATCATGCGGTTAAATTCCAGGCTAAGAGATATATTTTTTTTTAATTCTAATGATGCAGTTTTAGTTTTTATCAAAATCGGCCCCGAGACCGCGGAGGGAAAGGATTTTTTGCTATTCCTTAAAATATTTCCTTCATTAAAATATTTTTGGCAACATTAATATTTTTTAAACTTATCAATGCGTGTGAAGCCGCGGTTAAAAGCCAGTATATATGTGTATTGTGTAGTGTCTCACCCGGGGTTGACGTAAGGCTGGTGGTAGGAGCCGTTGTAGACGCGGCGGTCGTAGAGCGGCCACGTGCGCTCGTACGAGTGCTCGTGCGCCCACACCACCAGGTCCACGCCGAATTCCCGCAGGTACGGCTCCAGACCTGCGCACCCCATACTCTCACCACCACGCACACACAAAGCCGAACTCCCGCAGGTACGGCTCCAGACCTGCGCACCCCATACTCTCACCACCACGCACATACAAAGCCGAACTCCCGCAGGTACGGCTCCAGACCTGCGCACCCCATACTCTCACCACCACGCACACACACAGCCGGAAGCCGAACTCCCGCAGGTACGGCTTCAGACCTGCGCACCCCATGCTCTCACCACCACGCACACACACAGCCGGAAGCCGAACTCCCGCAGGTACGGCTCCAGACCTGCGCACCCCATACTCTCACCACCACGCACACACAAAGCCGAACTCCCGCAGGTACGGCTCCAGACCTGCGCACCCCATACTCTCACCACCACGCACACACACAGCCGGAAGCCGAACTCCCGCAGGTACGGCTTCAGACCTGCGCACCCCATGCTCTCACCACCACGCACACACACAGCCGGAAGCCGAACTCCCGCAGGTACGGCTCCAGACCTGCGCACCCCATGCTCTCACCACCACGCACACACACAGCCGGAAGCCGAACTCCCGCAGGTACGGCTCCGGACCTGCGCACCCCATATTCTCACCACCACGCACACACACAGCCGTATGCCGAACTCCCGCAGGTACGGCTCCAGACCTGCGCACCCCATACTCTCACCACCACGCACACACACAGCCGGAAGCCGAACTCCCGCAGGTACGGCTTCAGACCTGCGCACCCCATGCTCTCACCACCACGCACACACACAGCCGGAAGCCGAACTCCCGCAGGTACGGCTTCAGACCTGCGCACCCCATGCTCTCACCACCACGCACACACACAGCCGGAAGCCGAACTCCCGCAGGTACGGCTCCAGACCTGCGCACCCCATGCTCTCACCACCACGCACACACACAGCCGGAAGCCGAACTCCCGCAGGTACGGCTCCGGACCTGCGCACCCCATATTCTCACCACCACGCACACACACAGCCGTATGCCGAACTCCCGCAGGTACGGCTCCAGACCTGCGCACCCCATATTCTCACCACCACGCACACACACAGCCGGAAGCCGAACTCCCGCAGGTACGGCTCCAGACCTGCGCACCCCATACTCTCACCACCACGCACACACACACAGCTGGAAGCCAAGTGACTTTGTCATGCTTCGGTATTAGTCTGTGGGTTTTTCTGTATCCTCTCCAAAATCGTACCTTAAATGTCTGGTTTGTGTATTTTGTCTTATTTTATAATTAATTAATGTTTAACTAAGAGACTAATTTAACACCAGTCACTATAATATTTTTTACACTCTTTATGGCTGATTTTCCAATCGTCAAATAAAGTTGTTCAACATATAAAATGTATGGAGAATGATAAATGTTGTTCATACAAGTTAACTGTCGAATACTAACTGTTAAATCGTCTTTAACTGACGATTGAAAAATCTGCCGTTAGTGTTAGTGTCTTTTTCATAAAGACACTGAGAAGCCATACAAATAGGGAATGAATTAGTCTGTGGGACACCGCTTTTCAGGAGACTACTGCATCAACTATTTATCGACACGGTAGTCTCCTTTATTTATTTCATAACCGCATTATTTAGCCGAGATAGTTGGAGCGATCAATATCGTTAAACAATATAATGATCATCTCCATTCATGACTGTGACTAGAGGTCGTGGGAATACATGTATCAAATGCAAAGTTTGTCTGTTTCCGCACTTATACCAATATCACAATAATTATATAAAGGGTGTCCAGCGGGAATTTTTCAACTTTAAACGGCAATTATCGAAGTAATAGCGGGGTGAGGTGGGCGGTAGGGGTACCATTGAAAGCGCGGTACTTGCGGATTTGTTAGTAGTCATGAGTCACTGGACGGGAGCGCACCGCTCGTTCGCGGTTGAGCAATATCTAAAGAATGGTGAATCGTTGGTTCGCGCGCGTCGAACGTTTTGGACTCATTTTAATATTTGGCGTTTAAGTGATGGGCCGAGCACGCAACTTATCTGGTCGTGGGTACAAAGATTTAGGCAGCCTTCAGGACCATCAACATCAGCAGCAACGCCCGAACGTGTGTCTGAAGTTCGACATGAAATCATTAGAAATCCACGCAAGTCGATTAGGAAATTGCAGCCACCACAGGAATCAAAAAGACGATGATAGACGAATTTCTGCTACCGCAATTGCAGCTGTATTCAGGTTACAACAATAGGACACAATTTCAGCAAGACGGTGCCACTCCGCATACAGCTAGGGTGTCGATAGAAAAGTTAAGAACAATTTTTCCAAATAAACTGATCAGCAAGTACGGAGACATCTCATTGCCACCCAGGTCACCCGACCTTCCTGCGATTTTTTTTTATGGGGTTACCTTAAATCGAAGGTTATTGAGAACAATCCCCGAACAATTCAAGCCCTGCAGGCCAATATTCGCCGTGAAGTTCAAAGCATTACTCCAGAGCTTTGCCGTCGCGTAATTGCAAATGTAAGGGTCCGACTACAGGAGTGCGTACAAAAAAACGGTCATCATTTAAATGATATAGTGTTTAAGAAATGAAATCCGCATTAATGTTGTACATTTTGTTTTAATAAAAATAAGTAAAATCTATGTAGTTTTTTTTATATGAAATTTTAAAGTTGAAAAATTCCCGCTGGACACCCTTTATATGTTCTCTGCCAGCTTACACACTTCTGACAAACTTTATATTGTTACCTTAGGTATCACATTCTTGAACATTATTAAACAAACTTTGAAGAGTTTTGGCACCTTATAACCTCACCAACTTGCCAATATATACTTTGTAATAATTGGTATTTGTTCCGGTCAACTTATCTTCTTATTATCATATTGGTTTTGGGGCTGACATTAGTCAGACACCTGGACCCTGTGGGATCTTTGTGTGCTCCCCATTCCTATTCACCTCACATCTCAGACTTGCTCTCAAATAGCTTTCCAGTTCCGGATAAGCCTGTCCCAGATGTTACATCCTCTGCATGGTCCTTGCATCGCAGTCACACAGCAGGTGCTGCATTAACTCTTGCTCCCTATCACAGAATCTGCATCCAGGTTCATCTCTTAATCCTATAGTATGATGTTCATTTGTTGCGCATTAGCGTTCTATTAAATTTCTATATGCTGTCCAGGCCTATTACCAATTGTTAGGCCTTGCTGAGTTAGTCACTATGTTGTATGTTCGAGTTCCCATGGTTTACGGCTTGTGGCTAGAGGAATGTGTGAAGTAGACTCACCATACATGTTGAGGATGGGCAGCCCTACCCTGGTGTACTCCAGGCTGCAGTCGATGTCGTCGGAGTTGCTGCAGTACATGGGTCGGTGCCCATACAACACTATCCACGGCCGCTTCTCTCTGCAACCAAACATATCACAGTTACCACAACTGGGTATCATCAATACAATTTATCTAATTAATAAAGTATGTAATTAAAATAACTTTTAATAAGTATATTAAAAAAAAACAAATTGTGAATGATTTTTTGTTTTAAAATTCTTAGTACTGTAACCTGTGTCCATAAACTGTTGATTCTTATAACAGGGCAGGGAATAATTAGTGACCTGTTGTGTGGTAGGTTGGCGTTCTGCAGATCGCGCCGTAGCCAGTCGTATTGGTTGGCCACCATGTGCCAGCCGTAGTTGAGGAAGTAGTAGAACTCCGTGGAGATGGAGACGAAGTGCACGGGGCCCAGGTCCCAGCTGTACATCATGCTGTCGGCCGCGCCCGGCATGGAGAACCGGGCGCGGTAGTTACTGAAGTTGCTGCGGGAACACAAACTATATTGCCCTGGTCACAAACAAGGCTCTAGGCCATGTGTACCAGAATCACCCAGTAAATGGCAAACTGTACACAAAATGTACTAATATTGTTTTACCGTATAGTTTTTTTAGGTACTAACTATAGAAGCCTAGAGTTCATATAGTTAGTATATATTTATATATATCATCACGGGTGCCTTACGGCGCCCGAGACCGCCTAGACGGCCCCAGGGTACCCAGCGGAGGGGTTTTAATCCCACCTCGTTGTAGCTGATGGCATGAGTCTACATCGAACAAGTGGCTAGCTCGTCGCAATGTTTTGCGTAATAGCAATAGACTCAATAACCCATCTATAAACAGTTTCACAAATTGGTATAGTTAAACCGGGACCGACAGCTTAACGTGCTCTCCGAGGCACTATAGTGGTGTTGTCAAACAAATGTACATATTTTTTTAAATTAAAAACTCATTGGTACACACCGGGATTCGAACCAGGGACCTAAGCGTTTTTAAGTCCAAGGTCTAACTAACTAGGCCACCACGTATATTATACATATAGTTAGTGAGCGGGCAATATCACAATCATCAAAAACATTTCAGCATGTAGGTATATAATTTACTTATAATCTATAAACTAAGATCCATATATGTTTGAACCCTGTCACTTGACCAATAAGTTAGCACCTAAACAAGTATGAAGGTATGTATATTTAATTGTCCAACGGCTCGCCCGGCAGACTGACCGGCGACCCTGAAAATCTAACCGAGAGATTTTCAGCTGATAGTTTTATTACTTGAGGATACAATGGCTTAGGCCGGGGGTGTTAGCGAGACGGAAAGGGGTTGCGTACTACTTCTCCTCGTGGTTGCCGGGACAGGTCATGTAAGGCACGTAGGCGGCCACGGGCTGGATCTGGCGCATGAACTGGTCGCCCGTGCGCGCGCCGCGGTCGTGCATGTCGTACGCGAAGTCCCCCACGTGGATGATCGCGTCGTACAGACCCTGCTGAGCCTCTTCTTGCAGGTACGGCATCGACTGGATCGGCACAACAAATCTACTCATCACTTTATTCAAGAAAAAATAAAACTAAAATAAATCTATTAAATAAAAACTTAACTAATAAGGGTAGGAAGTAAAATAAGATGGGTTAGAAAAGTAGCTACCCATGACGCTAGCGGCGTTTCCGCGCTGAATCTCTCTACAAAAAAGTGGTGAGTCAGTTTGTTGCTATATTTGTTATAGGAACGAAATTTTCATTGCAAAGATCAAATATTTCCTTTTGTAAGTAATACGTTAATGTTGTAGATGGCTTTTAGTAGTAAGTACTTGAATATCTCCGCCTATCTATCTACTAATTCAATTGTATCATGTTAATTCAATTGCAGAATGGAATTTTTGAAGGCTCTAATTGTTTCTAAACTACCTGGTGGTTGACTGGTAGATAATGATTACTGCCATGCTGAATTATTATTGGAGCCACATTCTCCCGGAATGGCTATATCTATCCATCACTTAAATGGGAATGAGACTAGAATTCAAATTGAAACGAATTCAATAGGTAATTTGAAATACGAGTACATTGCACAACTTCATCTATCAAAACAAAATTTATCCATTTATTTATTATATAATTTAATTTTAAAATATTTTATAATTTATACAAATTATGTAGGTACATATTCCGTGAATAACCAATGATTTAATAATATATATAAATAGGGGCTCTTTATCTCATTTCCATGATGGATATACTTACACTTTCACCTAAATCTATCTACACTAAAATACAAAATTAAAAATTTATATCAAATAAATAAACCATTAGTTTTAAATCCGTGTCAGTTTTAGGTATACACAGACCACTTACGTGTGCATTTTCAGTCCCCATGTCCCCGTAGAGAGCCACTCGCACCACCCAGCGGTCCCCGGCCGGCGGGGTCTTGAAGAAGAACTGCTCCGACCAACCATATGACGACCCCACATGATACACTAAGGCAGGAATAACAATGTTCTCATAAGGTGGCTTCATCATTGATTGTGTGTGCACGGATAAGGCGTTGACCTCAGTGGCGGATCCAAGGGGGGCCAGGGGGCCATCCCCCCAGAAATGAAGTCCTGGATCCGCCCCTGGTGGACCTCCATCCACCTTCAATCTGAATATCTTTAAGACAAAGGTACTTAGAGCGAGCGTGTCAAGTTCACTTCACCGAGACAGCACGCTCTCTCATTAGACAAGATGCGGTCCAATGCAGACTGTCAGTAAAGAAAACTACCCAACTACCCCCTTAACTTACAAAGATCTAGGGTAACATGCTTCGTTTATGTATGTCCGTGTTTACGTTTATGTATGTGCGTGTTTACGTTTATGTATGTCCGTGTTTACGTTTATGTATGTTCGGGTTTACGTTTATGTATGTGCGTGTTTACGTTTATGTATGTGTGTGTTTACGTTTATGTATGTCCGTGTTTACGTTTATGTATGTGCGTGTTTACGTTTATGTATGTCCGTGTTTACGTTTATGTATGTTCGTGTTTACGGTTTTCAGATGCATCGATGTTATGTCAATGTGGTAGTGTTTTGATCAAGTTATAAATAGGTTAGGAAGGCTTGAACCAAAATATAATTATACACAGGTGGTGACCATACCAACCAGAACTGTTGTTCATGACTGTAGGTACAGTTCGCTCACATAGGTACTGTAGTTGTCCTTAAGGGATAGTTCGCAGTAGTTCCATTGCGTTGTTCCATGATGGAACTAGTCCGATTTATTTTTCGCACTAGTTCCAATTCTTGAGAGTACCTAATGGTAATAATGGAACTACTGCGAATAATAAAATAATTAATAATTCGCACTAGTTCCATGATGGTAATATTAGTTTTATTTATGCAATAGTTTCATTTCTATACCAAAATGTTGCTGTCAATAATACATTTAAGTTCGTCAGTGGTAATGACGAATATGCTTTTAAAACAAATATTGTGTTAGTCTCCATAAGGTTCCATATTATTATGAAAACTTAAAAATAATATATATATATAAATTTTGATGGATTTTATTGTCTTAGCTATTTGCCCATTAAATCCTATTGACAACGAGCATGATCTTAATATTTTTGAAATTGGTAGCAAAATGTATGTACGAGAATCAGCAGGGTAACCACCGATTCCGATACCGTGAGATCTCGTTCGAGTTGAGATCGAGAACGGTGTTTTTGGAACTACGAAATGTGAAACACCGTTGTTTGAATTGACCACTGCATAACTAGTTCGAGTACCGAATTAATTACAAAAAATAATAATAATAATTAACTTTGGAAATATCATTTGTATGAAATGACGTCATTTTTTATCTCAACTCGAACGAGAACTAACGGTAGCGGAGTCGGTGGTTTCCCCCCAGTTGTATCTACAATTATACTCGTAATGTTGTAGTGTACCGCGGCCTGGTTTGTCGTTGAGATGGGTGTAGAGTATTTGTGAAAGCATTTCAATTGTTTTTTTTTTATAATATACAAATACAATAAAAAATTGGGTTCGGAATATGCTTACAGAAAGATCAATAAAAACAATAAACAACAAACCAATTATTCTAATTCTGATATCTATACATTGAATATATATTATTATTTGTATTAGTTTTTTTTTTTATATTAAGCACCCGACTCATCTTTGTACACAATCTTAAAGGTTAGTTGGTAGATAATGCCTAAGGCATTAAGTTCGCCTTTGTACATAACTTTTGTTTACTGTGCAATAAAGTGTTTAAATAAAAAATTCTGCGACAAACAGTAATCGGGTATTACTGGACGTGCGAAAGCTCATTTTGTATGGAGTTGGCGATTACGAATACAGTGTCCGTAACAATAGGTTACTGCTCTATAATTACGAATACAGTGTCCGTAACAATAGGTTACTGCTCTATAATTACGAATACAGTGTCCGTAACAATAGGTTACTGCTCTATAATTACGAATACAGTGTCCGTAACAATAGGTTACTGCTCTATAATTACGAATACAGTGTCCGTAACAATAGGTTACTGCTCTATAATTAAAAATAAAATAAACATATTTGTAGAAAACAATACAATCACTGTCACCCAGAAGGTCGGCGCGGCGGTGACCCTCGGTCCGCATTCAAAACAAATGTGATTACATATTCAACACTAAATAGGTACCTAGCAATAGATAGCAATTGTTTGTATAACATATTATGGTATTTGATATCAAATAATATTATTGTAACAATAATGAAATGACAATCATTTATTTAAAAATATATTCCAGTACAGAACAACTTCATACCTACTACGTTAGGTATAACTCACCTTTTCTAAATCATTATAATCTAGAAATTATAATTAAATTATAACTTTTTTCTTCTTTTTTTAAAGGGCTTTAGTCATTTATGTCCTATAAATGTCAGACCATTTTTTTATAACTTTTAGAAAATTATAATGTTTAGGATATTATATTGTAAAGTTATAATATAATTATAACTTTTAGTTACAAAATGTTTATATGTAGGAATGTTAAATGGCAATGAGTGACACTTTATTTTTATTCAGTTATTATAAAATGGCAATACTTACAATATCTTGTATCAAACTTAAGATCTTTGAGAGTAACTCTATGAATCCACATGTGGCGCTTCTCCTTGCCTCCGTCCACAAACAAGTTGCTCTTGCCTTGTGTCTTCTGGTTCAGTATACCTGTGCCATACTCTACAATTGACTCGTCTGTCTCGTTGTAGGTGGTCCATGTTACTGTGATGTCATCGGATTTTTCTGTAAAGTTATTACATACATACATATAATCACGGGTACTTTACGCCCCCCGAGACCGCCTAGACGGCCTCAGGGTACCCAGCAAAGTTATTAAGTTTAAATTTTATTTTTATTTTGTAAGATCATGGTGTGATTATGATTATGGATACCATATGGTATTTTTTTTCTACATTTTCAGCCATTTATGGGTGATCTGAAATTCAGATGCAATTCAAATTAAAATACCAGATTCCTGGGATTCTTTAGGTACTTAACGAGTGAAGTTAGAAGTCCTAGTTTCTAATACTAGATGGCAGAGGAGTCTTAGAAATTATAAAAGAAAGCTAATAGAGGGCGTCTGTGTATAAGTAGATAACAAGCAATGACAGAAAATCGTGAGGGGTGACTGGAACCTGGTTGGCTCAGCGGTTGAGCGCCTTGCCGCGATAGCGAGGTTCGTGGGTTCGAGTCCCAACCACCAGGATTTTTTTCATTGCATTTTTATCTTGAAAAAAATAATATAAGATTATCCTATAAAGGAATTTATAAAAATGCATAGATTTCAACAGACAAACTTTCTTATTATTTACCATCAGTGGTTAAACGAATAACTTTTATAACAATTATTTATTAATTTAATACAATTATTTTATAAATATATTAACGATATAATTTTTGACATGTTATTGTTACAATATTACATTTATACAGTTAATTATAATTTATTTACTTTTTATCATAATCATACTATGTATTCCTCAATTGATTTAGTACATGACATTTATTATTGTTATAAATTAATTATTTTTGACATGGTTATACATTTTGACATTTTTCTTATTAATATATATATATATTAGATTTGATTATAATATTCATTTATTTAATTTTAATTATTATAATTCTGTATTTTTTTCATCTAAGGTTGACATGATTGATAATGATCCAAATATGTATAATTCATGTGATGCTGTATTTATATTCACATGTTTTGACTTAATCGATTTATATATTTGCAATTACTTAATATTTAAACTAGTATTTAACAGATGTATGGTTATTATTTACAACAAGCACGAGGTGCTTTTCTTTCTCAATTCCCTAACTCATCTTCCTGTTCTTACCCCCAATAGTGGGGCATTAACACGGAGAAAAAGTTAACATTGTATTATCAAAATGTTAGGGGCTTGAGAACGAAAACCCACCTCTTGTATCAAAGTGTTGTATCTAATAATTATGATATAATTGTAGTTACTGAGAGCTAGAGCTAGAGCTAGAGTAGCGATGAGTATGATGTATTCCGTTGCGAGTTTTGGTGATGGTACGCAGGACCCTAGGTGCTCGCGCACGTGATGACCTGAGCTGTTCGCCTGCTGAAGCAATTTGGATAACTATACCTGGTAAAGCTTTCAACTCATCTGCTAGGGGTCGAAACCTTTACATATGTTCCACCTACGTAGCCGGGGGAAAAAAGCCACATCAGAGATATTAATTCGGTGCTTCATTCTGTAAAATACGTCGCTACCAACAACATTTCGGATCACATTGTTTTACTAGGGGATTTTAATCTCCCAAATGTACGATGGTCGTCCACACACGTCCGGCGGGCCTATTTATCTACGTCGAGGAGCGGTCGATGTGCAAAATGCTGCCTCTAATTTTATTGTTGAGCTAACGATGTTAAATTTTTCTCAATTACATGATGTCCCTAATTCTCAAGACAACATCTTGGACTTGGTGTTTTGTAATTTTCCCGTTGACCTCCATAGATCTGATTCACCTCTGCTACAAGAGGATTGTTTTCATCCATCCCTTGAAGTAGAATTACAAAATATAGCAGTCCGCCCCCCTGCCAGAATCAAATGATAATAATTATGTATATAAATTTCGTAAGGGCGACTACGAAGGCATACGGGAAGCTATTCGTAATATGGATTGCCCCGCTTTGGGCCGCGGGGTGACTGTCGATGATGCTTTAAGTGACTTTTATAACTCTCTTACCTCTATAATCGACAGATATGTACCAAGGCTCCTCGATCAAAAAATAAGTATCCTAAATGGTTTAGTCCAGCACTGTTAAATTATTAAAGAATAATCCAAAGCTTACAAGAGATGGAAGAGGTTTAATAACCCCTCAGATTACGAAGTTTTTTCTCTTATGTGATAAAGATGTTATTAAATCTTTCCTTAGGAAAGATGAAGAGCATGGCTACAGAGTTCACGCGATGACCCTAGAAGTACAGAATGAATGGCTTACTTTGGGAGAAGTTTGTATTCCTCCAGCCCTGAAATGGCGCACACTCATGTACGATTGGTCTCCGGCACTTATTAAGTTCTATCTTAATGCCTTTCAAATGTCCCTACCTGACCAGAGTAATCTGGTAAGATGGGGGAAGGCAACAGATAAGACATGTACATTGTGCGGTGTTGCTGTAGGGACTGCCAGACATATACTTGCTGGGTGCAAAACTCTACTTGAAAAAAGTTTATTCGCACCGACATGATAAAGTTCTAGAAATTATTCGTGAAGCGGGGTGAGAAGGAACGACAACTCAAGAAAAGTCAAAGTAAACCTTTCTCAATCCTGGACAAAGCACAAGACTAGAAAATATTCATGGATACATTCAAAATACATTACAAGATTCCAGACGAACTAGCAGTTTCAGCCTATAGACCAGACATACTGGTGTACTCTCAATGCTTGAAGAAAGTAATACTTATTGAACTCACCGTTCCGTGGGAAACAAACATACCTAAGTACCACAACATTGAGTCAAACAAAAATTTTATTCTTAGAAACGAAATTACTAGAAACGGATTTAAAACTCAACTTTATGCAGTGGAAGTTGGTGCAAGAGGAATTCCAGCAAAGTCTTTGCACAGTCTATTGATAGATCTTGGCCTTCCGAGATCAGCCCTCGGAACTTTTATGGAGCGTGTTTCCAGGATGGTGCTAACAGGATCATATAGTATTTGGTTGAGTAGAGAGGGTAGTGAACACAGTGCAGGTGAGAGTTCAAAAGGCCTTTAAACCTACTTAGCGGTCTCCAATCCGGGAACGCTACAGTTCATTCCCCTGCCTTTCAACCACGCGATGGTCCCGGCACCCGCACGGTGAATCCATGGTTTGCTAAGAACATTGTCTCTCTTTGTTAAAAATCTGTTTTCTGTTAATATCTGTATGTGTCGTTTGTATTCAATATATCTTTAAAATAAAATAACCACTGGGTACAAAACTAATGGTGTAAAACTTACATAGTCTTCCAAAACATTTTAACACTGCAATAAACTTCCCAGTCTATCAATACCAAACATGCCTAAGCCTGGAGCCTGTGCATGGAGAATCCTGGATAGCTACATAAATTGTGTCTTTAATCAGTTGGTAAGCTGAAGTCATAGAGGACTGAATTTTGTACATAAAGTATACAGAACTGGGAAAAAGAAACAGAGTAGACATCAAGTTGCTGCATACAAAGTTTATATATTACATTTTATTACTTTGTGGCCAAAGCTTTAGTATAATATAGTATTTTGGATTTGGACCACTTGTAATTACAAGGGGTCTAAATCCAGAAGTGGACTACATACTTAGGTAACTGTAAGTTTGACAATATTATAATTTGTAAATCAATTATAGCAACTTAGCTAATGTTACCTACTTAATTCGACTTGAATACATTCATTATTATCTAATAGTAAATTATTCATTATGACATGTACCACAGTACCCATAAAATAAGGCAAATAATCACTATAATAAGACAATAAGGAAGTTACCTTCAGGCAGGTATTAAAATATTGTCTATTATTATGTCACTAGCCACATTTATTTCTAATTAAAAACAATGAATAAGTATTTCTATAAAATATGTTATACCTACAGTATATATGTATTTAGGGGCTTAGCATAACCACATCAATATAGTTTGACAGTCGATAAAATTAAGTTTATGAATCAACATTCATTCATAAAATCGATATGTATTGATTTTGTCAATTTATCGAGCCTATCAATACTGTTGTGCTAAGGCCCATAATCAGGAGGAAAATACAAAGTGTGTGGGACTATCTACTACAAACAAAGCTAAAATAATCTTTTGTAATTAAATAAGAGTAATTACCACAAACAATACAATTTTGATAAAGCTTATCATACAGACAAAAGTCATGTTAAATTTGCTAATACTATATTTGGGTTTCTTTAAAGTATAAAATAAAACATTGATAATGCAGGAGGGACTGGAGGGTGCTACTGAGATTTTATAATTATCTATCTATCCTGTGATATTGTAACTTCTATACAGAATTTTCTCTCTATATACAGAATTTACTTAACCATGTCTTTAAGTAATTAAATTAGTAGAAGTTGAGGCAGGAATAGGATTGGTTAGGGACCCAAAACTGTTGGTCATCAGTTAAAACATGTTTAGTCAAACAAAGTATGAATTAGATAATTTTAACTGTCTAGAGTTCCAAACAAGAAGCGGATAACATTTTCATAAAATCTAAGAGTTGTTAAATGTTTGGTTAGATAATCAACTTAAAAAAATATATTACAAAAAGGTAAATAATAATGCACAAATTAATAAGATTAGTTAAAGAAATTAGTTGAGTAAGTTTGGGCATGATGCATGATGCCTTAAGCACCTACTCTCTACATTAGCTGCTAGAGTAATTTAGTGACTATTTATTACATCTTCATGCATTATCTTGTTTGCTTACTATGGGCCTCATGAAAAAGCTCACAGTCACACAGAGGGTGATGGAGCGTGCTTTGCTGGGTGTTTCCTTTCGGGATCGTATTCAAAACAATGCCAAAGTAACCAACCACAAAAAGACCAAAGTAACCAACATAGCCTCCAGAATCGCCAAACTTAAGTGGCAGTGAGCAGGCCACATAGCTTACAGAACGGACGGCAGTTGGGGCATTAAGGTTCTCGAGTGGCCGACCGCATGCTGGAGGATGCAGCAGAGGCAAGCCCCCCACAAGATGGAAAACCCCCGACAACCTGAAAGAGGTTGCAGGAAGCTGATGGCTACAGGCAGCGCAGAACCGAAAGGCCGGTATCATGCATTATCTACCCCTTATAAAGCAAAAAAAAAAACTGACCATTTTCACTAAAAAATGTCTGTCCTGAGCAATATAGAAAAACTGACTTTGTCTGATTTAACCGTCTAGTTTTGACTCCTGTGTGGATGTCAACTAGAGTGCCAAAAAAAAAACATTTATGGTCTAACCTCAGTTAAAATAGGTTTTGTCTATTTTACACATCATATTCATTGATGTTACTGAAAATAGAGAAAAAACTTACTTTAACTTGAGTATTCTTCAAGGTCTCAATAAGATTTTATGAATACCTACCAATGTTAAACTAGATATTTAATATAACTACTACTATTATTATATCTAAGACTTGGTGGTAATATTTGTTGGTTTAATAGGCTTACATTTCGACACATGGTAAAACAATTTATTTTTTATTCTTTAGTAGTTCTGGATAATAATAAAATACATTTATTTGGACTGGGTTTCTTTGTGATGCTGCGGCTGCGGTGGAGGTGAATAGAAACAGAACCTTACCTCCAAAAGCCAAATGAACTTGTTCAGGCTGACAATACGAACAATCGTAACAGATTATACCGTGAAAACAAGAAAATAAGCACAAGAAATAATAAACTAAACTTAAAATCATTTTTAATATTCACCGCGTCAATAAAAACAAATACGACAGATGTTCTTAATTGCAATTTTTGTTCAATACTCAACGATAATTTAAATTAACACCACCTTACTAAGATTTTTTAAATAAATAATATAATTCATATTAATAAATTAATACTAATATAATTTCTAAAACGGTTGCGTTCCGCGCTCTTTACCACTGAACTAGAGGTGAGCGTTACGTAACGTAGATAGTTACAATAAAGTCGTTTTTCTTAAATAACTAATAACGGTTATTATATTTGTAATAACTATTTAATTAAAAAACGTAATTAAGGAAATTATAAATATAATATTGATTTTTGAGTATTAAAGGGGTTAGATCTCATTATTTCCTTTTATTAGAGTACAAACACGATAGGCTTACGACCGACAGTTGAAGAGATATATTTAAAAACATTTTCGACCTTAATGACATCAACCAATCACCACAATAGCGTGAACATCAATAACCACCTCGTCGGAGTGCAACGACAATATTTTAAAAACCGATACAAAAAAAAGAAACAAACGAGGATAACAACAAAAACTCAAAAAAAAACAACGACAAAA
This sequence comes from Monopis laevigella, assembly GCA_947458855.1. Taxonomy (NCBI): domain Eukaryota; kingdom Metazoa; phylum Arthropoda; class Insecta; order Lepidoptera; family Tineidae; genus Monopis; species Monopis laevigella. Next base: position 27,320,702 of record OX381584.1, on the reverse strand, counting down.
ACCTTAGAACGAATGTGCAACCAATCACGAAAAAACTACTATAACAAAAATCACTAAATATCACAATCACGTGAAGTAACAATAACCACAAGAGTTTCCATCGTTACAAGTTACAACCGTTACAAGCGTTTCAACAGTGATATCCATATAGATAGGTACATTCGTTCAGTCCGTTTCAATCACACGTGGAATGTCGGCGGGAACAGCGACATAGCGCAAAGCGGTGAAATAATGAACTAAGTGAACCAATTTATAACAGCTACTACAGAGAGATGGCGCTAATAAATTAAATAATGCAGAATATAAGTAGGTTGTGGTCAATAAAACTTAATTTGTCTTTTGGATGTTAAAGTTAAATATTGATTAAAATAAAAAGACATGTAAAAAACATAATACAAATATTGAATAAAAAAAATAATGTGCATAAGCAGGGATCGAACTGGCGTTCTGTGGATTTTAAATTATTTAGATAGAATAGAATCATGACGCCATAAAAAAAAAAATTTGTTAGATAAGTCACAGAAGAAAAATTTGTACAAAGTATGTAAGTTTTATAGTTCTGACTGCTCTTCTAGTGAATAAGGTTTTATATTAAAAATCATTGGTACACGGTTAAATTATTAGTAAGTAAAAAAAAATTTACACATAATTTTTTTTGACCAATTCGAAAGTTTGCGTTGTAGGTACCGGAGATCGTGAGATTGAACTCCACGGCATAAAATTAAAACAAACAAAATACACATTTTTTTTTTTGCTTATCATTAGATTTTTAAATAATAACTATAAATAGTTACATAACTGGTGATTAACAAAAAGAAACGTAGCCGTTACGTTACAATGAAATCACGTAACGACCCACCACTACACTGAACAAATAAGTACTCTTTACCATAGTATATTCAATTCGATTTCTTGTTTGTATGGCCTCTCGCTTTTCGCGAATTTTGCCAGTGTCTAGTTATGAAACAGGCACTATCACTAAGGAGTTAAAATAGTTAGATTATGACAAGTTACATTAGAATAGTCTTCTATTTTAGAAAAACTGTATTAGTATAAGACGAGACAATACATAAAATTGATAATATGTTACGATTAAGAGGGGGTACAGCACAAATTAGGATTGAAGTCATAAGGGCCAAAAGTTAACGAACACAGGACGACACAGACATCTGAAAAAGAAACAATTAGGAATTTAGAACAAAAATATATATACAGAGTTTAAAACACTATTTTATACCCTGTTATATAGTTATATAAAAAACATAAAAATGTCAGAGATGTCAACCAAATTTTGAGAACCAATGAATCTATTGTACCTCACTCTTTCCAAAGAAATGGTATAATACAGCCAAGTATATATATTATTAATCTATGCTTTACCACTGACTCACAGATAAAATAAAGTAATTAAATAGAGTACTATTATGGGCCCGTTCTTTTTGGGAATGAAATATGATCACAATGATCATAATGAGATTATGCGATTTGCGTTTTTTTTGGTTAGTTTCAATCACAATGCCACAAATACCACTATCCAAAACGAACGGAATTTTCATCACGAATCTGTCAATGTCACTGATAAGTGACAGTTGACAAGTCAAGTAAAATATGTCACTTGTCAAGTAAAATAGAGGTTAAGTCACACAATCCACTAATTTTATTTGCGAAATCTTTCTAAAATTATTTCGATTTAAAATACAATAAATTTGAATATAAAAATATAATACGGCTGCGACGTTTAAAACAACACCAACTGTCAACAACCACAAATGTCAAAATATGTTCACAACGCCTCACCTATCGACTTGGGTCATTGTGATCAGTTCACGGTAGCATTCTGGACCAAAAAAAAACACCGGAGTGAAGTTAGCGGCCAAAAGTTTTCTGCCATTATAACTCGACCAATTTTAAAATCCTCTTTTTTTAATATGATAAAACTGACACAATATACACTAAATAACAAAACTCACCCTTTCAGTAGATGCCTAAGTGTCCCTAAGACCCTTTTATATAAGAATTAAGTAGAAAAAATAAAAGATAATATTTTATTTATTTATTTTACTATGCGAGTGAATTGGATTATCAAATCCCCTGACCAAGAGATACTGACATATTGGAATAGATAGAGGAGACCATGACACACTATTCTAGCAAGTCTCTAGGTGGTACTATGGCTAGTTATTTAATTATGTTTTTTTTTAATTTATGATATCAGTCAAATTTATAAATTTTAATATAGGAGTGAATTGGATTATCAAATCCCCTGACCAAGAGATACTGACATATTGGAATAGTTAGAGGAGGCCATGATACACTATTCTAGCAAGTTCCTAGGTGGTACTATGACTAGTTATTTAATTATGATTCTTTTAATTTATGACATCAGTCAATTTTACAAATTTTAATATAGGAGTGAATTGGATTATCAAATCCCCTGACCAAGAGATACTGACATATTGGAATAGTTAGAGGAGGCCATGACACACTATTCTAGCAAGTTCCTAGGTGGTACTATGACTAGTTATTTAATTATGATTTTTTTAATTTATGATATCAGTCAAATTTATAAATTTTAATATAGGAGTGAATTGGATTATCAAATCCCCTGACCAAGAGATAATGACATATTGGAATAGTTAGAGGAGGCCATGACACACTATTCGAGCAAGTTCCTAGGTGGTACTATGACTAGTTATTTAATTATGATTCTTTTAATTTAAGACATCAGTCAATTTTACAAATTTTAATATAGGAGTGAATTGGATTATCAAATCCCCTGACCAAGAGATACTGACATATTGGAATAGTTAGAGGAGGCCATGACACACTATTCTAGCAAGTTCCTAGGTGGTACTATGACTAGTTATTTAATTATGATTCTTTTAATTTATGACATCAGTCAATTTTACAAATTTTAATATAGGAGTGAATTGGATTATCAAATCCCCTGACCAAAAGATACTGACATATTGGAATAGTTAGAGGAGGCCATGACACACTATTCTAGCAAGTTCCTAGGTGGTACTATGACTAGTTATTTAATTATGATTCTTTTAATTTAAGACATCAGTCAATTGTACAAATTTTAATATAGGAGTGAATTGGATTATCAAATCCCCTGACCAAGAGATAATGACATATTGGAATAGTTAGAGGAGACCATGACACACTATTCTAGCAACTTCCTAGGTGGTACTATGACTAGTTATTTAATTAGGATTTTTTAAATTTATGATATCAGTCAAATTTATAAATTTAAATATAGGAGTGAATTGGATTATCAAATCCCCTGACCAAGAGATACTGACATATTGGAATAGTTAGAGGAGAACATGACACACTATTCTAGCAACTTTCTAGGTGGTACTATGACTAGTTATATAATTATGATTTTTTTAATTTATGAAATCAGTCAAATTTATAAATTTTAATATAGGAGTGAATTGGATTATCAAATCCCCTGACCAAGAGATAATGACATGTTGGAATAGTTAGAGGAGGCCATGACACACTATTCTAGCAAGTTCCTAGGTGGTACTATGACTAGTTATTTAATTATGATTCTTTTAATTTAAGACATCAGTCAATTTTACAAATTTTAATATAGGAGTGAATTGGATTATCAAATCCCCTGACCAAGAGATACTGACATATTGGAATAGTTAGAGAAGGTCATGACACACTATTCTAGTAACTTCCTAGGTGGTACTATGACTAGTTATTTAATTATGATTCTTTTAATTTATGACATCAGTCAATTTTACAAATTTTAATATAGGAGTGAATTGGATTATCAAATCCTCTGACAAAGAGATACTGAAATATTGGAATAGTTAGAGGAGGCCATGACACACTATTCTAGCAAGTTCCTAGGTGGTACTATGACTAGTTATTTAATTATGATTTTTTTAATTTATGAAATCAGTCAAATTTATAAATTTTAATATAGGAGTGAATTGGATTATCAAATCCCCTGACCAAGAGATACTGACATATTGGAATAGTTAGAGGAGGCCATGACACACTATTCTAGCAAGTTTCTAGGTGGTACTATGACTAGTTATTTAATTATGATTTTTTTAATTTATGATATCAGTCAAATTTATAAATTTTAATATAGGAGTGAATTGGATTATCAAATCCCCTGACCAAGAGATAATGACATATTGGAATAGTTAGAGGAAACCATGACACACTATTCTAGCAACTTCCTAGGTGGTACTAAGACTAGTTATTTAATTATGATTTTTTTAATTTATGAAATCAGTCAAATTTATAAATTTTAATATAGGAGTAAATTGGATTATCTAATCCTCTGACCAAGAGATACTGACATATTGGAATAGTTAGAGAAGACCATGACACACTATTCTAGCAACTTTCTAGGTGGTACTATGACTAGTTATTTAATTATGATTTTTTAAATTTATGATATCAGTCAAATTTATAAATTTTAATATAGGAGTGAATTGGATTATCAAATCCCCTGACCAAGAGATAATGACATATTGGAATAGTTAGAGGAAACCATGACACACTATTCTAGCAACTTCCTAGGTGGTACTAAGACTAGTTATTTAATTATGATTTTTTTAATTTATGAAATCAGTCAAATTTATAAATTTTAATATAGGAGTAAATTGGATTATCTAATCCTCTGACCAAGAGATACTGACATATTGGAATAGTTAGAGAAGACCATGACACACTATTCTAGCAACTTTCTAGGTGGTACTATGACTAGTTATTTAATTATGATTTTTTAAATTTATGATATCAGTCAAATTTATAAATTTTAATATAGGAGTGAATTGGATTATCAAATCCCCTGACCAAGAGATACTGACATATTGGAATAATTAGAGGAGGCCATGATACACTATTCTAGCAAGTTCCTAGGTGGTACTATGACTATTTATTTAATTATGATTCTTTTAATTTAAGACATCAGTCAATTTTACAAATTTTAATATAGGGGTGAATTGGATTATCAAATCCCCTGACCAAGAGATACTGACATATTGGAATAGTTAGAGGAGGCTATGACTCACTATTCTAGCAAATTCCTAGGTGGTACTATGACTAGTTATTTAATTATGATTTTTTACATTTATGATGTCAGTCAAATTTATAAATTTAAATATAGGAGTGAATTGGATTATCAAATCCCCTGACCAAGAGATACTGACATATTGGAATAGTTAGAAGAGGCCATGACACACTATTCTATCAAGTTCCTAGGTGGTACTATGACTAGTTATTTAATTATGATTTTTTAAATTTATGAAATCAGTCAAATTTATAAATTTTAATATAGGAGTGAATTGGATTATCAAATCCCCTGACCAAGAGATACTGACATATTGGAATAGTTAGAGGAGGCCATGACACACTATTCTAGCAAGTTTCTAGGTGGTACTATGACTAGTTATTTAATTATGATTTTTTTAATTTATGATATCAGTCAAATTTATAAATTTTAATATAGGAGTGAATTGGATTATCAAATCCCCTGACCAAGAGATAATGACATATTGGAATAGTTAGAGGAAACCATGACACACTATTCTAGCAACTTCCTAGGTGGTACTAAGACTAGTTATTTAATTATGATTTTTTTAATTTATGAAATCAGTCAAATTTATAAATTTTAATATAGGAGTAAATTGGATTATCTAATCCCCTGACCAAGAGATACTGACATATTGGAATAGTTAGAGAAGACCATGACACACTATTCTAGGAACTTCCTAGGTGGTACTAAGACTAGTTATTTAATTATGATTTTTTTAATTTATGAAATCAGTCAAATTTATAAATTTTAATATAGGAGTAAATTGTATTATCTAATCCCCTGACCAAGAGATACTGACATATTGGAATAGTTAGAGAAGACCATGACACACTATTCTAGCAACTTTCTAGGTGGTACTATGACTAGTTATTTAATTATGATTTTTTAAATTTATGAAATCAGTCAAATTTATAAATTTTAATATAGGAGTGAATTGGATTATCAAATCCCCTGACCAAGAGATAATGACATGTTGGAATAGTTAGAGGAGGCCATGACACACTATTCTAGCAAGTTCCTAGGTGGTACTATGACTAGTTATTTAATTATGATTCTTTTAATTTAAGACATCAGTCAATTTTACAAATTTTAATATAGGAGTGAATTGGATTATCAAATCCCCTGACCAAGAGATACTGACATATTGGAATAGTTAGAGGAGGCTATGACTCACTATTCTAGCAAATTCCTAGGTGGTACTATGACTAGTTATTTAATTATGATTCTTTTAATTTATGACATCAGTCAATTTTACAAATTTTAATATAGGAGTGAATTGGATTATCAAATCCTCTGACAAAGAGATACTGAAATATTGGAATAGTTAGAGGAGGCCATGACACACTATTCTAGCAAGTTCCTAGGTGGTACTATGACTAGTTATTTAATTATGATTTTTTTAATTTATGAAATCAGTCAAATTTATAAATTTTAATATAGGAGTGAATTGGATTATCAAATCCCCTGACCAAGAGATACTGACATATTGGAATAGTTAGAGGAGGCCATGACACACTATTCTAGCAAGTTTCTAGGTGGTACTATGACTAGTTATTTAATTATGATTTTTTTAATTTATGATATCAGTCAAATTTATAAATTTTAATATAGGAGTGAATTGGATTATCAAATCCCCTGACCAAGAGATAATGACATATTGGAATAGTTAGAGGAAACCATGACACACTATTCTAGCAACTTCCTAGGTGGTACTAAGACTAGTTATTTAATTATGATTTTTTTAATTTATGAAATCAGTCAAATTTATAAATTTTAATATAGGAGTAAATTGGATTATCTAATCCCCTGACCAAGAGATACTGACATATTGGAATAGTTAGAGAAGACCATGACACACTATTCTAGCAACTTTCTAGGTGGTACTATGACTAGTTATTTAATTATGATTTTTTAAATTTATGATATCAGTCAAATTTATAAATTTTAATATAGGAGTGAATTGGATTATCAAATCCCCTGACCAAGAGATACTGACATATTGGAATAATTAGAGGAGGCCATGATACACTATTCTAGCAAGTTCCTAGGTGGTACTATGACTAGTTATTTAATTATGATTCTTTTAATTTAAGACATCAGTCAATTTTACAAATTTTAATATAGGAGTGAATTGGATTATCAAATCCCCTGACCAAGAGATACTGACATATTGGAATAGTTAGAGGAGGCTATGACTCACTATTCTATCAAGTTCCTAGGTGGTACTATGACTAGTTATTTAATTATGATTTTTTAAATTTATGAAATCAGTCAAATTTATAAATTTTAATATAGGAGTGAATTGGATTATCAAATCCCCTGACCAAGAGATACTGACATATTGGAATAGTTAGAAGAGGCCATGACACACTATTCTATCAAGTTCCTAGGTGGTACTATGACTAGTTATTTAATTATGATTTTTTTAATTTATGATATCATTCAAATTTATAAATTTTAATATAGCAGTGAATTGGATTATCAAATCCCCTGACCAAGAGATACTGACATATTGGAATAGTTAGAGGAGGCCATGACACACTATTCTAGCAAGTTCCTAGGTGGTACTATGACTAGTTATTTAATTATGATTTTTTAAATTTATGATATATATATATATCATCACGGGTGCCTTACGGCGCCCGAGACCGTCTAGACGGCCCCAGGGTACCCAGCGGAGGGGTTTTAATCCCACCTCGTTGTAGCCGATGGTATGAGTCTACACCGAACAAGTGGCTAGCTTGTCGCGATGTTTTGGATAGACTCAATAACCCATCTATAAACAGTTTCACAAGTTGGTATAGTGAAACCGGGACCGACAGCTTAACGTGCTCTCCGAGGCACTATAGTGGTGTTGTCAAACAAATGTACATAAATTTTTAAATTAAAAACTCATTGGTACACACCGGGATTCGAACCAGGGACCTAAGCGTTTTTAAGTCCAAGGTCTAACCAACTAGGCCACCACGTATATAATAATCAAATTTATGATATCAGTCAAATTTATAAATTTTAATATAGGAGTGAATTGGATTATCAAATCCCCTGACCAAGAGATAATGACATATTGGAATAGTTAGAGGAGGCCATGACACACTATTCGAGCAAGTTCCTAGGTGGTACTATGACTAGTTATTTAATTATGATTCTTTTAATTTAAGACATCAGTCAATTTTACAAATTTTAATATAGGAGTGAATTGGATTATCAAATCCCCTGACTAAGAGATACTGACATATTGGAATAGTTAGAGGAGGCCATGACACACTATTCTAGCAAGTTCCTAGGTGGTACTATGACTAGTTATTTAATTATGATTCTTTTAATTTATGACATCAGTCAATTTTACAAATTTTAATATAGGAGTGAATTGGATTATCAAATCCCCTGACCAAGAGATACCGAAATATTGGAATAGTTAGAGGAGGCCATGACACACTATTCTAGCAAGTTCCTAGGTGGTACTATGACTAGTTATTTAATTATGATTTATTTAATTTATGATATCAGTCAATTTTACAAATTTTAATATAGGAGTGAATTGGATTATCAAATCCCCTGACCAAGAGATACTGACATATTGGAATAGTTAGAGGAGGCCATGACACACTATTCTAGCAACTTTCTAGGTGGTACTATGACTAGTTATTTTATTATGATTTTTTTAATTTATGATATTAGTCAAATTTATAAATTTAAATATAGGAGTGAATTGGATTATCAAATCCCCTGACCAAGAGATACTGACATATTGGAATAGTTAGAGGAGGCTATGACACACTATTCTAACAAGTTCCTATGTGGTACTATGACTAGTTATTTAATTATGATTCTTTTAATTTATGACATCAGTCAATTTTACAAATTTTAATATAGGAGTGAATTGGATTATCAAATCCCCTGACCAAGAGATACTGACATATTGGAATAGTTAGAGAAGGCCATGACACACTATTCTAGCAAGTTCCTAGGTGGTACTATGACTAGTTATTTAATTATGATTGACTGATGTCATAAATTAAAAGAATCATAATTAAATAACTAGTCATAATACCACCTAGGAACTTGCTAGAATAGTGTGTCATGGCCTCCTCTAACTATTCCAATATGTCAGTATCTCTTGGTCAGGGAATTTGATAATCCAATTCACTCCTATATTAAAATTTGTAAAATTGACTGATATCATAAATTTAAAAAAATCATAATTAAATAACTAGTCATAGTACCACCTATAAACTTGCTAGAATAGTGTGCCATGGCCTCCTCTAACTATTCCAATATGTCAGTATCTCTTGGTCAGGGGATTTTATAATTCACTCCTATATTAAAATTTGTAAAATTGACTGATGTCATAAATTAAAAGAATCATAATTAAATAACTAGTCATAGTACCACCTAGGAACTTGCTAGAATAGTGAGTCATAGCCTCCTCTAACTATTCCAATATGTCAGTATCTCTTGGTCAGGGGATTTGATAATCCAATTCACTCCTATATTAAAATTTGTAAAATTGACTGATGTCTTAAATTAAAAGAATCATAATTAAATAACTAGTCATAGTACCACCTAGGAAATTGCTAGAATAGTGTGTCATGGCCTCCTCTAACTATTCCAATATGTCATTATCTCTTGGTCAGGGGATTTGATAATCCAATTCACTCCTATATTAAAATTTATAAATTTGACTGATATCATAAATTAAAAAAATCATAATTATATAACTAGTCATAGTACCACCTAGAAAGTTGCTAGAATAGTGTGTCATGGTCTCCACTAACTATTTCAGTATGTCAGTATCTCTTGGTCAGGGGATTTGATAATCCAATTCACTCCTATATTAAAATTTATAAATTTGACTGATATCATAAATTAAAAAAATCATAATTATATAACTAGTCATAGTACCACCTAGAAAGTTGCTAGAATAGTGTGTCATGGTCTCCACTAACTATTCCAGTATGTCAGTATCTCTTGGTCAGGGGATTTGATAATCCAATTCACTCCTATATTAAAATTTATAAATTTGAATGATATCATAAATTTAAAAAATCATAATTAAATAACTAGTTATAGTACCACCTATTTATATACGTGGTGGCCTAGTTGGTTAGACCTTGGACTTAAAAACACTTAGGTCCCTGGTTCGAATCCCGGTGTGTACCAATGAGTTTTTAAAATTAAAAATTTATGTACATTTGTTTGACAACACCACTATAGTGCCTCGGAGAGCACGTTAAGCCGTCGGTCCCGGTTTCACTATACCAACTTGTGAAACTGTTTATAGATGGGTTATTGAGTCTATTCAAAACATCGCAACGAGCTAGCCACTTGTTCGGTGTAGACTCATACCATCGGCTACGACGAGGTGGGAATAAAACCCCTCCGCTGGGTACCCTGGGGCCGTCTAGGCGGTCTCGGGCGCCGTAAAGCACCCGTGATGATACATACATACATAGTACCACCTAGGAACTTGATAGAATAGTGTGTCATGGCCTCTTCTAACTATTCCAATATGTCAGTATCTCTTGGTCAGGGGATTTGATAATCCAATTCACTCCTATATTAAAATTTATAAATTTGACTGATATCATAAATTTAAAAAATCATAATTAAATAACTAGTCATAGTACCACCTAGGAACTTGCTAGAATAGTGAGTCATAGCCTCCTCTAACTATTCCAATATGTCAGTATCTCTTGGTCAGGGGATTTGATAATCCCATTCACTCCTATATTAAAATTTGTAAAATTGACTGATGTCTTAAATTAAAAGAATCATAATTAAATAACTAGTCATAGTACCACCTAGGAACTTGCTAGAATAGTGTATCGTGGCCTCCTCTAACTATTCCAATATGTCATTATCGATTGGTCAGGGGATTTGATAATCCAATTCACTCCTATATTAAAATTTATAAATTTGACTGATATCATAAATTAAAAAAATCATAATTATATAACTAGTCATAGTACCACCTAGAAAGTTGCTAGAATAGTGTGTCATGGTCTCCACTAACTATTCCAGTATGTCAGTATCTCTTGGTCAGGGGATTTGATAATCCAATTCACTCCTATATTTAAATTTATAAATTTGACTGATATCATAAATGTAAAAATTCATAATTAAATAACTAGTCATAGTACCACCTAGGAACTTGCTAGAATAGTGTATCATGGCCTCCTCTAACTATTCCAATATGTCATTATCTCTTGGTCAGGGGATTTGATAATCCAATTCACTCCTATATTAAAATTTATAAATTTGACTGATATCATAAATTAAAAAAATCATAATTAAATAACTAGTCATAGTACCACCTAGGAACTTGATAGAATAGTGTGTCATGGCCTCTTCTAACTATTCCAATATGTCAGTATCTCTTGGTCAGGGGATTTGATAATCCAATTCACTCCTATATTAAAATTTGTAATATTCCAATATGTCATTATCTCTTGGTCAGGGGATTTGATAATCCAATTCACTCCTATATTAAAATTTATAAATTTGACTGATATCATAAATTAAAAAAAATCATAATTAAATAACTAGTCATAGTACCACCTAGGAACTTGCTAGAATAGTGTGTCATGGCCTCCTCTAACTATTCCAATATGTCAGTATCTCTTGGTCAGGGGATTTGATAATCCAATTCACTTCTATATTAAAATTTATAAATTTGCCTGATTTCATAAATTAAAAAAATCATAATTAAATAACTAGTCATAGTACCACCTAGGAACTTGCTAGAATAGTGTGTCATGGCCTCCTCTAACTATTCCAATATTTCAGTATCTCTTTGTCAGGGGATTTGATAATCCAATTCACTCCTATATTAAAATTTGTAAAATTGACTGATATCATAAATTAAAAAAATCATAATTAAATAACTAGTCATAGTACCACCTAGGAACTTGATAGAATAGTGTATCATGGCCTCTTCTAACTATTCCAATATGTCAGTATCTCTTGGTCAGGGGATTTGATAATCCAATTCACCCCTATATTTAAATTTATAAATTTGACTGATATCATAAATGTAAAAAATCATAATTAAATAACTAGTCATAGTACCACCTAGGAACTTGCTCGAATAGTGTGTCATGGCCTCCTCTAACTATTCCAATATGTCATTATCTCTTGGTCAGGGGATTTGATAATCCAATTCACTCCTATATTAAAATTTATAAATTTGAATGATATCATAAATTAAAAAAATCATAATTAAATAACTAGTCATAGTACCACCTAGGAACTTGATAGAATAGTGTGTCATGGCCTCTTCTAACTATTCCAATATGTCAGTATCTCTTGGTCAGGGGATTTGATAATCCAATTCACTCCTATATTTAAATTTATAAATTTGACTGATATCATAAATGTAAAAAATCATAATTAAATAACTAGTCATAGTACCACCTAGGAACTTGCTCGAATAGTGTGTCATGGCCTCCTCTAACTATTCCAATATGTCATTATCTCTTGGTCAGGGGATTTGATAATCCAATTCACTCCTATATTAAAATTTATAAATTTGAATGATATCATAAATTAAAAAAATCATAATTAAATAACTAGTCATAGTGCCACCTAGGAACTTGATAGAATAGTGTGTCATGGCCTCTTCTAACTATTCCAATATGTCAGTATCTCTTGGTCAGGGGATTTGATAATCCAATTCACTCCTATATTAAAATTTATAAATTTGACTGATATCATAAATTAAAAAAATCATAATTAAATAACTAGTCATAGTACCACCTAGGAACTTGATAGAATAGTGTGTCATGGCCTCTTCTAACTATTCCAATATGTCAGTATCTCTTGGTCAGGGGATTTGATAATCCAATTCACTCCTATATTAAAATTTATAAATTTGACTGATATCATAAATGTAAAAAATCATAATTAAATAACTAGTCATAGTACCACCTAGGAACTTGCTCGAATAGTGTGTCATGGCCTCCTCTAACTATTCCAATATGTCATTATCTCTTGGTCAGGGGATTTGATAATCCAATTCACTCCTATATTAAAATTTATAAATTTGAATGATATCATAAATTAAAAAAATCATAATTAAATAACTAGTCATAGTACCACCTAGGAACTTGCTAGAATAGTGTGTCATGGCCTCCTCTAACTATTCCAATATGTCAGTATCTCTTGGTCAGGGGATTTGATAATCCAATTCACTCCTATATTAAAATTTGTAAAATTGACTGATGTCTTAAATTAAAAGAATCATAATTAAATAACTAGTCATAGTACCACCTAGGAACTTGCTCGAATAGTGTGTCATGGCCTCCTCTAACTATTCCAATATGTCATTATCTCTTGGTCAGGAAATTTGATAATCCAATTCACTCCTATATTAAAATTTATAAATTTGACTGATATCATAAATGTAAAAAATCATAATTAAATAACTAGTCATAGTACCACCTAGGAACTTGCTAGAATAGTGAGTCATAGCCTCCTCTAACTATTCCAATATGTCAGTATCTCTTGGTCAGGGGATTTGATAATCCAATTCACTCCTATATTAAAATTTGTAAAATTGACTGATGTCTTAAATTAAAAGAATCATAATTAAATAACTAGTCATAGTACCACCTAGGAACTTGCTAGAATAGTGTATCATGGCCTCCTCTAACTATTCCAATATGTCAGTATCTCTTGGTCAGGGGATTTGATAATCCAATTCACTCCTATATTAAAATTTATAAATTTGACTGATATCATAAATTTAAAAAATCATAATTAAATAACTAGTCATAGTACCACCTAGAAAGTTGCTAGAATAGTGTGTCATGGTCTTCTCTAACTATTCCAATATGTCAGTATCTTTTGGTCAGGGGATTAGATAATCCAATTTACTCCTATATTAAAATTTATAAATTTGACTGATTTCATAAATTAAAAAAATCATAATTAAATAACTAGTCTTAGTACCACCTAGGAAGTTGCTAGAATAGTGTGTCATGGTTTCCTCTAACTATTCCAATATGTCATTATCTCTTGGTCAGGGGATTTGATAATCCAATTCACTCCTATATTAAAATTTATAAATTTGACTGATATCATAAATTAAAAAAATCATAATTAAATAACTAGTCATAGTACCACCTAGGAACTTGCTAGAATAGTGTGTCATGGCCTCCTCTAACTATTCCAATATGTCAGTATCTCTTGGTCAGGGGATTTGATAATCCAATTCACTCCTATATTAAAATTTGTAAAATTGACTGATGTCATAAATTAAAAGAATCATAATTAAATAACTAGTCATAGTACCACCTAGGAAGTTACTAGAATAGTGTGTCATGGCCTTCTCTAACTATTCCAATATGTCAGTATCTCTTGGTCAGGGGATTTGATAATCCAATTCACTCCTATATTAAAATTTGTAAAATTGACTGATGTCTTAAATTAAAAGAATCATAATTAAATAACTAGTCATAGTACCACCTAGGAACTTGCTAGAATAGTGTGTCATGGCCTCCTCTAACTATTCCAACATGTCATTATCTCTTGGTCAGGGGATTTGATAATCCAATTCACTCCTATATTAAAATTTATAAATTTGACTGATATCATAAATTAAAAAAATCATAATTATATAACTAGTCATAGTACCACCTAGAATTTTGCTAGAATAGTGTGTCATGGTCTCCTCTAACTATTCCAGTATGTCAGTATCTCTTAGTCAGGGGATTTGATAATCCAATGCACTCCTATAATAAAATTTATAAATTTGACTGATATCATAAATTAAAAAAATCATAATTAAATAACTAGTCATAGTACCACCTAGAAAGTTGCTAGAATAGTGTGTCATGTTCTCCTCTAACTATTCCAATATGTCAGTATCTCTTGGTCAGGGGATTTGATAATCCAATTCACTCCTATATTTAAATTTATAAATTTGACTGATATCATAAATTTAAAAAATCTTAATTAAATAACTAGTCATAGTACCACCTAGGAAGTTGCTAGAATAGTGTGTCATGGTCTTCTCTAACTATTCCAATATGTCACTATCTCTTGGTCAGGGGATTTGATAATCCAATTCACTCCTATATTAAAATTTGTACAATTGACTGATGTCTTAAATTAAAAGAATCATAATTAAATAACTAGTCATAGTACCACCTAGGAACTTGCTAGAATAGTGTGTCATGGCCTCCTCTAACTATTCCAATATGTCAGTATCTTTTGGTCAGGGGATTTGATAATCCAATTCACTCCTATATTAAAATTTGTAAAATTGACTGATGTCATAAATTAAAAGAATCATAATTAAATAACTAGTCATAGTACCACCTAGGAACTTGCTGGAATAGTGTGTCATGGCCTCCTCTAACTATTCCAATATGTCAGTATCTCTTAGTCAGGGGATTTGATAATCCAATTCACTCCTATATTAAAATTTGTAAAATTTACTGATGTCTTAAATTAAAAGAATCATAATTAAATAACTAGTCATAGTACCACCTAGGAACTTGCTCGAATAGTGTGTCATGGCCTCCTCTAACTATTCCAATATGTCATTATCTCTTGGTCAGGGAATTTGATAATCCAATTCACTCCTATATTAAAATTTATAAATTTGACTGATATCATAAATTAAAAAAATCATAATTAAATAACTAGTCATAGTACCACCTAGGAACTTGCTAGAATAGTGTGTCATGGCCTCCTCTAACTATTCCAATATGTCAGTATCTCTTGGTCAGGGGATTTGATAATCCAATTCACTCCTATATTAAAATTTATAAATTTGAATGATATCATAAATTAAAAAAATCATAATTAAATAACTAGTCATAGTACCACCTAGGAACTTGATAGAATAGTGTGTCATGGCCTCTTCTAACTATTCCAATATGTCAGTATCTTTGGTCAGGGGATTTGATAATCCAATTCACTCCTATATTAAAATTTATAAATTTGACTGATTTCATAAATTTAAAAAATCATAATTAAATAACTAGTCATAGTACCACCTAGGAACTTGATAGAATAGTGTGTCATGGCCTCTTCTAACTATTCCAATATGTCAGTATCTCTTGGTCAGGGGATTTGATAATCCAATTCACTCCTATATTTAAATTTATAAATTTGACTGATATCATAAATGTAAAAAATCATAATTAAATAACTAGTCATAGTACTGTGACCGAAGATATGGTTTACTTCACTCTTCGGTCACCGTACCCGATTTCCTCAGGGTTACCTCCTCCAGATCCTTCTTTAAAAACCAACTTTATACGTTTTATACGTTTATTTTATGTTCTTTTCATTTCCTATCGAATATAATATCCCTGCGAAGCTATATAAACGTAAACTGTGAGGATTAATCGCGTTTCTATTCGTTTTCTATTAAATTAATCAATTACACGTCCATCGTGTGTCCCTCTATTCAACTCTCTTTTTACTCTTTTGTTCCTTCGATTTGTTCTATTTCCGTCACAAATGTCATAAATACTCAAATAAGAAAACTAACAATATTATGGCCAGTAGTAGCCTTACTCTACAATAGAGAAGGTTACAGTACCACCTAGGAACTTGCTAGAATAGTGAGTCATAGCCTCCTCTAACTATTCCAATATGTCAGTATCTCTTGGTCAAGGGATTTGATAATCCAATTCACTCCTATATTAAAATTTGTAAAATTGACTGATGTCTTAAATTAAAAGAATCATAATTAAATAACTAGTCATAGTACCACCTAGGAACTTGCTAGAATAGTGTATCATGGCCTCCTCTAACTATTCCAATATGTCAGTATCTCTTGGTCAGGGGATTTGATAATCCAATTCACTCCTATATTAAAATTAATAAATTTGACTGATATCATAAATTTAAAAAATCATAATTAAATAACTAGTCATAGTACCACCTAGAAAGTTGCTAGAATAGTGTGTCATGGTCTTCTCTAACTATTCCAATATGTCAGTATCTCTTGGTCAGGGGATTAGATAATCCAATTTACTCCTATATTAAAATTTATAAATTTGACTGATTTCATAAATTAAAAAAATCATAATTAAATAACTAGTCTTAGTACCACCTAGGAAGTTGCTAAAATAGTGTGTCATGGTTTCCTCTAACTATTCCAATATGTCATTATCTCTTGGTCAGGGGATTTGATAATCCAATTCACTCCTATATTAAAATTTGTAAAATTGACTGATGTCATAAATTAAAAGAATCATAATTAAATAACTAGTCATAGTACCACCTAGGAAGTTACTAGAATAGTGTGTCATGGCCTCTTCTAACTATTCCAATATGTCAGTATCTCTTGGTCAGGGGATTTGATAATCCAATTCACTCCTATATTAAAATTTGTAAAATTGACTGATGTCTTAAATTAAAAGAATCATAATTAAATAACTAGTCATAGTACCACCTAGGAACTTGCTAGAATAGTGTGTCATGGCCTCCTCTAACTATTCCAACATGTCATTATCTCTTGGTCAGGGGATTTGATAATCCAATTCACTCCTATATTAAAATTTATAAATTTGACTGATATCATAAATTAAAAAAATCATAATTAAATAACTAGTCATAGTACCACCTAGGAACTTGCTAGAATAGTGTGTCATGGCCTCCTCTAACTATTCCAATATGTCAGTATCTCTTGGTCAGGGGATTTGATAATCCAATTCACTCCTATATTAAAATTTGTAAAATTGACTGATGTCATAAATTAAAAGAATCATAATTAAATAACTAGTCATAGTACCACCTAGGAACTTGCTAGAATAGTGTATCATGGCCTCCTCTAACTATTCCAATATGTCAGTATCTCTTGGTCAGGGGATTTGATAATCCAATTCACTCCTATATTAAAATTTATAAATTTGACTGATATCATAAATTAAAAAAAAACATAATTAAATAACTAGCCATAGTACCACCTAGAGACTTGCTAGAATAGTGTGTCATGGTCTCCTCTATCTATTCCAATATGTCAGTATCTCTTGGTCAGGGGATTTGATAATCCAATTCACTCGCATAGTAAAATAAATAAATAAAATATTATCTTTTATTTTTTCTACTTAATTCTTATATAAAAGGGTCTTAGGGACACTTAGGCATCTACTGAAAGGGTGAGTTTTGTTATTTAGTGTATATTGTGTCAGTTTTATCATATTAAAAAAAGAGGATTTTAAAATTGGTCGAGTTATAATGGCAGAAAACTTTTGGCCGCTAACTTCACTCCGGTAAAAAAAACGGCCATGTGGCAGATCACAATGCCACTTTTGCCGCCGAAATCTAAAAACAAACGCATAAATATACATTGTGAGAGCCTTGTACACATTATCATCCTCGCCGCAAGGAAGCTAGGAGTGGATGTCGAAGAACGCGACATAGTAACAGCTGACCGAGTAGAAGCTGTACGTCGCGACTACGCAGATGGCGATGTTAGTGCCGCTCGTCGAGGCCCGCGACTAGTCGCAGTACGGTTCGCGCGCCGCACGCTGAAGGAAAATGTGATAGCAGGCGCGCGGGTACGCCGTGACATTACCACCGATGGGCTGGGTCTCGCTGGCGATCCCAAACGATTTTATATCAACGAGCGCCTTACTCGTGCAAAACGACGGCTATTTGGGAGGGCGCGAGAAACCGGTCATAAGGTCGGTTGGAAATACATCTGGAGCCTTACCAAAGAGCCAATCGATAATCGAATCGAAATACCCATCGAAAGCCAAATGTATGGGATTTGACGTTTCTCATCGATCAGGCTCTACCCATAGAGTAAAATTCCTATACATTTTTATCGATCGATGCGGCGATTCGATTGGCGATCGTGCTCTTTGGTCAGGCCCCTGGACAAGGCATGGAAAAATATTTGCCCGTCAAGATAAGCCAAACAAACCGGCCGAACAAATACGGTCGGAATCCGATATAAATCGATTTTTTGGGTCGCGTTAAGTTTGTGTTTAGTAGGTTGTTGGTGTGTTAATGTTATTTTGGTGATGTTTGATTGTAAGGCGTTTATTAAGTTTCATATTAGTTACAATTTATTTTTTATTTTTTACCTGTTTTTTTGTTTATTTTATTGTAGGGATATGCGTTGCGTGGCGATAAATGGAATCAAACAATGGGCCTTACCAAAGAGCCGATCGATAATCGAATCGAAATACCCATCGAAAGCCAAATGTATGAGATTTGACGTTTCTCGGCGATCGGACTCTACCCATAGAGTAAAATTCCTATACATTTTTTCGATCGATGAGGCGATTCGATTGGCGATCGTGTTCTTTGGTGAGGCCCAATGTTGTGTAGGTTAAATCGGTATTCTTCTTTGTCAAGTGCGACAAAAAAGTACTACTATGGTTTTTATAATCGTAATAAATTTATGAGAATTTATCACGGAACTAATTTGTATTGTCATTCTTTTATTGTTGTGATGATTATTGTCATTAAAAATGAAAAATAATAAATGTTTTTAAGGTGGTTTGAATAACGCAGGATCGCTGGGTACTAGACATGAGGAATTAATTACTATTATAGGGCGTCATGACGCCGATATAGTGGCAATCAACGAGACCTGGGGCTTTATTCCGAGTTTTGACACGTTCACCGTCGCGCATTTTGCGTAAAGTACGAGTATTGAAATGTAAGTTCTATCCTGTTAATTATAAAGTTGAAATTCCAATGCTCCACACATGATCAAACTTGCAAAGAATTCGTGTATTTCAAGATGGCGGCATTATAATAGCCAACCTAATACATACTACATAACCATTGGAATAGAGCTTATATTTCCATCTTATTCATAAAAAAACCTTAAAACACTCTTAAAGAGCTCAATAGTTAAAATGTTCAATAAGGCTATTGGCTCGATAACTTTTTTGTTATTCATAAACCTCCAATAAAGCTCCTACCTATAACTATTTGACGTTTATTAGCTGAATTTGTGATGGGTTGATAGAAAAAAATAATTGATTGTCAAGAAAGTTGGCAGAATCGCGGAAAACCAAGACCATAAAAGTAAAAAAAAAACGTTTTTGACACCTAGATGAAATAATTATAATACCCATTGGCTGAACTTCGTTGGCATAGTTCCTTCTGAACTGGTTTTGATGATGATGGTTGGATGGTTTGGCTGATGTTCTGGGGACTGGGGTGATTCTGTTCACTACTATGTATTATTTGGGCTTTTTGTAAATTTAGCTCCTTATTTTACAAAGGCACATATATATAATATATTATATATGTGTTGATTACTACCTAGTGTCATATTAATATACATAGAGTTTTGTTTGTAATTTTATTGTTTTTTTAGTAGCTAACGTAATAATTTCATTCCAGGTTTGGCGCACTATAATTTGTATCAAAAATAGAATACAGCTTTGTTTATCGCGTATGTTGCATCTCTCTATATCTGTACCTATGTGATTTTTTATGATTGCATCTCTGTATGATAATATGTAACTTACAAGTCGAGCAATACTTGTTTCACATACAACAAAAACTGTCAAGTGACCTAGTCATGTTTCTGTTTTAGTCTGTGGGTTCACCGGTTGGTTGGTACCGGGACTACTGCATAGATTTATTGTTGAGGTGGTAGTATCCTTTTATGGTGCGGTTACGAAATAAGTGACTGAATTTATGATAAAGCAGCGAGGATATTAAAATAGACTCGTAAAGTAAACTTTGATATTTTTTTTCTTTCTTTTTGATTCTTTAACATTTTCTAACCGCATCATTTAGCCAGCATAGTGGGAGCGATCAATATTGTAAAACGACAATGTATTTATCGATCCATTTATGGACTTTGTAGGTCTGCTTACCATCCGGTATATACAAAATCACATGTCGTGTAATAAATAAATAAAAAACGGATTGATGGCATTCGGCACCGCCATCCAACTTTTGTAGTTTGAAGCGGCACAACTTTGTCTTTTTGGACTGAAATTACCGCGGTGAAACAAGATTAAATGTTAATATTTTTTTGTTACAAATTTCTGTCAGTGTGCGCCTAACCTAATTTGGTTCAAGTCCATTCGAGTTGTAAAATTTTGAGAATTTGTTGATCGGAAGCCGACTGGGCATTATTATTTTTATTTGTAATATAATTTTATGAAGTAATAGAAGTCATTTAATAAAATTTTAAACCAAAAAATAAAATATGTATAAAAAGTGAGGTTAAAATAGGTTTATAGTGGGCTCCCCTTCAATAAAGTTATGGAGCTGTTATTTGACGTTTATCCCTATTAGAGGTTTATTGTGCGTTTATGAATAACATTTTGAGGTGTTTTGCTATTGAGCTGTTATAAAGCATCAATAAAGGCTTCGTAAGTTTTTATGAATAAGGCCGCATATTTATAGTTTGCGCAACGTCTTGTCGTGATTAGCGGTTGCAAACTCGGAATTAGGCCCCTGGCTTAGGACGGGGGAGAAGGGCCGCGCACCTATCATACCGGGATATCGTCTGCGGCACGTGCCTCGCCCGCAGGGCGCGCGCGCTCGTTACGGCGGGGTAGGCTTCTATATAAAGACCGGGATAAATGTTCGAACCCGTGCTCATCCTGTGAGCTCAGTAGAGCAGATGTGGGTCAGTTTAAACGTCAGGGGTCTCAAGGTAATTATAGGAACTGCTTACCGCCCGCCGTGGATGGATGTCGGTCTATTTTTTGACTCGCTCTCGGAGTCTATTGAGATATTTTCTTCTTTTGACCATATAATTATACTCGGAGACTTTAACATAAATTTGTTAAACGAAAATGATATTAGAACCCATGATATGAAAAACTTTCTGAGATGTAGCGACCTTCAACAATGTGTAACTCTCCCAACACATTTTACAGATACTAGTGAGACATTGATATATGTTGTCTGCGTGGATTCTGATATCAGACTTCAAAAATATTAGTAGATTATGTTCCCACTCTGGGGAATCACGCTTATATTAGTGTCGAGCTTAATATTAAAAAATTAAAACCAATCCGAAGGGCAATCACATACAGACCATTGCAAGATGTAGTCACAGCTAATTTCCAGAAAGATCTAAATCTCATAGATTGGAATTTTAAGTCTTGTGACAAAGTCTCTGAAATGGTCACAACATTTAACGGATTTCTTACAAGTCTTTTTGATCTGCATGCCCCCTTCAAAACAATCCACATAAGTGATCGACCGACGCCTTGGATCACAGGCAACGTTAAAATGATGATAAAACTACGAGACAAGGCTTATAGAAAGTACCGTATTACACGAAGCGATGTCAATAAAATTAATTATATGAACTATAAAAAACTTGTGGAATCAGCAATAGTGAATGAAAAACGTGCCTACTTTAATTTTTATATTAATAAACATGTTCACAATTCAAAGGCACTTTGGAGCAATTTAAAGAGATCGGTTCTACCATCCAATAAGCAGTGCATAGATCTGCCTATCCACCTTAGCGACCCAACCAAAATAAATGCCAGTTTCCTAGAGATACCCGGTGGCGCCATGGCGAGTATGTCACGGCTGACATATTTTGACTTTCATAGGCATCACAAAAATACATTTCAACTCGTATTAACCGATGAGCTCAAAGTATCAAAAATAATTACACATATTCAAACAAATGCACAAGGAGACGACCGGATAACCCGTGACATGGTCGTCATGACGTTACCGGAGTCTCTAAGCGCTATCACTACAATAGTAAACACATCGTTGGCCACGTCAACTTTTCCAGACGCATGGAAAAAAGCACTAATAAAACCTTTACCCAAAGTAACAAATCCCTCAGACTATAAAGACCTGCGGCCAATTAGTCTTCTCCCATGCCTGTCGAAGGTGGTGGAGAGGACAGTGTGAGCAACTCACTAAGTATATAGAATCCAATCACATTCTACCAGCCTGGCAGTCAGGGTTTCGCAAGGGTCACAGTACAGCAACAGCACTACTTGACGTCACCGATAACATACTTGCAGCTCAAGATACAAATACAAATTTCTTTATTTAATAAACACTTTACAAAAATTATGTTTGCGCAGTTCCCACTATAGGTTACCCTGTGCTGTGGGAAACTAAACAGATGTAGGCCAAGTTACTATATTGGTACTTCTTGACTTCTCCCGAGCTTTTGACAGTATAAATGTTGAACTTCTTTTATCTAAACTGGCATATTATGGGTTTGAGCCCTCCACAATCGCCTGGTTCGATAGCTACTTGAGTGGCAGGTCACAGTATGTTGAAATGAAGGGACATGGTAATGATGTGAAGTCATCGTCGGTTTCCCTTGTTACATGTGGTGTACCACAAGGTTCTATCCTCGGACCATTACTATTTATATTGTATAGTGCGGATATAGCCACTAGTATACAAAATTGTAATATTCATCTTTACGCGGACGACCTTCAAATCTACATTTCATTTGACCCACGTGATCTATGCGGAGCTGTAGATAGAATAAACAAAGACTTAAATCGAATCAAAGACTGGGCCCATTGGAATTCGCTTGTTCTCAATCCACTTAAATCAAAATTTATAATTTTAGGATCCAAAAGAAATGTACACAAAATAACATGTGCCTCCCCACAAATAAAAAATTCAGGGCAACAGATTGAACGGGTTACAAAAGCTAAAAACCTGGGGCTTCTGATAGACAACGATCTGCGCTTTGAGGGTCATGTTATTGAGTCTGTTCGTAATTGTTTTTATAGACTCAAAATTCTTTACCGGATTCGTGACTACCTTAGTATAGACTTACGGGAGAGATTGTGCGAGTCAATTGTTTTATCTAGATTGAATTATGTTGATACAGTGTACGGCCCGTGTCTACTGGCTCGAACAGATAAGCTAATACAACGCGTGCAGAATTCTTGTGCACGATTCTGCTACCAAATCCCTGTGCGATCCCATGTTACCTCTATGTTAACAAATACAAATGGCTTAAAATGAAAAGTCGCAGGAAACTACATCTTGCCTCGCTACTATTTGGGGTAGTAAAATCTAAAATGGCAAATTATTTATTTGAAAAGTTAACCTGGTCTCATAGTTTAAATAGATACAACACCCGTGCATCCCTAAACTTATTGTGTGTTCCACGGTACAAGACATCAGCATTTCGGGGCAGTTTTAGATACGCTGCCACTAAAATTTGGAACGATTTGCCGCCGCCGTTGCAAAATATGCAGTCGTCGGCTCCATTTAGATATAAATTAAAGCTAGCATTGTTATCGGAACAAAATAAAAGCTGCCTAAATAAATAATGTACAAACACAATTTGATAAAAAATAGAGTAAATAAATTTCGTTAATAATAATAATAATAGTAAAAATAATAATAATATATAATTTATCAAATTGTACCTCTTAATAATATTATAAAGTGTAAACTGTATACCTAATTATAGATCGTTAATGTATTTAAATATAATTAAAATATGCATATGTTATGCTATGTCTTTAAAATAATAACAGTTACTGTAATGTGTAGTCTGGATTGTAAATAATAATTTATTATTAACAATTTGTACTGCTCTATGCAACGAGCCTAGGTTGACCTCAGTCGCCCTTCCAACCTCCAAAAACTTTCAACGTCCTTTTTCTATCACCCGGTGTCTCTTGCATATGTTGCGTTAAGTAAAATGAGTGAGATGACAATACATAACAGTGTTTGAGTAATAATTATTATCTGTATGTAATTGGTGTCCTTTTTCTTTTTCTCTCATATTTATTTTGATTGTTTCGGTAGCTACCTACTGTATCTAAAAGCCGCACGTCCTCTTCAAGGCATCAGCTGAAAATCAGCGTTACAGCAATCTATTGCTGTAGCATGTGCTGAGCTGATTTCCTGTTTGTTGCCGAGCAACAAACCTCTAACTTATTTTGTATTTTGTTAATTATTTATATATTATGTAATAATGTAATTTTATTTGTGTGTATTCTGTGTAATCTCGAGAAAATTAAAATAAAGCATCATTACAAAATGTAAGCGATCGACCTCGTTAGTTGAAAATGTTTATTAGCATTTTTTACACTCCATGTATTGTAGGTGGACCCGTATTAGTAACCTAATATCTATCTGGTCTAAACGAAGTAAACCTTTATAAGTGGTTACATTATATACCTAGGTTTCATTGTAAAAATATATAATATTATAATAAATTTATTTATTATTTCAATGTAAAATTTTCATGACGATGATCCTCGCTAATTCGTGTCGTTATGAGAATATGTAGATGAATATACTTGGTAGGTTTTTAAATTTAATTTGGGAAGTTTTCAGCGGAAAATTTGTTAGCTTCATTGCGAGACGGCGTCGGCGCCGCAGTTTGTATTATTGGGCTCTCACTATATAGCATGAAACATATGGAACCAAGGCGGTACCAATAAATGCAAAAAAAAGCCTTTACAACGAAATGTCAAACAAAACAATTGTGTACTCACTTCAACAAATCAACGCTCAATGATTGGTTTAACATTCAAAACAAAAAATTACAAAAAAAATATTAATTTTTGTTTTGAGTTTGTATGGTAGAGAATATCTTCAGTTCTCATATTATGAAAGGCAATTTTAGGTGTTGAAAAAGCAACACAAATATTTTTGTACTGAATGTGTAAGGTTCTTTTGCATGTAGCATAGTTAAAAATAAAACTCTATTTTATCTGTGTTCAAGATGGTCGACTAAGCTTTGTAAAAGTATTTTTAGTATAATAAACAATTTAAAATAGTTGCATAGTGTATAATTTATTAATCATACTACCACCTCAAAATTCAACATTAGCCATTAGGGCGGCTCTCTCTATACATATCTCCATGCATCACAGCCTTAGGAATATCATGTCTATTGCGATCATCAGACTATTTGTATTAGTTATTACACATATATTGGAAATTTGGGAATGTAAACTTTAAAATAATTTTATTGTTATATGAAATTCTCTACGAGATGGAATTCTACTACTTTTTTATTACAAATTTGTAACTACCACCAAACACAATAATAATTTAATAATCAAACGAACTTACCTGTAAGTGAAGTTCGATTGAAATTATACCTCGTAGTCTCTCCGAAGACGATGGAAGTTCACAATGTAGTATCGAATCGATGCTAGCGGCGTCACATAAGTTTTAAGTAAATTAAAAAGCAATAAAGGTTTTGGAACGCATCTTCCGCTGTCGCTCTGCACTCCCGCGCATTAAAGTGTCATTCGTTTCGGATGCTGCTCCAGATTCTACAACGCTTATAGGGTAAAGAAAATGATTAAGGGAGGGTGGGTTCCATCGTCTTCAGAGAGACTACGAGGTATAATTTCAATCGAACTTCACTTACAGGTAAGTTCGTTTGATTATTAAATTATAACCTCATAGTCTCTCCTCGACGATGGAAGTTTACAATGTAGATGTTCAAAGTCAAGTTGTAGAATCAGTCTTTGTTTTACTAATTAACAAGTATTATTCTATATACTCGTACACTAGACTAAAGTTTTACAAAAATGTGAAAAGTCTTAAGAAACAACTATTTAGGTATTATTAAAATTACTGCTTAAGAAAAAACTGATTCCACAAAGCTAAAAGAGTTATGACCAATGTAAGAATTGGGCAGTTACTAAACCACCAAAAACATGTTGAACTGGCCAGTCCTACCAGCCGTTCTTCTTATTTTATCATTAGTTTAATTGCTCAACTCCTCAAAACTGCTGATGTGGCTGTCGCGACGTTACGCGAAATGTAGCGAGTACCAAGCTTAAAGGAATTTGTCTTTTGTCTATGACACGTTGGTGAGTCTTTTAACACTCTGTAGCACATATACTGTGGAAATTGGTTGCCACCTATTTTCTTTCATTTCGAGTTATGACCAATGACTTCGCCGGCACATGTGGTCTTATGTTAAATTCTTACTTCTTCGCCTGGACGGACGAGAGGACGTCAGGATCAATGCGCAGTGAAAGCTAAGTACCTTTAGGGGCTAATTAAGTATCTGTAAAGGCGCATTATGTACAGTAACATACTAACCAAGCACATTACTTGACGAGCATTTTACACTTAATATTTAGTGGATAGACTGTTTAGTCATTAGCGGGTCTGTTAATATTATGGTACGGGAGGACCGTTAAAGGACCATAAAGTCCGCGGTCACCTCACTCGTAGTGGCATAGGATAAAGTGGATCATTTCGACATACCCAACCCGGGATCGTACGAGACACTGTCCTTCACTCATCGATTAACTTAGTCGATGGGCAGGATTATGTTTCTGACGGTGGCTTGGGAGACCGCCCCACACTTACGTGGAGAGATATAAGTAAGGTTCCCCCAAGGGCAGGGGGTGGATTCCCTGAACTTGGGGTCACCGTCACGGCTTGCGTAGCGGTCGATGTGGATTCCGTTATATAGGCGTTGTATCAATATATAGGAACTCACGGATGCTACGCATAGGCGTGGGTTATGTTTCGTCTACTACTTTGTATACAACAGGGGTCGTAAACGGAGTATGTGTATTACCGTCAGTTCGAAAGGCGGTAGTTTATAACTCAGTCTGCGTCATCTGGGGTGTAGAATACTTACACAAGGCAGATGGGGCAATATTGCAGCTGGAGGTCGTGATGACGGACTATCGAGATGTCTTGGAGTACAAGCTGATCTGTAATATTGATGCTCAAGTGGTGCCGCACAATACATGAGGTTAGAAGTACAGAATGCTTAATGAAGTCGGCGCGGTACGTGTCCTTCTCCTCCATTCAATTGGGACGTCAGGGAGCGGGGTGTTTACCCTTCCAGTTTGGGCATGGTCC
This sequence comes from Monopis laevigella, assembly GCA_947458855.1. Classification (NCBI taxonomy): domain Eukaryota; kingdom Metazoa; phylum Arthropoda; class Insecta; order Lepidoptera; family Tineidae; genus Monopis; species Monopis laevigella. The sequence goes on along the minus strand of OX381584.1, from coordinate 27,292,873 downwards.
CTTTGACATGGTCACTATTCTAATTGGGCGTGGCCCCTGTGACATGTGGAGTTTTGTGACTGCCGGATCGCGGGGCACCGAGCCGATGGGGCGCGCGGCCCCTGAAGGATCGCGGTGTTTACCGAGCCGAAGTGGGTGTGGGATCCACTCATAGTTCATTAGTTACTTCTTATAATATGTACCCGAATGACACTGACTCTCAACCTACACCTGGGGGAAAACATATTCTATCTTATATATTTATATGTATTATATGTATTGTATTGTATGCCTTTGGATGTACTTGGAGTTGTGAACCAGGCTCCATGCCCCGTGCATGGAGTCATGGTAGTTTTAATTGTGCAGGAGACACCAAGATCCTGAAAGCTTGCGCACGGGACGGCGCCTAGTAGCCATGCAGTCGGAGCTAGTAATGCTGATGAGACGGTCATCAGCATCTGATGGTTTTGGTGCCGATACCGCAGGGGGAAAGACAGGTACAAATCATAATTATACATACACCCCACAACCACATATTAAAGCGAAGCAGATGTAAGAGATTTTATTTGAGACAGACAGACTGACAGACGGACATGAACTAAGGCAATGCAATTACCACATCGCGACCTAAGGAACGCGCTCCCGCGCGCTATACACACATAGCTATACGTCTATAAGCATGCGCACGCGCGCGCGCCGGGGGGCGTCGCGACATGGTGGAGAGGTGCTGGGATCTGTCGTCAGAAATAAGCATTTATGAATATTATTTTACAACACATAAGGTGCAAATTAGTTATTTATTATGTGGGTGTATGTCGGACTATGATTTGTTTCTTTCCCCGGTAGAGGGCGTAGATTGAGAATTGATAACTTTAAAATTTATTGGCAATTATTTATTTATTGAATACGAAATATATATGTCTTAGAAAACAGATGAGGTATTGATTTTGTTTAAAAAGGAAACGAGAAGGTGGCACTGACTGATATTTAATTGGAAATTAACCTAACAACGACAAGACACGGAACTACAATAATATGCACTAGAGAGCACGACCGTCATGTCCAAGCGCCAGCTGCTAAGTGAAGTCACGCCGATCCGGCCGGCCGATCCCCACCTCGCCCCGCGGTCTTACGACATCGCGAACCGCAAGCGTTCAGTACTTTCAGTGGGAGAATCCTCTAAGATGGCCGTTCCTGACAGCTGAACGTCCTCGTCAGCTTGACTCTCGTCATCTTCACGTGCTGGCAACTCTCCAGGTTGGACCTCGGCTTGGCCTTGGCTGTCATCGGGGTGGTCATCATCTAGAAACAAACAAACACGTCTTAGGAGACACACCATGCGTAAATTGATTTAGCTAGCCATCGCAACGCAACCGCAAGCGTGCACTCAAACGGCTACATCTCAATGGGCAGCTGTAGCATTGCTATGAACAACAAATATACGACTTTTTAATTGTACCGTCAACAACAGAGTTCCGGATCTCATTTGCTAACGATAAAAATGAAAAGTTTTCAGTATTTAAGTACAAAGCCATTTATTTATAGCCTTAGGCCACAGCGTCAAGGCATAAATTGGCAAAGCACGGCCACAAGGTCGGGGCACAAAACTATAGCCACAAGGTCGGGGCTTAAAAACATAGCCACAAGGTCGGGGCATAAAAACATAGCCACAAGGTCGGGGCTTTCAGATACGTAGCCGCATGGTCGGAGCTACCATAACACTGAAGACAACTCACCATTCCCTAAGAATGCCTCACATGCATCCGGGGTCCATTCTCCGCGCCACTGAACCATCCGTTCTGCGCCGGTCTGCGTCTTCTTTCCGTACGAGCCCGCCAGCAACTCGAGCTCGTAGCGTCATGTGGCAGCGCGCGGACGACCTTAGGGGCCGCGCATGCCAGAGTCGAGCTTCCCGGTGCTTTGCGAACCTTTATTTACAAAAACAAAGCTGCCAACTGCAAAATTACGTGGTTGCCGACGACCTTCATTGACATAGGAGTCTTGCCGCCGTTGGTTGGCAGCCAACAACTCGGAGGCCCGCTGTCGCCTCAGCGTTCGCAGAGCTTCATGGTTCGAGCTGGAATCCAGCGCGACGTCACGCACAAGGGATCTCAGTACTGGTGTGGTGCCCTCAACGCCAGTCAGGAGCTGCAAAGCTGAGGTTTGGGTTGTTGCATGTTTGGTTATGTTTAGATTGAGCTGTATCTTCCACAAGACATTAGACCATGAAGAACCCTTGTTGTTGACTTCAATGCGCAGCATGTTAAGAACTGTCCGGCAGTATCGCTCAACTTGGCCATTCTCACGGTGCATCTCAGGTGTAATGAAGTGTATTGAGCAACCTAAGTCAGTTGCCCAATCTTGAAACGATGCACTCTCAAACATTCTGCCTCGGTCGCAGACAATAGTGGTTGGGGTGCCAAACAGAGATACCGTATAGGAAAATACACGTTTCAATTCATCAGTGTCTTGTCTGTACAGTGCATACAACAAACAGTACTTGGAAAAGGAATCCACAATAATGAGTACATACTTGAAACCATTGGATTCGGTTAGTGGTCCTAAGACATCAGTGTGAACCACCGAGAAGGGCACGTCAGGTTTGGTCCATGACTCAATCGGCTGACTAGGAGAGCGGGGCACCTTTTTATGTGCCAAACAAACAATGCAGTGACCAATATACTTTTTTATAAACAGTCTTAACCCGGGGAACCAAAAATGGCGAAGTACAAGTTCAGTGGTCTTATCTATCCCAATATGGTCATGGTCATCATGAAAAACCCTAAGCAGGCTAAGTCTATGCCCCTTCGGGATAAAACATAAGAGCCGAGAGTCTTCTCCGGTTGGCATATACTTATAATAGAGCAAGTCATTTCTAATTGCATATTTAGTAGAGTCCAACTGACCCTCTCGTAATTGTTGCATTAAATTTTGCGTCTCAGTATCGGCTGTTTGAGCGATTTTAGCCCAGTTACGCGGATTTTGAATTTGAAAAACATTGGCAGGCTGTCGGCTTAAAAAGTCCGCATGTTGCATAAGGCAACCTTTCCGATACTCCAGCGTGAACTGGAAGTCTTGCATGTATACTCACCAGCGAGCTACACGCGGCAACAAATCTCTTTTACGCTCTGTCAACTTTAAAGAGTTACAATCGGTTACAATTTTAAACTTAATATCTATCAAGTAATGCCTAAAATGTTGTAACGCGCGTATAATCGCCAGAGTCTCAAGTTCATAGCTATGATATCGAGACTCGGCGCCTTGTGTGGATTTACTGAAATAGCCGATAACACGTTTACGCTTTCCCTCGTGTTCCTGCATTAAAATGCATATAATTGCTACCTTTAAATCATCTGAAAGACCTTTAACAATACTGAGTCGCAAAAGACATTTCCGAGCATATTCGGCGTACGTTATTTTATAATATTAATTTAATTAACAACCTTAAAATAAATATACCAAAGCTGAATTTAGTTACACCATATTTATTTTTTAGGTTTAATCGAACTTTTAAAACTAAAGCAGATATGAATATATAAAATAATTAATTAAATTCCAATTTGAAGATAGATATTCACATGTAAACAAACATCTGTCAAAAAGTAGCCTGGCTAACTTTTCGTGTTAAAATTTCTGTTCGCGGAACGATTGGTGGTAACTTGAATTGCTAACATTTCCGCGCGCTGAAACGACATTGGGTAAAAAAACCAGCGATCCGTGGCAGCGATGCTGCGGTCGGAACGCGAGGTATGTATTATGTTGACCACAGAATAAACTAAGTTACATTTTTTTTTAAATTTACAATCAAGCTAGGACTTTTTCATCTGCCTCTAAATGCACATTCGCTATTTTAGAAGAACCAATACTTTGAAATTATTTTTTAAATATAAAACTCTAAATAAATAAAAAAACAAAAAATACAGGTATTTTAATTTTTGTTTTGGATTGCGTGTTAGCAGTGCTAACACTAGAGGAAAGTAGCCCCCTTTCAAATTTCTGGGCAGAAGGATCGATTTTAAAGGAAGAACACCATCCTTAGATGTGGTTGTGGAACGCTTTATTAATGACATCAACAAGGTAGTTCAACAGCCAATTAGTAATGTCAAGAAAGCTTGGATTTATGACAACTACTTAACATCTCGTCTAACATGGCCTTTTCTTGTATACGACTTCAACAAAACTGTTCTGGTAAATCTGGATGTCTTAAGAAAACTTAAGTCTTGGCTTGGATTAGCACAGGGCGCTGACTCCTCTACGCTGTTTAGGGGACAGCAACAATTTGGGATGAATTTTAAAAAAGCCATCTGAGTTGTACAAACATCTACGTGTAACCAAGCAACAAATCCTGAGTAACTCTCGGGATAATCTGATTGCATTTCTCCCAAAAGACTCATTGGCCTCTGAGATGGAGTCAAGACTTCAGTTTCATAAATCATTTATGAGCGGTGCCCAGATGCAAAAGGGGGTTAGGTTGGAAGAAAAAGGAATGTGATAAAGATGTTATTAAATCTTTCCTTAGGGAAGATGAAGAGCATGGCTACATAGTTCACGCAATGACCCTAGAAGTACAGAATGAATGGCTTACTTTGGGGGAAGTTTGTATTCCTCCAGCCCTGAAATGGCGCACACTCATGTCTCCAGGCCTTTAAACCTACTTCGCGGTCTCAAGTCCGGGAACGCTGCAGTTCATTACCCTGTCTTTCAACCACGCGATGGACCCATCACCCGCACGGTGAATCCATGGTTTGCTAAGAACATTGTCTCTCTCCAACGAGTTTCAGCGACGCGAGGATTTTTTTTAAATCGGCATAATTATTGGAAATTACTTGTCTTTTTGAACTACTATTAAAAAAGTTGCCCAATAATTTAATAATGTGGAAAAATCGTTTACTTTCATTAATGCGCTCACAGGATTTAGAAAGAACTAAATTTAAAACATGCGCGGAGCACCAAACATACAATGCATGCGGACATTGTTGTCAAACTAAGGACTGAACACCATTTAGTTCAGATGACAGAACGGCTGCGCCGTCGTAAGTTTGACCTATTAATTTTGATAAACAGTTAAAATTGGACAAAACTTCTAAAATAATATTTGACAAAGTTTTAGCAGTGCGATCGGAACTTACATCAATATGTTTAATAAAACGATCAACAAGCTCAGAATTATGAAAATATCTTAAAATAAGTACTAATTGTTCCCTACCGCTTACATCAGGCGTTTCATCCACCATTACCGCGACAAAATCGGTAGCAATTATCTGCTGCTGTATATTTTCTGTCATTACAGCTGCTACGCTCGAGATCAAGTCATTTTGAATACGGTTTATTATAATATAATTATTGGAAAATGCTTGTCTTTTTGAATTACTATTAAAACAGTTGCCCAATAATTTAATAATGTGGAAAAATCGTTTAGTTTCATTAATGCGCTCACAGGATTTAGAAAGAACTAAATTTAAAACATGCGCGGAGCACCAAACATACAATGCATGCGGACATTGTTGTCGAACTAAGGACTGAACACCATTTAGTTCAGATGACAGAACGGCTGCGCCGTCGTAAGTTTGACCTATTAATTTTGATAAACAGTTAAAATTGGACAAAACTTCTAAAATAATATTTGACAAAGTTTTAGCAGTGCGATCGGAATCAATATGTTTAATAAAACGATCAACGAGCTCAGAATTATGAAAATATCTTAAAATAAGTACTAATTGTTCCCTACCGCTTACATCAGGCGTTTCATCCACCATTACCGCGACAAAATCGGTAGCATTTATCTGCTGCTGTATATTTTCTGTCATTACAGCTGCTACGCTCGAGATCAAGTCATTTTGAATACGGTTTATTATAATATAATTATTGGAAAATGCTTGTCTTTTTGAATTACTATTAAAAAAGTTGCCCAATAATTTAATAATGTGGAAAAATCGTTTACTTTCATTAATGCGCTCACCGGATTTAGAAAGAACTAAATTTAAAACATGCGCGGAGCACCAAACATACAATGCATGCGGACATTGTTGTCAAACTAAGGACTGAACACCATTTAGTTCAGATGACAGAACGGCTGCGCCGTCGTAAGTTTGACCTATTAATTTTGATAAACAGTTAAAATTGGACAAAACTTCTAAAATAATATTTGACAAAGTTTTAGCAGTGCGATCGGAACTTACATCAATATGTTTAATAAAACGATCAACAAGCTCAGAATTATGAAAATATCTTAAAATAAGTACTAATTGTTCCCTACCGCTTACATCAGGCGTTTCATCCACCATTACCGCGACAAAATCGGTAGCATTTATCTGCTGCTGTATATTTTCTGTCATTACAGCTGCTACGCTCGAGATCAAGTCATTTTGAATACGGTTTATTATAATATAATTATTGGAAAATGCTTGTCTTTTTGAATTACTATTAAAAAAGTTGCCCAATAATTTAATAATGTGGAAAAATCGTTTAGTTTCATTAATGCGCTCACAGGATTTAGAAAGAACTAAATTTAAAACATGCGCAGAGCACCAAACATACAATGCATGCGGACATTGTTGTCGAACTAAGGACTGAACACCATTTAGTTCAGATGACAGAACGGCTGCGCCGTCGTAAGTTTGACCTATTAATTTTGATAAACAGTTAAAATTGGACAAAACTTCTAAAATAATATTTGACAAAGTTTTAGCAGTGCGATCGGAACTTACATCAATATGTTTAATAAAACGATCAACGAGCTCAGAATTATGAAAATATCTTAAAATAAGTACTAATTGTTCCCTACCGCTTACATCAGGCGTTTCATCCACCATTACCGCGACAAAATCGGTAGCATTTATCTGCTGCTGTATATTTTCTGTCATTACAGCTGCTACGCTCGAGATCAAATCATTTTGAATACGGTTTATTATACTCTGAACGCATTAGATGAAGTCGCTAAATGATTTTCTAAAATACCATCATATTTCGCGATCAATTCTACAATTTCTAGAAAATTACCTTTATTATTCGATGATGCAGATTCATCATGTCCGCGAAATGTTAGCTCTTGTTTTCCCAAAAAGCAAACGATATCAATTAAGCGCTGAAAAATAACTCTGTTACTGTCTACTTTCGCGTTGTGTCTATCGATGTCTATTTTTAACTGTGAATTTAAGCACGGTTCAATACGATGTTTGCCAAAAGTTTGCAAATTATATCAAGATAAATGTTATTCCGATTGTTCGTGTTTTTTAGCTGCAGCCGAAAGATTATGCAGATCTACATAACCAGTACTATTCCAAACATTGCTATGGTTAGAGAATAAAAGGCAAGGGAAACAAAACAATCTATTTGTATGACTACAACCCCGTCAACCAAGTAAATAATTCGTATTGTTTTACATTAAATGGTCTATTAATCTTACCGCTGACCGTTTTTAAATCCAATACCGGCACACAACGACCATTTTAATAACTTGTCTTTTTTCTTCAAAATTAAGATTTAAAAACTTTAAATTTTATTTTTTTTCTAAACAAAACGTACTGCATTCACATTCCATTTTTAATACCTAAAGAAAGTCAAATTAGATCTTTAAAAACTATCTCCCCAATAAAAAGAATCTCAGGCGTACCGATTGTGCAAACAAACGAAACAAACTACATAAAAAATCAAATTTCTTCCGTGAAATCAAATGAAGTCCGTAATAATTTTGAGTTTATTATAAACCAAAAAAAAATATATTATACATTTATATAATAAATCATATTTAAAAATGTTCAGAAAATTAAAAAGCTAAATTTATGTTAATATCGTGATTATAATTATGTTGGTGTCATTTCAATTTCGCGCAAAAGTTAATTGATACCTATATTATCTGAAAAGACAGTGTCTAAAGGCGCTCGGTACATTGCTGAGGTTCTTTGTATGTGCGTGTAGTTTACTATCTTTGTATTTCTTATACAGACCAGCGGCCACATTCTGTTTCTTATAACGTGAGCGTTAGATTGTCAATATAACGAATTCCGTTATAAGCGCTCTCTCTTCCAATCAGCGAAGATTAAAAAACTACTCTGATTGGAGGAGAGCGCGCTAATAGCGAAAATCGTTATTTTGACAACCTAACGATCACGTTATAAGAAACAGAATGTGGCCGCAGCCCTCCTAGCCAAGAGCATCGGCGCTTTTTGCGCCCAAGCGTCGCAGAACGGACAGTGATCGACAGAAATCGTTGAACGCGGGAGGGCGACCGCTCGGCCCGATTATTGACGTTCCGATATTATATTCAAAACCCGCGAGTAATTTTGAGTATGATGTAAACACATAATAATTATATTACGAATGAATTGAGAATATAAATTAAAAGCAATATACATTTTTTATCATATTAATGGTGTAAAATTTATTGTACAGTTTTTACACCTTTGTATATTAATGTTTTTTTTAACTTACATGCCTAATCGGAGTTTTCAGAGAATTCCGAGTTTTGACACGTTCACCGTCGCGCATTTTGCGTAAACTATAAATATTGAAATATAAGTTCTATCCTATTAAATATAGAGTTAAAATTCCAATGCTCATCAGGGGCTTTATTCCGAGTTTTGACACGTTCACTGTCGCGCATTTAGCGTAAAGTACGGGTATTGAAATGTAAGTTCTATCCCGTTAATTATAAAGTTGAAATTCCAATGCTCCATACATGTTCAAACTTACGAAGAATTCGTGTATTTCGAGATGGCGGCATTATAATAGCCAACCTAGTACATACTATATAACCATTGGAATAGAGCTTATATTTCCATATTTATAGTTTGCGCAACGTCTTGTCGTGATTAGCGGTTGCAAACTCGGAATAAGGCCCCTGATGTTCAAACTTGCGAAGAATTCGCGCCATCTCGAAATACACGAATTCTTCGTAAGTTTGAACATGTGTGGAGTATTGGAATTTCAACTTTATAATTAATCGGATAGAACTTACATTTCAATACCCGTACTTTAAGCAAAATGCGCGACGGTGAACGTGTCAAAACTCGGAATAAAGCCCCTGATGTTCAAACTTGCGAAGAATTCGCTTATTTCAAGATGGCTGCATTATTATAGCAAACCTAATACAGACTATATATCCATTGAAATAGAACTTATATTTCAATATTTATAGTTTACGCAACGTCTTGTCGGCTTTAGCGGTTGCAAACTCGGAATAAGGCCCAAGGTTTTTACACGTTTTCTATGTGTGCAAACTTAGACAGTTTAGTTCAACTTCTTACATACTTTTATGCATGAGGGCGCGTTTGTCGAATTACAAATCAAATCTAATAGTTGCCAATAGATGGCGCTTTTGTTATATTTAATAAATAGTTAACATAAATTAAATGTTTTAATAAAATATATATTATTGTGCATTGTATATTGCACAATAATACAGGATGAATTTGTAAGGATGTACTTTGGGCTAATGTGAGGTTCTGCTGATCAAATCGAACAACTTTTCTCATGGAACCATGTGTCGCAAATGAAAAAAAATTTTGGCTTCGCCATACAAATTGATCATTTTAACATTACTAGTTTGTATGGGGAAGTCAATATTTTTTTTCATTTGCGGCACATGGTTCCATGGGAAAACTTGTTCGTATTGATGAGTAGAACCTCATATTAGCCCAAAGTACATCCTTTCAAAGTTGTACGCACACGCCCCTGTATATATGTATATTATTGTATATGTGTATAATACATGTATTTGTATAGCCAGGGGCGTGCATCTCATAGAGACAAAAATACACTGTCTACCCTGATAACCTTTTTCTCTACTAGTTTAACAATGTTATTCCCATTTGTCTCCACTGGCTCCGATCGTACTAGCGACAAATGGATAAAAAAACCCAATTGTGATTAGTGGTGACGGGTGGCACAAAGACGTTCCCAGTTGTCGTCACCAATAAAATTAATTAAAATAAAGTCTAGTTACCAATAAAATTAATTAAAATAAAGTCTAGTTTAATGGTTTGCATTTTTTTAAAGTCAAAACTAATCGGACTGAATAAAATAAATTAAATGAAGTGAAATGAAAAAAAAAACATGTTTTCATATATATTTTTTACATATGCAGGAAAAAAAATGTGTTAAATTGAATAAAATGTAGTAAGAGAAGTGTAGGAAGTGAATTGAAACATATTGGGGTGGAGTGTAGTAGGGTAGGTAAAAGTGAAGTGAAGTAAAGAGAGTCAAGTGAAATAAACCCGGTGAAGTAAAGTAGCTTATAGTAAACAGAAACGTATTTAATTGTAGTAAAGTGAAGTTAAGTGAGTAGATTAAATGAAAATTCCCCAATCCACTTCACTTTATCCACTATACTTTAGTTTGCGTTCCTTAACTACGTTTTACTTTACTCTATAAGTCCATTTTACTTTACCCTGTTTACTACACTTTCCTTACTCTACTCTACTCCAGTTCACCCCGATCTACTACAGTTCACTACCAAACTTCACTTACTACATTTTCTACTTTGTTTTTTTTTCTTTTATTACATTCTATTTCATTTCCTTGCTTCAGTTCACTTCACAGTTTTCGAAATATCGATTTGTACAGACAAAGTGAATGATCCCATAAGGGTTTCGTATTTTTTATTTACGAACGGATCCCTAAAACATAAGTTGTTTGTAATAACAACAATATAAATAGTTTGTACCTAATAATTATTTTCTTAAAAGCTATCTAAATTTAAAAATATCTATGGCGGATTTTAGATATAACTCTTTGTTCGCGCCTTATTCAAAAGAGTTTACCTATATTGTTAGAGAAGAGGATTTTATCCTACAATATATATAATATTTTTAATTACACATACTAGGTATATTCATATTTTCAAAAATCAGCCATTGGCGAATCTTATATTTCTGTGGTATTTTAACGCTCACGAATGGCTTTTCCCATACCAGACGCTGGAAGAGAAGCACGTAAATTTGCATTGTCGCTTAACCTCACCCAGCTTGTAAACAAACCAACTCACATTCCCGATGTTGCGGTCAACACATCCAATTGCTTAGACCTTCTTCTGACAACAGATCCAGACCGATACACTATGTCCGTTATCGCTCCTTTGAGAACTTCCGACCAGAAGACGGTGGAAGTACAAAATGCGGTACAATTGTTTGCATCTTATCAATGGCGGTAATTATGTTTTACTTGTTGTGATGTTCCATCGAAATGTGCCGATTACATAACCCACGTTATTCATCAAGCTATGAAATATTTTATTCCATACGTTGATGCGACGATCGGTGGCATGCCCCGCCCTTGGTTTAATGCGGAATGTGTTTGAGTTAACGGATTAATGCTATGAATTATTAAATTAATTATAAGATGCAAATTTTGTACGGTTATCAGAATATATGGCTTTATTATTATATTAGTGACCGCTAATATAGATTTAGTTCGCGTGAGTCTGCTGGAGGTCTTCTCATGTATGCCACAGCTCTGGAGTAAAGAAAGCCATAGAGAAAGACAACGAGGCCCTTGCTGTATCTCTCGATATTTCTAATGTTTTCGACATGGTTTGGCACAGTGAGGGTACAGAATATTGTTTTTATTAAGTAAAATATAGGGTTTTTACAATATATTCAAATTTATGAATTTGTACAATTAAATGTAAAAAATATCAATTGGTACAATTTATGTTGCAGTACCTTAAATTAGCAATTCATACTAAGTGATTGTTAGTAGACATTAAAGAATTTTCATTATGGGTGAAATTTTATTCTGTTAGGTCGGACTCGAACCCAAGTCCCTCACTTTCGTAGTAAGATACTAAACCACTGAGCCAACCACCCCTCACGAAATTCTTTTCAATCCTTTTCAAAATATGGATTCCACCCTTAAAAACATATATTCCGAAATTGGCCTTAAATACGTATGTTTTAGGTATAATGACTAATGAGTATTATCTGAGGATATACTATCCGAACCTAAACAAAGTTATTGGCCCTCTTGGTTATGAGTTCTATATGCTTGGCATATTTAACCTTCTGCATACAACGTGGAATAAAATTACAAGTTGTACAACGTGGGGTCTAGTAAACCCCAACAATATATTAAAATTTTAGGTAATACAGATTTATTTTAATTAAATTTATTATATATTTATGTTCTAACGTTCAATAGGATGAAAATTAAAAATAGAACCGTTTTTCCCCCGAAGGGTAAAAAACGGATATTTTGGGTCTAGCCAAGGCTTGACCCTTGGAGATTACACCTTACCTTTTACCTAGTTAAACAGCCTGGTATCTCCAGTAACACCCTCTCCCCCTCGAACCGTGGTCGATCGGGGGAGGGGACGCACACGCATGTTGAGCATGCAGGCGCCCTTGTCAGTGTCGATCCAAGGAACCGAGTCGGCAAGGCCTTACTCGGGTCAAGCCTTGGCTAGACCCAAAATATCCGTTTTTTACCCTTCGGGGGAAAAACGGTTCTATTTTAGGTCATAGCCTGCGGCTTGACCCTTGGAGACGGGTTTGGTTTCTGCCGGCTCAACTCGCGCACTGTGATAAATTAGACTAGAAGGTTTTATTGTATGAAAAAACAAAAGAACAAAATGAGATCCATCATTTATTAATAAAGTAATCAAATAAAATGTAACATATTAATTGGCTAATATAAAAACTAAAAGTAATACTTCTTTTCAGAAAAAACATACATAGATTAATTTACATTTAAAACATTAAATAGGACGAAAAATATCATCTAAAACATTATCTTCTCTAATATTAGAATTTTGATGGTAAGAAATTTCCTTGTAATAATATTTAAAGAAGGTATCTTTACGCTTCCAGTTTCCCATTGCTAAAAGGTCATCTAAAGGTAAATTATTCTCCCAAGATCTTGAAGAAGCTGCAGATCTAATGCTACCAGGTGGTGCTTTTATTCCCGCTGCCGAAATGGCCGTCCGAATCCAACCAGCGATGATAGACCTAGATGCGGAGCATACTTTTCCTCTTGTCGATATAAACAAGGAAGTTAAGTCAACTTTTGATTTTCTTCTTATTTCGGAAATAACAATTAGTTTCTTAATCCATAACACAAGATCTATCCCGCTATCTTTGTTACTCCTAATTTGCCACCCCGATTGCCTGTACGATGTAGAATCGGTTTTTGATCCAAAAACTGGCCAAAAAGTTATGGAATCCTGGGAAATGACCATCTTATCTTTGGATATATGTAAAAGTGTGAGATCGTGAACCCTCCTACTAGATGTTAACAATAGTATTAAAGCTACGTATCTTGATACCTCAAAGAGGTTATCACATTGTGGAGTATTTGATTGCAACCATTCTATTAAGACTGATACATTCCATATCGGTTTTCTTGACACAGGACGCTTCAAATAAATGCTTTTTAAAATTCTTTTAACGATAGGATCAGAACTCAGCATCTCAGATTTTCCAGGATTAGCAAAAGTGCACACTACTGATTTATGCAAGGCTATTGTACTAGGAGCTAATTTACAATTTTTATGCAGATAACATAAAAATTGGCATAAGCTATTCCAGGTAGGTTGATTTGTCTTTAAGCTATTGTCACGTGCCCACTTTCGCCAACGGTACCATGCAGCTTTATAAGACTTTAAAGTTGACGCTCTCCATGATGACAGTAAAAGGTTTATATCCTCTTTTGGCCAAGAGATAACCTGGGAGGCCCACCCCGAATCTTCCAAGCCTCCAAAGTTAAGTACTGTACTTTGGCTGGAGGAGAACCCGTTGATAAATCCACCAAATGATGCTGCAAATTTAGGATTTGAAACGGTGCCTCCAACGCTCTCGTTTTCACATCTGGCCGCCAGAATACTTTCTCCCAGCGGGGCACGATTAATATAAAAATCCCCATTGCCGAGTTCAGATGATTGAGTACCCTGGGAATTAAAGCCGGAGGTGGGAAAATCCATGCTAGTTTGTAGTCCCACTGTTGACTGAACGCGTTTATAAAAAACGCTGTCTGGTCGGTCACATCTTGGCTTACATACTTGGTTACTACTGCCGACTGTCGCGTTGCCATTAAGTCGATGTCCGGGACTCCCCACTTTAGGAAAAGTTTCTCCCTCACATACTCCGAGATCGACCAATCCGGGAGAACTCGACCTCTGGAGAGATGATCGGCGGTTGAATTGTATCTCCCGGGAATGAATTGAGGTTTTAAATGGATGTTGTGGGCATAACATAGTTCTAGCAGATCCCGAGTCAATTTCAACAAAATTTTCGATTTCGTTCCTCCCTCCTTTCTTATATAGGCTACAACAGTTTGATTGTCTGTCTGAATTAGCACAGTCTGGTTGGCTAGAGTATTGATATTTCGTTTTATTGCGCAAAATACCGCCCAGAGCTCTTTGCGGTTGCAATGCCACATTAACTGTTCGACGGTCCATTTTTATGAAATTTTCAGGTCGTTCAACCATGCTCCCCAACCCCAATCCGATGCATCTGTTGTAAGGTAATTCATGCGGCTGTATATCCAAATTTTTGATTGTTCTCTGACATTTTTTATCCACCATGCTAAGTCTTCTATGGCATTTATTGGGATTGAGTGTCGTAATTTTGAGAAAGGGGGTATTTTGTGGCATGCTATTTGCAGCTCCCGGCAATGAAGTCGGCCTAGTGGAATTACAAAGGATGCGAATGTCAGTCTTCCTATTATAGATTTTGCTTCCAGCCAATTCCAAGTTCGTTCTTGAATCAGTCTGTTTAGTGGTTTGCATATCCTGTTTACTTTGTCTTGTGACAGCAGTTTCTGATTTTTTTGACAATCCCACACAATTCCTAGATATTCCATAGTCCGTTCGGGTATTATTGAAGTTTGGTCTAAATTTACGACGAATCCTAAACTGTTGAGTAAACTAGTGAGTAACTGTATTGTCATTTTGGCATGCTGTCTCAGTATGTCGGGGTTTGGTTTGCAAGCAAAAAGTCGTCCAGATAAACCACTAACCGAATGCCCCGAGATCTTAAATGGGCTGCAATCCAGTTCGTAATTCGAGCGAATACTAGAGGAGCTGTAGAAAGACCGAATGGCAGGCAGGTCATGTTGTAGAGACGGTCCCTGTATATCAAGGACAGAAATCGCCGGTGGTTGTCGTGAATCGGCACATGAAAATAGGTATTCTTTAGGTCTATTTTTATTAAATAATCGTTTTTTTGGATAAAATCTGGAATCTTTTGGTGATTTATTAGGCGAAATAGTTTGTGTTTCAGAAAATGGTTTAGCCGTTTCAAATTGAATATTGGCCTTACTCTGCCGTTTCCTTTGGGAACAAGAAAGATCCTTGAAATAAAACCTGTCGGGTGTTCGGAAGGTACTATTGAACCGTTTTGTATCATCATGTCTATTTCCATGTCCATTCTTTGTGAAGTTTCGAATCGGCCAATTTGGTTTCGTCAAACAGATGTGTGGTTGAGGGTACTATTTCCTTTAACAAGGTGTCCATATACTTCGTGGGCGGTTTTATTTAATCCCTTCTAACGTTGATTATATCCGCCCTTCTGCCACATGTAAACTGAAGGACATCGTCGGACAAAATTTTGAAATCTGCCAATTCACCCGCGAGATGTTTTTTAAAAGAGTCCCGGAGTTTCGGGTCCTCAAACTCTTTAAAAATGTTCTCTACACCCCTACTAAAAGCCAATCGTCTTTTAAGTAGGCCATGTGAAATAATGGCAAGTGCATTTTCAAATTTCATAAGAATTTCGCTGCTGCACCACTTAGCCTCTTTCTGTTTTAATTGTTCGTTGGTTTTTAGCATTAAAAATACTGGAGTTGCTTGTAGCTTCTTTTGAACTTCGTAATATCTTACTCGGTTCCATCCAGAGCTACCTAGGCGTTGACAGTTTATACCTAGTTTTATCAGTTCAGGGTCGGCCTCTGGTATCTGCGGTTCCGCTTCTTTAACTTGTGGTACAAAATCAAAAGTATCACTGTGAATAACTGGGTTATCTAATAGGGCCGGAAAAAGAACATCATCGTATTCAGGCCGCTCTTCGGCATCTAAAAACTCGTCCTCGGAAGATTCATCGTATCTAACAGGGCTTGGATGGCTGGGGTTCCTTTGATTGTCCAGTAGCTGCTGTAACATGTTTTCGATGTTTAAAGTTCTTTTAGATAGCTCTACCACCGACTTTTCGGTTGCATCCAAACGCCTTGATTTGATAGTAGCCAAACTTTCTACTGAAGAAGTTGACCTCCTCTTTCTCTTTAAGTTATCTCTCTCCTCCCCTCTCAGTACTTTATTAGCATCCTCCCTAGAAAGTATTCTTTCCTTAATTTCTTCTAATGCTTTATTAAAAAGTTCATATTGAGCATTGGTTCCCCTTGTTCGGGTCCCAACTGATACAGGATAGATAATTAGAGCCCTTGTAAAAGGCCAGTTCAACAGAGTCAACTTAAGATTTTTATAGGACTTTTCTGAAATGTTAACAGTTTCAACATCAAATGCTCTTATGAGTTCTACAGTTGGGAGGGCATATCGTAATTTATTGATAATAGTTGGGTCCGGTTTTTTACCTATTACATCCTCCTTCGTGAGCGGAACAACTTTCCAGTTTCGCCAGCCGGAGGGGTAGTGGTCTTCTACGATCTGGATGATTTTTTGCATAATTTCATCTTCCTCTTCATCGTCCTCCACTCTGATATCGGCAAGCTCCCCTAGTGTAACGTTGGCCTCTGGCAGCACCATGACCTGCCGGATATTTAAAATTATAATGTAATACAGGCGTGGAATTGTGTCCGATGCCGTAAAGTTATGTTTGACGGTCATAAAACTGTGTCCGACGGTCTAAAACATGGGTCCGACGGCCGTGCAAGTTGTGTCCGTCGGCCGTGAAAACTGTGCCCGACGGCCGTGCCAGTTGTGGCCGACGGCCGTGCCAGTTGTGTCCGACGGCCGTGGAAGTTGTGTCCGACGGCCGTGGAAGTTGTGTCCGACGGCCGTGAAAGTTATGTCCGTCGGCAACAATATGCCCCAACGGCCGAGGATAGTATGTCCGTCGGCCGCGATTTTTTTTAAAATGTTTTTTATTATCAGACCCTAATTGGCCAATGAGGGTGAGTAAATAACTTTATTTAAAAAACTAAATCTAATATTGTTAGGAAAACACAAGAAACAAAGTATCTTCTTAAGTATAAACATAAATATATTGATAGATCTCATTAAATTAACTTACCTCAGTCTATTAAATTATATGTTTAACAACACACGCGTAATGTATTTAGATAAAACTCGAACGATACAACACCGTTAACATAAATTATTGTATATAGCTACGTGAAATACCAGGACGTGCTCGCGTACGGTAAAATTAAAGCGCACTGACAAGCGCTGGCGCCTGCATGCTCAACATGCGTGTGCGTCCCCTCCCTCGATCGACCACGGTTCGAGGGGGAGAGGGTGTTACTGGAGATACCAGGCTGTTTAACTAGGTAAAAGGTAAGGTGTAATCTCCAAGGGTCAAGCCGCAGGCTATGACCTAAAATAATAAACAATTAAATTTCAATTATAAGATGTGTGTGAGAGCTAGAAGAAATGTAGGCTAATGAGACAGGCTCGAGACTTTTCTGACCCGGGAACATTTGCAGTATTGTACAACTCCTACGTTCGTAGTATCTTGGAGTTTAACGCCGTGATATGGAACCCAAGAGAATGTACATACACACTAATGGTAGAAAAGGTACAAAAAATGTTTCTAAGAATCATGTATAAGAAAGTTTATGGTTACTACCCGTTCCTGTATCCCACATTATTTATTTTGGGAATGCTCAATTACACATTTATAAATTAGTTTGCCAACAATATTAAAACAAATATCTCTGTTTGTACCAAATACCTACTTGCGTGCGCGCAGACATTTCATTATTTGCCGAGATGAGCAAATATCTATATCACCGTGCTCCGGTGCCTCGCGGGATTATTTTGTTAAAGAAGAATAGGGTAAAAATATGAGGAATTTGATGTATTCGCATCATCTAATGCTGAATCCAGCCGGTTAGTACTGAGATGCTTGGAGCCATTATAGTCAATATAATTGTATTATTTAGAATAAGTAAGTTCTGTTATGTACAATTTATAGTTTAATAAATAAATAATTACAAAATCTCAAAAACAAAAAGTCACCTTTTTACCTACAAAAATAATGTACTTACCTAATATCTTAACATAATAGCCATATATATAAATTATATCATTAATAACATCGTACTATAACTTATAGTATAATATAGAATAGAATATTTAAAAAAAAACATACAAAAAATCAACGTCAAATGCAAAATAAGAATAAAAGTTAGTCATGATCAGCGGGGTGAGGCAGAGCGCCAGCAAAACGTTTCTTCGCTCAAGAACGATCGTTTAAAAACGAATACGAGTGTCAGAAATGTCAAAAGCTAGGCGGAATATGCAAAGACGTTAGTCGTAATCAGAATCGTTTCGTTGAAGCGAATTACTATAAATACTCGAGATACTATGCGAGTACAATCGTTTTAAAGCTAGACTGGCGCAATAATTGACGGGAGCTCGATCGTCTTTAGACGAAACGTTCAATCGTTATGGAACACTGAATTATTTTCCGTGATTTAAGTGTAATGATATCAAAAAGTACTAAAACATTGGTGCTAAAAAATCAATTTAGCACCAACGATACGTCAGTCTGTGTCAAGCAGCAGCAGCGAGAAGTACTCAAAATAACTTGTCAAGATCCTGTATTGTGTGGTAAAAGGTTGCACAATTTACTCGACAAAGTTTAACAAAAAAAAAGACAATATTTCTTGTCATCGGATTACAAAAAGAAAGACAATATTTCTTGAGTCGAATATTTCATATTTAAATATTTAAAAAAAAAATAGGTTATTTTCAATTCGTTCAATTTCAATGTATGGAGAGATTGCTATCAACGACTTAACCTTGTAATGACGTTACATATTTTGACGCCTAGAATACTTATACTGAATACAATAAGAGATGTCTCATACAAAATGCGAATGAAAAAGTGTGAAACTCTAATAAAGTTATGATTATCTATACTTATATTATTAAGATGAAGATTTTGTTTGTCTGGTTGTTTAAAATAAAATAAATAAATAAATACCATCACGGGTGCCTATTTGGCTCCCGAGAACCGTTTAAACGGCCTCAGGGTCGCAGCGGATGAAATGAGGATGGGTTAATCTGGTTGTTTAAACGCGCTAATCTCGAGAACTACTAGTCCGATTTGAATAATTGTTTTTGTGTTATAAATCCTGTTTAAACTGTTATCTTAGCCCTCTGTATAAAAAAAAATACTTTAGTAGACTATACATAGCCTTCCTCGCTATGTATGAAATACGCTGTTAAAATATTTATTTTGATACATAGGGCATAACTATACGGAATATTCGGATTTTAAGAAACTCTTAGAAAAAGTTTTGAGATATATAGATAGGTGAAAATGTACTATAAAGCAATCTTTACTTCATAATAAAACATAAAGCTGCATTAAAATAGTTACGACTTTTATTGGGGATTTAAAGTGCAGTTCTAAAACAATAGTTTTTTTTAAATTTTTAATATAAATTAAAAATTTACAATTGTTTTTTTTTTTAAATTTCTTTCTGATGATATACGAAGAGAAGTATGGACTCGTATTATAGAAAAAGATTGATCGGAAATTGTCAGCTTTGTAAATAAAAAAATATAGACACAAACATTGATTTTAAATATTCATTTCTTGAAAACCAGCTTTAAAAAAAAGATAAATTATAAAATTCGGACAGTATTTTTATTTCGTCGGAAGCTCATTCTGTGTTTTAGAGATGATGTTTTTGGAGTTACTTCTAATCTCCTTTTAATGTACCAACATTATACAATTTTTAATATGAGTTAATATATTGCTATATAATATTGCAAAGTAAATAATATTCATCAAAGATTTTCCATTTTTGTTCGGTACTGTTGGCTTACGGCAGGGGTGCTCAAACTTGAACTGCTGGCGATCTACCTCAATATTTTTAGACTACTTACGATCGACTCTGAGAGGCTGCAAGTATGTGTGATGCAGGGTTATCGTACAATGTACGACAACCCTGCATCGACGTGTACGACGTACATACACGATACACCCTACCTACCTACCTACCTAGGTAGGGTGTACCGTAGCAGATATAGATATTAGCTTTCAGCACAATATACATTATTTTAGTCAAGGTTTGGGTTAGGTTTAATTAGGTTCTTCTCTACAATATCAATGAAAAAACTCACAGTTATTCAAAACTTCGAGTTTATTGGTTGTTACAAAACAAAAGAGTTACATATAGTGTTAAACTTAACTAAGGAGTGACTTTGGACGTTGAAGCGTGGCACTGCATGTCCTCAGCGTACTTTTTATAAGATGGTACGTAACCACTGAGTGCTAATCGCAAGCATGATGATATATGATCGTCAGTTAGTCGATTGCGATATTTTGACTTAATTATCTTAATTTCAGAAAATGTAGGCTCGCACAAGTAAGTTGACCCAAACATTGCCGTCAGTTGAAGGGCGATTTGCCTTAGATTCGGATATTTATCTTCAGATATAAAACACCAGAAATTTGTATCAGATGCTGTAGCTTTGAGATGTATATCTGATATAATCTGCACCAACTCATTTTCAACAGAACATGAGTTCATATTAAACAGACTTGCTATTTCAGTAGCTAATTCCTCAATGTTTTTACATGAAAAAGGATAACTCATAAATGATGCTATATTTGCCAATTTACTGCAATCATAAAAACGCATTTCCAATTGTCCCAAAATATTTGATAATTCAGCCTCAACATACGTATCATAATTCAACTGAGGAATCCTTGCTTTCAAAGACGGAAAATGTTTCAGATCCTTTCTTTTCAGTTGATCTATCATAAGTTGCAATTTACTTTTGAATGCGTTTACTGCGCTAATCATCTCAATAATAGTTTTTCCTTTACCTTGAAGCTCCAAGTTAATGGTGATGTCAAATGATGTCAGTCAAAAATGCCAAATCAGTCAGCCATTTTTCGTTTTTCAACATCTGAGTGATCACCTCTTTCGTCTAGAAAAGCAATAATTCTTGAAACCTTTGTTATTTCGGGCAATAATTCTTGAAACCTTTCTAGGAATTTTCCGCGACTCAACCACCTGACGTCCGTGTTAAGAACTAAATCAGTGTGTTCAGCTGACTCTTATCTTCCAACTACAACTTAAAGAGTCGCCGTTGCAAGCTACGTGCACCGATGGAATTCACAATTTTTGTTGCAATGCCCATAATTTCCTCCGTGTTTAAAACTTTTGAACACAAAACTTGTTGATGTATAATGGAATGAAAAAAATGAAGGGAAATCTTCATTAGCTCGACACACTGCCACACGTGGTATATACGTGGTGGCCGAGTTGGTTAGACCTTGGACTTAAAAACACTTTGGTCCCTGGTTTGAATCCCGGTGTGTACCAATGAGTTTTTAATTAAAAAAATATGTACATTTGTTTGACAACACCACTATAGTGCCTCGGAGAGCACGTTAAGCTGTCGGTCCCGGTTTTACTATACCAACTTGTGAAACTGTTTATAGATGGGTTATTGAGTCTATTCAAAACATCGCGACGAGCTAGCCACTTGTTCGGTGTAGACTCATACCATCGGCTTCGACGAGGTGGGATTAAAAACCCCTCCGCTGGGTACCCTGGGGCCATCTAGGCGGTCTCGGGCGCCGTAAGGCACCCGTGATGATATATATATATATATAATGCCACAAAACCGTTTATGTTTCCAGTCATTGCTGGTGCTCCATCGGTTGTAATGCACACTAATTTATATAGGGTTACAGGAAAAGTCGTGCTAGATCTGTTCAGGGCGTGGAGTACCCATCAGTTCTGACTTATTTCTCTATGAAACACCCTACCCTAAATTTAACCCTTTTCGAGATTTTCGACTTTTAATTTTTTTATTGAAAATTGCCGATTTTTGGGCTACTAAAATTAATTTTGTTTATTTTGTGTGCCTTATTATTATTATTATTGCATTTTTACATGTGTAATAAGATGCTTTAGGACGTCAACCATTAAAATAGTGCATAAGTTAATTGAATAGGCCGTAGTAGACAAGTGAAAGTTAAGAAATTACAAAAATAATTAGCAAGTTTTTTTTTCTCTAAGGCATATCTAAAAAAAATATTATGGCAGTTGTTCGGCAGATGTATTTTAAAATATCTACGTATCATAAGCTATCTAACGAGGTATAACAATCTAGAATTTGTATTACATTTCGTGGCAAAAACTTAGTTTGATAGGCGACAGTGGGAAAGAAAGTTAATACTTAGCCCTTAAAAGTAAAATAAAGGTTAAAAGTAAAATCAGGTTTTCACACACCTTTTTCTTACTCTACAGTTCATGTTCAACATGGCCGCCTCTGTTTCTAACACATTGTCGCATCCTTCTACGGAGACCAGTCTTCACTACTCCAGTTGTCAACGTTGTCCTCATTTGATTTGCTGCATCCACAATCCTTTCTCTTAATTCTTCCACAGACAAAACTGGATTTGGCTGGCTGAAGACAATACTTTTCATGCGCCCCCACACATGAAAATCCATGGGGGTTAGGTCCGGACTTCTTGCTGGCCATGGCAACGGCCCACCTCGTCCTATCCATTTGTTTGGATAATTTCCGTCCAGCCAGTCTCTGACACTTCTCCTGAAATGGGCAGGGCAGCCATCTTATTGGAACCACATGTCCCTGATCAAGTTGAGTGGCAGATCATCCAGCAAATCATTCAAGTCTCCTCTGAGAAAGTTTTCGTAGCTTTCCCCATTTAGATTGTCCGGGAGAAAGTAAGGTAAATGTGTGGATGGGCATTATCTCCAATCATTTGGATAGGAGATAATGCCATTCACACTGAATCTTCGTTGGGACCCCTTCACTCTTTTCTTATTGGGATTCCTTCGTTCTTTTGGGGCCCAGTAATGGGCGTTGTGATAGTTCGTTATGCCATCTTTATCAAATTTGGATTCATCTGTCCACAAGATATTTCTTAGAAAATCTGGTTCTTCTACGTCAGCATTTAGCATGAATCTGCAGAAGTCCAACCTTCTCGTGGGGTCTTCTTCTTCAATAACGTGTACCGGCGTGTAATGGTAGGGGTATAGGCCAGCAGTATGCACTGTAAACCATACTCTCCATTGCGAAAGTCCCAGATCACGGGCAACAATATCAGTGGTAGTAGTCGGATCCGCTCGAAAGCGTTGCACTATCTCATTGTCCTGTTCTTCGTTATCATCAATTCGTGGTCTTCCCATGTCTGTATTCGTCTCAAAATAGAGCCAGTTTCTCGAAGTCTTCGATAAACTCTGTCCAAAACGGCCACATCCGGCACTCGACGACCGGGGTAGCGAGTTATTTTTTCGTTGCGAGCTTGCGCAGACACACAATCACAGTATCCATAACAAATAAGCATATCAGCATACTCCTCAGGTGTGTAGGACGTCATCTTCACACTTCCGTATCACAAGTACAAATCAGAGTCCGGTTAACAAGCACAGTAGTCACAAATCAGAAGAAATAGTCCAGAATCACAGCCAAGTCGAGAAAAAGAGCAAAACGATATCACATCGACTATGTACGAAGCACAAAAGCAGAATACCAACCCAAAACAATATCCTGTGTTGTATTCCCAGCCCTAATCAGTCTCTACACATTTTTTCTTTCACTTACACCTACATAAATCATCACTTGTCTCGCTCGCACGGTGCGTCTTAACTTGAAAAACAATAGGTGCGGGTCCGTTAGAACTACTACCTGAAGCGTCCCAACTACTTTTTTTCCACGAAATGTAATACAAATTCTAGATTGTTATACCTCATTAGATAGCTTATGATACGTAGATATTTTAAAATACATCTGCCGAACAACTGCCATAATATTTTTTTTAGATATGCCTTAGAGAAAAAAAAACTTGCTAATTATTTTTGTAATTTCTTAACTTTCACTTGTCTACTACGGCCTATTCAATTAACTTATGCACTATTTTAATGGTTGACGTCCTAAAGCATCTTATTACACATGTAAAAATGCAATAATAATAATAATAAGGCACACAAAATAAACAAAATTAATTTTAGTAGCCCAAAAATCGGCAATTTTCAATAAAAAAATTAAAAGTCGAAAATCTCGCAAAGGGTTAAATTTAGGGTAGGGTGTTTCATAGAGAAATAAGTCAGAACTGATGGGTACTTCACGCCCTAAACGGATCTAGCACGACTTTTTCTGTAACCCTGTATATGTATTGGTAGCTTGTAGTTTTTTACAAAATTAAAGAAAACGTCATATTATATCTTCGCCACGGGTCTTCCGCTTCAAAGGAATGATCGTCAAAAATTCTTCCTTAGCCAACATGTCATTGAATACCATCCGAATAAAAATACACAGCTGGGCAGTGTCTGTCATATCGGTGGATTCGTCGAACTGTAAAGAAAAGTATGTACATTCCATGATATCATGTTTTAGTTTATCTGCCATGTCCTGACTCATGACTTCAATACGCCTTGTAGCAGACATGATTTCTATTTTATTTTTAAAATCTCCAAATAAAAACTCACCCGCTTCAATAAATGCTTTCTTCACAACCGATCCATCTTCGAATGGTTTCTTGTGTTTCGCCAATATACGAGATATTTTAAATGACGCGATCGTAGCAGCTTTTGATTGTTTGGCTGGTCATGTGTACATGGTTTGTTCTTTTTTCAACCAAGATATCAAAACACGTACTTTTCGTTTTCTTAATTCACTCTGTGGCAGAAAATCCTTTTTATAGTTTTTATGAACCGTTTTATGATGCCTCTCATAGTTACCACGTTTAGGTATTGCAACTGACGCACGACAAATGCACTTTTCCTTCACCATACAAAAGAAACATTCTCCCAATCGTTATTAAAATTATACGTTTTAGATTTCTTCGCTGCACTCATTTTGTACTATTTAATAATAAACTTTGTATCGACGTAGTATTGCCTTCAAGTTACAATTCAGAATGACTCCAATTCCTGCAGGCGCAACATTTATATCGGCGTGAACGATAGCCTCGAATGTACCCGTCAAACGCGCCGCCCGAAATTTCTAGAAAAGCGGCAAAAATAAAAAACGCGGCTTATAAAGCAGAATTTGTGAAAAATACAATCTCATTGCAATACTGTTAAGAGTATTGAATAATAATGATTCATAATAAACCTAGTAGTGTAATTCAGAATACCTACTAAATTTTTATTCATTTTCAATTTTAAATGAACCAAAAATATTTTTCAATACAATCAGAATTTTATATAGCAGGTTCTGTGAAAACTTAACAGTCTTTACTAGAAACTCATATACATAAGAATACACATACTTTAACCCAAAAAGATGTAGAATATTTGCTGTACTGGGGCCAACTAAAACGGACCAGGAGACATCCTTTGTACATTCCCCTGTACAAAGTAGTAATATAAGACCAGCAAAGTAGCACTAAGTAAGGTCCTACATTTTCACTTGCAAAAGAAAATAAATAATATATATTCATTTAATAAATTACAATTTAGTTATTAAATGCCTTCATGAGGCAGTCAAACTGCTGTGCAATATTCTAAGAGGTTTTTTGATATCTGCTCTAATAAAAACTTGAATGTCTTTACGGAAATCCAGATGCTCTTGTGTTTAGAAGTGACCTATTAGAAATAATAAAAACAGCTAGGACTCTTCAAAGATCCAGCCAGGAGCTGTGTACTGCCAACCAAAAATGGACAAATAACAAAACTAAATCTCCCTGAGACCCCTCAATCATCCATCTTGAAACTGGTGGGACCCTCCTTGCTTAAACAGGAATGCATAGGACAGACAGAACCGAGAAAACTTTAAAAAATTTAAACCTGCAATATATTTAAACAGAAAGTGGTTACCCTTCGTACACATTTTAGATTATATTTTTTTACTTTATGATTAATTGTCGAATTTATCTAGTTTATGTACCTAAGTGTAACAAATATATTGTAGTTTGTTACAAAAAAGTCAGAAACTATTACGTCAAAAGGTTAAAGGGTTATAGCCATTTTTCTACGATAAGATATTTGTGCGAACGTACCCCACGTACGGGGTACGTTCGTACAGTAGGCGGGGTACTTTCGTACGGTATAGGGTAGATTCATACAGGGCAATTAAAAAGCCAATTGAAGTCGTTAAACTTTTATTATTATTATTATAAAAATATTTATTTATCAAAGAAGTAACTTAATAATATGTGACTTGACTCATAGTCGATAAATCTTTCTTTAGAAAAATAACAAAAAATAAAATCTTTCATCCTTAGTTTACTTATTGATAATTTTGCTTCACAATCAGTCTAAATGAGATGTTTACAATCATTTTGTATGATACCGTTGTACAGTCTTTGATAATTTAAACCTAAAGTAGGTAATTATATATTTGGTTGTTACTTTGGAACTTAATGTACATTATAATTATTTAAATTAACTTCGAAAGTAAAAAGTCTAGCCATTCTAGCTGTACAGCCCGATCGTGGTTGAGGATCAGGGAGGATCATAGCGACATCGCTGATATACAGAGTGTGTATGTCTTCTATATCAGGGAAAAAAAATGACCATGATAATCCCGGTTTCTTCCGAAGATAAGATATTTTCATCTCTGTACCCGAATAATGACTGAGAACTGTTCCGACGTAATAAACAACAGAAGTATTTTTTTCAAACTTAACCAAAACATAACAATTATCTTTGATTTTCTCTGGTGTGACATTTAAATTATTATTGATACTACGATCATCAGTCTCTTCGTCCGTGTCTAAATCAACTGGAGATGTTGAACTCTCCCGCAAGCTAAATTGCGATCCTTCAGATTCCTCTGAATCTTCATCGCTTTCGATTTTCTTAGATTTCTTTTTTTTTTGTCTTGAATTAAGTTCCTTTAAACTACGTTTCGCTGCTTTAGCTCTGGCTCTCCTTTCCTGTTCTAGTTTTTTCAATTCTCTCTGTCTATATCTCTCTTCAAGTTCAGTTTTTTCAGGTGTATCTGTATATATACGGGATTTACCCGGTTTTCTGCCTTTATTTGTTTTTCTGTTTCTAACAGCTGTAGGATAAGGTCTTATGACTTCTGGTGTTATGTGAAGACAAGAACTCAGTTCAGATTGTGCCTCAGCCGCAGAGGTGGAAGGTTCGCCAGTTCCGGTAACAATGTCTTGAGGATTTTGGAGCAAAGAAGGCGATTGCTCACGAATATCTGACTCATTCATGTCAGTCGATGGCACGCTGGTGGACGGTTGTGGTTCTAGAGCGACATTACTTGTTTCCGGATTAGGTGGCACATTTACCGATTTATTTGAAGCATACACGTCAATAGGAGCAAAATCTTCATCGCTAAAGGCCATTTCATTGAACGGCCATATACCTGGCTTTCTTCAAATCCACTTATAATATTTTTTGCCGTAAAAGATTCGAAATATGCAAGTTTTACCATTTTAGGAATACTATAAATGTTGATTGTTTTGCCAGGATTCGGCATATGCCAATTATTGAACGCTATTTTCAACTTTGCCTTAAATGGGCCGAACACTCCAACGTCTAAAGGTTGCAATCGATGACTTGTGTGCGGCGGAAAAGATACAAAAATTATGCCATTATCTCGAGCATATGTTATAGCCTCTAAGCTGATGTGGCTTTCGTGATTATCACATAGCAGTAAAATCGGATGCTCTTTAGAGCTCAGTGTGTGTTTCTGTATGTGCTTTAATACTGAAACAAATATATCTGCATTTATCCACCCACTTCTATTAGCAGCTCCGAGGCTTCCTTCAGGCGCACCTTCAAGAAAATGGTCTTTGTAGTGCACCCGTGGAAATACAAAAAGCGGAGGGATAGTATTTCCATTTGCAGAAATAATAGCACCAAATGTTATCAACTCGCCTCTTTCCGCTGACACGATTTGTCCTACTTGTTTCTGTGATTTAGGAGCCAAAATTTTTGGAGTTTCTAAAACAGTAGACACGCCGGACTCGTCAAAGTTAAATATCCTGTCGCCTTCAAAATTATGTCGCTTCAACACATCAGCCAAATTATTATAGAACTCTTGGACTGCATTCTTATTAAACGCGAATGATCGAGCAATGCTAGTATTTTCTGGCTTTCGTAGACTGAGGTTGGCGTTTCGTTCCCTGTATTTACGCATCCACTCTAAGCCAGCCATTTGATTTTCGTCCCACTTCGCGGGATATTTTAAATTCAACGATTTCGCGTATTCGTAGGCAAGTTTCCGAATTTGTACTATTGTTAGACCATAATGCATTTTACAGCAATTAGTAATATATTCATTTAAGCGTGCCTCTTCTTCCAAGGAGAAGACTTGTAGACTCGTGAATTTTGAATGGAAAGTTCGTAAGGGTCCATCGGCGTTACATCTTTAAATTTCTTGACTCTGCTTTCCAACGTTGATGTTTTGATATTGTATTTTAACGCGGCTTTCCTATACGACAACCGTCCTTGTATTACATCATCAATTGCTAAATTCATGGACTCTTCATCCACTTCTTGAGTACGCGAACCCTTTTTTTTATATTTTCGCACCATGATTCTGCAATTAAATATTAATTATAAGGTTGACTTAATAAAAATACTTCATTTTGTTAGAAGTAAGAATATTTCATAAAAGGAAAATTATGTTATTGAGCTGTCTGCACGATAATTTTAAAATCTAGTACTATATATTTATATTTTAAATTGAATTTTGATATACTGGTGGTTAATAAAATCTAAAGGGGAGCATTCGTACGCGTACGAATGTGCCTCCTGTCTGAGTGTCCGAATGCACCCCATGCCATTGCACAAAATTAAATACAACTTTATACAAATTCTAATTTAGTTAAAGAAATATAACAATTAAAGCTCAAAATAAACAATGTTAACATTAATTAATCATCACCATTTTGTCAAAAACATAACAATTCTACTTATAATTGCGAACTAAACTTAGGTAAAAAAAAATACTCACCGCGCGCGAAAACACGTTTCGTCTTGTCAGCTGATACACCGTAGTGCGACTGGCGCGACACTCCGCTAGCAACATGGCGGCCGGTATGTCTATGCTCACAAGTAAAGGCGTGTTTGTATGCCATTTAGTTTTTCTGTTAAACTAACTCTACGAATGTGCCCCGCGTACGAATGTTGACCACTTTCCCCTATATAATGTAGGAGCCATAAAACCTGTCCAATAAATTCAAATTATTGTTGCTTCCCGATTTCAATAATAATATGAATACTAGTCATTTTAAATTAGATGATACCTTACTGTATGTAAGTTTATAAATAGTAATGGGGTTTTTGGCTACTAATCCTAATATGCCAATTTATGTGATAAAAATATCATAGTAGAATTTGAATCCTTTTTAGATTTCACAAACTATAACAGTTTTTCTGTTTTATTCTTATAAACTATAAGGTTTTCCTTTGTGTACACAATATATTTTTCAAAATTATTGAATCTAATAATGACTAAGCTTTCAATGCTGTTCAATGTCTAGATGACTGCCTTATATAAGTGATTCTTATTACGGCTCTATATAATGCATAAAATATATAAATATAGCTGTTAATAGATATCTCATACTCATACTCGTTTATATATAATGCCCAAAAAGGAAATATTAATTCCTTATGGAGATACACACACATGTGCTTCAAGGCTAGGTTGGGGCGCAACTTATGGTACAAATAGGGCCGTCCGGCTCATGGACCAATAAACACGGATTACTTATAAAAACACTAGAACATTAAGACAACCTGTTTTGGTTTGCACTGCTTTGCTAAAAATAAGTGTAACTGTAAGACACTTTTACATATTAACAATACATCAGCAATTTCACAATTGATTAGGGGTTCAATCCCCTCCTACACAGAATAGCAAAGGATATTTGACAAAGGTGTGAAAGCCATAACATTTACATTATTTGCATTATTCATAAATACCAAAGAAAACATTACCTATTAATGACCTAAAAAAATAATAATAATAATAATAATAATAATATCAAGAAATTATTACAAATTTTAGACAACCAGAGATATACCTGCCCCCCTAGCCAAGAGCATGAGCGCTAAAAGCGCGCACGAAAGTTTTGTATGAAGATGACATTTGGTGATGACGTCACGTTCGTTAAATGCGTTGACAGAACAAATTGCCAGCCAAGAACACGGACGGTGAGCGTTGGGCATTCGTTTTCGTTAAAGCGCTCGCGAGAGGCCAATTTCCCCATACATTTTGACAGAAACCGCTACATACTCGGAGGGAATTGCCAGCCAAGAACACATTTTTGTTCGTATTTTGCGAATGCTAGACGCTAAATTCGACTGTATACGGGCGGGTGGTCGGGGTCTCCCTTTCGAGCTATATTCTATCAAAACGACGCCATTGTTTTGATTTAAATTAACTCAAAGTATTCTTTTTTTTGGTTTTAGAAGTTTTTTATTATGTTGTGTAAATTAAATTGAATAAATAAAATTTATTAGTAAGTGCAAATAACGAGTGGCGTCTTCTTCGACGCCAAATATAGATTAGAGCCACGAAAAGTTCTCTCTATTTCATACTTACAAGCATCTCAAAATACAGAAGTTTGCTTAAAACCAACGTGATCAAACTAAATATTTAAGAATCTTAAGGACTAAGGAGTTCATATAACAATTTTAAAACTACAGCAAAAGTAAGACTAGGAAAAATTGGAGAAGAATTACTAATAAAAAGAGTATATTGGAGGAAATTTTCCGTCATTTAATTACATGGATTGGAATAATTTGGAATAACTATGAGCTTAACATAAATAGAAGTAAATTATCTCACCAGAGATTTGAGGATGACCTAGTTCCAGTTATTATGCAAACAGCTAGCAAGAAAAGTGAAAAAGCGGGGCTTATAAGAACCATGTGTGAAAACCAAAGCTATGACAAACAGACATAAACAAACCCTGAAAGTAAATTATCAAGAAATTGAATTGGTACTTTTATTTAGGTCAAACAATTGCTCCAAAACTTTATATGGAGAAAGAAATACATAGAATAGTATGTATGTTCTCAGGTCTCTGAAAGAAGTATAATAAAATCAAGACATCCCAATGCCGAGTAGTTGGAGACCGCAGCCAATGGTATTTGCTGGAGGACAACCTGAACAAATATCTGATCTTGATTGATAATAGTGGATAGAAGTGTTACAACATTAAATCAAACAAAACAATATTAGGCACAAAAATAAGAAAAAATGTATAAATTCTTGTAAAATATCAACAAATAAAGTTTATTTTTATTTATTTCTTTATTTTTAATGAAAAGTTTACATTTTCAAAGAAATAGGGGATACCGGGGAGAGTTTAGGTAACATTTTAGGTTTAACAAAGGATTTTTCAGAGCCTTTGTGAAGACCTAGAATGTTTCACAAGTAGCACAAACTTTTGGTTTAATATATTAGTATTGCTATATTCTTCTTTAATCATATAATTGTATATAGTGCCCTAAAAGAATATGATTTTCCTTGACCATTACTAATAAAATTTGTTACACATTTTGGTATTTTAGGGACTGATGATGGTCTTTGTGGTTGTACAGAATGACTTTTCACCTTGAGTTTTAAATTTAAAAGAATCCTTTTATAGCAGTCTATTAATATTTTTTTAAAAAATCCTAGCCTTAGTAATAATAATACAATTTATACTCAGCCACAATAGATATTTACAATATTAGGTATTTTATTATATACACTATATGACCCATACATGCACACACATCCACACAAATATTCACTTAACGCTGTAATATATATGTATAATATTGTTAAGTAAAAACTACTTAGTACTATTATATAAATGGTACTAAGTAGGGTATTTGTAGTATGTACTATTATACCTATATTGTTTATACAAGCTCTTTTATTTATAGGAATTTTAATTCCCATGCAAGCACTATAAATAGTTAGGATGGTACCAAGAGTAACATTTCATTATTTTATATGAATACTATTAGGGAATTACATGTATCTAATGTGGGCATTTGTAGATATACTTACCATAATGGTAAGCATATCTACAAAGCTTAATTTTAAACACACTGGTATTCATAAAAAAAAACTTTTTGAGTCCTTGAAGAACACTTGCATATAGTAGGTTATGTCTCTTTTTTTACCACAAAAATAAATAAGTAAAAAAGAAACAAAACTTATTTTAACTGAAGTGTTCTTCAAGGACTTTATTAAGTTTTTACTATTAAGACCATTATTAATTATAATTCATAATAAAATTATTAACCTGATCCATTTAAATGATACAAGTATCAATAAGAAATGTTAATAATGATACTAGCATTTCTTATTCAATACTGTATGTTTAAATGGATCCATCCAACAGACCTAGACACCTTTAAACTTATCCACCTATATGTCTCTTGATTCTGTTAATGTATATTTAATTAAATATTTCCCAGAATATTGATTTCTTAAAATTGGATAATATTCACAATAAAACATAAACAACTTAAAAGTAAATATTTATTTAATAATTTTGTTTGGCTTGGGCCACTCTAAAACTTTGAGCACCATAGTTTGTAACCTCTCTTGATGGGGAAGGGGGTAGCTGTCCTTGAAACTCTGCAAAGTATAAATACCTGAAATAAAAAAAATACAAAATTGTAATTAGTTTAATGAAAAAATAAAAAGACCCTATTTTTTTAAATAACTAAAATCACAATTGCAACATAACTGGGTTGGAGTCAGGTTTTACCATCTGTGTCAGTTGACTCCGCGCTTACAAATATAGTAGGAGAGTGAATAAAACTTTAATTTGAAAAAAGTAAGCGGACAATTTGTAATTTATTTTTCTTAACTCACCTATAGTGTAATATCATCAGATATGGTTATTATGCTGCACAAGCCATTACAATTTGGGAGGACTCTTCAGAATCATAGTGCAGAACTCCTGTCTATTCTAAGGTATTTTAATGACCCCCTGAGATAACCATTAGCCTGCTTCACACATATCCTGACTTGGCAGTGTATTGGTCAGCTGAGGTATTAATTAGGTACGGCATCCATGACAGGGGTAATCATTCATGGTTCCAAGGCATATCAGAATTCACCTGAAATAACATTTATTTGTATGAGAAACAAAGGTAAAAAGATGGGTGTTGTAAACACAAAGGACCGTTTTGTTTCGCCTATTCGGCATAGAAATGTTTTAACAACGTGTCTAATCAATTATTAAATATATAACCTTAGAAGCACTTATTTATTTTGATTCTTACCTATTCAAAAAGTAATTTCCAATCCGAGAACGATATAACTGCAACATTTTTTCCTTGATCACAGAGTTTTAAAAAATAAATTGGTCGTGGCCGCCCCGGATGCCTCGAATTTATTTATATTTAGAATTCTTCAGTTTATATATACAACTTAAAAGTGCCATATTAATACTGCCGAAGAGTTTGTCTGCAATGTTTCTATTTTCTATTAGGTTTGTTTGTAATCAAATGTAAAGAGTAAAATAAAACGAGATATCACATAGTTACACCAATAGGATTTATTTTTTATTATCTCTCTCTCTTTAACACTAAAATAACGAATATCGTTCCGATTAGGCATGTAAGTTAAAATAAGTATTAATATACAAAGGTGTAAAAACTGTACAATAAATTTTACACCATTAATATGATAAAAAAAATATATTGCTTATAATTTATACTCTCAATTCATTCGTAAATTATTATTATATGTTATAAAACATCATTCTCAAAATTACTCGCGGGTTTTGAATATAATATCGGAACGTCCATAATCGGGCCGAGCGGTCGCCCTCCCGCGTTCAACAGAATAAAAGTTAGCGTCAAAAATTGTTCATGGCTACCGATTTCTGTCGATCACTGTTCGTTCTGCGACGCTTGGGCGCAAAAAGCGCCGATGCTCTTGGCTAGGGGGGCTGTTTGTTCAAGAATTACTACCAATGGTTAAAATAAAAATTAAAAAAAAAAACCCACTATATGATTTTACCTAACCCTTGAAATGATACAGACAGTACAAATAGAATAGTTCTTGTACTATATTGGTAGACTCAACCTTGGGATCCATTATTTACGAAACCTGGTGATAGAGTTTTTATCACCGTCAATAATTCTCCCGGATACAAAATTTCTTACCTTGTGCATTTCCAGATAACCGCACCTATCCCTGTTAGTCAGCTTGGTTGGTAGCCAGGAATAAATATATATAAATAGGGGTTTGAATGCCAAGGCAGTTAATATTAGGTAAAGGTCTTTGTCAGATAATATTTTAAAGTAATATTTTCCATATATTGCGGTGTATATAAATAAGAAATATAATGCTGAAATAAGCAATATAATTACTTATTTACCAGAAAAATACCAACCAAGGTATATCTCTATTCTAGATTTATCAATACCAGATCTGCTTTTTCATTGTATGTAGGACCCAAAGTGGGTGTTTCCAATAAAATCAAATAATTAAGGGTTTCTTCCAACTATGATTTAGGGCTAAAATATGAATATACTCGGGTGGGATTTGTCAATAGTTGTTATAGTTAGTTATAGTTATACAGACCTGCCCCCCTAGCCAAGAGCATGAGCGCTAAAAGCGCGCACGAAAGTTTTGTATGAAGATGACATTTGGTGATGACGTCACGTTCGTTAAATGCGTTGACAGAACAAATTGCCAGCCAAGAACACTGACGGTGAGCGTTGGGCATTCGTTTTCGTTAAAGCGCTCGCGAGAGGCCAATTTCCCCATACATTTTGACAGAAACCGCTACATACTCGGAGGGAATTGCCAGCCAAGAACACATTTTTGTTCGTATTTTGCGAATGCTAGACGCTAAATTCGACTGTATACGGGCGGGTGGTCGGGGTCTCCCTTTCGAGCTATATTCTATCAAAACGACGCCATTGTTTTGATTTAAATTAACTCAAAGTATTCTTTTTTTTTGTTTTAGAAGTTTTTTATTATGTTGTGTAAATTAAATTGAATAAATAAAATTTATTAGTAAGTGCAAATAACGAGTGGCGTCTTCATCGACGCCAAATATAGATTAGAGCCACGAAAAGTTCTCTCTATTTCATACTTACAAGCATCTCAAAATACAGAAGTTTGCTTAAAACCAACGTGATCAAACTAAATATTTAAGAATCATAAGGATATAACAATTTTAAAACTACAGCAAAAGTATGACTACGAAAAATTGGAGAAGAATTACTAATAAAAAGAGTATATTGGAGGAAATTTTCCGTCATTTAATTACATGGATTGGAATAATTTGGAATAACTATGAGCTTAACATAAATGGAAGTAACTTATCTCACCAGAGATTTGAGGATGACCTAGTTCCAGTTATTATGCAAACAGCTAGCATGAAAAGTGAAAAAGCGGGGCTTATAAGAACCATGTGTGAAAATCAAAGCTATGACAAACAGACATAAACAAACCCTGAAAGTAAATTATCAAGAAATTGAATAGGTACTTTTATTTAGGTCAAACAATTGCTCCAAAACTTTATATGGAGAAAGAAATACATAGAATAGTATGTATGTTCTCAGGTCTCTGAAAGAAGTATAATAAAATCAAGACATCCCAATGCCGAGTAGTTGGAGACCGCTGCCAATGGTATTTGCTGGAGGAGGACAACCTGAACAAATATCTGATCTTGATTGATAATAGTGGATAGAAGTGTTACAACATTAAATCAAACAAAACAATATTAGGCAAAAAAATGTATAAATTCTTGTAAAATATCAACAAATAAAGTTTATTTTTATTTATTTCTTTATTTTTAATGAAAAGTTTACATTTTCAAAGAAATAGGGGATACCGGGGAGTTTAGGTAACATTTTAGGTTTAACAAAGGATTTTTCAG
This sequence comes from Monopis laevigella, assembly GCA_947458855.1. Classification (NCBI taxonomy): domain Eukaryota; kingdom Metazoa; phylum Arthropoda; class Insecta; order Lepidoptera; family Tineidae; genus Monopis; species Monopis laevigella. The sequence continues at coordinate 27,256,970 of OX381584.1, read as the reverse complement.
AGCCTTTGTGAAGACCTCTACGGTCTTATTCATAAAAAAACCTTAAAACACTCTTAAAGAGCTCAATAGTTAAAACGTTCAATAAGGCTATTGGCTCGATAACTTTTTTGTTATTCATAAACCTCCAATAAAGCTCCTATAACTATTTGACGTTTATTAGCTGAATTAGTGATGTGTTCATAGAAAAAAATAATTGATTGTCAAGAAAGTTGGCAGAATCGCGGAAAACCAAGACCATAAAAGTAAAAAAAAAGAAGTTTTTGACACCTCTAATGAAATAATTAGGCGATGGCTATTTTCACCGAAGAAGATACCATACGAAAAAAATATACACCAGTTGAAAAAATAAAAATGTTTCTTATAGGGACAGTATGTTTTAAATATACATAATTTGCTATGTTTATAATAATATATAAAGATGTTTTCTTAATTTTATTTCGTCAAATATTCTTGACTTAGGATTAAAATAATTATTAAAGTTTTGCTTATGGCAACAATAATGTAATTTTTCATCGAGAAATTCGGTGAAAATAGCCACAACATACCGGTTTTGACACTTGTAAAACAAACAAAATGTAAACAAACATTGATTTTGTAAAACTTTTGTAGACCCTTTTTATTCAGATTTTTGATGTTTTGAACTGGAGTAGAGATTAGCGAGATATGGCTGGCAGATCTAGAATACGGAGTAGTGTAGGACCTAACTATACCACCAGTGACTGGAACTGCAACGCTGATCATGATATATTAGACTATCTGCGATCACTAGGCCCTCTAGGAAAAGTTCTCATTGAGTGGAAGTAATGTGTACGTGTAGAAGGCTGAACTTCTAGCATGCTAAATGTAATGAATCATAAAATATCTAGGTTCATGACGTCAGGCCAGGCAGGCCAAACTATAGGCAAGGAGTCCCTCTCAAAATGTTGGCATTGTTTGAGCAAGCCCGAGGTTAATTTTTAATATAGTAGGTTTGGTGTTCAAAAATAATTTGAGCAAATTCAGCAACATCTGGTTTGAATCACCACAACCGCAAAGAGTTGCTTTAAATGCGCTGGATACTGTTGTTGTATCTCCAAAATATTATTTTTCACTTCAGGATTATGTTTAATGGTGCTAGTCTTCTAAATTTAGGTAGGTTAAATTAAATAAAACAGGTATAGAATTAATGCTATATTTTAAGTATTATTGGCATCTTCAAGCAAACTAAAATTCATTACAAAATTCCAGACAAATTTGCAGTTGGCTATAGGCCTTCCAAGATCAGCTGTCAGAACTTTTATTGATCATGTTTCCAAGGTTACAGGATCATATTGTATTTGGTTGAGTAGTGAAAGTAGTGAACACAGTGCAGGTAGTAATTTAAAAGCCTTTAACCCTACTTCATGGTCTCAAGTCCAAGAATGCTGCATTTCCCTGCTTTCCAACCACACGTGATGGACCCGGCACCTGCACGGGAAATCCATGTATAGCTAAGAACATTGTCCCGTCTCTTCATTTTATAACTCAAAGGCAAAATCATTTATTTTATGTAAATCTTTACAGATATTTAAAAAGGCAAAAAAAAAAAAGTTTAACAATGAAGTCTTAGAGTGCGTTTGGTTAGGCAGCTATTCATTAACAAAAGAACGACAAATATTTATTATACCTCGATATCAGATTTAGAACTTAAACACGATGGAATGGAAATCTTAATATGAAAATTACTACCGAACCGAACACACACTACATAACCAACTAGTGTAAGACTAGGTGGTTAGCTGATTCCATTGACCTTTTAATCATTATCTGCCATACAAGAGAGCCACCAAGGCGACCAACTTCACTGATCATATCCACGGCTTAAATATTTATTGTAAATAAAAGGTAAGTAACCAATCACATATAAGTAAAGGTATAAGGATATATATAGTAGCATACTCAAAATGCACCCCACTGATCGGCATGCATAGAACACCCTATGGCAGACTATTTGTTACTGTACCAATGTACAGGACTACACAATATACTATTGGTATAAATTAAGTATATATAAGTAGGTAATCATCAATGATTACCTTATCCAAAGACAAAATTTACATAATGTAATGAAAATAATGTATCATCACAGGTGCCTTACGGCGCCCGAGACCGCCTAGACGGCCCCAGGGTACCCAGCGGAGGGGTTTTTAATCCCACCTCGTCGTAGCCGATGGTATGAGCCTACACCGAACAAGTGGCTAGCTCGTCGCGATGTTTTGAATAGACTCAATAACCCATCTATAAACAGTTTCACAAGTTGGTACAGTGGAACCGGGACCGACAGCTTAACATGCTCTCCGAGGCACTATAGTGGTGTTGTTAAACAAATGTACATAATTTTTTTAATTAAAAACTCATTGGTACACACCGGGATTCGAACCAGAAAAATAAATTAATTCAATGAAAATAAATTAATTCAATGAAAATAAATTATGTAATATTAAATTATTACAATATCAGACACTACATACCTACTAAACTAGGGTACATTCTACATAAGCAATTTGTTTGCTAGTTGCGAGACCTCAATTGCATATCAGGACGGTTCCAAACGTCTTTATCGTTAAAATAGTCTTTTACACTATAGTAAGCCTTATTGATTTATACAATTCTTAAACTTTATTTCACTCAGATCTATAAAGCTTTTAGGTAGGTAATTTATTAAATAACCTTATACTGTTAATGACGAAACATTTATTAGTTTTTTGCAGTCAAAACTTTGGTATATCAATTTTATCGATGTTTCTTAAGTTATGACTGTCGCCATTTTTACTAAACATTTAAGTTTTTCCTAACGTACAATAAATTCTCATAAATATATTGTGATGGTAGTGTTAGTACATCAATTGTAGGAAAGATTTCTCGATGAGAATCACGAGCTTTTATGTTATATAGCCCAAATGGCCCTCTTCTTTAGAGTAAATATAGTAAACTGCACCCTTGAGCCCGCACAGTAACATATTTTTATATATGAAGTAGTAATTCATGAACTTTATTGATCATGAATGGTCATGAATACTAATTAATGGCTTGTGTTTCAATAAAAATAAACCTTGTTTATCACATCTTTAGCTACCATAGTGGACAGTGGTAAACAATAAAAAACAGGCAAATAAATAAAACATACAATTATTTTAAATAATTTTTATTTCTTTAATGTTATATTGACAGGGAGAAGTTCATAAAAAAACCATGGAATCACTATGTAGTTCCAAGCCTATTGTGAAGTAGAATAAACATACTCTATTCCAGACTGGTGACTGGAATGTAGTACCCCAATACAATTTCATAATAATATATATTGTAAACCTATATATCTTTTTTCCATTTAAAACTTTCATAGTTAGTATCTAACAAATTGTGTGAAGCCATGCAATGTGTTTGTGTTGTGACATTGTCAACATATCTGTAGGAGCAAATCGAGAACCAAATCAAACCAATCATTAGGATAGCCAGTAACATATTATTAAGTGATTACCGACAACAACTTTTCAGTCTGTTCATAAGTCCAAGTTAGCAGAATCCTCTAGTACCCCTTTACTAGTCATGACTTTTTCTTTGTAACTAATATTATTATTTATATGTGTATAATTGTAATATTATTGTTATTTTGATATAGGAATGTTATATTTGTATTTTTTTTATATAGTAGGACAATTTACAACTATTGCTCTGGTCACAAACTAAGCTCTAGGCTTGTCCTATGTGTACCATAAATAATAATACAAATTATATTTAATATACCCAGACCATAGAGCAACACGGCCACCGTACCAGCCCGGACCCAGACCATGACAAACTGTACAGAAAATACATACTAATATTATTGCCATGTGTGGTAATTAAACCCACAACCTCCGGATACATGACCAAAAGCTACTTAGTAGGTTACTTAATGACAAAGTTTGACTGGTAAAGTATGCCTAGTGACTTTAAATTTATTGTGCAATAAGTTTTAATATTACAATTGTTTGGTTATATAATAAATTAACATAATAAAATAATTAATTAGTTAATGTTATGGTAAAACTGTATAAGTACTGTGTAAATAGTGGTAAACTATGCTGAACATTTTTGTATAAATTTTGTCCATCTTTATGTAACCATATTTAAGCAAATAAATTAACTTTATCTTTAAAAAATAATGATGATGAACAGCAGAATAAAAATTAATATTAGCAACAGGCTTTATAACATGTTATATGGTGAAATTTAATTGAACAATCAAACCTTTCAGAGAGACAATTTTCTTAGCTATCCATGGATTCACTGCACAGGAGCATGATCCAGGTTTGATTAAACAGCAGTGCTCCCCGGTACTTAAGACTGTGAAGCAGGGTAAAGGCCATACTGAATTTAACTCTCCCCTTCACTGTATTCACTACCCTCCCTACCCAACCAAATACTATAAGATCCTATCAGAACTTTTTTTTATTCTAAACAGAGTTGTGTGTTTGACTTCAATCTTGCCTGATGGAAAAGACTATTACCTCATCAAGAAATTAATGCCGTAGTCACTTGAGAACTGTTAAACGCACTGACCAAAACTGAAAAGTGACTAGGTCACTTGACGGTTTTTGTATCTGTATGTATCAGTATTTGCTTTCTTGGAAATATGTACCATAGAAGATGACCGATCTTGGAAGGGCAAGATCTTTTAGTAGACGATGCAGACTGCTAAAATTCCTCTTATACTGACTTTCACTGGTAGTTTTAAAACCAGAAATTTCATTTGTGAGATCCAAGTATTTGACTTGATAGTGTGGTCCCTTAGGAATGATTGTTTTCCATGAATGGTGAGTTCTACAAGTATTACTTAACCAAGAATATACTAGTATGTCTGGTCTATAGGCTGAAACTGTTACTTCTGGTTGATAAGTATTTTCCTGTCTAATGCTTGTCTAGGATTAAGAAAGGTTAACTTTGAGTTGTCCTGTCCTTACAAAAGTAGATCTTTAATTTCTAGAACTTTGTCATATCAGTTTGAATAATAACCTTTTTGGAGCAGTCTTGCACCCTACAAGTACATGTCTGGCAGTGCCTACGCCAACACCACATAATGTTTATATCTTATCTGTTGCTTTCCCCGTAATCTGGTACAATTAAGATGGATCAGTTGTTTTTGGCGGTACTTTTTGAGCACTGCTTTTTGAGTATCACTATTTGACCTGTAATTAAATTTGTGGCTTCCTCCTTTTTCCAGTCTGAGAACAACAGACTATATTTAATTATAAATATAAAAGTTAGTGTATCTTTTTTATTTGTCAATCACCAGATACGACTTTCACAAAAAAAAAACAGCCGTTCTCATATATATCAGTAAGAAGCCACGAAATTAAACAAAAAGCCTATGAAAAAGAATTCATGTAACAAAAAGTAAATAGGTAGTTTCGTCAGTCCCTGAGAAATATTTCTTCTATAAGATAATGTTAGGCTCCGAGATAGGGATATTTTAAAACATGAAAAACAATTTAAGCATGAAATAATGCACAATAAAAGTGCAAAACTTGGGAACCTAATATTTTAAGGATTATTATCTAAATTTGCATATTTTTCAAAACAAACAAAAAAAAATAGACCACGTGATTCAAGGGATGTGCTCAAATTATTCGTATTGATTCGAATGATTGCACTCAATTATAGTAGGAAAAAAATCAAGATTATTTATTATTATTGGCAACATTATAAACTTATGTATGTGTGCGTGAGCCATGTAAAGACGTCACACGGACAGCACACAGATGCGTTTTTCGGTGAGAATAGCAGCAGCGAAATAATTATAATAAGGTTGGGCGCACACTGATAGAAAATTTAGTCACACTAGCTGTGCCTCGCGGTTTCAGCCGTCATTTAAATTAAAATAATTTGTATCAAAAATAGAATACAGCTTTGTTTATCGCGTATGTTGCATCTCTCTATAATCATAATAAATCACATAGGTACAGAACCTATGTGATTTTTTATGATTGCATCTCTGTATGATAATATGTAACTTGCAAGTCGCAATACTTGTTTCACATACAACAAAAACTGTCAAGTGACCTAGTCATGTTTCTGTTTTAGTCTGTGGGTTCACCGGTTGGTTGGTACCGGGACTACTGCATAGATTTATTGTTGAGGTGGTAGTATCCTTTCATGGTGCGGTTACGAAATAAGCGACTGAATTTATGATAAAGCAGCGAGGATATTAAAATAGACTCGTAATGTAAACTTCTTTGATTTTTTTTTTTCTTTCTTTTTGATTCTTTGACATTTTGTAACCGCATCATTTAGCCAGCATAGTGAGAGCGATCAATATTGTAAAACGACAATGTATTTATCGATCCATTTATGGACTTTGTAGGTCTGCTTACCATCCGGTAGATACATAATCACATGTCGTGTAATAAATAAATAAAAACCAGATGTGACGGCAGTCGGCACCGCCATTCAATTTTTGTAGTTTGTAGCGGCACAACTTTGTCTTTTTGGACAAATTACCGCGGTGAAACAAGATTAAATGTTAATATATTTTTGTTACAAATTTCTGTCAGTGTGCGCCCAACCTAATTTGGTTCAAGTCCATTCGAGTTGTAAAATTTTGAGAATTTGTTGATCGGAAGCCGACTGGGCATTATTATTTTTATTTGTAATATAATTTTATGAAGTAATAGAAGTCATTTAATAAAATTTTAAACCAAAAAATTAAATATGTATAAAAAGTGAGGTTAAAATAGGTTTATAGTGGGCTCCTGCCTTCAATAAAGTTATGGAGCTGTTATTTGACGTTTATCACTATTAGAGGTTTATTGTGCGTTTATGAATAACATTTTGAGGTGTTTTGCTATTGAGCTGTTATAAAGCATCAATAAAGGCTTCGTAAGTTTTTATGAATAAGACCGCTAGAATGTTTCACAAGTAGCACAAACTTTTGGTTTAATATATTAGTATTGCTATATTCTTCTTTAATCATATAATTGTATATAGTGCCCTAAAAGAATATGATTTTCCTTGACCATTACTAATAAAATTTGTTACACATTTTGGTATTTTAGGGACTGATGATGGTCTTTGTGGTTGTACAGAATGACTTTTCACCTTGAGTTTTAAATTTAAAAGAATCCTTTTATAGCGGTCTATTAATATTTAAAAAAAAAATCCTAGCCTTAGTAATAATAATACAATTTATACTCAGCCACAATAGATATTTACAATATTAGATATTTTATTATATACACTATATGACCCATACATGCACACTCATCCACACAAATATTCACTTATTCAAATTCCCATGCAAGCACTATAAATAGTTAGGATGGTACCAAGAGTAACATTTCATTATTTTATATGAATACTATTAGGGAATTACATGTATCTAATGTGGGCATGCGAGATATACTTACCATAATGGTAAGCATATCTACAAAGCCTAATTTTAAACACACTGGTATTCATAAAAAAAAACTTTTTGAGTCCTTGAAGAACACTTGCATATAGTAGGTTATGTCTCTTTTTTTACCACAAAAATAAATAAGTAAAAAAGAAACAAAACTTATTTTAACTGAAGTGTTCTTCAAGGACTTTATTAAGTTTTTACTATTAAGACCATTATTAATTATAATTCATAATAAAATTTATTAACCTGATCCATTTAAATGATACAAGTATCAATAAGAAATGTTAATAATGATACTAGCATTTCTTATTCAATACTGTATGTTTAAATGGATCCATCCGACAGACCTAGACACCTTTAAACTTATCCACCTATATGTCTCTTGATTCTGTTAATGTATATTTAATTTAATATTTCCCAGAATATTGATTTCTTAAAATTGGATAATATTTCACAATAAAACATAAACAACTTAAAAGTAAATATTTATTTAATAATTTTGTTTGGCTTGGGCCACTCTAAAACTTTGAGCACCATAGTTTGTAACCTCTCTTGATGGGGAAGGGGGTAGCTGTCCTTGAAACTCTGCAAAGTATAAATACCTGAAATAAAAAAAATACAAAAAAGTAAAGTTTAATAAAAAAATAAAAAGACCCTATTTTTTTAAATAACAAAAATCACAATTGCAACATTACTGGGTTGGAGTCAGGTTTTACCATCTGTGTCAGTTGACTCCGCGCTTACAAATATAGTAGGAGAGTGAATAAAACTTTAATTTGAAAAAAGTAAGCGGACAATTTGTAATTTATTTTTCTTAACTCACCTATAGTGTAATATCATCAGATATGGTTATTATGCTGCACAAGCCATTACAATTTGGGAAGACTCTTCAGAATCATAGTGCAGAACTCCTGTCTATTCTAAGGTATTTTAATGACCCTCTGAGATAACCATTAGCCTGCTTCACACATATCCTGACTTGGCAGTGTATTGGTCCGCTGAGGTATTAATTAGGTACGGCATCCATGACAGAGGTAATCATTCATGGTTCCAAGGCATATCAGAATTCACCTGAAATAACATTTATTTGTATGACAAAACAAAGGTAAATAGATGGGTGTTGTAAACACAAAGGTCCGTTTTGTTTCGCCTATTCGGCATAGAAATGTTTTAACAACGTGTCTAATCAATTATTAAATATATAACCTTAGAAGCACTTATTTATTTTGATTCTTACCTATTCAAAAAGTAATTTCCAATCCGAGAACGATATAACTGCAACATTTTTTCCTTGATCACAGAGTTTTAAAAAATAAATTGGTGGCCGCCCCGGATGCCTCGAATTTATTTATATTTAGAATTTTTCAGTTTATATTTACAACTTAAAAGTTCCATATTATTAATGCCGAAGAGTTTGTCTGCAATGTTTCTATTTTCTATTAGGTTTGTTTGTAATCAAATGTAAAGAGTAAAATAAAACGAGATATCACATAGATGATATAGCGCACACTGATAGAAAATTTAGTCACACTAGCTGTGCCTCGCGGTTTCAGCCGTCATTTAAATTAAAATAATTTGTATCAAAAATAGAATACAGCTTTGTTTATCGCGTATGTTGCATCTCTCTATAATCATAATAAATCACATAGGTACAGAACCTATGTGATTTTTTATGATTGCATCTCTGTATGATAATATGTAACTTGCAAGTCGCAATACTTGTTTCACATACAACAAAAACTGTCAAGTGACCTAGTCATGTTTCTGTTTTAGTCTGTGGGTTCACCGGTTGGTTGGTACCGGGACTACTGCATAGATTTATTGTTGAGGTGGTAGTATCCTTTCATGGTGCGGTTACGAAATAAGCGACTGAATTTATGATAAAGCAGCGAGGATATTAAAATAGACTCGTAATGTAAACTTCTTTGATTTTTTTTTTTCTTTCTTTTTGATTCTTTGACATTTTGTAACCGCATCATTTAGCCAGCATAGTGAGAGCGATCAATATTGTAAAACGACAATGTATTTATCGATCCATTTATGGACTTTGTAGGTCTGCTTACCATCCGGTAGATACATAATCACATGTCGTGTAATAAATAAATAAAAACCAGATGTGACGGCAGTCGGCACCGCCATTCAATTTTTGTAGTTTGTAGCGGCACAACTTTGTCTTTTTGGACAAATTACCGCGGTGAAACAAGATTAAATGTTAATATATTTTTGTTACAAATTTCTGTCAGTGTGCGCCCAACCTAATTTGGTTCAAGTCCATTCGAGTTGTAAAATTTTGAGAATTTGTTGATCGGAAGCCGACTGGGCATTATTATTTTTATTTGTAATATAATTTTATGAAGTAATAGAAGTCATTTAATAAAATTTTAAACCAAAAAATTAAATATGTATAAAAAGTGAGGTTAAAATAGGTTTATAGTGGGCTCCTGCCTTCAATAAAGTTATGGAGCTGTTATTTGACGTTTATCACTATTAGAGGTTTATTGTGCGTTTATGAATAACATTTTGAGGTGTTTTGCTATTGAGCTGTTATAAAGCATCAATAAAGGCTTCGTAAGTTTTTATGAATAAGACCGCTAGAATGTTTCACAAGTAGCACAAACTTTTGGTTTAATATATTAGTATTGCTATATTCTTCTTTAATCATATAATTGTATATAGTGCCCTAAAAGAATATGATTTTCCTTGACCATTACTAATAAAATTTGTTACACATTTTGGTATTTTAGGGACTGATGATGGTCTTTGTGGTTGTACAGAATGACTTTTCACCTTGAGTTTTAAATTTAAAAGAATCCTTTTATAGCGGTCTATTAATATTTAAAAAAAAAATCCTAGCCTTAGTAATAATAATACAATTTATACTCAGCCACAATAGATATTTACAATATTAGATATTTTATTATATACACTATATGACCCATACATGCACACTCATCCACACAAATATTCACTTATTCAAATTCCCATGCAAGCACTATAAATAGTTAGGATGGTACCAAGAGTAACATTTCATTATTTTATATGAATACTATTAGGGAATTACATGTATCTAATGTGGGCATGCGAGATATACTTACCATAATGGTAAGCATATCTACAAAGCCTAATTTTAAACACACTGGTATTCATAAAAAAAAACTTTTTGAGTCCTTGAAGAACACTTGCATATAGTAGGTTATGTCTCTTTTTTTACCACAAAAATAAATAAGTAAAAAAGAAACAAAACTTATTTTAACTGAAGTGTTCTTCAAGGACTTTATTAAGTTTTTACTATTAAGACCATTATTAATTATAATTCATAATAAAATTTATTAACCTGATCCATTTAAATGATACAAGTATCAATAAGAAATGTTAATAATGATACTAGCATTTCTTATTCAATACTGTATGTTTAAATGGATCCATCCGACAGACCTAGACACCTTTAAACTTATCCACCTATATGTCTCTTGATTCTGTTAATGTATATTTAATTTAATATTTCCCAGAATATTGATTTCTTAAAATTGGATAATATTTCACAATAAAACATAAACAACTTAAAAGTAAATATTTATTTAATAATTTTGTTTGGCTTGGGCCACTCTAAAACTTTGAGCACCATAGTTTGTAACCTCTCTTGATGGGGAAGGGGGTAGCTGTCCTTGAAACTCTGCAAAGTATAAATACCTGAAATAAAAAAAATACAAAAAAGTAAAGTTTAATAAAAAAATAAAAAGACCCTATTTTTTTAAATAACAAAAATCACAATTGCAACATTACTGGGTTGGAGTCAGGTTTTACCATCTGTGTCAGTTGACTCCGCGCTTACAAATATAGTAGGAGAGTGAATAAAACTTTAATTTGAAAAAAGTAAGCGGACAATTTGTAATTTATTTTTCTTAACTCACCTATAGTGTAATATCATCAGATATGGTTATTATGCTGCACAAGCCATTACAATTTGGGAAGACTCTTCAGAATCATAGTGCAGAACTCCTGTCTATTCTAAGGTATTTTAATGACCCTCTGAGATAACCATTAGCCTGCTTCACACATATCCTGACTTGGCAGTGTATTGGTCCGCTGAGGTATTAATTAGGTACGGCATCCATGACAGAGGTAATCATTCATGGTTCCAAGGCATATCAGAATTCACCTGAAATAACATTTATTTGTATGACAAAACAAAGGTAAATAGATGGGTGTTGTAAACACAAAGGTCCGTTTTGTTTCGCCTATTCGGCATAGAAATGTTTTAACAACGTGTCTAATCAATTATTAAATATATAACCTTAGAAGCACTTATTTATTTTGATTCTTACCTATTCAAAAAGTAATTTCCAATCCGAGAACGATATAACTGCAACATTTTTTCCTTGATCACAGAGTTTTAAAAAATAAATTGGTGGCCGCCCCGGATGCCTCGAATTTATTTATATTTAGAATTTTTCAGTTTATATTTACAACTTAAAAGTTCCATATTATTAATGCCGAAGAGTTTGTCTGCAATGTTTCTATTTTCTATTAGGTTTGTTTGTAATCAAATGTAAAGAGTAAAATAAAACGAGATATCACATAGTTACACCAATAGGATTTATTTTTTATTATCTATCTCTCTTTAACACTAAAATAACGAATATCGTTCCGATTAGGCATGTAAGTTAAAATAAGCATTAATATACAAAGGTGTAAAAACTGTACAATAAATTTTACACCATTAATATGATAAAAAAAATATATTGCTTATAATTTATACTCTCAAATCATTCGTAATATAATTATTATATGTTATAAAACATCATTCTCAAAATTACTCGCGGGTTTTGAATATAATATCGGAACGTCCATAATCGGGCCGAGCGGTCGCCCTCCCGCGTTCAACAGAATAAAAGTTAGCGTCAAAAATTGTTCATGGCTACCGATTTCTGTCGATCACTGTTCGTTCTGCGACGCTTGGTCGCAAAAAGCGCCGATGCTCTTGGCTAGGGGGGCTGGGGCCTTACCAAAGAGCCAATCGACAATCGAATCGAAATACCCATCGAAAGCCAAATGTATGGGATTTGACGTTTCTCGGCGATCAGGCTCTACCCATAGAGTAAAATTCCTATACATTTTTAACGATCGATGCGGCGATTCGATTGGCGATCGTGTTCTTTGGTCAGGCCCCTGAATAATCTTAAAAAATGTTCTAAGAAAACTTTTATTTTTATCTTTTTATATTTTTTTTTAGCCTTACCGGATAAAGGGGCTTAATTTTGGGGCTAATAAATATTAATTAATGATGACATTAAAATTTATCGGAGTATTAATATTTTAAAAATTACTAAACTCATCTGGGCCTAAATAGGCGACTGCCTTTTATAACTCTGTCTTGCTTTAATTCTAGACCTAATGTATGTAGGTACTGCTCAGGTGTAATCAATTATTAAAAATGTAGTAAAAAGTTTAAGAAAGAAAGACTAACTAATTAAATTGAACAACCTCACATGTTGTAACTCTCAGTACAATCGGCTAAAGATTAAAAAAAAAAAAAAATCGTAGAAGATAATGGCATCAACATTACTAAATTTACAGACCATTGCACCAGACATGCTGCATGCATGCAGCAGTTTTGAGGAGTTGAGCAATTAAACTAATGATAAAATAAGAAGAACGGCTGGTTGGACTGGCCAGTTTAACATGTTTTTGGTGGTTTAGTAACTGCCCAATTCTTACATTGGTCATAACTCTTTTAGCTTTGTGGAATCAGTTTTTTCTTAAGCACTAATTTTAATAATACCTAAATAGTTGTTTCTTAAGACTTTTCACATTTTTGTAAAACTTTAGTCTAGTGTACGAGTATATAGAATAATACTTATTAATTAGTAAAACAAAGACTGATTCTACAACTTGACTTTGAACATCTACATTGTGAACTTCCATCGTCGAGGAGAGACTATGAGGTTATAATTTAATAATCAAACGAACTTACCTGTAAGTGAAGTTCGATTGAAATTACACCTCGTAGTCTCTTCGAAGACGATGGAACCCACCCTCCCTTAATCATTTTCTTTACCCCATAAGCGTTGTAGAATCTGGAGCAGCATCCGAAACGAATGACACTTCAATGCGCGGGAGTGCAGAGCGACAGTGGAGGATGCGTTCCAAAACCTTTATTGCTTTTTAATTTACTTAAAACTTATGTGACGCCGCTAGCATCGATTCGATACTACATTGTGAACTTCCATCGTCTTCGGAGAGACTACGAGGTATAATTTCAATCGAACTTCACTTACAGGTAAGTTCGTTTGATTATTAAAATATCACGGATGAACTATTCATAAAAAAAAAACTATAGATTAACTAAGTTAGAGTACCTACTCTGAACTATTCAAGAAAAAAAATAGTATAAGTACGTAGTGACACCTGTTGCTTCGTCCAAGAACGAATGTCATAGATAAAATTATGTGAAAAAACAAGTATTTTTAAAGTATTTACATTATTTGAACGAATCGTGGACGTAGCCACTCGCTCTAGGTTTCAAAACGAAACGATCGCTGTCATCGCACGGACGAAAGTGAATACGCAAGCGAAAGCGATGGTTCTCTGCCTCACCCAGCTGAACCTCGATATTTATGATTTTTACAAGAGTAACGACAAATATCACAAATAGTCACTGCGCAACTGATAACAAGGTTAAGCAGATGACAACAAAGCCGGCCTGGGATGGGTGACCGCTTTATACAACGAGGCTATTTCATCATAAACACCGCAACAAGTTCGCCACTTGTTAGGTGTTGCCTCCGAATACCATCGGCGAAATGAGGATGGGTTAATCCCTCCGCTGGGACCCTGAGGCCGTTTAAACGGTTCTCGGGAGCCAAATAGGCACCCGTGATGGTATTTATTTTTATTTATTTTATTAACGACAAATGTTTTAATCATATATGGGAATTGCTTTTTATGGTGTTAACTTGGTTTGTCTCCGTCCATTGTTCTAGGACAAACATAAATCTGAATCTATGAGTACGAATTGGGCACTCTATTTACATTTCTTCAACAAATTTTCTAAGATAAGGAATATTTTTTTGGCGTTTTTCATTTTTGTTTTATATTCTTAAAATGATTGTCTTTGAGATTTAATCCTAATTTTCTTAGAGCTTATTGCCTTAGACATTATCTACGGGGTTTTTTTTTCAAACTTCCAAATTCATGTTATATTTCTAGTAAGCATGTCGTCAAATTGTAAACTTACTACGAAAACAACATTATAATAAAAAATGCTTCTATGCATGTGAAGAAGTTCTTTGAGCCAAGAGCTTATTGCTTTAGACATTATCTACAGAGTTTTTTTTTCAAACTTCCAAATTCATGTTATATTTCTAGTAAGCATGTCGTCAAATTATAAATAACTTACTAATCAAACGATATTATAATATGAAATGCTTCTATGTCTGTTCCATCAGAGGCCCACAAGTAGCTCTTTGTCGTATACCATTACACCAAGAAGTTTTTCGAGCCAAGAGCTCATTGTCTTAGACATTATCCAGAGTTTTTTTTCAAACTTCCAAACACATGTTATATTTCTAGTAAGCATGTCGTCAAATTGTAAATTACTTACTAAGAAAACGACATTATAATAAAAAATGCTTCTATGCCTGTTCCATCAGAGACCCACAAGTTGTCCTTTGTCGTATACCAATAAACCAAGAAGTTCTTTGAGCCAAGAGCTTATTGCTCTAGACATTATCTACAGAGTTTTTTTTAAACTTCCAAATTCATGTTACTAAAAAAACGACATAATAATATAAAATGCTTCTATTCTTGTTCCATCAGAGGCCCACAAGTAGTTCTTTGTCGTATACAAATAAACCAAAAAGTTCTTCGAGCTCTTTTATTATAATTTCTGTACTAGTAGGGCCTGTCCTGCTTTCGATGGAGAAAAGCTATAATCTTCTTCTGAACAAAAATTATAGAGATTAATATAGAGTTATTTTGTTGTTTTCATAAGGTTTCACTTTAGGTGGATCTTCTGACAAGTTCTCTAGCTCATCTCGTCCCATCCATGGCAACTATGGGGGGGAAAGTAGGTGTGGGCTGTCTTGGCCGCTAGCGTAGGTACGTCCAAGTACACGAAGTTGGACTACCAGACGCACACCTTAAGTCCGAATATACATGTCCACGACGCCACCACTATCTTAGGCCGCTACTGAGGGGTTGCGCGTTCTACAGAATGCGGAATCTTGCAGGGGTGGACGGGACTGTTGGTGGTGAACCTGCCTTAAGCGGGTCATCCCCCCTGGGCAATGTTGTCGGTCAATGATCTTCGTGCACATATCATCCACCTCATAACACCGGCAATAGCAGAGTATATCGGGCGAAATGCACAGCTTGCTTTTTATATTATATATGCATTTATTGGTATAACTACTCCTTTCCTGCGGAGCATCCCTCTATGCAACCAGGCAGGGGCACATCTCACTCGGAGAGGGGCTCCGGACAATGGAGATGGCTTTATAAATATATATGCATAAATAAATGTGTATTTATTAATATTTATATACTTAATACCGTGATGATATTTTTTTTTTTTATTTTTTTTAAATATTATAATACACTTTTTCATATTTTCATATAATAGTATATGATAATACCTACCCACAACTCCTCACCATCATTCCTTATATATAAACAGTACACTTCGCTGTAGACGAGTAGTGAGCGCTTATCTATAGTAATATACATATGTACACACAATGCTCACCCGCGTGTTTGAGCCGTGCGCGGGGACCCGTAAGGAAGGATGAAGGAGTCCTGGTGGTTGAGTGGAAAGGAGGCCTGTGGAGGTTGTTTCCTGACTGCAACACACCACTTTGGTCCGGATTTCTTCCAACACGGGCGGTCGCAGAATAGCCAACTGTGATCAATCGGCTGCGGTGTCCGTCAGACGGCCGCCAGGCGAGCCCCCTGGTGTATGGGGTTTACAGGCGGCAGTGCATGTCTTTGGTTTCATGCACTGTTTAGTCTCGCGAATCACATACATTGGGGGACTATATCCCGTTAGTAGCCCTGGTGCTTTCATAAGCATCCCCGACGTTGAGGGCTCCATGGAGGGTGGGGAGCTAATGGGATGAAATCAACTCTTTATACCCATGGATTTTATTTCTTTAAAAAAAACCAAGTCAGCCCCTAAGGCTGAGGTTTCCTCTGCGGAGGAGGCAAAGGCGCATAGCGCAAAGGCTGTAGAAAGCACTCAACCAAAGGGACGGGCCACCGCTACCGGCAACGGAAGCACAGGTCTGTCAGACAGTAAGCTGAAGGATGGGGCCACCGTGGCCTCTACGAGTGGCAATGAAGTGCGTCATGGTGGGCACAAGGAAGGGGCCATTAAACCCAGTACTGGAAATAAGGTCCAGTCCTCGGGCGGACCAGACTGCACGGCTGTTGCAACTGGTAGAGAAAACAAAGGTCCATCCAGAGGCCAGGGCGCCAGTGTTACTAATCCTTTTGTTCACAGACCAATTAGGAACATGGAAGGTGCTAATGATAGCGTAACTGGCAAAGCCGGAAGGAAACTTGCGAGACCGGCAATAAAAAGTGCTCTCTCAGGGAAAACGCACCCGCAGCAAGGCCCTTCACACTCAGGGAAAAAAAATGGTTCTGCCAAGCGACGCTTTCAGAGGCTCCAGAAGCAGCAGGCGCAGGACAAAGCGCCGCCACGAGCAGGGCAGTCCAAAAGGCCTCGCGAAGTAAGCGATGAGAAGAAAGATCCGCTGGTGACCCCAAAAGACGCAGGGGTCATATAAAGAGGCACTGACGGGTACGAAAATGGCTATCACCACGGATTCGTACCCAAAGCCTATGCTTAAGCAGGAGGACTATGTCAGGATAAGGGAGCTACTTCATGGATTAATCCTAGAAGCTGAGCCCTGTCCTGACATCGACATGAATGGGCTAGCTGGAGGAGTGGCTCATATTTTATGCCTAGACCAGTCCTCACCCAAATGGCTTTTTACCTTGAATGGCAGAAAGCTGGGACCGATTACCCTCAAGGTAATAGAGGCAAAGGACCTGCCCAAACCAGTAAAAATGGCCTGGAGATCGGTGTACAAGGGTGAGGTTGAGTTGGAGAGCATACTCAGGTTAACTCAAAAACTCAACCCGGCCTTGAACACCGATCTCTGGAGAGTGGTTGACACAATCGTGGAGGGCTTCAACGTGAGACGAATCGTCCTTATGGACCACGCCTCCGCTGAGGTGATCCGCGAAGGGTTACCACATAAAAACCGGTTTGGAAAGGGACTTCTTCAAGCTTCTCGAGGTAAAGAAGCCAGAGGAGGACACGAAGGACTCGAAAAAGCAATCTGCTGAAAAGGTGGAAGACCCAACATCGCCTACCACCTCGGTGAGAACAGCAGAATTGCTGGAGGGACTGGTCGACCTGGAACTGAGCGAACGGGGGGAGCAGTCGGAGATGTCAGGAGCAGAGGAAGGCCCTATGGAGGTCCCAAACACACACACAAAGACCCAGACACAAACACACATAAACTAAACTATATACACACACATTTGAATTACACATTTACAACTCAATCATACTTACACTAACACATAAAACTAACATTAAACAAACATAATAATCACAAGGGATCATCAAGAAAGATGGATTCAAATAAAAGGTACCTATTTTTTGTACAAATTAATTTACATCACTGTAAATCGGCGACTGCCCTTTTGGCACAAGCACTTATGGCAAATCAATATGATATAGCTTTAATACAGGAACCATACCTTTATAAAGGAATAGTTAAAGGCTTGAATAATATAGGTGGTCATTTACATCAAGCTAATGATGGGAATATTAGAACCTGCATTTATGTCAGACATGGCATACATGCAACAACACTAACTAATTTCTGTCACAGGGATCTTACTACAATAAAAATCATATCAGGAGAGGGCAGGCAGGAAACATTAGTAGCTTCAGCCTACCTTCCATATGAAGACAAGGAGCCCGTTACACCTAGAATTGAGGAGGTAATACAAAGACGCTCTAGCAGAAATGAGCACCTCATTATGGGATGTGATGCAAACGCTCATCATGTTGTCTGGGAAAGCACGGACAACAACTCAAGAGGGGAGAAACTATAAGAATATCTTGTAAGTTCTTCCTTATTAATATTAAATAAAGGTAACAGGCCAATATTTATTAATGCCAAAAGGGCTGAGGTGTTAGATATTACAATAACTTCTAGGAATACATTCTCTAACATACAGAACTGGCATGTGTCTAATGAAACATCTCTTTCTGATCACAGATATATATGCTTTAGGTACATGATGGAACATAACATTGTAACCGTACAGAGAAGGAATCCTAGGAACACCGACTGGAAAAACTATTACAGTGATCTAAAGGTACAACTAGGAAACAAAAAAGGTAAGCTCAATTCCATTATAGATATAGAATTCGAAGCTGACAGGATTGGGACTGCAATCAATACGGCATGGACTAACAATTGTCCGGAAAAAAATACTCTAGCTAAAAAGATCCCATGGTGGAATCAGGATTTAGCTAAACTACGCAAGGTATTTTGAAAGGCTTTCAATGTCGCGAAAGCAATAAACGATTTTAGTGAGTATGCTCGCTTATTAACAGAATATAATAAAGCAGTACGGAAAGCTAAGAGACAGGCATGGAAAAACCATTGCGAATCGAAAGAAACAATACCCGGCATCATGATACTGACAAAGGCAATGGCTACTACGAAAGCCAATCCACTTATGATGGTAAAAGACGAAAACGGTAAGCTAATGGAGACTGGGAGTACGTTGGAAATTATGTTTAAAACACACTTCCCAGGATCGATTATCACAAACAACAAAGTAGACAACTTAAACACTGTCAACGACCAGGCAGTACATACCACTAAACAAGACTGGGAAACTGCGAAAAAAGTAGTAGATAAACATAAAATCAAATGGGCTCTGAGCAATTTCCAACCTTATAAATCTCCGGGTCCTATTGAAATATATCCTATTCTACTACAAAGGGGGCTGCCAATACTAAACTCCCACAATAGCAGACTCTTCAAAGCATCTATTGCATTTGGTTACACACCAAAGCAGTGGAGGATGGTTAAGGTAGTATTCATACCGAAGCCAGGTAAAGTAACCTACGAAGAACCCAAGTCGTTTAGACCTATTAGTCTATCATCTTTCTTATTAAAGATACTAGAAAAAATACTGGATAGACACATTAGGGAGGGCCCACTAACAAGGACACCTCTTCCCAGACTTCAGTGCGCCTATCAACAAGGAAAGTCAACTGAAACTGCGCTTCATCATGTCGTTCAAAAAGCTGAGATGGCTTTAGAAAACAAGGAGGTATGTGTGGGCATATTCTTAGACATAGAAGGAGCATTTGATCGCACAACTTTTGAAGGCATTGACAGTGCCTCAAAACACCATGGCATAGAACCAACCATTTGTAGATGGATACAAAATATGCTCAGGAGTAGAATCGTTATATCGCAACTACTCGGAGAGGAAATGATGATAACTACAACCAAAGGATGTCCACAGGGTGGAGTACTTTCTCCTTTGTTGTGGAGCCTTGTTGTAGACTCAATTCTAACAAAACTAAACGTTGGCCCATATTACACAGTAGGATATTCTGATGACCTAGTTATAATGGTAAACGGCAAATTTGTAGGCACAACAATAAGTGTAGCACAAAAGGCTCTGGGAATTGTTGAACTGTGTAACTCTCAACATCTATCAATAAACCCGAGCAAAACTTCAGCATTGCTGTTCACAAGGAAAAGAGACCTAACGGGACTGATCTCTTTAAAGTTATACGGGTCTGAACTACAATGGTCCACTGACGTAAAATATCTCGGTCTTACTCTAGATAAAAGCCTCACATGGAAACTACATGTTGACATGTTAATAAAAAGGTCAATAAGGGTATTTGCTATGTGTCGATCGGCATATGGCAAAACATGGGGACTAAAACCAACAGTAATGAAGTGGATATACAATACCATGGTAACGCCAATACTAACATATGGAAGTATTGTGTGGTGGCCACGGACTAAGCTTGATACCTGTAAAAAGGACCTAGCGAAGTTACAACGATTGGCATGTCTATATCAGGTGCCTTTAAAACAACACCTACGGCAGCTATGGAGGTACTATTAAATCTTAAACCTTTACACGTGATAATAGAAATGGAGGCAAGGAAATCACTTTACCGACTACGGAATAATAAAGAGTGGTATCCAAATATGCCCCAAACTATTCACACTAGGATGGAAACTGACAACAATCTCGATAGGATTCTTGAAATGTGCGCTGACAACATTTCGACTATTCGAATCTTTAAAAAGAACTATAAAACATATTTCCCGTCACGGGACGAATGGGAAAATGGTTCTAAACCCGACAGTAAATGTCAAAACTGGTATACTGATGGATCAAAGATGCAGTCAGGAACGGGTGCAGGAATACATACTAATGGTCATGATATTCATGTAAGCATGGGACATTAGCCTACAGTTTTCCAAGCAGAACTGTATGCGATAATAGTAATATCCGCAAAGAAGATCCTAGACATGGGATCATATAGAGAAAACATAAATATTCTTAGCGACAGCCAAGCAGCACTTAAAGCTCTTAGCTCGTATGAGACCAGATCTGGGCTGGTTTTAGAATGTGTTAAACTGTTGAATAAAATCGGCAGGAACAACAGGGTAAGACTGGCCTGGGATCCGGGACATATGGGCATCGAAGGCAATGAAAGGGCAGACCAACTGGCTAAAATGGGTTCAGAAACTTCCTTAATTGGACCTGAACCATTTATAGGCATACCCAATAAAACAATAATTAACGCGTTAAAGAAGTTTGCTGATGAAAAACACACGAGATGGTGGTTAACGCAGCAAGGCCTAATACATTCCAAGGAATTCATTGGTATGAAGGCAATAGGCCTGGATAAAATATGGAAATTCAACAGAAGTCAAATAAGGCTACTGGTGGGAGTATTCTCAGGACACTATACAACCAACAAACATCTCTATACTATAGGAGTAAGAGATGATCCCACATGCAGATTCTGTGGTAAGGAGCCCGAATCCATGCGGCACCTACTGTGCGACTGTGACGCTAGGGCCATCCAAAGAATCAAATACCTAGGACAGGCTTATCCGGAACCAGAAAGCTACAGGCTAACCGACCTTAGTGATGTCCTTAAATACGTCAACAACATATTTGGGGACGATACTGAGTTTTGTGGTTAATAGGAATGGGGAACACACAAAAGATCCCAAAGGGTCGAAGTGTTTTTGACTGATGTCAACCCCAAAACCAATAAGATAAGATAAGATGGCAACTATGAGGCAGCATTTGATGAATCTCGTAGTTTGGGCTCGCAATCCTCTACGCAAGTCGCATACGAGATTAGCTGGAGGTGCAAGTCAATAGCACCAAAATTAAAAGAGATATCCATAAAATATGGATATGTATTTTTAATCAAGTGGTTTTGGGTTAAGATTTTCTATATACAACACCATGTATATAGGTTTTTTTTTAAATTAGTAGTATGCGTTCGGTTGGTATTATTTTCATATCGCGCGTTTAGTTTCTATATAAATTTTAACCAAACGCACTTTATGACCTTATTATTAAAAATGTTTTTTTGACTAATCATAAAAATCTGTATGTGATTTATATGAAAACAAAAAAGGAAAGAATTTAGGTTAATAAGTCAATCCGTAGACCAATTTTAAATTTTGTCTAGGTCCATTTGGAGGCGTACATGGTTGACAAAGGGATTCGAAAATATTTTTGGTGTCATCTGCAAATGGGCTGACATGCGATTCAAGGCTTTGGGGTAAGTTTATTTATTTATTTATTTATTAGGTATTTGGAAAACCAACTTCCATAAATCATAACATAACACTTATATAAACATAGAAAGGTAACAATAGGTTTTCACTGATAGATACATGGTATATAACTTTAGACACAACTTAAAATAAAATTAGAGTACGTAACAATGTATTAACAGAGTAAAAAAATAAAGTAATAAAACAAATAATATTAACAAGAAGAAGAATGAACACAGCATGAAAGTAAACAAAAAATAACTAATCAGTCTATGTCATTAAAAAATAAGCCTGTCAACGACCGCCTCAGTGCCGCACTTTTATCATTAAATAAATCATGTTCCATTGAACGACTCAAATCGTTGTATGTGCTACACGCGCGAATAAGGAAGGAATTTTGTCTATAGTTAGTAGTTGCTCTATTTAAGTTAAAGGTAGGGAAGTAACGTTTTGTTCTCATGGGAAGATTAAAGTTTAATTTTATTAGTAAGGATGGGCAATCAATAGAAGAGGTAGCAATCTTTTTTAAATATATTACATCAGCAATTTGCCGACGCTTATACAATGGAAGTATATGGTGTTTTTTGCAACAGTGTAAGTATTTATTTTTACTGTATTTACTTTTGTAATTTATAAATCTAATAAATCTTTTCTGTATTTTTTCTATACGCTGGATATATTTGTCGTATCTAGGGTTCCAAATTTCTAAGGCATATTCCAGACAGCTACGAACGTATGTGCAATACAGAATTTTAATTGTCTTAATGTTTCTAAAATCTTTCGATGTTCTTATTATAAATCCCAATGCTTTAGAAGCTTTTGATACGATGTTGTCAATATGTTGGTCGAAAATGAGCTTTGGGTCATGAATTACACCTAGGTCTCTAATAGCGGATGGTCTATCAAGATTTTTATGTTTTAAATAATAGCTCTGTAGTATTGGAGAAGGGCTTCTTGTAAATGATATGCATGAGCATTTTATAGGATTAATATCCAATCTATTCATTTTACAATATTCATCCAACCTGTGTAAATCTTCCTGAAGTCTTTGCGTGTCCTCAATAGATTTAATATTTTTGAAGACTTTCATATCGTCAGCGAATATAAGCAAATTGGAATAATTAAGACAGTGTTCTATATCACCAATAAATATTAAGAATAATAAAGGTCCAAGAATTGATCCCTGGGGAACACCACTCGGGATAGTCATCCAGCTAGATTTAAAGTTATGAACAACTACAGCCTGAGACCTATTGCTAATATAAGAGGTAAGCCAGCGAAACAAGTTGCCACGAATACCTGCACAATTAAGTTTAGAGAGAAGTAGTTTGTGATCAATTCTGTCGAACGCCTTACTGTAATCGGTGTAAATAACATCAACTTGGGAACCAGCGTCCATATGCTCAGATAGGAAGTCATTAAATAATAATAAATTAGAAACAGTGGAACGACCACGAAGAAAGCCATGCTGGAGAGAGCTGAATGTAGATTTCAGGGAAGAGTAGATTTGGTCATGGGCAATACTTTCAAAAATTTTAGCTAGCACACATAATTTTGAAATAGGGCGGTAGTTCTTTATGTCAGTTTTATTTCCTTTTTTGTGAATAGGTGTAATAAATGCTGATTTCCATATAGCTGGCATGACCCCGTCATCAATAGACTTGTTATACAGAATATGCAAAGGATATGCTAGTGAATTAGCACATTTAAAGAGTACTAATGGTGGCAATAAGTCTGGACCTGGTGATTTACTAATATCTAGTTTCAATAATTTCGTTTTAACACTATTAACATTAATGTTGAGATCAGATATATCAGCATCGTGGTAGTTAGAAGAAGAAGTTTGGATCATGCTGGAATTACTATCATCTATGGAATTTAAAAAATTAGAATGAAAATATTTGGAGAATAAGTCACAAATTTCGTTTCCACTATTTGCCACTCCTTCCTCCAAGTTCATGTTATTAGGTAAGGAATTCGACTTATATTTACTTTTTATATAAGACCAGAATAATTTCGGATTTCCCTTAATGGAATCCTCGATTCTAATTATATAATCAGCGTAGCATTTTCTTTCAACTATTTTAGCTCTATTACGTAATAGTGCAAATGAATGATGATCTGAAATATTGCCATATATCTTGAATTTACGGAAATGTTTATACTTTTCTTTAATTATTTTAATAAGAGCAGAAGAATACCATGGTGGATAATGCCTTTTAGAATGTTCCAATTTAGTTGGAACGTATTTGTCGCGCAACGAGTAGATAAGTTTATAGAAATTATTAACAGCCTCTTCACATGTATAACCTGAAAAGAGACTATTCCAATCCGTGACAAGTAAATCTTCATTAAGTGATTGGAAGTCCGCACGATGGTATAGGTACTTAATACGTGGAGCAGGAGTTAATGTCTGATAATCTATTGACTTAATTATTATATTCAAAGCTTTATGATATGGATCAATTTTAACTAAGGGATTTTCGCATTCCGATACTATGACTGGATCATTGCTGAGGACTAGATCTAGAATTTTACCGTAAACGTTAGGGATACCATTAAACTGATGAAGGCCGCATGTGTTTATAGCGTCAATAAATTCAAATTCATCAGAGCTACGCATATTAGATGGGTTATAATAATTAGCACGCGGATCTAACTCCCATTGCAAGTTGCTTAAATTAAAATCACCTAATACTAGATATTTGTCACTCACGTCTGTTTGCGTTAGAATGGTATCACTAAGGTTATTAAGAAATATTTCCAGTTGCTGAGAAAAGGAATTGCCAAGGTTCTGTCTACATAGATAGAGGATACCTATATGTAAATTATTTGATAATCTGGACCCAGGTTTGTGTAATTTAATAGAAATCCAATAATCCTCTGCTGATGAAGTCCAGTTGTTTTGGACCACCACGTTCAAATCCCTCCGAGTAGCCAGCAGTACGCCACCTCCATAGGCTTGGTTGGTCAAAATATAGTCACGGTCACGGCGCCAAACTATATATCTTTCATCGAAAAGTTCCGTGTCAAAAATACCATCCACCAACCAAGTTTCAGTGATAGCTATAACGTCATAGGAACCAAGACATACATTTCTGTAAAACTCGCTTGTTTTAGTACGAAGCCCTCGGACATTTTGATAGAATATGTTCAAATTATTCCTTGATCCGCCCTCCGCAATGATAACCACTGGAAATATTATAAGACAAACAATAATTATAACTAATACTTATTTTAATTACACAACTAACTAGGGATCTCAATATAGCCCGATAAAAGAACACTTCCGTAGCAATAATTAAAATCATCTTGTAAAAAAAATTATAATTAAGCAATAAAATAGGTATTTGATTTTGAAAGTAAGGATTATAACCTAAATTACGTAAGATACATATTATTCCAAACGATATATAGTAATAGTATAATATATAGTATACATAATACATAGTTAAATGAGAATATGGTATAGAGAAGAGTACCTAATACAAAACCTTGCGGTACCCCGCTATGTTTATTCTGACACAGCATCCCCATACTCTCAACAGAATCTTATGTTTGGCAGAGAAAATATTCTATCCACGTTAAGTCTTCCGCAGGTTCCAAAAAAAATCTAATTTTTGTACTAAAATGAAGTTATTACACTTTAGTTAAACTGGTATTTTGCTACTTTGATTCCAATATACTTGGAAAATAAAATAATTATCTATATAAAAAATATTTATTCTAGCCATAACATTAAAATAAAATAATTAATATTTACATAGTTTTAACTTAGTAATATCACAAAAGTTTTAAGCTGACCTCGCCTTCGCTTTTAAAGTTTATCAAACTTAATTCTCCTTCACTCTTTCCTACTATTTTACAACTTGCTTCTCCTTCACTCTTTATTTTTGATATATCAGATACATAGACATTTGATTTACTAGTAGAAACAGAAGACTCAACACTAGATTCTGAAGTTGTGGTCAATATATTTACTTTTCTATTTAATTTTGACTTTATTTCTCCCAGACTACTAAAATCTGATGAGTTACAAGATTCTACATCAACAGAACTACAACTACTTTTTGAAGATGAAGTATTTTTTGTTGGTCTAGTATTTGTTGCAACTTTTATAGATTTGTCTGGAAGATGCAAACTATATTTTGTTAATGATGAATTTATTAATGAAATATTTTCTACATCTTCATTAGTGACTTTAGATAATGTACTTCTATCAAGATTCACTGTACAGGCTTCAAATAGAGGTGATGTTGTACGTGTTTTAGTTCTTGTTGGTGATGTCATGACAGTTTTTACACGAGCTGGAGAAGTTTGGGTATTTTTAGGAAGAACAGAAACATTTTTAGTAATATTTTTTTCAACACTATTTAAGCTCTTTGAAGTTTCAGGTTTAGCCATATTTCTCTCCATTAAATCACTGCATTCTAAAATTATTTTCTGTATCAAGTCTTTTTCAATGTCTGTCGTTGACCATGCCTTATTAAGAATTGCTGGCTGTGCTTCAGTAGGTGACGTTTGTGTTTCTTTAGGATAAATGTTTGGTACCTTTATACTCTGTGTAGCAGTATCTTGCCTATCTATTAAATGTACATAATCAAACACATCTACAGTGTTTTTCATTGACAAATTAGAAGTTTTCATAGACGTTGCATTTATTTTGACTATTGCTGATGGATCGATTTCAGTTTCTTTTTCAAACACTTCTTCATATTCTTGCATACTATGCATGTTTAAACTTTTTCCCGTCGAATTTGTACTATTTGTATTTTTTATGTTACCCGAGTTTTCGAAATCGTCTTCGTAACTCAAATTTTCTTCTGTATTGTGTCTAATAATTTCTTTAATATTATTTTTTATTAAATTACTATCATTAAAATTTTCGGATATAGTATTAGTAACAGTTTTTTCAATATTTAATATTTCGTGTAATAAATTTTCATCAGATGTTGTTAGAATTTTGGAAGAGTGTTTTTCTTCGATACTGCCACTCATGGAGTTTTCTCGACTCAATAATTTACATAATATTGGTGTTAAAGGTGTGCTATTCATATAATCAGTGCTTGCCATTTCTTTTTCAATATCATTGACATTTACACCACCCAAAGTAAGTTTTGAATATGGGATATACTCAGCGTTCTGTACCTTAATGTTGGTCTGTTTGTTTTTGTCGGTAACATTTACCTTTGCGATTGTTTTTTTCTTTAAAACTTCATGCTTCTTTGTTGATCTAAGTTTAGAAGTACTTTTGGCATAAGAGTGATTCAGTTTTTCTTTCCGTTGTTCAATATGATCAAATCCCTTTGATAAACGTTTTGATGTCGAAGCAGTATTTGATGGTTTCTTACTGTGATTAAATTTGTTAAGTTTTGATGATGGAATGCTTTGATTTGAAGATGATTCATCAAGCTTATCACTAGACATAATTGTTATTTTTCTATTGTTTGACATGGTAGTATTAGATTTTGAGGTTGCTGTATTAATATCGCGCTTATCAGATAACTCTGGCTTGTAAGGATAATGTTCTGCTTCTATCACAAGAATATTCTTATTAATATTTTCTGTAAAAGTTTCTATTTGTGGTTGTATGTCTAATTGAATGACTCTTTGTTCTGTTAATGCACTTCTGATATTTATACTTGGCATTTCTTGAACTTTTAGTTTTGATGAAGTTTCAGGAATTACTGGGTCAATATATTGAAAATGCACTTCCCTATAAACTACTTTTTCTTCCATTGCATTATTTTTATTAGCAAATATATTTTTTTCATCCTTTTCATTACTTTCAGCTTCAATATTAATTGTATTAACAACTTTTTTCTTAAAATTAGGAACACGACTATTTACAGATGTTTGCACACCTACATTATTCTGTTTAGGTTTCCCTTTGTCTTGTAATTCTTGTAAGACATTGATTTTATTTATTTTCGAAAATTTAACAGGTTTTTCTATAATTTTGTATCCATAAAATTTAGCGTTCACTATTTCTTCTATCCGAACTTTTTCATTAAAGTCTTTATCTAGAGGGGTCGGTAGCGTCTTTATTTTAGGCTCAGCATCGCGATACTTAATTAGTTCTCTAGAAAGCAGTTTCAAATCGTCTGCCGTCGATTGCAGCATATCTTGTAATTTATTTAAAACCAGTTCATCTCCCGGGCTCAGCACCGGCTCCGTATTCCAGTTGTCGTCTTTTAAGATTTTAAATTCTTCCATATTCTTGCTGCCCTCGACCTGTAATATGTATATAAATATTTTTATTTTTTTTAAAACTAGCTACAGCGGCATGGGTATACAGGGTGTCTCGAAACGCAACGTCAAGCGGGATACGGGGCTATAGTATAGGCTATACCAGTACTGTAAAAATAAAAAATAAAATCCATGTTACTCGGATAAGTGTAAATAGGAATTCTATTAAAATATTTGAAAATCGACACCCTAAATCAAATATTTAGGTACTGTGTTCACAACTTTCCAAATTTTGCAGTGTGTTTTTTTAAATATGATCCTTAATAACTAATCTATTCATTGCAGTTGCAAATACAATAATGTATGTTGTCAATTTAGTAAAAAAATAATAGTTTTATTGAGTGTGGTTAAAAAATGTTTTGTTAGACAACTTTGACACTTCGTCTTTAAAAAAAAATGTACTACAGGGTAATTTTTTGTTGCATTATTGCAGAAGTTAATCATAATGAAACAATTGGAAATAATGTATTCAAACATTTATTTTTTCTTTAAAACTAAATCAAATGTTCAAATTGTTTGCCTTCGGCATTAAGACTCTCGGCTCTGCATCGCCTCAGAAAAGCTCTTTTCACTAGACGTGCGAATCTTATTGAATAGTTTAGTTATTACAATTCCGAATTTACACTTATCCGAGTAAGATGGATTTAATTTTTTACGGTACTGGTATTATCTAGCCTATCGTCCTGTACCCGCTTGACGTTGAGTTTCGGGACACCTGTATATTGTTACATGAAAACAAATACTTAATCTAAAATACAAAAATTCAAACCAATAAACTGTAACTGATGACGCCGCTCCAAAGAGAGGCGAAATATTTGGCAGTAAAATTTTATAGGTTCAATTTAAATATTTTACCTAATAAGAAAACATCTAACACACTTTATTTGTTTCAGATAAAATTCAAGCCAATAAAATTAGTGCTACCTACTAATAAACTGCGTTTAAACCTAACTAAAAATTGTAACTCCAAAATTTAAACAAAGAAGAATGGCCATAGCCCATGTATTCTCAGGCCCAGACTTGAAGCCGCGTTCAAAATTGAAACTTATCCAGTTCGATAGAGGAAAATACATATAATAAAATTGTTAATTACATCGAAGTTCGAGAAGTTGGGAGAAAAAAGTTATTCTCATTTGAATTTCAATTTGAGGTTATGTTATGACTAGTTATTAGGTTAGTATAGAGAACAATTTCGGCCCGCGAATTATTAATCCGCAAAATTATTAGTAGTGTTTCCTTGTGCTGCAGCATTGACAGAATAATATTACTCGTATATAATCTGACCTAGGCTGCGTGGTTCATAGAACCCTTTGCCTCCTCTATATTTGAGAAAACCGAACAAAAAAAATATTATATAATCTGTGGATGATATATCGTCGCTCTTTTTTTTAAATTATTTATTTTAACATAGCACTGGATGCAAGTCCATCGACCTATCGTCGCTATATATTTTTTAATTATTATTCTGTTTATGCGATAAATGGACAAAGTGCATTCAATACTATAAGGCTTTTTCTTTTTCTTTCAAAATAATGTGAAATCTCCTTTTATTTTCTTAAATCTCAATCCAGGTAAGCAAAAATAATATTTTTCAATGTATAAGCATTTTTTTTGCTGCATAATGTGGACAATAATACAGAAAAAGCAAAGAATCAGCACGTAACAAAAGTTGTCAGAACTTTTTTTTCCCAACTTCTAAAATTATTTTGAAAACTGGAAAATAATGCTTAAATTATCTATTATTAAGTAAGCATATCATTGTTTGTGAACGCTTAGCTTTTACGGTTGGGTCCAGAATGGACATTGTCCTTTACTGTGACCTTTATACTAGGTGACCTTGAAAGATTGTACATTGAGCATTAAAAATCTTTTCCCATGAATCCATGTGTTCATGTGTCACAAATGAAAACAAATCCTCACATCAGCCCAAAGTAGGTACAACCTTTGAATGGTCACCATGTTTGTATATTGTAGGAGTTTAGCCCAGGATACGATTTTAACTTTCTTGGAATCGTCTGCATAGGTTACTTTACTGCTTAACAAATTGTACTATTTAGTTAAGGATTTTTTGGAAGTTTTTAGGTCTATAAAAAAGTAACTATAGTGGCCAGTTGTTGAAAGTTACATATTTATTAAAACACCACTCTGTGGTAGAGCCTGTCGGATTCTTAAACAAAAATAGAGATGAAATTCAGTTCTTCAATATGAAATCTGTAATAATTATGTAAGGCATCCGTGATGATATCAGCTACGACGAGGTGGGATTAAAAACCACTCCGCTGGGTGCCCTGGGGCCGTCTAGGCGGTCTCGGGCGCCGTAAGGCACCCGTTAAGATATGTATGTATGTACGAAACGAATTTGACTGATCGCTATCGTGATCGATTGTAATTGGAGCAGTGATTGTTGTTGTCATAGTATTTATTGCATTGGAAATAGGAGCGATGACAACTTATCAACGCACTAGCTGTGCTCGCGACTTCGTCCGCGTGGAATAGTTATTTTTTTATCATATAAACTTTCATCCCCTATTTTATCCCCTTGGGGGTAGAATTTATCAAAATCCTTTCTTAGCGGATGCCTACGTCATAACATCTACCTGCATGCCAAATTTCAGCCCGATCCGTCTAGTGGTTTGGGCTGTGCGTTGATAGATCACTATGTCAGTCAGTCACCTTTGAGTTATATATATTTAGATTATTCTTTAATACATATTTTTTGTGTATCTTGAACCGTTTTCACGGCGCACGCAACGGAAGGCTTCAAAGATGAAATAATTTCTCCCGTTTTTTACACATTTACCACTATATCTTTGCTCCTATTGGTCGTAGCGTGATGATATATAGCCTATAGCCTTCCTCGATAACTGGACTATCCAACACAAAAAGAATTATTCAATTCGAACCAGTAGTTTCGGAGATTAGCGCGTTCAAACAAACAAACAAACTCTTCAGCTTTATAATATTAGTATAGATTGACAGATCGCTATCGCTTTCGCTGTTTTATTAGGCCCCAGACCGGCTTAGACAGCTCGCGTTCGAAGCCTTAGTCTTTGTGAATTTTCACTATGGAATAGTACACGCCACAAGAAAGGGCTGTTATTGTTCAACTTTATATTCAAAAAACAACTTCTCTGTTGTGAAATCACAATGTTCGTAATTCAAAGTGAGAGATGTGCCTTCTCACATGACCTTCGTGAGAGATGTGCCTTCTCACATGACCTTCGTGAGAGATGTGCCTTCTCACATGACCTTCGTGAGAGATGTGCCTTCTCACATGACCTTCGTGAGAGATGTGCCTTCTCACATGACCTTTAGGCATTTGCTTTAGAATTTTATGGATACCGATAATATTGGGCCAACCGTTACATATAATATGAAAGGGAAAATAATTTATCGGAAGAATTTTCGCACTTATCAGGTTTTTGAAGCTAGCAGGACAATAACTGCTATCACTACATTTTGTAACTTACCAGATAGCGATCAACTGGATACATGGGGGATACAGTCGTTCTCATCTGTTGGTCAGACACAAAGGCTCTGGCATTATCGCGTTCGGATCTGAAAACAACACATATAGGGATAATTAATAAATAATTTATTATAGACCGACCGATCTAGTTGCATTTTCAGAATGGAATTATTATATCAGTTGCAAACTACGAAACAAAAAAATGTCTTAGTTGTGACCGGGGGCAATAAGTATATGTCAAATATCAAAAAAAAAATAGAATAATATTATGTATTATACATAATATCATCAATATCATAAAACAATATGAGTACCTACGTTTTTCTGTACAGTTTGTCGTGATCTGGGTGTATATAAAATGTATTAGTATATTCTGCAGGGCAAAATGCATCGTTTTAAAGAACTGTCGCACCTTATTCAGGATCTTTAGTTTTTTAGAGGTTTTAGTAGAGTATAACCAAATAATCTCTCAATGTAATCTCTGAGTACATTTTAACGCCAAGAATGTTGAGAAGGCTTAAGAGAGAGGTAGACTGAATAGAGACTTTTTGGATGTCAGTTCACACGCGTGGGTCTTATCGGCATTGAATTCTACGAGGTTACGATTGCGCCATGATGAAACATTACGCAACACGTCGTCCAGCTCTTTACCAAGACTCTTCTGTATGTGCACTGTTTAAGAAGCCAGGAAATGGATTCGCGAACTCGAAAGTCTAAACGTTGCTTTCAGTAATATTATAGATTTGACTGAAAAAAAAAATAACGTGGGGGTGAAAACAACTAAGAACGATTTTTGATTTTCAAAATTATACCTTGATTTTTTATAAAGACCCTATATAATTAGGATCAAGTAAGTAATTTGCACGTCTAGTTTTCAAAAAAAAACTTTAACATTACTGAAAGGCACGCTAAGACGTTTTTAGACGTTGGAGTTCGCGAATCCATTTTCTGGCTTAAGGTAAGGCCGATAATATTGCTTGTAAACCGTCACCAGCTTAGAAATGAATTTGACCAAAAGTCAACAAATCATTGGTGTGTTCTAAAATGTCGGCGGCAGCACATATTCCTGAGGTACGCCGGAATTAACCAAAATGTTAATCGACTCGTTTCCATCTACTAGGAGACGAATTGCGCGCTCATGTAGAAAGCCGGTGACCCAATCATCGTGATACAACCCAAGCCCCATCAGTTTGGAAACTAGGCTATTCTGTCAAATGCCTTTAAAATATGAAGGTTGACCACCAAAGCTTCTCCATGTTAAGCGACAATTAAATCTTCTCTAAATAAGATTTTTTATGAGATCATTACAGAAACGAATTCCCTGGTTCGAATCCCAGTGTGTACCAATGAGTTTTTTAATTAAAAAATGTATGTACATATGTTTGACAACACCACTATAGTGCCTCGGAGAGCACGTTAAGCTGTCGGTCCCGGTTTCACTATACCAACTTGTGAAACTGTTTATAGATGGGTTGTTGAGTCTATTCAAAACATCGCGACGAGCTAGCCACTTGTTTGGTGTAGACTCATACCATCGGCTACGACGAGGTGGGATTAAAAACCCCTCTGCCGTCTAGGCGGTCTCGGGCGCCGTGATGATATGTATGTATCTTTACAGAAAACTTCTTGGTTACTTAATTATTAGACTTCATTGTGATGCTGTCCAAGCGGTCTCGGGCCCCGAAGACACCTCGTGATAATACTATTTAATATATAAATGTTTCAAATTTTAATGGTTACTGAGATATTAATTTGGAATTGTGGCTAGATCAGATCGCACCTGGAATATTGCTCTCAGGTTTGGCCCTTATTACGAAGTATATATAGTTCGCGGGTGGTAGAAACTGGAGCCTCATTCCAATATTGCAACCGCTAAACACGACAAGACTGTGCGTAAACTCTACATATTGAAATATAAGTTCTATTCTGTTAAATATAGAGTTGAAATTCCAATGCTCCAAACATGTTCAACTTGCGAAAAATTCGTATATTTCAAGATGGCGGCACTATTATAGCCAACCTAATACAGACTATATAACCATTGGAATAGAACTTATATTTCCATATTTATAGTTTACGCAACGACATGTCGTGTTTAGCGGTTGCAATCTTGGAATGAGGCCCAAGTCATTTTTTTGTACATTGGCAGAAAATGATATTTTTTGCAGAAATTGTGTTTTTTCAGCTTTCAAATAACAGTGGTAGATTGACGAAGTTGATTTTATGAAGATGTGAAAAAAAAGTCCGCTGAATGATTACTTAAAGACAACACTAGCAGTTCTTGTAGTGAGTATTCACATTGATTTGGTAAGTAGGTGCCCAATTATGGTTTAAGGGCTTTTTTTATATTAAAAAATATATATGGTCAGATAAAGTCTTTTTTTTATGACTATAAACTTGTTACTTAAATACATATCTTGACAATTACTAAAATACCTTGAGTACAACAGCCGCGGACATCTATTTATTACACAGTAAACAAAAGTTATGTACAAAGGCAAATTTAATGCCTTAGGCATTATTTACCAACTAAACTTTAAGATTGAGTTTCGAGAGTTCAAATTCTGACAACTACCATTTTCGCTACCAGATATATCACTATTTTCCTTTGAATACCAGACATTCATTGGTTGGTACTTGGTGTATTGAATACCAGACATTCATTGGTTAGTACTTGGTGTATTGGATACCAGTACCCGTAGCACGGCCAAGCTAAGACAAGATATGGGGTCGCGAACCAATGTCAAATGTAACTATTTTTTAATATCAACCAATCAGAGCGCTGCAAAGTCGCACCTGATTGGCTGATATAAAAAAAAAATGTTTGACATCCGCTCGCGACTTTATCTTGGCTTGGCCGTGCTACGGGTGCAGACATTCATTGGTTGGTACTTGGTGTATTGAATACCAGACATTCATTGGTTAGTACTTGGTGTATTGAATACCAGACATTCATTGGTTAGTACTTGGTATTGAATGTCACCATTGACCTCCATCTTTTCTCACTTTTTGTTTCGAGCATCCGGCAACAGCCTGAGGCAGGTAGTATGTATGCAACTTATAGTATTGCTAACTATAGACAACATTCTTTTGTGTGGATAATGTCACATAATGCCAATAGATGTACCACACTCGTCTATTAGAAGTCACATAATGCCAATAGATTTACCACACTCGTCTATTAGAAGTCACATAATGCCAATAGATTTACCACACTCGTCTATTAGAAGTCACATAATGCCAATAGATGTACCTACACTCGTCTATTAGAAGTCACATAATGCCAATATGTTTGATGTTTCTGTAACACCCAGTATATTCGTACAACCAATCAGATTTTAACATGACAGGCCGACGTAAATACTGCAGGTGATAATTCTTGTTAATATTGATGTACATTTTTCTTAGTGTTGCTAATTTCTTACTTACCTCTTTATTTTGTAAAGATTTGTAGACAGCTGACAGACTTACAGTAGGTAGTTTATAGTTATTTTTTATGTTACTGTAAACAAACAAAATGATCGTTTGGGCACCAACAAGACACTACTCAACCGGATATCTGGAAATATCAGTCCCGGACAAATAGAACAGTCAGTCTGTCGTGTCAGAAGTACGGAAAAATTAAAACAAATAACATAACTATTGGGTTCGCTTTCTGATGAAAAATCCTCCTGCAGGATCCACCAGATCTTGACCAAAATGAATGAAATCAAATTTGAAATGCAGTTTGACATTCACGCAAAATATGCGGTTCAAATTGTATTACCTCCTCCTCCTTTTTAAAGACGGTAAAAAAAAAATATTATTTCTTTTCCTTAAACAATAATCAAGCATAGCGTGCAGATTTATAGGTATAATCGCTTTTGAATGTCTTGGAAACCTTATCTCGGGTCAATAAACGATATTAAAGCCGTATCGGAGGAAATAGGACGCATTGTTGGCTGCTACCATAAAAGGTCCATGTAAAATGCTTGGCATGCCATTTTTCTTTATGTTGCCTTACTGCCATTTAGAAATGAAAAAGAAAGTATTACCATCCTACAATATCCCAGCCAAAGAATATATAACTCCAGCTATGTCGTAAAAGCACAAAAGTTGGTGGAGATACTCTCTACGACAGTGATTAAGGATAAGTGTAGACTATATAATTTAGTATATTGTGCCGTACAAATACTAGACACTCCTTAAAGTTGGTGCAGGGATATATTATTATTGTGAGCCCATATTGGGAGAGTCAAGGTTAGAATAATGAGACTGTACTGTAACACCTGAGACGGTATTAATATTACTTTAAGATATGGGTAAATAGTTCCAGAGAATACTTTCCCAGGAGATATTATGACAATTAACATGAATAAAATTGTTATAATCGAAGTGGCTTTTTTTCATGAAGGCTTAAAAGTACGTATTTTTCAAAAGATAAGTATAGGAGGTATAATAAGACTTCCTATAACTAAATTAAATCAATGTGCATGTTTTTTTTATTATTTAACCCCGAAACTTCTCGTGCGTGTTATTATAAATAAAATCTCGCGTACAAACAAACAGACATGAACTCTAACAATGAATATTGTGTTAAGGTAAGTATGCCACCAACGTTTGCGGTTGAAACGATGGGTCCGTGAGGATCAGAACCGAAAGCTTTTTATAAAGAAATTGCTCCAAGAATAATTGACGTCTCTAGTGACACTAGGGCTGGCAGTTTTCTCTCTCCAATGTATTTTAATTAAGAGGAAATGCTGCCAGTGTATTGGGCACCATGCCACAGGACAGGGATCTGGAGGAGCTTATTTTTTTACTCTGTAGGTTTTATTTTTAGATAATTTAGTTTTTAATGTAGTACCTAAAGGTTATTTAATTTTACGTTTCTTATTTTAACTATTTCTGTTTTTCTTTTTGTCATATTAAACAAATCTTTATTATATAAATTGTAGTCGTGTGGCCACCCCGACCTCTGGACTGGTATGATCTGTAACGCCGTGATGTTGTGTTCGTTGGCCCGTTTTAAGTTGCTTCACAATCAGAGCATTCCTTATTGCTCTGCGGCGGTCGGCGCCAGCGACTGTTGTTGCTTCACTATCGTTTTCAATACAATTGCTCTTTTATTGACATAGACATATGAAAGAGATTTTCAGAGCTCAAGTTATTGTGAGTATTGCGAGACAAGTGGGTCGTGCGGACCGGACGGTGAGCTCAGACCTTACAACCTAAGGCGATAACTCAACTTTAAAAGTTTAATAAACACTGATTATATTCCAATGGCCGACAGTCACGGGTCGGAGAGAGGAAAAGGGAACAAGGGGCGATAAAATAAAAGTCGTAAAGTACAAAATCACATCAATTGTATTCACCAACATGTACATAGACTTCTTAGTGGAAGTGTTCCACTTGCTGCGACACACTATTACAATATTACGCCCGCATCGGAGCTCTCCCTACTAGATTCACAATAATATTCGTATTCACATTTACGCCCAAACAAACCGATTCAAATATTGGCTCGTACATTATTTGTACGTTGTTGGTCTAGTAAGGGAAGCTCCCATGTGTTGCTACGGGTTTGCTCATACAGATCGTATAGCTATACATATATAGATAAAAGCCGATGTATAAGGGGGCGGATCACAGATATTTTTTTATGTGCTTGAAAGTAAACAAGTACAAACAATGAGCCAAATTAATGACTAAACAAAATGTAAATATATCGATGATGTTCGACACAGTTATAAACACGCCGTTACAATTATATGTTGTATACTCCCTGTGGAGTACAATTAGGTATCAAATTAAATTCTTTATCAAACTAGCTTTTGGCAGACGTTTGCAGCGAAATATTATATTCAAAAATACAAAACAAGCTCGATTGGTACTTCCTCGGGGTTAACGAAGTGGTCGCCACAAGTGTCACATCACCGATACTGCGTCCGTGTGACGCACCCAGCACATAACCAAACGCCTGTGGCCCCACCAAGATGTTTTGTCGGGTCCCGCGCGGGCTACTACTTCATCAATTTCGATACTACCAGACTGTCTACGCGACTACCAGCACTAACCATAGCATAGATCATAAAAACAATCTTATAGTAAAGCATTATCAATAGGTACAGCACGAAAGGACGATACTAATGCTACTACAAGATTATAGTTGGCTAATCAAACGGTCTGTATCTATAAACTACTTTGACAGACATAAAATAATAAAACTAAGAAAACAAATAAATAAATCGAGGGTCATTGTATGCCCGACACAGAAATTTGGCCAATGCAAGCCTATCTACAACTATATACATCGTCACAATATATACAAATATACATACTATCTCATACATAAAATGTGTTAATTTAGATAATAAATCATAATTATATAATTAAAAAGAATGAAGACTAAATAGAGATAATATATATGTTTCCCTATGGGACAGGCTGCGGCCCAAGTGGTGGCTCTATGTACACGGCCATCCGATAGTGTCGAAATTGATTCCTATAACAATATCATACATGTAATAAGTTTTCCTTTATACTATACAGCAGCGAGTTTTAAGAGTTCCTATACGCCGCGATAACCCGCGGGTTAACCGCCTGGTTAAAAATGACTAGTTACACCTTCCCCAATAATACTGTATCCGGCCGACGCCCCAGCGCTGCTGCTCCACCGCGCCGGCTCGGAAACACGAACGACTCCAACAAAATTATATCAACCAAGGAGCCTAATGTTTTGCTCGTTAACGGAACTCGAAGCACCCTGACAGTGCCGCACACACGGGGACCGGACACCCGGCCATGCCGGTGGGCAGATGGCTCCGACGACCTCGCAGCCGCCTCAGATCTCCTTCTCCCGCTCGATCCCAAAATATTAGCAAAATTATAAAAATAATACGACTATATTCCGTGCGTTGCACCTTCGACACCTACGTTCGTCCAAAATCTAATAATAAATAAATAACAAATATGTAGTAAATATAACGACCGGTAGCGGATCCGTCGCGGTCTCGCTCCGTCTTACAAATAAATTATCGACGACTTTGTCCAATTTTTAAATTGGTATACTTAAAATGATGTTACAAATTATTTACAGTTATGTACAAAAGAGTCGTCGAGCATCCGTGTGCTCCCGCGGTCTACCGCGCGCTCCGCAATATACTGCGGAGGTCAAAAGTTTAAATCTGTATTTGTCCGCGCATAGGTTTAGGTTTCGCGCTCCTTCTTGGGCTTGAACTCCTCGCCCAGGATGGTGGCGATCTCCCCCTGCATGAACGCCCAGGGGACCGTGGAGTTGGCCAGGGGACATTTCTCGCCGCTCGGGCAGTACACCTGCAACAACACACAATGTTTACTTGCTGATATTCTTTTGATAAGTCGGTCGTGGTCTCAGGGTCAACGTCACACCAAGACAATTAGTAAGCAAATGGCGTACAAAAACGAAAAAATGGTCGAAGGACTTGCCCAAGACCAAATTAGAGCATCGGCAGATGGAAATAATGCATTAAGCAATATACATGGATGATAGTATCCCTAAAGGTCTCATGGATAATACCAATCTGTGTTAATGACGATGGTTACCTCTACTGACAATTGATGGTCTACCTATCAACACATCAGTTGAAGCAACCGAAACACAAGCAAACCAGTTATAAATAATGGAGATATATATATATACTTATAATATACATTAACTCGTCACAAATTAAATCAATAATTGAATTTTGTAAAATATTATTTTTTATGATAAACGTGGCTTTGAAATTAGACCTTGAAATTTGAAATCTTATTAGATATTAGTCACTACATCAGCTTTAATTAGAGGAAGAGCAACTTCTAGAAAATCGAAGCCCTTTTAGAATGAAAAAAGCAATAAATAAGTTAAATAACGGTTCCACAAGCCAAGAGCAAACTGCTTTTATTTGAATATATTAATCATTTAATGAATAAGCTGAGAAAAGAGTGAGTTTCAACATACAGCAATTCTTTTGTGTAGTGAAAGGTCACTCTGAACCAATGGAGGCATTCAACAATGAAAGTAATGTTACTATTTTATACTTTGTTACTATTTTATACAGATTTAGAGAACCAAAGATTTATAAAACTTAAAAATCTATCAATGTCTAATATAAAATGAGTAACAAGACTTCTCCAGCCACATTTTAA
Source organism: Monopis laevigella (assembly GCA_947458855.1). Classification (NCBI taxonomy): domain Eukaryota; kingdom Metazoa; phylum Arthropoda; class Insecta; order Lepidoptera; family Tineidae; genus Monopis; species Monopis laevigella. Next base: position 27,216,841 of record OX381584.1, on the reverse strand, counting down.
AGAGCATGGAATGGGAAGTTACCTCGGTCCCTTGTTGCCTCTTGATGGAGTCCCTCGAGCAGGGGAAGCAGAACTTGTGGTGCTGCTGGCTGGGGCACTGCACAAAGTGCGTATCCTCGAGGCGCTCCTGGCAGAGCGTGCACTTGAGGAGCGGCGCGGGCGCGTCTTCTGCGGACTCCGCTACCGAGGTGGTGGACGACACGTGGCGTGAACCCGACGACCGTCGCCCGTTACCCGACCCGCCTGCAATATATGCATTTCTTTAAGGCCGCGTTTATAAAACAATCACAATCTCTACTTGTATTAAAAGTCTCTACTGTTTCTTAGCCATTAGAACAATAGGAGATTGATGCGTAATTGAATCCTTAAGGGTTCGGTTTCCTACATCTATCAGAAATGTTGTTAATTACTTTTCAAACATTTATTTCTAGCAGTACCTAACTTAATATATTAGAAATGTAATGGAAAATGATATTATCGTGGCCCAGGCGTACGGTCGTCGGGACTTACGAATTAACAGATATGTACGTAATCGAACAAAAAAAATAAAAAGCGATATTGTAAACTTTCCGCAAAATCAATCTAAAAGCCGAAATATAATTTAATATGGTAAATCTATTGTTATCATGTTTATGCGATAAACTTGTCAAAAATACGATACCACTCACAAATTGATATTCAAAAGATTACTGATATACAGGTGTATATATATTTGAAATAAAACAAATAAACAAATGTTTATAAGTCAACAAATTGAAAGTAAAAAGTTTACCATAAAATAATAAATGAAAATAACAATTGTATTTTTGTTATGTATTGTATTTATATTGTTAAATGTGTAGCTAAATAATGATAAAACAATACCAACCTTAAAACCAAAGGACTTTAACAGTTAAATGTTTTAAATACATCAAATATACAAGTGTTATTTTTATTTGGGTTCAAAGAATTACGAAACTCGGTAATTAATGGAACTGCATACATAAATTAATAAAATAAACTCAATTATAGCAGAATTGATCCGATTCACAGACGTAAAGCAAACGCTCTGAATATTGTTAGTATAATAAAAAGAACTAACAGAAAGCACATTAAGGCCTTTTCTTTTAGACCCTACACGGTTCACAAGCATCAGCATCAGCAAACAACTGCTGTAACTTCAGCACTCTTCTCCATGAATTAAGTACTTGTGGATTGGATTTGTACATAACTCGCGCGGTCACAAAGGTTGGGCTTACCTGTAGAGTTTGGCGAGTGCTGACTAGATCGGCTAGCCGACCGCTGCGGAGGCGGTTGCGGCGGCGATCCCTGGGCGGACCGGGGCGACCCGGGGGGCAGCGTGTCTGCCACGGACATGAGGGCGGCCATGGGCGACGGCCCGGCGTTGGACGTGGGCGGAGAGGCCCCGGCGCGCCCGAGAGGGGATCCAGCCGTTCCGTTGGCTAAAGGAGCCGTTGTTGTGTATCCTGACGAGAAATAAATTAAGTTAGGCAAGATAGCAGATTCAAATGCTTCGTCAGCTTGTGTATTCGATTTGAGCGAATGTTCCTTACTTACATTATTAGCATATACTTATTTAGCGCACAGGAAATATCAATTAAATTTATTATAAATGTCTACGACAGATAGGTATAGAAACTTTCAAGATTTAGGTATGTAATATTATTTTTATCAGGAGAGTATTACTATTAAAATGTTTTTAATATTCTTGCAGATCATTTTTCGCTGTCTAAAGGTTTTAATAATATTATCCTCAGTCCTGAAGAAAGTAAACTATTTAAAACTGTAAGTACCGTACCTACAATGATATTATTGTCTAATAAATAAGAGCTAAAATGGCAATACAGAATTATCTACATATCTAACTGTAGTGGGTTTGTAGTAGGTATAGAAAACATTACCGATATGTATATTGAATTTGAAAATGGCAATACGGAATTATCTACCTATCTAACTGAAGGTCTGTAGTACATATAGAAAACATTACCGATAGGTACCTATATTGATTTTGAAAATTTAATTAACCGAAATTTAAAATAATGCACTAATAACAAGAATTCTAATTTTTTTTTTTAATTCTTGCATCAATTATGTCAATAAATTTCAAAATTATGACCTTGATATTTTTTTTATGGAAATGAACACAATTTGATTTTGGTTGGATTGGAATGGTATAAAAATGTTTGGCTGTTATGAGGATTATTTCAACGCGTTCTAATTACATTGTTTTTAAATTTCTGCCTCGTTTAGCGCCGCCAATGACACATCGCTGGCGATGGAACGATGAATAGTAAACACGCATACCTATACAATATAAATAGATTGTAACTATACTACGCGAGCGTGTGTCACTAACAATCATCGACACGGCCGGAGCAAGCGGACTAATAAATTAACAATAAATACAACTGGCACACTGCGATATGCAACCGCTCGTAACGCCAACGGTTTCGATGCGACGTTGCCAAACCGTCGAGTGAGCTACATCGCTTCATGTGATTTTATCGCTTGCCGCGAGAATGTTTCTATTCAATGTTGTTCATTAACGGTCGTTTCGGAGATTGAGGTGGAACGACGACGATCTGAATAATCAAATCGATGCTAAAACTAAGCGCATTATATTTCTACGACAACTAGATTAGCTAATAGCACGAAGGGCGTTTGCTCCCGGGTTGATGGCGCGCCCCATATGGACTCGTGACGTCACCGTGACCTTTTTGGCCGTGTGTCGGGAGCGGCGCGGTGCTACGCGCCCGCGGAATGTGGTTGGGCGAGTCTGCCAAGCGTAGGCAGTCGCTATATTCTTTCGCCCGGCTGGCCTACCTACATACGTACGAGCGAAAATGTCGTCACGCGACGTTGCCGCTTGGTGCCGCATTCACGGCGGCGGGGGGCGGCGCTGCACGTTACGTGGGAGTCGGGACGTAGTGCGGCCTCTCGGTTCGCTTTCGAGAACGCTCAACCGGTCGGACCGGTTTAGTATTTATGGAGCGGGTAATACTGCATCCATCTACCTAGATATTATGAATCCCGTCTTGGTCTCTTGCGCAAACGAAGCAGTTTTTCGTTCTCTGACAGTTTGCAATTACCGACTGCGTTTACTTTTAACTTTTGTAGAAATCAAATAAGGTGATTACCTACATTTACCTTTACCTGCTACTTTATTGTTTAATACCTACCTATAGTTACTTGTTATTTTTTTTTTAATTTATAGTCCTTCCTATAAGAACAAACAACATGCTGCGATCCGGATCTATTTGGAAAACGGTCGATTTCTCAAAAATATTAATTACTACATGGTATTCTCAAATAATACAAAATGGCGGATTCTTATAGTATTTGTCAATAGAAATTTTGAGAGCTGTTTGTAAAATCCGAACAATTTGAGAGTTAAGTAATACGGAAACCAAGCCTTATTTATGGGATCTATCTTTTATACCATTTTATAATAAAGCCGTTATTTGTAAAATATTTATATCGCTTTAAAAAAAATACGTCTTAAATATTATGGTTACGACTGTATTGAGGAATACAGTACATATAACATACTTTGTTTATTTATTACTGCAATGTTTAATTACAGCTTCATGCTAAATTATTCAGTATTGCCATTTCAAGGTCTGAGTAAACTCGTGAGTAAATCGGATCAATGACTTACCGTTCGTCTTGAAAGAGGCGTCAAAGGACGGTGTGCGAATAGGATGTTTCTCCTGCTTGAACACACGGTCCGGGGCGAAAGGCGCGGCGAGGGACACCGCGGGCAGCGAGTCCCCGCGCGTGAGCGGCGGCCGCGGGTGCTCCTCCAGCAGGCGTTTGGGCTCATGGTGGTGGTCGTCGTCCTCTAGCGGTCTCTTCATGGGCAGCACGGGTGTGGGCGCCAGGCGGGCCGTGGGCGCCAGCGGGTGCGGCAGGTGCAGGCGGCGCTCGTGCTCCTCGCGGCGCCCGTAGTCCAGCAGCGAGGCGCGCGGGAAGCCGGCGGCGGGCGCGTGGTGGGCGGGCGCGGGCGCGCGCGGCTCCGCGCCGGGCTGGTGCTCGGGGGCGCGGTGCGGCTTGTGCTGCACGTGCGTGCGGCCCTCCTGGAACCCGTGCGCGCGTTTCATTTGGCGCGCGGTGTCCAACACTATCTCGATCCTGTCCGCGCCCTCGTAGTTCACGCAGCCTCGGCACACCGCCTCTGAGAATTCGTGCAACATCGCCCACGGCATGCGCGGCAAGTCGCACAGGTAGCAGTGCTGCCGCTTCGCCTGCTGAATCTGCATCACGGACATCTCGGCGCCGGAATTGGAACGGTGCACGAGATTTCTACAGTCTACGTTCTTGAAAATTGTCACAGTTATTTTTTATCTCCGACAAACACTGTCACCATCTCGGTCCAGCGACCGTCCCGTTAAAATATTAAAGTAAAAGACGAGCAGAAAACGGTGCGATCGCGGTCGCGGTCGACGAGAGACTGAGCGGGCGAGGCCGGCGGCACGCACGGCGGGGGACGGGTATCGACCGGTGACGTCAGCGCGCGCAGCTCGCCTCCCTCCCGTTAGCCGCCACGCGGATGTCGCGGCCGTCACGCCGGAACGCACTCCTCTGTTTCTTACCCAATCTACACACAATAACAAATCGCTACGTTACATTCGTGATTGATACTTATTTGCACTCGTCCATTTTGCCTAAATATATTTGAGATTTAATAGAAGTTATACGATTTTTGTAAAACGGTAGTGAACAGAACATTGGTACCTATCTAGTAAACATGTTTCAAGTTCCAAAGGCGTTATATCGTTTCTAGTTATAGGTTAGGTATTCAACATTCAACGAAAGTAAACAGACGCAAGCACAGAATAATAATTAATTATAATGAATGCGGCCGCAATGCGCAATGCATTAAATTCCAATGTATTCACCACTCGGGGGTTCCTTCAGTACGGGTGTGATACAAAATATTATTAGTAGCCCGTAGGAGCGGAACTATTGGAAAGGTAACGCGCAGGGGGGGAGGGATCGACCGGGCGGCCATGTTGAGACGTGACGTCACGTGACGAGTCAGCCGAGTGCCTAAAGCGGCAACGTCGCACCACGGGCCATGTTGCCGCTCGGACGCCGACTTTCAATAATAATATTGAGGTTCTGAGATGTTTTTGTGAAGAGAGTGGAGAAAAACAGTTAGTCGACCGGTCAGGTAAGCGCGGCGTAACATCCAAATACGTATGAATTCGAACAGCTGAACGTTTGTAAATATCTAGTAGAATAAATATACATCTTAGTTATTATGGATATTTTCCCCAGCGATTTGTTTACATTATTACAGATAAGATATCGGGACGAAAGCGGACAAGATAACTGATGATTGGGGATCAGTTATACTACTTGACGCAAGTCGGCGTTATTTATTATGACCTGTCTACTTACACGTGGAAGTATTTCTTATAGCATTATAATTTGTCATTAAATGATATGTTATATTAAATTGTACTTTAAACGACGAATAAAAGTTGGAAAGATTTTTGACAACGAACGAACTAAAGAAATAATTAATCTTTTAATAAAACAAATAAAATCTTTTAATTAGTATGACAACTAATTAAAAGATTTTATTTGTTTTATTAAAAGATTAATTATTTCTTCTATTATATATCTTTACACAGATATATAATAATTGTCACAGTATATAAACCAAGTCATATAATCAGTTGAGATGATTCAGTAAAGGCGTATCTGAAACGTGTACGTTTCAATATAGGTAGGTATTTGTATTACCTTAACACAAACGTGAAATTCGTAATAATATATTTTACTGTAGTTAGTTATTTTTTACTTTGGAGAGGTTCCAGTAATCCACTGGGACCTAGTCGCGCATGCGTATTGCCCAATAAATCCTGATAATGAATTTAAAAAAATGTTATTTCTAAACTAAACCAATAAAAAACTTTTACGTGAATGACGTATATTTTAACATTTTTCTCTAATCCGTTGTTTTTTTTTTTTGGATTAATAGAAAAAAAGTAACTATTAGTTAGGTTTAGAGTTTGGCCGTTATTGCCCTGGCGAGGGTAGGCCGGGGGTCGCCGCGTGCATTCCTCCGTGTGCCATCACTCCCGCCCGTCCCCTCTGCCTCGCTATTGATTTTCTCTACCTGATGGAACAAAGGAATAGCGTCTGGGACATTTACTTACAAAGTAGGTACCTACAAAGTTTGTAAATGAAATCTATTGAAAAAATAATAGCGTGTTTAATATTTATTTACCTGATATTGTAAATAGCTATGAAATATTTAGTACAGCGGAGAACATGAGGGGAATATACTATTTTGAGCCAATTAGGACTTTAAAGGTTCGGGTGAATGTTGTATACACATCGGGGTCTTCATACCGTAGCGGCGTATATGCGAAGCTAATTTTTATATTTTGCTATTCAATTTTGTTGAAATAGTTTAGCGCCGGCAATATTATTACAATGATAAGGCATTATTTGTGCCGTACAGTTCTGGCGCCCGGATTGGATCAACTGACCTGCGACTGAAACGATACTCATGAGTTAAAGGAGTATGCTAATATACAAAAAATGTACGCTGTAAAAACTAATTTTGCTAAATTCCGCGATTTCTAAATATTATACTACCAGTTCCGCGTACTTTAATCAATTTATTATATTTTTCTTTTTTAACTAATGAAAATTATTAAATGTACTTAGACGGAAGTGCGAAATCTCCTATCAAAATACTTAGGACAGGGGTCCCAACATCCAAATAATGTGAAATATTTTGGTAAATAAAGTATTGTTTATTATCAATTAGGCAATAAGCATGTACTTGGACCCGAAAGAACATGAACATGTTCTTTACCCGGAGTAGCAACGGAACATACGACCTCTGCATACAATTACTAGGGGCGTAACAAATAGTGTAGCTACGTATCAGCCGTGTATAGGTGAGGTTAGATGAATCCTTTGTCTGGGAGGCGGCTTCGTGTCACAGCCGCACGTATAGTGTGCCGGTCGATGGCTGCCCACGGAGCATGCGCGACGCGCGACGCTACCTACACGTGTACATGTTTATTTACGTCCACGGCACGTACTAACTAATGGAGACGCGTGCCATATTTTATTACTGCATTTTACAGATAATATTTCTCCAAAAAAATATTCACCTAGCATGTCCACATCCAAAGAGGCTTGGTATAAAGCGTAGCAATATTTTAAGCCTCGATAGTTAATAGGTAAAACAATCTTATAAAAAAATAATTGTATAAATTCAAGTTCTAAATTTAAGTTTTTTATATAAATGACTTAAGTAGTAATGGTACGCTGAGGGTTACTGCCGCAGACAGGAGTCGCGCGGGCCCGCGGCGTCCCGGTCGGTACGCACGGCGTCCCGGTCGGTGCGTGACGTCACAGCCCTCAGGGTCCACTTACGAGTGAAGCCAAGCAGATTACACTAACGACTATGAAGATACCCCGTATTTGACTACGTTGTAGCTGTAGTAATTGGGTACTAGACTAGTGGGTACTTCAAGGGTCAGCAGGGTATAAGTAATCTATGAGTTATGAATAAATGCTCATAAATTCCAAGCTGTTTACAATGTCTTGTTTTTGTGTTCGCTCCGGAGCGCCGACGCTGCCATGAGAGCAGTTTGCATTGAGTTGTGTTCTCTCCGGAGCGCCGACACTGCTATGAGAGCAGTTTGCATTGAGTTGTGTTCGCTCCGGGGCGCCGACACTGCCATGAGAGCAGTTTGCATTGAGTTTTGTTCGCTCCGGAGCGCCGATACTGCCATGAAAGCAGTTTGCATTGAGTTGTGTTCGCTCCGGAGCGCCGACGCTGCCAGCAGAGCAGTTTGCATTGAGTTGTGTTCGCTCCGGAGCGCCGACGCTGCCATGAGAGCAGTTTGCATTGAGTTTTGTTCGCTCCGGAGCGCCGATACTGCCATGAGAGCAGTTTGCATTGAGTTGTGTTCGCTCCGGAGCGCCGACGCTGCCATGAGAGCAGTTTGCATTGAGTTGTGTTCGCTCCGGAGCGCCGACGCTGCCATGAGAGCAGTTTGCATTGAGTTGTGTTCGCTCCGGAGCGCCGACGCTGCCATGAGAGCAGTTTGCATTGAGTTGTGTTAGCTCCGGAGCGCCGACGCTGCCATGAGAGCAGTTTGCATTGAGTTGTGTTCGCTCCGGAGCGCCGACGCTGCCATGAGAGCAGTTTGCATTGAGTTGTGTTCGCTCCGGAGCGCCGACGCTGCCATGAGAGCAGTTTGCATTGAGTTGTGTTAGCTCCGGAGCGCCGACGCTGCCATGAGAGCAGTTTGCATTGAGTTGTGTTCGCTCCGGAGCGCCGACGCTGCCATGAGAGCAGTTTGCATTGAGTTGTGTTCGCTCCGGAGCGCCGACGCTGCCATGAGAGCAGTTTGCATTGAGTTGTGTTCGCTCCGGAGCGCCGACGCTGCCATGAGAGCAGTTTGCATTGAGTTGTGTTAGCTCCGGAGCGCCGACGCTGCCATGAGAGCAGTTTGCATTGAGTTGTGTTCGCTCCGGAGCGCCGACGCTGCCATGAGAGCAGTTTGCATTGAGTTGTGTTCGCTCCGGAGCGCCGACGCTGCCATGAGAGCAGTTTGCATTGAGTTGTGTTCGCTCCGGAGCGCCGACGCTGCCATGAGAGCAGTTTGCATTGAGTTGCAAAGCCGAATAAACTGGAGATGCATTAAGCCACATTCTTCTTAATGTGAGCGACTATGACTTATATAAGAAAGACAATACATTTTATTCTGAATGAAATAATACATTTCAGTACGAACACCCAACTGCCTGATGAACACAAAACCCTCTCATTCGGGTAAAATAATCTCCAAAGTAGAACTAGGCATTGTTTGACCTTACGTAATACGACAAATGTAAAGCGTTCGTTTACTCCACGAATGTCCCCCTTCGACATTTCTTACTCATCTTACAAATTCACCCCTACATATCGTCCATCCTTTTCTTTCACGTATTTACATTAATGCGAGCGAGGAAGTTAATGAAAATTACAAAATATGTTTTTAGTGAAAATATCAAAATCCAACTAAATATGACGTTAAAAATAATAACGTGTTAAATGAAAGTAGGTATAATTAAGTTTGTAGGTACATATATATGTAATGATGACAGACGTAATGTATTTTAAAGAGTGTATAGTTATCGAACGAAACAAAGCCGCAATCCAGAAGCCATGCGCGGACTTATCGACCAGACAGCAGCCGACGCTCGATGATGCTCCGTCAGACCAACTCGGGTCCTTGCTATACCCAGCGCGACTCTATAGCATAAAGCGATGCCTGTAGGAGAACCAATATAATATACAAAGAATGATTGCATAATGACGGTACTTACAACTTCTAAATATACGAAAGTCGAGACAGTTCGGGTGATAAAAATATCTGAGTACCTACTTATTTGATGCTCTTATCTGACAGAATTCCAGTTATATCTGACAGAAGTAAGAAAAACAAACTAAATATACATATGGTGTGACAAAGATAAATATTATTAGATAATATGTAGAATTATCTAATAAAAAAATATATACTTCTAGCATCTAATTAATTATCATCTAAAACAGGAAACATTTTCATAATATAAATTCAATTAACAGTAAAGCTAGTATTTATGGATCAATCACACGTGCATTATTCACTCAAACAATGCGTTTCTTTCTTCTTTCTTGATTTGGCGTTTGTTGACCAAGACATATTTATTACCCAAAAGTTGTATGATTATGATATTAAACATTTAGGGTGTTATATATTGTTGTGCAAGTGGCCCTATTAAATAAAATACTTAGTTTGTGAACTCTTGTTTGCATCACATTCTGTTTATATACCCATATCTGTAGGAAAATAAAATAGTGAAATGCGATACATTGAAGCGAGCCGGTGCAGAGTGTCCTTGGCACAGATTCTCGGAGCTTCACCCTTCAACCTTCATCTCAGGGGCGAACTTAAATACTAATAGTTATGTCATTTAATATGAATTTATTTATTCTTAGAAAACTTTAATACAACTGAAGATACAAAATGGGCGGATGTTTGTATTTGTGAGGACATAAGGAGTTTTGTAGAGAACATGACTTTAACATTGGTTTACAATTTCATACATTATCAAAACTTTGTTCCGTTTACGTTTTATAGAAATATCGGGAATAGTTAGCTGTATATATTTTTGATTAATTAAAAGGAGGTTAATTACTGTGAAAAAATATTGGGCGAATGAGAACTGTAGAACAAAATTATAATTATGAGGTGATATTTCATAAGTTAGGTTCAATAACCTTGTTGGGGCAGGTCAGCACAAAACCTTGGCCATTTTTAATATGTCAACTGTTCCTTCACCCACAGTCGTGGCTCACGTGAACCTCGCCCCTAATTATAAACAAGCATTCATAACTATTCGTTACCAAGTAATGAGCTAGACACAAAGGACCGCTGTTCGATTTTGATAATACTCTATCAACGCTAATCTGTGGCTATGACTTTGAGAGTCGGTTTTTTGTGTCACAAAATGGTGTATTTTGTCCCGAGTTAATTTGTGTAAAAAAAGGTGTTTTGTTCCGAGATAATGTAATTTTGTGCGGCCTTCTAGATTATTAAATATTGTTTTTTTTTTGTTATATAGAGTTTCGTTCGCCATGTATTTGGGCGCCTACAAATAATTGTCAGATTTGTCGCGTTGTGTTGTTGATATTTGTTATATACCTATTCTTCCAACGTCGTATTGTGAACAAATCGTAATTGCGTGGCATGTTAGTGGTAAAAAAAAAAACGAAGTTATTGCATCCCTTGGGTACCCAGGGATCTCGTCGCTGAAGCCAACCACGACAAGCCAAAGGTAAGTTATTTTCAGACTTATATAGCGGTGCGTAACGCATCCGTGTCTGGACGAGTTTTGTTTCCCGGCTTCTCGCACAACCGCAATATTATTTATTATGTGATTAAATAAGCCAGTGCGTGAATTGATTCTAAATACTAAAAATCTTGTAGACATAAAAATTATGTCACACCTGAAAGAATAATTAATAATGTACACATACGATTAAACAAATCCTTTCCTTGCTTTCAGTAAATTTGCAAACTTGATCGCCTTCGTCTATAATTTGGGAACGCCTTTGTAGCTTTATTCGAAACTAATTGTTTTAACAATTCTGCCCTAAAATGGGTACACCCTTAATAGAGCTACGATGCTACAGACTAAGGGATCAAACAGAAAGGTATAACCCTATTTTTGTCTAGGTTTTAAAAAGAATGGAAATCGTACTACCCTACGTTGAACCCACGATCTCCCCATAATCGGTTTTCTTGGGATATACCTATTATAACGACAATAAACACAAACAACTTAAATCATTTCGTATTTACATTTCGGGATTGAATAAAATGATAAATACCAGCATCCATACAATCTGAAGAGATTACATTATCGATTAAAAATATGTGTAGTACTTAACATCGCAATGAATAAAGCCTTTTGCTTTATTCAATAACGATATATTTTTTTCCAAAAGATATTTAACTGTAAAGGGAAGGATATAAGTAGGGCAAATATAATTCAATCAATAAAGGTGAAGGAACAGCAGATGTGGGGCTGAGCCTTGGCCTACATACCGCCCGGGACACCCTCCTGCTTCCTTCTCTGTTCTATTTTATATCGCAAGGGATTAGGGCATTGTTGACATTTGTGTTCACTTGGGTACACATAACTATAAGAGTCAAATAATTAACCCGCTGAGAGTTACTTTAAAACTTGATGGGTACCTAAATAAATGATTTTTACGCGAAAACTAGTAGTGGTGTTTGTTATATGGAGAACTACATAAAATACAAAGGATGACTTGCACAGAGTGCGGTTTGCCTGTTTACAAAGCTGCAACACCCACGAAGCGTTTTCCTTGTCACACATCACTAGCTTATTTACTGTCATTTTTATTATGCGTAATTATTGTTAAAAAAACATACTTTAAAACATCGACTACTCGGACTAAGTTGACTAAAATAAATAGATGATATCGTTTTGAAACTATATTTTTTTAGTTAAGCTAAAAATAATGATGTTAGTAGGTAACCATAAGTCGACACGATAAAAACAACGAACATTATTTGATACGTAACTGTTAAATGTTTCTTTAAAAACATCGAATGCACCTTCATAATTTGGATACAGTATTAGAAAAATAAATTTCACCTAACTACGAACAGTTTTGAAATGTCTGATTCCACGAGTGCAATCAAATAAATTATTTTTCACAAAGATCTCAGCTCCTAGCTCCCCGTACAGTGATACCTACACAAAGGGCCCTTGTGTCTGGCATCCGTTGTACCACTGTGTGTGCGCAGCTGTCTGCACACGATAACGTATCCGATTCTATATCACATGTAAAGCTTGGAAAATAAATATTTTTTTTAATTATTAACTTATGTACTCATATTAGAATTGATTTTCGTGGAATCAGGTTATTCGGTGTAGTTTATAAACAATTTCCATGTGATATCGAAGAAGCAATGCCGTCGACTGTTATGTAAGAATGAAAAATAACAGATAAGAAATGCAAATAATATAAGTTACGAGTTACGTAACTGCTAAAAATATTTACTTAATAATATTATGAAGGACAAGCATATTGCTCTGGCCACAAACATATTGCTCTGGCCACAAACATATTGCTCTGGCCATAAACATATTGCTCTGGCCACAAACATATTGCTCTTGCCACAAACATATTGCTCTGGCCACCAACATATTGCTCTGGCCACCAACAAGTTCTAGGATTGTACTATAGTAACACACAGACCATGACAAACTATCCAGAAAAATGTACCTACTAATATTTATTTGCCATGGGTGGGAATTGAATACACGACCTCCGGTTAAAATGCCAAAGATGCAATCACTAGTCTACGGAGCAAATGTTATTATAAATATCTATGAATATAAGAAAATAAATGAGAAGTAAACGGTTTGTTTATGTGAAAAAGATGAAAGAAAATAAGATGTCAAGACTACATTGAGATTAGTATTTCAAGAACCGCGCCCAATTTCACACAACTTACAAACATAAAATAAATAACTTCTTGTCAACAGTTACGGGATATCTATAAAATATACAAAAATAATGGAGCGGACGCGATAACGTTATCGGACGATATTGCGCATGCCTGCATAATCAGGCATATATTGTTGACAACATACAGAAATAATGTATGAAGGTTTAGCAATAAAGTTGAAAATCAATTGTAACTGCGTAACAGTACCTACCCTGTCTGCGTGGGCGCAGTTCTGTCCACAACAAAAAGGTACCTACTATTGCATGTTCTTTCGAGGAATTAAGAATACCTACTACAGATATCCAATTTCCCAAAAGAATTCAGAAGATCTCTCGCACTAGTGAAAGAGGATATAGAAAGTTAACAGTTAATTTACTCGAAGAAAGAAAAATGATGTTCATGGTGGCTCTGTCTGTTCATTTTCCTTAAAAAAATTGACTACTGCTGGGTTAGTTAATTGAACAAAAAATATGTATCCAAAAAATTACAAAATTGTACATAAACTAGTAGGTACCGATATTTGTACAGCATAAACTAGTAGGTACCGATATTTGTACAGCATAAACTAGTAGGTACCGATATTTGTACAGCATAAACTAGTAGGTACCGATATTTGTACAGCATAGACTAGTAGGTAACGATATTTAAACGAGTTACAATTATTATTAGCTATCATTTGTCAGTAAACACTAATAAGCAACCAATTAGTTAATGCATTACAAACTTGTTTTTGTTAATTTATAAATGAACATACTTTAAATTCTTTCGTCAATAATATGATGTCAGAAAACCATATTTTCTATACAAATGTCTAGAATAATTAGATATTAATATAAAAACATATACCTAACGATAATTAAAAATGATTTATTTTATTAAATGGTAATGGCGTAGATAAATACATTGCAAATTTGTGCAAATATCTGTTTCCTTAATGATGTAACGAATGCGGAAGGTTTTAAAGAAGCATGTTCCGTGCTACTACTTACTACTTGTGTTCATTATCAAAGGACACAATTCTTGCAACTCTGAAGGTCGACTGTGCGCGATACTGATTTGATTTTATTGATTAATGGTATTACTTATTGGAAAAATATGTTCAGGATAAGATACTGCAATATTTATAATAACAACATTTATAAAAGTACTTAATAAAAAGGAAATACACCGAAAGTATGATCGATGAAGAAACTGTAACAATAGAAGATGATATAAGTGAATATTTTACATTACTAGCAACTGCAACACATTACATTTCAATAGTGAAATACACTAGGTAAAACGTGATAAGAGACAAATATTAAAACCATAGACGGCTTAGCAGTTCATAGATAAATAATTACATAACCAATATCGACAGTTTGCCAGTATTTACTATGTGAAGCAACGACTTATGAGTAATAACAACACCAAACAGAGATAACACGAGTTGTATAGATGAAGCATTACGTAGGTACAGACTGGCGAGCCACGCCTCAGAAGCGTGCACCAATACCGACAGATAAGAATTATCATTAAATACAACACTCGGAAACTTTCCATTGCTATAGGTACACATTACAGTTTCTTCCTAAACACAATTATGATAAGCGACGTCTCCTGATGACGACTGTCATCATCATAACTATATGTATAACACCAATAACATACAACATTTTATATGTATATGTATCATCACGGGTGCCTTACGGCGCCCGAGACCGCCTAGACGGCCCCAGGGTACCCAGCGGAGGGGTTTTAATCCCACCTCGTCATAGCCGATGGTATGAGTCTACACCAAACAAGTGGAACAATACAACATTTTAATATATAAAATTTAAATATAATAATTTAATTCACATACCTATAAGCCGAAACTAAAAGAGATTAATAGATCATATTGTTTGTTAATTATAACAAAAAGCTTAAAATAACGGTACGAAATATGTAATGAATAATAACATTCAATACATAAAAAAAATCCCTATGGTAGAGAATTTTAATCCAATGAATATACTGCTTACTGTTTGCAAATTGTCAAAAAGTAAACACAAACAAGGTTGGAATTATAAAAAATAAGTGCAAAGTAATAAGTAAATAACATTGAGACATGATGACCCTTGGAGCAAAACTGCGGGTTATCGTGATTTATCGCAGACGACACGCAGACATGTGAA
Source organism: Monopis laevigella (assembly GCA_947458855.1). NCBI lineage: Eukaryota > Metazoa > Arthropoda > Insecta > Lepidoptera > Tineidae > Monopis > Monopis laevigella. The sequence goes on along the minus strand of OX381584.1, from coordinate 27,201,633 downwards.
GCGACAATATTCCTAAATATGTGTCCAAGTACGTACGGGGACGCGCAATCATGGTTCGTAAACAATACTTATCGAGAGGTTAACACACACTATAAATATACAAGCCAGTGATACTGTTGTGGAAAATTACACTTTATTTTTTTATTTAAATGTATATAACTACAATAACTTTTAAATAATCATTTTAATAAAAAACGTATTTAAAAATAAATAAATAACATGTACTAGGTTTTGATGGCCTAGTTTCATCCGTCATATTATCTATATAAAAAACACATCTCCATATTGTGAGAGACCTCTGTTTCCTTCTTCAAACTCCTTTCTCCTCGACAAACGATTTTTTATTGTTGTAGCAACAAACATTTTGCTTTAGAATAATATGAAACATATCATCACCGTTTCTTTACAGAGATATATGAAAATTATTATTTAACCCCCTTGAGAATTATTTTTTTAAACATACTTATACAACACAAAATGAAGCTATTGTCCAAATTATAATTCGTATAATAGCTTCAGTAGTTTAACGGCGATGCATGATGAGTAAGTCAGTCAGGGCTTTACCAAAGAGCCAATCGATAATCGAATCGAAATACCTATCGAAAGCCAAATGTATGGGATTTGACATTTCTCATCGATCAGGCTCAACCCACAAATTCCTATACATTTTTATCGACGATGCGGCCATTCGATTGGCGGTCGTGTACTTTGGTCAGGCCCCAGGACAAGATATAGATAGTAGAAATGAAAGCGCATTCACGAAGAGTTCAAGTGGTGTTTGAGCGCAGCAGTTGTTATCGGACGCAGTCGTATCTTTTGTTAACCTACTTACCCTCTCTGTAATAAATAATTTACTAAGTACAGTCTGTTACCAATACAAACTCATTGTTGCTTCATAGTGGATGTACATTGTAAATTTTAGTATAAACCTAAGCAAATTAATGCAATTGAAAAAAACAAAATTGGTTTTCTTTTAACAGTCGGGCTATGAAGTACAGTGGTCTGTAGAATCCCAATTATTTATCATTATATGATATAATGATTGCAACTTATAATGTTTTTGTTGTTATTTTGTTTAGCACTGTACTGAAATAAGTGGTGATAGGTGTCCGTGCGTCAAACGGATTAGGAACGCTGTTGGAGATATGATAGCGATAGGCTCCATCACTTGTCATAGTATCGATAATGTCCTATGGGAAAGTGATTCGTGTTACTACTTGTGGCTGACCAATAAGCACTTAAAAATTAATAAACAAACCATCATTTATAGAAATTATGTAAACTGGTCATTGGTTACATGAGATGAGATCTACTATACAGATCTAAAGAAATCAGTAAATCTTTTGATTAAAATGGAAAATATTAAGTTGGAAGTAAAACTACAAGTGTTAGTTTTGTGAATTATAGAAGAACGTATCATACTAATTGAAACAATAATTAATACTCTTGATGAGACGATTTTATACTATTAGAAACCTAACATTTATAATTTTATAATAATTAAATTACCTATCACAAATGTTTAATATTTTACCCTGACGACAAGACATCACGTCGGTTACCAATCAGAATGTATGGGACGTATTGACGCAAGGAAAACGGTGTTAGCATACAATTTGATTATAGATTGGCGTGATCGTTTGTTGCCAAGGTTTATTTAAATAAACCTGTGGCTTTAGTCTTTACTTTATGATGAATAAGGTGATAGATACATATACCAAAGCACTAAACCTAAACCAAAGTATGCAAAACAAAACTGATTCTCTTTACCTACTGTATGCATGCCATGACAGAATATAACCAAATGTTTTAATGGTTATAATAACTGCTGTCGATCTAGTGATGTCTCTAGGGTTTCCGTACTCTTTAAATAAAATAAAAAAAATGTAGGACCATTTTTAACTTTTGTGTTGCAGGGAGAAAATAGTTTTTTTTTTAATTCAAATCTGTATGATGGATAGACGAAACCCTAACTGCGCGAATAGCATTTGCTACTTCACAGCCCTTAGAAAGTTTAAAATATTACTATTAATTGAAACTATTCTAGTGTTGAAATAACTGTTTGCACAGTCAAATTTCTGAAAAAGCAATAAATATTTTATAAATTATGACTTCTCTAATTACCAACAAAACAATAATTTGAATGTCAATTAACGATAATGTAAATATAATAATAGGTACATAAATAAAAATTATTTAGAAAAATAAACCGACCTTCAAAAACACTCAAAAGTATAAAATAATGAATATTTACAAGTGTGATTTAGTGATTATATTTTTCATAAAATCGAATGAGTTTTTTCTAAGTTCTAGTCTCCAGCTTCGACAGTCCTCAATCTTCACAATTTTTTGAGACGAACTTGGTGACCAACTCTTTTATATGAAAAAAAAAATGGGAATATCCTCCTTTTTTGAAGTCGAAAAGAACAACATAACGAAAGCGGGTACTTCAAATTTCATCTCAGCTATCTGTCTATATACAAATAGTATGTCATCAATAAAATACATTGCATGAGTGAGGGTAGGATAGATGAAGTGGCATAAGATACGTCTGCCATCTCTCGAGTGGCGTTGTGCGTTGTAGCAACACCTAGCTGCGATAAGAGGAACTATTTTGGCTACTTGCGTCAACAGGATTAGATTAGACATTATCGTCGACATATATCATTGGCGTACGTTATATATTAGTTGCGAAATTTGTAATCGCTACATTACAATAATCAGATCGTCAAGGTATTCACACTTGACATTTTGATATATCTCTCAATGTATTCTAGTTATATGTAAGTAAAACATAAATAACTAGTTGCTTAAGATAATTACTGTATATGATTTATAGTAATAAAGGCAGAGGAAACAAAATTAAATTACAGATTTAACTCCAAGTAATAATTGTACCATTACGTTTATTTTAATAAAGATAATTTAGATGTGTAACTTTTGCACACGGGTTACGTCATCATATCACCTTACACGAAACAAACATGACCTACCGATATACATTTAATAATATTTACATTCTACATTTTAAATAAGGATATGACACTATTCCAAGCTAATCGAAATAATCTTATTACAGAGATGAGTTTGAAAACAACTTATAGTGCGTTTGTATAGGTCTCGTGAGAAACTTTAATTTTGTATACATGAAGATTGGGTGTGTTAGAAAACGACGCATTCTGAACTTTAAGTATATGCAAACAAAACACACAGCCTTATACAACAGACGGCCGATAATTCTCTCAAAATGTTATAAAAGGATATATTTTTTGTGATCAATTTCCAAATGCTATTTGGATGGTATAAGAGGTAATGTGCGTTTGAAATAGTAACGTGTCCGTCGGAGCCACGCGTCGGAGAATCAAATGTCAAGGTGAAGGCGACGAGAAAGGAAGCGCGTGGTGACGTCACCGACCGCCATTTTGGGACGTTATTGGACAATGCGCACTGAAGGCATTTATTATGCAAAGTATATTTACTTATATTATTTAAAATAAGCAAATAAAAACTCATTACCGCACAGTTATATTAAAAGTGACTAACTATTTGTAATTTTTAGATATTACAATAACAGAGATTTATATTGTAAACCGTAATAATGAACACGCGCATGGCACAAAACATGCACGCATTTTTTTTGTATTTTTATTTTACTTACTACATTTCACGCGCCTTTTTGGTTAACCTGAAATGCATGACGAGGTATTTTCCTAAAAATACTTTGGTGTCCGTTTGTTAACAAACATTTTAAACTGGCATCCCGACACCGAATACGTAATATATTCTAGTTAGTCTAGCAAAATGAACCAACACCACAGTTCCCATGAAGTGTATGAAGCATGACGAGGTAATAAAGCCACAGACAAGTCAGACATAAAAATCGCCCTGAGAAATGATTATTTATTACAATTTCACGCCTGAGAAGTAACTACACCAACACATTCTCAACTGACAACTAAAATACTTGAGGCACGTCCTGGGTCGTGTTCGGAAACTAACACTTTAACACTGGATAATGTCACAGAGTGCGATAAAAATATTGAAAAATGCTAAGAGAACAAGAGATGCATATTATAGTGTAGTGACATTACCCAGTGTCAAAGTGTTAGTTTACGAACGCGGCTCTAAGGAACTCCGTAACAAACATAAGCATGTTTCTATTCAAAATACATAGAAAAACAAACCAATTCATAAAAATCACAATCGATCGGGTATATTTTGTTCGTGTTTTCAAAACGCCACAAAGAGATGATATTTCAAATCGTGTCATCACAAAACATACAATAAGAAATAAATAACTTGAAAAATTAAGTATCTAACGCATACCCATAATAAGTGTCTGTGCCGACTTCTGTCTGGCCATAGAGATATCAACAATAAAAGCAAAAACGCACTGAATATTCATAATAAGATTATGAAAGAAGTGTTTCTCAGGCGTCGAGTAACGCAAGAACGTGTGCTACATGTTGTAAAGTTCTCGAGACCATTGTGAACAGCAAACCAAGTGGAAAATGATACTCCAATTAAACACCAAAAAGTTCTCTCGCCATTATCTGTCTTCATTATTTAAATATACATATAATTTAACAAACGTATATTATATTTACCTACCTATATATTCCATAAGAAATATTTTAATGTATATTTAGCGTTTGTTGAAATCAAAAGGAGAGTCGCACACCTTGAAAATATAAATAATTTAAATACGCGATTCACATACATTACAGTCTGTTTGACTTGAGATTATATATAAAACCGGCAATGTAAGGTTCATTTATAGTTGCCTGTTGCCGAGAAAGGGTAAGGAAGCGAGGTCACGTCCCCAGGCAGTTCCTATGAACCGCTCCGTGCGAAGGTTCCCATGGTCGGACCGAGCTTTCTCAGAGTTTTTGTCTCCGAACCGGTTCCTCGCGCAGGGCACGTACAACAACGTAGCTCCGTTGTAATGTTAGTAGACAACATTATGAAACTAGTTTTCTTATACAATAATGAATAAAATATATTAAAATAATGACAAGGAAGTAAATATTTTAATAGTAAACATGGCTGGAGTCCAGGAATTCAAAAACTTAAAGAATAGGTTTTGAAATAAAATACCGTTAAAATTCTCACATAGGTATTGAGGCATTAAAGCTCTCGTAGAAATAACATTTATGCATATAATGATAACATTAGGTAAATAAACCCTTTAACATGTGAATAGAGAATGGCCATATAGGTCGGTTAGCTGAGCCTCGTCTAGCTTGTGATGATGATAAACGTATTTATATTTATACCTCGTTTACCTTCATAATGCCATTTTTAGCAACTTCGTTCTCACAAACATGTGATTCACCGTTACAGTCGTTGTGGTTTCACTTGATAAAAATATAAGCTAAAGATTAGGTATTTGAACTTATGATGAGTTTAAAATGAGATAAAATCTTTTACGAAACTGATTAAATTAAGACAAATAATGTACGTTACAAAAGTAAGTCAAGTTTAAAAAATAAAACCGTTGAGGGACTTCAGATGAAAAAGTGTGAATACCTGCTTCACAGGGATCCAATGACTATTGTAGTAAGTTAGTGAGGTTGGTGCTAAAATAGTTAAAAAGTTGATTTATTATATCCTTATTAGATTGGCAGGCGAATAGATTTGCTCACTGTTCAGCACAAGTTAAGATCTCCTTACAAATAAAGAAGACAAAAGGGTAATTAAAAGTAATTATAAATATTTGTGACTTTCACGTTATTTACAACATCTTTCCAATGTTTTTTTTTTATTGGAGCACGGCATGTGCCTTTGTATCTACCTGGTGGTGAGTAAAAAACAACCAAACCGAACACACTCTACATAACCAACTAGTATAAGACTAGGTGGTTAGCTGGTTCCATTGACCGTCAATCGTTGACTGCCAAAAAGTTACCTGCAACAACGGACAATGAAGACGTTAATAAATAACAAAAATAATATGTTTCATGGTAAATATGTAAAAAAACTATATATGTATAATCAAACAATTGCACTTATAGCACTGATATTTTTTTTGCTGGATCTCGGCATGTGACTATATATCTACCTGATGCTAAGCAGTGTGCTACATCAATACATTGTTGTTTAACAGTATTGATTGCTCCTACTATGACGGTTAAATGATGCAGTTACGAAATGGCGGCGACAAAACGTATTACGAATCTACTTTAATGTTTCGCTGCTCTATCGTCAAATTAACTGCCCTTTTTGTAATCTGCCCTGAAATAAGACTACCACCTCGTTATGAAATTCTCCTGAAAACCAGTGAACCCACAGACTAAAACCGAAACAATCGGTTGATAATGCGGTCGGTTGGCTTTGAGAAGTTATAGAAACCTTCCTCTGCTATAGTTGAAGGAGCAATTAAACATTAAAGGGGCTTGTCAGATTAAAAATTATAGTTTATTATTTTTGAGTTTTACTAAAGATTTATTGAAGCATTATAAAATTACTACAAAAAAATACAATTTCAATTAATACAAAATCTAAACCAGTGCTATAAACAGCAAATGCATGTTTTCCTCGTTGCCGTTATAAATAGTTATCATACAATAATGACGGCACAAATAACTGAATAACAATAGTTTTTTCCTTTAATGTTACCACAAAAATGCGTGGTCGTGACGGATTGGGATCCCACTTCCCTTCCAGTGTGGATGACGTGATGTAGTGTATTGCTTCGTTAGCACCGTTTATGTTGGCATGCTTTCTACCAGCGCGGTTGCGTGAGCGGCGTCACGCGAGGCGTCCATCTGCGTTGTCCTCCCGCGCGGTAATGTCGGCTGGTCACGACACGGCCACCATACAATTACAACATTCATCAGTAATGAGAGCCGGACGTGATTGTGCTAATGTACTAATTACTTTATGAAGTCCTGTATCAGCGTACAATGTGTTGTTGACACGAGACACAGCATACACTCCACCGTGTCGTCATATTATTTTCAGAACAGTTAATTTAGATATTTCGCTTGCATTTGTATCGCTGCCTTAAAATTCGACAACATCCCTACATTCTTTGAAATCGTTATTGAGTTTGTAATATAGTAATATTTATTTATTTAAATATTGCATAAAATACAAAGGCGGACTTAATGCCGCTAGGCATTCTCTACCAGTCAAACCTTCGGGACAATCAAAGCAGTTATAAATGAAGGTAGTATTAGTATGTTTTTTAGTAAATACTTAGTATACCTAGCCTAAAACAATGACAGCGGTTTCCAAAACGTGTGGTGTAACCACTTCAGCAAAATAACTGCAGCTGTAACTATAATTCTACTTCTAAATAGTATACAATGATGAATTTATTTTCGCATGTAAAGCAGAGATATGAAAATGATTGAATTGCATGTGCGGCAAACTGAAGCAGCTATGTACGTGCAGCAGCAGGAGGACCGGGGAGCCCGCGCGCCGGTCGTGCGGTCGCGTGATTAGATTCTCTAACTTTACCCTTTTCAAAAATACTGTCCACAAAATAATCTTACTTTACTATTTATGATTTATTTAATTGAGAAATTTATTACACATACATGAATTGTATCTGAAAAGTTCTATACATATTGACTGGTGTAGACTCAAAATAAATCCCTGTCGCCCTGTGACCATCTAGTCGGGTCGGGAGACGCAAGGCACCTATGATGAAACAAAAATCCTACCTATACTGAATTATAAAATACCCGTAACTTTGACTAGATTTATTAAAAAATCTCATGTAAATCGCTTTAGTCGCTTGTAGGTGATGGACGAGGTAACAAACAATGGAACACCTAGTATAGGTTAAGGTTTAGTACACGGTTTAAATATTGAATATGATAGAGCTATATTTTCTTTAATTTTTTAAGCTCAATAGTCTAGAATTTTATTTGTAAATTTAATAGTTATTTACCTAACTTAATAGTAACTAGGAATTTCCTTTAGATTTTCTGTTTGGAAATGATCCAAAAATACTTGTCTCTTTATATCATCTTTATAGTATTTTTATATATATATCTGAGTTAATAGATTTTAGTTTGTCAGTTGGCCGTAGCTGGTTGTTTCTGTCGGTACAGGAGCGGAATGCCGAGGGCCGCGGTGCGTGCGGCACGCGAGGCGCGGAACCGCCGCCGGCATGCACAACGTCACGCGACATCCCCGCGGCTCCACGTTCTATTTGCGCTGGAAATCCTCGGATTAAGCAGACCTGGCACTTCTACTTTGTTCGAGGAACCTACAGTACCTACATTTGATTTATTACTAAGTATTATCTATCTGGAATAATAAATCTATTGATGATTTTACAGCTGTTATTTTGTTTACCCAAATGATTATTTACTACGATACTAATAATAGATTACAAAAAAAAAACCAGCGGCCACATTCTGTTTCTTATAACGTGATCGTTAGATTGTCAAAATAACGACTTCCGCTATTGGCGCACTCCAATCAAGAGTAGTTTTTAACCTTCGCTGATTGAAGGAGAGCGCGCTAATAACGGAATTCGTTATTTTGACAATCTAACGATCACGTCATATTCTATTTCTTTTAACGAACACGTTAGATTGTCAAAATAACGAAATCCTTTATGTACAATGTCACAGAATGCTGGCAACTTTCCAGCAAAATGCACCTGTAATACAAGATAATAGAGTGCATGTCATTTTTATAGGATATCGGTATTTTTGACAAGCTAGCGATTCCGTTATAAGGAACAGAATATGTCAGCTGGCAATATGTGTGAATGTACATATTATTATTATTCATATTAGTTACACAAATGTTTAACAATCGTAGCAAACGTGCTGAATCACGTGAACGTGCTCGGGGCAATATCGTAAGACACGTACTGCTTGGTTGGGAATGTTGTGTACTGGCAGATAACCACAGTTCAGTCATTATAAATTATGACACGAGACTGGCGAAGTTTGACAAGATTTCAATTGGCTTTGACCGGTAAACAATGTCTAGCGGCATAATAGTAGCCGTTTTGTACTTTGAGCAATAACGTTTAAAAAAAACTATTTGGAGCTATTAGTTCTATAGCTACTAATATTTAGTGAGAGAACATTATTCTGGGGTCCTAGATATTTTTTTGGGCCGAGGCGGCGAAAGGCGTCCAACCGTGTAGATTTTGGGCGCATAGATCTCTAGGCCTAACTATAATGCTGGTTGATATCCTGTCAATATTTGCACGGAATAAATAATTCCAAGTGACGTTATCGTTTATTACACAAAAGATCTCATAGAAAGTGTTTTGACTGAAATCACCCCAAAACCAATAAGTTCGGTTAGCTTGTCGATACGGCTGGAAATAAAAACACATGTTCTCAAATCACAAGATAACTGGAGTCTAATTTATTATTATTATTAAAAACAAACTATAAGGAAAAAACTAGAAATCCCTTTGTGAGAACAGGTTCACCGTTAGTAGTAATATTACCGTACAGGAGTACCGTTGATGTCTTTACAGAAGATCGCATTAGCGTAAGGTCCGTAAGGTAACCATGGGGACCACCCAACTTTTACAACCAACATTCCATTGTTAGATTTTTTTATTGTAGGTACCTGCCTATTTTTTTAGGATTCTCCGATTTTATATTAAAACCTCGTTGCATGGTATTTATTCTATAGTTATATTTGGCGACTTTATTTGTTTGTAACATTGGAGTTAGTTGTGCACCCAACGCTGAATCTAGTCATGTTTTTAGTTGGTGCATGCGGCGGTGATGGCGTGACGAGGAACGGTAAAGCTTGTCGCTTTGTATACCAACTATCACAATATATTAGGCCATTTCAACAAATTACAAAAATACATTATATTAGATTAGACATTATAATAATGCACCAAGCGGCTCCCAAGACAGTCTGAACCCTGGGTTTCTACACTGGGGGTTATACCACGCAGGGAAAAAATACTGTAGAGGTAATAAGGCTAGAAATAGATAATAAATAATTATTAATACTTGTAACATTTATTATAAATAACATCCAATATGATTCTAAAAAAATCTTATTAATTGTAGATTAAGTAATGATAATTATTTCACTCTCAATAAACGCAAAACAAGTTCATTCAAAACGTTTAAATAAAATATTTTACATAAGCTACCTATTTAGTATCGATAAAAAGACAATCTAACTGTTAAATAAAATATTGATGAGTTTGGTGAAGGTTTCACTTTAACCAAAGGCCACCTACCCTCCAAATGCCAAGACTAATCTATGGCAGAGTCAACTGACATTTCGTGTCAAAACCATAGCGCGAGCGGTCCCATCGCGTGCCATCTCGGTGGTGAAACTTTTATACAGAAAGGTTTCCAAGCCTTTATAGAGGGTTAAGGAACTAACTTAGGTAATAGATTAAAGAAGATCGCCTGAGCATGATGTCTGCACGTTTATAATAATTTTGTTGACGCAAATAGGTTTTACTTAAAAATATAATAATTACGTAACACATTCACGTGATATCATATGCGCCATTTATAAAAGCAAAACTAAAAAAGGTAAAATGTGATAATACAAAATAAACAAATGTTGACCTTAGAGCCAGAAGCATGTTTGTTATTAAAGTTATAAATAACTAGAGTTATCAGCAAGCACATAGTATACGAATGTGATTCGACCAACCGTCATGATAGCCCACGTCTGCAGATAACAGAACGCAAAGGGTCATTAATTTCCACTAACTAAATAAACGAACATAATGATGTATCGAAAAGCTAACAAAAAGCTAAAAAAATATGTAGTGCAAAAAGTAATACAACATGCAAAATTTTAAACGAAATATTGATTGATTCCTGTCCAATGGTAGAAGTAGGTGCACCGACATATAATATACTGTCATGTATGTGTACGACGCGACGGTTCATCATTGATGGATCATACATGACAGCACTTAAATTATATATGAGAGAAGTTGTTCGATTTGATCATCAGAACCTCATATTAGCACAAAGTACATCCTTTCAAAGTCACTATGTATATGTACTTACATAATATAAATACTTGCTGACCTAAAATTGAGTAAACTTTCAATGAATGATGCTCCAACCTACCAATAAAAGAAGATCTGTCATTACAGTAAACAAAGTGTCCATTATGAAATCACAAAAAAATGAACTACACTAAATATAGCTAGTTTATCAGTAAAGGTCGAAATTGGCATTTAGATTCACAGCGTATTATGTTAATATTAATAAAAATATATTTAATAATTTATGCATATAAAAAACCTACTGAATCTGCTGCGTAATAAATAATACAAGGAAAAAATTAACTTACAAGAATGTAAAACAGTATCGAAGTTTTTTTTAAAGATTCAGTGACGCAGAACAAAACCTGATTTATATTTTCCTAGTTGGTGATTCACAAAATATGGAGTTTAAATAAAAAAGATACTGGTTCCCATCTAATAATATTCAGATTTAAACTACCTACTTAGCTTGGTTTAGTTAGCTACTTGGATTAGTCAACTCTTCCGCAAATTACGTCAATTTGCGTCATACATACAGCTGACAAAATATTGGAACTAAATATAACATATTTATATACACGTGAAGTATTTAGATAACATGGTATAGTAAATACACAAGCAATTGTTTCACAAATGCTTTATTCTTCTCTTTTCTTTAAATCCACTGGGACCCAAAATAGAAAAAAATAACTTTTTAAACAAAATTAAAAAGTAGAATTTGTATTCAACATTTTTAGTCGGCACCAAGTTACCAAATAGTTTTTTTTGTAGGTATTTCGGTTTTTAGTTTATTTTCCATAGTTTATCTTACATTTGACATTTGCAGCGCAAACTAAATTAAATATATTTTAATGATTTAAATAAATTATACCAGCCCCACTAAAAAACCGGTCTGTCCAAATTCGTCAGTTACCAAATTAGGTTTTTAGTTTTTTATGGCTTAGATATAAATAAATTAAATAATTATATATATCTCGACGCTTATTTGGGAAAACAGGATCAGAAGACATGAATATTAATATTGTTATTAAGTGTTATGTTTCCAAAAATTCTTGGTCACCAATTGATATAAATATAGACATATTCCTATATTCTTCTAAAACCATATTATGTTACTAGTTATATTCACTGCTTTATTCCAGATACTGATTTATTTGTTGCTTATATCTCCAATCGGTTTAAACGTATATTTAGCATAAAAACAATATTTGTGACTTAGAACTTAAACATCAACAACCAAATTGGAAGGAAACCTTACCACTACCATCAATACATTTTGAAACAAGTCGGTGAAAGTATTGCAAACAATGGTCTAGCAAACTCTAATGTGACAGATTACCGAGTGACACAAGTGGTGAAGGAAGAGAGGACGAGCCATGCTGGCGATGCCGGGAGACTTGTGGTGCGGCTTGCGGTATGGGCGTCGGCCGGGCTGCGGGACACAGAAATAGATCGGCTTGACGTCACGCGCGTGTGAGAGCCATTGCCAAGGTCGGACATCTAGCGACAGTCATGATAACAGTTGCTCATATTTCTTTTCTTCCTATCGCTCTCAATCTCTTTGTTTCGAGAACGTTTACCTTTTTGTTTTTTTCAGACAATTATTTATAAACTGAAATAACATTAATTGGTTTATTTTGTAATGGTACTCTGTCATAAAACCTAAAATAGTATAGTACTTTTTTACTAATCCGATTAGGCTCGTCACTATTCTTCATTCATACATACGTATTAAGAGTTATTATAAAAAGTACGTACTACATTAAAAACTAAATTACCTAAAAAAACTTATTTATAAAAATATTGATTCGTAGTACTAGTATTGACAATATACAATGGACATTTTTATCACTTTTGAGGGAGTTTAAGCAAAGTTTAGGCTTTAGCTTTTATTTTTTTCGAATCTGTCACCCATCATGTCACGACGGTATTTTACTCCTCGACTCAGGCTCTGATTTATAAAGCTCAAATATGGCCATTGTGTTTGCATTATTGGGGTGGATCTGCCAAATACTTGCTGCAAGCTGTCGATAGTCTGCAGAAGCGTGCATCGAGAATTATCGAGAGCAAAGAGCTCACGGTCACTAGAGCCATTGCAGCTTCGCAGAGATGGATCGTCGTGTTTTATCGCCTTTATCATGGAGAGTGCTCTAAAGAACTTTTTCATCTCATTCCTCCTTCTCCTTTCCTGTATAGGACTTCACGAACAGGTAACAAAATGCATGCACATACTGTGGCAGATATACCAACCCGCACAAAAAAATTTGGTGATTCGTATATCTGTCGCACTATTAAAATGTGGAATGCTCTACCTGCTTGCGTGTTTCCTTCTTCCTATAATCTCGAGTCCTTTAAACGAAGCGTGTATAGGCATCTTAAGCCGGCATAACATGTGCGATCAACGGTTACGTAGATCGTAATTGTTGGTTGCATTTGTTCTTGGACCTTCATACTGCTTTCCATCAGGTACATGTGAGGTCACATGCAGAGCTCGCATAAAAAAATTAAAAAAAACCCAGTGTCCAACCAACGCCATAGTACTAATTATTTAATTACATTTAAACAGTACTATCATCATTGCATAAATTAAACATAAAACTATAATTAATGAGAGAAAATGAACAGTAGCACCCTCTGCATTTAGTTTCGTTTATAATGAGGAAGGTCCTTTAAAAAAAAACTTCGATCAACCGACCAAATTCGTTACCACCGCTCATCGATGATGCACAAACTGTCAGTCATGTTTTGGTTTTAGTCTGTTGGTTCAGGTTTTCAGGAAACTACTGTATCTATTTCTCATCAGGGGGTAGTCTGCTTTCAGGGTGCGGTTACGAAACGGACTATAACGCGTCGAGGAGATTAAAGTAGTTTGTAATGCAAATTCTTAGGGACTAATTTGCATTACGAACCACGCTGACAATTCGCATAATTTAACTGACATAGTCGGAGCAATCAAAGCTGTTACCAATGCTTTGTTTGACCACATTCATTGTTGGCCTGCTTACCATCAGGAAGATGCAAGTAACATGGCGTGGTACAATAATCATATCGTCTTTTATTCTCCCGCCTTAGTTCAGTTTGGATATTTGGATGGTTTCCAATAATATAAAGGGATTTTTAAAATAACATAACACTTGACAGTAAATATTTTTGGCAGCAACATTATTTGAGTGCCTCCATGGACTTCCTTTAGAAGTTGTAGCCCGAGGTTCGATTGCCACTCATTCAAAATTATATTAGTACTCGTACGCTATTCTGTACAGTTTGCCATGGTCTGGGTGTTAGCATTAATATCGTTGTTTCTGGTACATACATACATAGTTCACACCTAGAGCTTTATAGTATGTGATCGCATATACAAATACGTCTACTGACCTATCATGTTTTGTCTTGCTGCATTTTTCTGTGTCTGTGCTTTCAACGGTTTTCAGGAGACTGCATTAAAAAAAAATTGCATCGATTTATTGAGGTGGTATCTTTGGTGTTTTTTTTGACGATAAAGACGTCTTTGTCCCCGTCCAATTAACACCATCATCTAGCAGGTCAAAAGGGAGCGATCAATGTTGTTAAACAACAATGTATTGTTCGACCCCATTCATGGAATTTGTAGGGATGTTTACCATCAGGTGGATACAAAGAAACATATATTATAAGCATTTAAATTACAGGTACCGACCTAGAAAAGTTAAATTACCAACAATTAAGCGACCACTTTTTACTAATAAACTCCTGGTATTTTTAAATAAATACCACGACATGGGAGAGATGGGGACACAAATACATCTATCTACTGTTAGGAAACGTAGAATTGTAGACATGAAGGAATTACCTAAGCTAAATATTATTGTGAAAGTACCCGACATCGTTAATGTTATTTATTTGTGAACGAACGCTGACGTCACCCTGGGACTGAGCCAAGACGCGCTTCACAGGGAACCGTTAATACAATCAACGTACGCTTGCAGAATAGTCGACATACAGTTATAATATATCTTTCAAATCTCTATATTATTTCTCAAGTCTATTTTTTCTCTCTCCATAACTCGATTAATGACAAATATTTCATCAAAATAAATGGTAGAGCCATCTTTTTGAAGATCAATAGCGACTATTGAAGAAAATACTCGTCTCGTATATTATAAGTTATTTTAGTTTTTCCAAAAACCTTTTCTTATCGGTACTCATATTATTTTTCTGTATAACCCCATTTTTTCCCAGATAAGGGAGTGGGAATAGTATTTTTTCCGATATTTTTGATTTTGACTAAAAAACGTATATAGAAAAATATTTTTAAATTAGTTTTCTTTCGATCTATTTGTCGCGACTTTTATTTTATATAAATTTTATTTTGCCCCGTTATAATAGTTAAACATACATATTTTTAACATCTGTATCCTTTGAAGTAGATCCTTTTTCACCTGCCCCTATAATATTGTTTGACACTGGGTTATATGGGTCAACTAATTCTATAACCACTCCAAATATCGAGTAACGTGGACCAGTAATTTTAGAGATTATAGATGTGGACAGACATACTGACGGCTTGACATCTGAGAGTCACCTTAAGGGCTCCTTTAAAAGAATAAGAACATACAATATAATAAGGAATATAATAAATTGTATTACTGGTTTAATCTTATAGATAACAATATCAAAATATTTTATTAAACTATAGTTTATAAAGAACTTGGGCATAGCATAGCCTAGTGTAAATATGTCTGTGGAGCAACAAACTTGTAGTAGGAGTACCGAAGATATTGTGGTCCTCAGCCACTACACAAATTTAAAAGTTAGATTAGCCTAGTTTTTCAAATAATATTTGATATTGTGCCTTCCGCCTATTTTTTAATAGCTTCAAGAAATGGATCATATTGACTTTGAAACTAATATCCTTTTTTTAAATAAAAGTAAAAATGTATGCAAACCAAGCAAAAAAACAAAGCAAAAATTTTAATTACGGTCGGAATAGACCTTTACTTTCAGAGCAGCGAAAGTTGGAGTTGTCTTGGTACAATGCAATTTATGGTCTTTTATGACAAGTAAACCTTTCATGGGGTGACCGGTAAAAGAGAAACCGTTGACAATTAGGTAATTGCAATTGAGTAATGTTAGCCAACGGGACCTGTTTATGACCGAGAAGTCATTAAACACTTTCACTAGAGGCAAATTTTCCAAACCATTAGGGTGATACTATTTAGTCAGAAGTTATTACGTAATATTAAGTCCTCTTTTATATAAGTGAAGTGGACCAAGTATCCACACCTCTTTGTTGGTTATGTATAGTAACTTTTAAAAATTATGCAGACCAGAAGTAGCGCAAAGACGGGATTTTGGAGTCTCAGGCAAATTGACCACAGAAGCCAGTAACTACTTAAAACCACTGCTCCTCGCACCAAAATTCAATTATCTTTAGAAACTAAATAATATTGTATGTCGTTACCGTTTTGAACCACTAAACAAACAAAGTGCCATTAATCAGAAAAAATTAAGAGACTCATTCAGAAGTGAGTCAATAATGTAAATTGTGTTATAGAACTCTTATTGTTACTCCATTACTGCGCACTCCGTAACCCAACGTGCCAGCTGATAACATAAAGCTTTTATATATAAAAATATACAAAATGTATGCGCGTAACATGACATCATCTACCGTTCGTGAACCACTTGCCTTAACAAAAATATTTTCCTTATTAATATACCCCTGTTTATGTTTCAAACAAAATCAATAGATATTTGGTAAATGACAAGTCAATAGTTGTGTTGGTAACATCTGTCGACAGAGGCAGGTGTCGTCAGACGTTGCATAAGTGTAAATGCTAAAGGAGTAGGTAATCACCACATACGAAGCTTCACTTCTACAACACGAAGAAGCCATCTGTCTGATGGTTTGTGATTTCGCTTCGCCGATGACGTCATTGGCAGTAACATCTGCTCATCCCGCAGCTGCTCTCGAGGTCAATACTCAACAATCACAAACACGAGTAAGGAAGTATAATATTAAACCTACAAACTGAGGTACCTATATAGCAATCGCGCAATCGGCTGCATATGTCGTGTCGCGGGGTTCAATCAATTTAAAGGGTTAGGATAAATACAACAACAAAAAGCAAATCTAGTACTTCCTTTAACAGATGTTGATGAATTAAGTTTTCCTTTTGTAGTCTCGTAGAAATGCCTTTAAGTTTCAAACATTATTGATAAAAGGAAATTATATTAATGAAATGATATATTTATTTACAAAAATTCTGAATAAAATGTTATAAGGGGTTAGTCCAAGTACAGAAATTGCCTAAAAAGGCGCGCAAATTTTAACACAGTTATTTAATACACTAGTACTATTAGCTAAATATAATTATAAAAACATATCAATAAAGGTAAATTATATACATTTGGTATTTATATTGACAATTACTATGAATTTTTAATATAGAATTATTTATTATTAATGTTATGTAAGCGATAAAATAGAACAGTTTGTAGTTATTGGGATAAAAACGAGAACATTAACGACACCTCGACGCTCTCGGATCTCACAATGACGTCAATGATACCAAAGTAATACAAACATCAATAGTTGATAACCAACCAGTCCCTCCATCAACAACGTCACTCGTTATCAAATTACATAATTTAAATATTTACAAATGTGACAACAATGGAACTGGAACCCAGCAGTCTGACCACGATCTCAATTAACTTTCAATTACAACCAATATACATATATAAATACATCTGTTTGTGTAATTAATAGAAGTTCTATTAACAGATAACTAAATCTTAATGCTATACCGGCTTTTACTTTTATAGAAAACAGTTAAGAAAAAGTAATAAAATTGTGGAATAAGCTATAAAGATCCGGCATTCCACTTCACTTTTAGCATTCAACGAACACCGTTGGAGGCGATAAAGGAAAATGTCTAAGTCTATTCAAGGATGCCGGTGATACAGCTCGTTTTTAATTAGTATTCGGCAAACGAAGTCGGTTAGTATTCGGCCTTTGTCGCTGTGAAGCTGCTTAACATTCCTAGAGCGAAACTCTAAGCTACGTCATTCTACCAACGTAGCTACATAAGCGATGCCCGGGCAGGTAGGGACTCGGAGCCAAATAGCACAAATAGCAATATATTCAGAGCGTAGATATAGTCGGTGAAGTTGGTCTCGTTCGGTGGTACTATTTTTTGACCCTTCATAAATGTCTGCAAAGATTTAAGCAAAATATTTTTTTGTGACAAAATAAATAATTAAGGATCAAGTGACATCCGTTCTTAAAGCAAATAAACTACTTAGTAATATAAGATGTAGAAAATCGCACAGTAGTACAAACAAGCATTGCAAATAAGAGAACAGAACAACCGTTGACCGCGTGAATTGAGTAAGGTGATTTGGGTTCGCTGACGCAAATCGTCCATTCGCGGGAAAGTCTTCAATTCTTACATACTCATCCTAATTTGAATTGCATACTAAGTCTGACGTAAGCCATTATTTAAGACGAGAGGCGGCTCGATCTGCACGATAGTAGCACGCGGGCTGCGGATGATTCATGTAAAATCCAAGACAAACTAAACTTAGAGATTTTTATTTATTCATAGCGATATTTAAGGAATTAAAAGCCGATAAAAACACTCTAAAGCTTTAGTGAAGCAATCCGAAGCGTAAATAAAAAGACGTTCTATTTGTTGCCTACAGACGCCAAAAATAGCGTCCACCAGCTTCGGCACGGTTGATTGAGCTTATCCAATCCAAACGAATAAATCAACTGTTAAACTATTTATCTTGTTGATATTTCAAATGCTTTCAGGCTCATTAAAATAGTCAATAAAATGAGACAAACGGGTAAAACTGAAGTATGAAAAATTTTATAAAGTTTTTCCAGGTGCAGACTGACAATCCCGGGCGCTGACGTTTAGTCCACCAACACAAACCGGCGACTGTTTATTAATGAACCAATGTTAGCAACATTGGTTCATTAATAAACAGTCGCCATAATTTATAAACGGAATGCAATATAAATATTAAAAAGTTATTTGACAAAGCCCAACATCTTAAGGGAAGAGAAAACACTAGAGAAACTATTGGTAACGTTAACTATTTTTAATCGCATCATCAATACTTGAACAAGGCGAGTGTAAACCCGATCCTGTGCTAAAGTGTTTGATATTCAAGTGTTGTTAGGACGAAGGACGATCACGCCCCGCAGATGTGCGCCCGAGTAAATCGTGGTCGGGGAGAGGGGGGGGGGGGGGGGTCGGAATTCTCGCTGGGGGCTGTTGGCAAAGTGTTGGCTGGACTGGAATAACAATCATGCGCGCTGGTTAATGGATTTTACATTTACTCCAGGTTTCAATAGTTTATATTAAACCAACAATAAAATAGTTATTAATAAGTTACACCTATATTACGTTATTTATTTTTGCTTCAGCAAAAAACTTTCAGGGATTATTCATTTGTTATAAGTACTTAAATAACTTGATATTATTATTGTATTAATTGATCTATACATACAAATCATACTAAAATTATATATATAAAAAAAATATAGGTAAGTACATTGATTTGTATTTTTAATGATGTACTAATATAGGCTAAGAACAATATCTAAAAATTTTTTGAATACGTGTCGTTTGTAACCGACTTAATGAATTCTAGATCCTTTATATGGATTTTTTTTTATATGATATAAAAAACTGCCAACATTGAATCAGATGGCTTTTTGATCCACCAGCATTTCCACATTGGGGAGGAATATTTGAAGCTGTTGTTAAGGCTGCCAAAACTCACTTACGTAGGATGATAGGAGAAACCGTATTAACCTTTGAGGAACTTGCTACGGTATTTTGTAAAATTGAGGCCGTCCTCAACTCACGCCCGTTGTGCCCGCTCTCTTCAGACCCAACGACCTCGAGGCTTTGACTCCAGGTAATTTTTTGATAGGGCAGCCACTTGTCGCCTTGCCTGAATACTCCTTCAGATATGTGAAGTGTACTCGACTGTCGCGATTTGAATTGATCCAGCAGATGACCCAGCATTTCTGGCATCGCTGGTCGTATATCGCTCTAGGGGTAAACTAGAGTTTATTAAATTGCGAAATACCTCATATGTATACAGGTGTTTGTGTTTTTAACCGGCTTCAAAAAATTAAAAGGATGTTGTATGTTTGTTACCCCAGAAAACCGTCATTTATAACTGATTAGAAAAAAATTATGAGAATTAATGCACCACATAAATAAACATATATGAAGCAAATTCGAGGAAGTACCTACGAGTATACAGGTGATTGTGTTTTCTTATTTAATATCTTTGGACTTTTTTCAAAGCACCACATAAAAAATAATCTTTGAAGAAAAGTTGTAGGTAGCATTACAATTGTATAAAAATGGAAATGTTTGTTGAAGGAGTATTTAATTAATTTACATTATACAGATTGTAACAAAAACAAATAGAAAGATTTTATCAGACTTTTAGAGCTTTTAGAACTACAGATGGCAATTTTATCAGAATACTAGTGATTGCGCTTAACTGTTCAGTTGCGGCAAACAGCAAATGTATTAATTGGAGCAAACCCCATAGAAATTGCCAGTTGTAGTTCTAAAAGTTGCTACATGTGCTGCACAGTAGCGCATAGTTATAATATGGATTGGTGGACGAAGCAAGAGGTAGAGGAAGGTGCAGTGGCGATGTTCTCTGTCCTCGCGTCGGAAGTCCGACGAGATAAATACATTTTGTACTTTTTTTAGCTACAGGAGGCTTAAACATTGAAACACATAAATATATATAACGACACTTATATCATATTTATTATTTATACCATAACTCCATTCACAGTTTCATTAAGTGAATGACAAATATACGATAACTCTAATAGATAATAATAACATAAAAATGGCAAAAGTAATGTTCTTTCATGCTATTTGCATTTTGTTGGTTATCCTTATGTTAAATTAATCGAATATTAATTTTAAGAAAAGGATTTTGTGGTGATTTCTGAATCGGATTCGTCTGACGAGCGGTAGTGTAGGTACTTTGGCTCGAACAGTGTTGAGGGCTCTATGAAGCTGCTCTGGTCCGCGGCCGTTGGTTCATTCCCCACGCTGCTGGTAGCGCTACTTATTTCAGCTTCAAAAATGATATCGTTGATAGCTTTTTCAGTACGAAGTCTTAAAACAGTTGGAAGGGATTCTAATTTTTGACCCCATAATAATAATTGTGGATTTATTTTTGGATTTGGATTGTTATGTGGAATAAAATTGAGGTTTCCTTTATCTTCGGTTATAGTGTATGTCTTCAGTCGTTTAGCGGGACTAGAGGATTCTGGAGCACCACTTTTGGGGGTTACTTTCACTGACATCGTCTGCGATGGTGTCGCAGAAAGGCCGAGGACTTTACTGATTCTAGAATTATAGTCTTGTGGTGACAAGGTGCGATGACGAAAGCCTGGCGCGTCAGGTGGTAGGTGGTAAGGGATCTGAAATATTATTCTTATTTATTCATAGATAATGGAATAGGCATTATGCTACAAAAAAAAAGAGTTCTTGTCGAGGTGGTAGTTTCCTGTCAGTGTGTTACGAAACGGGCGGTTGATGACGATAACGAAGCGAGAATATTAAAATGTAAACTTGTAATGGAAATTCTTCTTTGACGCCCCCCGTTCGTAACCGCATTATTTAGCCAGCATAGTGGGAGCTATCAAATTATTTAATTTAAATTTATTTATTGCACAAAATTGTACATATGTGTGCTTAATGCCTTCGCTATTTTCTACCAGGTAACCTTGACCAGGTAAGTTAATAATGTTTAAGGTGAAGGAATATTTTGAAAAAAAAAAGAAGAAATATGTATAAATAATATAATTAATGCAGTGATGCATAATAATACTTAAATACGGTGCCTATATAATACACGAAATACATAAACATACGAGTACATACCATACCAATAAAAAAAATGCCTCGAGAATCTAGGTCAAGTTATGGGTTTACCGCTTTTTATTTCTGCACCGATTTCTTATCGAGGTGGTAGTCTCCTTTTTACAGAGTAAGCGTGCTATTTTTTAGACCTCATCGTTGCTTTCCATCAGGCAAGATCAAACGCAAACTCTGTTAATAATAAAATAAGTGTTCAGATAATGCGTTGTGAGCAAGCGTTGAAACACTCCGATGGAAGGGGGTGCACAAAACAATCTTATAGTAAGAGGAAGAAAATTCCACTGGCGAACCACTGGCACCATAAAGTAATCTGAGTAATTGGTGGAGATATATGACAGGATCTTTAGAAGGTTGCTGAGAGAAGAACCAAGAGGACGGTCATGCGAATTACCAGAAAAATGGTAAGAGGGAGTATTAGGGTTATAGTACCTATATTGTATAAAAAGGACAGCATTGGAGATGTACTGTATGTTTATTACACCGTACCACGTCAAGCTACCTTTAAGCCACGTTAAGTTAACTTTAACCAAAATAACGTAGTTGTCTGTCAATTTTCAATGTCACCAGCGGGGTGATCACACTCACAACGCTAAGCTAAACTTTAATCGATATGAAGCAATTATGACGTAAGGCAAACCTGGTGACATACTACGTCACCAGGTTTAACGTTGTTAACTACGTCATTTTGGTTAAAGTTTAGCTTAACCTTGTGCGGCGTAATAGGCCTACAGATTTGCATTCGGTACGAATTGCATCATATCGATTAAAGTTTAGCTTAGCGTTTTGCGGTATTCGGAAATATAGTCAACAGTGCTGTTAAATAACAATACACAAATCAACCCCGTTCATGAACTTTGTAGGTCTGATTACCACCAGGTAAATACAAGGTCACATGTTGTGTTCCAATAATAAAAACATTAAAAAATGCACTAGAATTAAATAATCAGACTAATATAACTATATAACCATAAATAATGGAAAGATAAGGCAATTCATGTGATTTATATAAAAGATTGTTAGCGCGGAAGGAGAGGACTTAAAATTTTTAGATATGTAAAAAAATACCATATATCGTTCGTAGTTGGCATCATCTTCTTCTAGTTTCTTTAAGAAACTCATAGCGTGGAAATTTCGGGAAGTGGGTACGTTAGTCGGGTCATATTTATATTTGCATAATTCTTTCCTATAATTACTCCTCATGGTATTTATTTTCTTTTTCAAACACTCCATAGTCGCGTTCGGCTTTAACTTCTGGTAAATGACTAAAAGTTTAGTCATTTCTTTGACCCTTAAATTCTTTTTGCTGTAATCTTTATGTAATGGATCCCACAGCAGCGGGGTAGTCTTGTATGCGTCTATTAGTTCGTCCACAATGTCATCGCTGTTGAAGTACTTCCCACGCGCCGCCATTTTGTTGTAGCAAAGAGAATAATGATGCGCGCAGTCCCGGCCGCGGCGCTCGTGCGCACGTAATGACAATATGCTCAGCAGTCCGCCGACCGCGCGAACGAGACAAACATATGTGGATCCTAATGGTGGAAAAAGAGAGAGACTATTGTACCCATAGGCCAATCATTAACCTCGAGAGTGGCGCGTCCCCATCCGTATACTGACAGTATTGGTAACTGATAATGTTGCAAAGCGACTATGGCGGGAAATTCAAGTTTACGTGTGTAGTTTACGTTACCTGTAACTTATATTAAATGAACCGGGTAAACTTTATTTGATTTTAGTGTAACAAACTAATGACTTGAAAATTTATATCCAAAAATGTAATGAAAAACTTGTATGGTGCCAAATTGTTTGTTTATTATCACCATAAGTTGAAAGTGCGAAATCTATCGGAACAAATAACAAAATGCTTAATAAATGATACCGACTTTTTTTATATATTATTTTTATTGCAGCATGTATGTGACTTTGTATCTACCTGGTGGTGAGCAGACCTACAAAGTCCATTAATGGGGTCAATCAATATTTGTTTTTAAACAATGTTGATCGCTCCCACTATGCCGGCTAAATGATGCGATTACGAAATGGGGGGCGACAATGACGAATTGCATTACGATCAATTCAACTACCCATTTCGTAACCGCACCCTGAAAGGAGACACCACCTCAACAATAAATCGATGCAGTAGTCTTCTGAAAACCGGTGAACCCACAGTATAAAACGAAACATGACTATGTCACTTGACGGTTTTTGCATTTGTATGGGCGGTGTACTTAAGTGGTTGGTATTTATTTAACGACCGAAATAATAGTACAAGTACCGAAACTATTTTATTTTTATCTATTTAGCAACTCAAGAAGAACAAGTTATAATTGATTATACAAGATAAATATGTTCGGGCATAACTTTTTCGTACGTGGTCTAATTTTGTAAATTATTTTATAATTGTTGCTTAGGAGAAAGTTCTACCACAATTATCGCTTAATCAGATGATGGCATCCCACCATATAAGGAACTACTGAAATTATTTATTTAAAAAAATATTTATTTTATTATATTTTAGTACAGTCATTTAAAGCGAAGGGTGCACCTAAATTAGTGCAGTTATAAAATTGAAAAAAATATAATATATATTTCTAGTCTTTTCTTGTATACGACTTCAACAAAACTCTTCTGGTAAATCTGGATGCAACTGTCATAAGAAAACGTAAGTCTTGGCTTGGATTAGCACAGGGAGCTTACTCCTACACGGTGTTCAGGGGACTGCAACAATTTGGGATGAATTTTAAAAAGCCATCTGGGTAGTACAAACATCTACGTGTAACCAAGCAGCAAATGCTGAGTAACTCTCGGGACTCATTGGCCTCTAAGATAGAGTTAAGACTTCAGTTCCATAAATCATTTATGAGCGATGCACAGATCAGCAGAAGGGGGTTAGGTTGGGAGAAAAAGGAATGTAATAAAGATGTTATTAAATCGTCCCTTTAAAACGATGAAGAGTATGGCTACAGAGTTCATGCGATGACCCTGGAAGCAGTGCAGAATGAATGGCTTTCTATAGGTATTCCTCCAGCCTGAAACGGTGCACACTCATTAATGCCTTTCAGATGTCCTTACCTGACCAGAGTAATTTGGTAAGATGGGGGAAAGCAACAGATAAGACATGTACAATGTGCGGTGTTGCTGTAGGGACTGCCAGACATATACTTGCTGGGTGCAAGACTCTGTTAACAATTCTAATATCGGTTAAGTAATATTAATGTTTCTAGTTTTGTACTTGATAAGAAAATCAGCTATGGAAGAGTGAGGTCATTTGACACAAGTATTAATTTACTTAAAAAATGACCTCAATCACAGTAAAGAAATGTATACTTTGGAAAGAAATAAGCATTTTATTATTATTTTATTAAGACTACTTGAAAAAGGTTATTATTCGCACCGACATGATGCACCGAAGTTATAGAAATTATTCGCGAAGATGTAAGTCTCAGTATTGCTAGAGCCAGAAAAGGATTATCAACAAATGAAAGACTAACTATTTTTGTAAAGGAGGCAACTCATGAAA
This sequence comes from Monopis laevigella, assembly GCA_947458855.1. Classification (NCBI taxonomy): domain Eukaryota; kingdom Metazoa; phylum Arthropoda; class Insecta; order Lepidoptera; family Tineidae; genus Monopis; species Monopis laevigella. The sequence continues at coordinate 27,176,231 of OX381584.1, read as the reverse complement.
ACTGAAAGTAAACCTTTCTCAATCCTGGATAAAGCACAGGACTAGAAATTACTAGAAAAGGATTTGAAACTCAACTTAATGCAGTGGAAGTTGGTGCAAGAGGAATTCCAGCCAAGTCTTTGCATCGTCTATTGAAGGATCTTGGCCCACGCTCCATAGAAATATTTTATTGCAGTAAAATGTTTTACTACACACACAGTGGTTGCGCCTTTGGCGTTGTATCCGGAGGTCGTGGGTTCCCACCCATGGCAATAAAAATATTAGTAAGTTTTTCTGTACGGTTTGTCATGGTCTGGGTGTTTAAAAAATATAATATGTATTATATCGTTGTTGCTGGTACACGTATAGTACAAGCCTAGAGGTTAGTTTGTGACCAGAGCAATGTGTAAATTGTCCTACTTATTATTATTATTAAATATACATATACAATTAAAACATTTTTTTTAAACTAACGAAAAATTCTGGTAATCAATTTGGCCGTTACATAATACCTAGTCTTGCCATAAATATTGTAACAAAGAAAAAAAATCTATTGCAAATAACATTTATTACTTTTACAGTGTATAGTTTAATACATAATTATAAAACAATTAAAAATATAAAAAGATTTTTCGAAGTGGTCTCCATTGGCTGCAACTAGGGTTTCAATATTAAGCTATTCAGTTCCGGAATTCTGGAGTTCAAAAAAATTTTATACAAGGGGAAGCTTTGATTGAAGAGAAATGTCAAATCCCATACATTTGAGTTTCGATTTCTATCGATCGACAAGTCGATGGGTGTGTCGATGGTCTTTTCGGTAGGACCCTAATGTTTTCAAGCTGTTGAAATGACGCGCTACGCCCCAAACCGTGACAAAATTATATATTTTTTTCGATATCGAAATTCCGGTATTACAAACGATACTGAAATATGTCGGAATTCCGGAATTTTATAAAAACCGGAATTCCGGAGCTTAAACCCTAGCTGCAACACAGTACTTTAAACGTTGAGGCCAGTTATCAATAGAAGCGTTTTCCCATGGAAAGAGTGCGTTCTTTCCATGGGAAAATTCTTCACTGCCAGTCGTATGTATTGTTTTAGGGACTCCAAATTATCATGGCGTTTAGAGCAAGCCGTACTTTCTAAAACTGACCATAAATCATAATCCAGCGGATTAAGATCGGGACTAGACGACGGCCAGTCTTTAGCTCTGATGAAGTCCGAAACGTTCGCTTCTAACCAAGACTGCGTGGACCAAGCTTTATGACGATATGTATTTGTGCCGATGTTATATGATGTATATATATAGCTTAGTAAAAAAAAAAGATTAAAAAAAAGAGCAGGACATGTGACCCTATATCCACCTGATAGTAAGTGGTACATATATTTAATGGAGAAAACCTATAAGAAGAAACCGGTAGTATATATTTGGTGATGATATTCGATGGGCCCAGCGAGATTAATAATAATTGTAAGTCTCATTATAATAAGCATTGACTGCGTTTGAGATGCACGAACAATGGTACGTAAACTGGCGAATCGGGACGTTCAACAATACGATACCGTATCCAACTTTCTCCAGATCGTGAGAGTATAAACGTATCAATGCTAACTGTAGCAGAATAGCGATCAACGCGGACGTCCATCTTAGGCCGCGTAATTAACGCCGGCTCCACGCGCGGCCGCGCCAGTCGGTCAGTGGCGTGAGGCGGCCGTCACGCTGCTGCGCCGCCGCTGCAACACGCTTTCTAATGTACGTTACACACGGGACGCTTACAACGGTTCATGCTCCAGCAAGTCTGTGGCGGAAGGTCTCACATGGGGACTTTGATATTTGTTAATAAATTGGAGACACTTGTTGCTTCGTTGTTGTAGTATCTTTCCCTGAGTATATTTCGTATCGCAACAAGCTCGCCACTTGTTAGGTGTTGCCTACGAATACCATCGGCGAAATGAGGACGGGTTAATCTCTCCGCTGAGTACCCTGAGCCCGTTTAAACGGTTCTCGGGAGCCAAAAAGGCATCCGTGATGGTATCCATCTTAATCAATTGGAGACACTTTGACAGTTCGTTGTTGTAGTACGAAGACTTTAGTAGAGGAACCTCAAATTGTATAGAATAAGAAATGTTTTTAAAATACCTAAGTAAAGTTATATCTGAAACAAATAAAGTGTGTTAGATGTGTTTCTTACTTGGTAAAATATATAAATTGAAGCTATAAAATTTTATTGCCAAATATTTCGCCTCTCTATGGAGCGGCGTCATCAGTGACAGTGACTGAAGGTCTTTGTCATATTTGAAGAAGTAATTTTATGTCTTTTAGCAATGGTAAAGGCAATGCACTATACAGTTTTGTATTTATTTTTTAGAAAAATATCACCACCACCTAGCCCATCATGGAAAACATCATCAGCATGTTATGTCCATTGTTGGTTCGATATTAATAAATTTACAAAACAAGTTAGACAAAACCATTACATTTCTGCATTACATTCAGTATGCACCAAGCTGCCATATAAAAGAGCTTTCCCATGTTTTTAAATCAATAGACCGAATAGTTTTAGGAAAACTCTTTAATACTCTTACTGTGAAACAATTGTTAAAGGTAGTGTTATGTATACGCGCATGGGTGGGCACAGGTAAAATATTATTAATTTGAGAATCTACTGAATGTCTGTATCCATTCATGCGAGTACGAAGGGGTGTCGTAGTTTCTCCCACATAAAAACTGTTACAAAATCTGCACTCCAGCATATATACGCAATGAGAAGTAGTACATTGTGCGAAATTTTGAATTTTGATGACAACAGGGTTATGATGAGTTTGTATATTGATATCGGAATTTATTATGGGACATGTTTTGCAACGAGATTGGTTGCACTTGTGTGTCAAATCAAATCAAATACTATTTATTTCATGTAAATCTTTACAGATATTTATGAATAGTCAAAAAAAAAAAAAAGAGTTTTAACAATAAGGTCTAGAGTGCGCTTGGTTAGGCTGCTATATATATATATATTAATAAAAGGAGTAATTAGATAAAAATATTAAAAAATAATAAAAAAAAAACAACCAACCGAACGCACGCTACATAACCAACTAGTGTAAGATTAGGTGGTTAGCTGATTCCATTGACCTTCCGATTATCATCTGCCATACAAGGGTGCCACCGAGGCGACCGACCTCACCAACCGTATCCACGCCTTAAATATTAGTTCTTATATTATATTATTGTCATTATATTGGCTGTAGATATTTTTGAATTCACCCCGGAGAAAAAGGTACCAGCAAGTAAAAAACTCTGGTGCTTCACACACACTAACAGAGGAACACAGCCATTTTAAGTATGCTACCATATGCAAATAGCATATGGTAGCATACTTAAAATGCTCTAATCCCACTAAAAGCATGCACAAAACACAATATGGCAGATTATTTAACAGTATAGCAATTGGTTACTGTACCAATGTACAGAACTGAAAATACTAAATAGTACAGGCAATTTACTAAATAATAATATATAATAACAGAGTACCTGTATAACGTAAATATAAATAAGTAATCATAAGATATACCTTGTCCAAAGATAAAAAGTTAAATATAATAAAAAATAAATTAAGTAATAATAAATTATTACACTACTAGTACTAGTTAAATTTAAAACTACAATTGAAAAGGCAATACTAGTTGTGAGACCTCAATTGTAGATCAGAACGGGTCCAGACAACTTTATCATTAATATAGTCATTGACTATAGTAAGCCGTATGGATTAATGTTTGTTTTATACAATTTTTAAACTTTATGTCACTTAAATCTATAATACTTTTAGGTAATTTATTAAATAACCTTATACTGTTAATGACGAAACATTTATTAGTTTTTTGCAGTCTAAACTTTAGAATATCAATTTTATCTATATTTCTTAAGTTTAAATTATGCCTGTCGCCATTTTTACTAAACACACTTAAGTTTTTCTTGACGTACAATAAATTCTCATAAATATATTGAGATGGTAGTGTCAATACATCAATCATAGGAAATGTTTCCCAGAGAGAATCACGAGCTTTCATGCCATATATTGCCCGAATAGCCCTCTTTTGTAAAATAAATATAGTATTAAAATCTGCCGCGGATCCCCACATTATAAGACCATACGTCATTATACTGTGAAAATAGGCGAAGTACACTAGTCTGGCTGTTGCAACATCAGTTAATTGTCTGATTTTTCTGACTGCATATGCAGCAGAGCTCAATCTATTGGATAGAGTATTTATGTGAGCTTTCCACTGTAGTTTGGAATCGACTGTGATCCCTAAAAACACAGTGGAGTCAACAAATTCCAGATCAGTACCACCTAACTTCACTGTGGAATTAATACTAGTTACGTTTGGGAGCGTAAATTTTAGACACTTAGTCTTCTTAGCATTTAAAACTAAATTATTCGCCGTGAACCATTTCGAAACCATTTCCAGAGTGTCATTTGCTGATGATAGTATATTATCTTTTCTACTAACTTTAAACAGTAGAGATGTATCATCAGCAAATAGCACTATCTGCGCCATCTCCTGAACCATATGAGGAAGGTCATTGATGTATACTAGGAAGAGGAATGGTCCTAAAATTGAGCCTTGCGGAACACCCATCTTTACAAGGGCCCCTTCGGATAGACAGCCATCAATATTAACACCTTGAGTTCTATTGGAAAGGTAAGATTTTAATAGATTTAAAGCTAAGTCGCGAATACCATAAAATTCTAACTTGTACCTAACAATGTGTTATTGCTCCGTGTATTTTTATTTTTTGCCAAAATAGCTTTTAAATTTTGATTTTGTTTATACGTTATACTAGGGCACGTTTCCAAAAGATTTCGTGTAATATTATTATTTTTAAGGATAGAGAAGCTATCCTTTAATAAATTTTGAATTTTGTGTGCCCTGTGGAAGTATGGTATTATAAGCCGAAGGGAATTTTGTTGTTGTGTGTGTATAGCGTTTGGAGTGTTAGAAGGCCTGTTCATGTGTTTGTGTGAAAAGTTTGGGGGATAATAGCGCCTACATAACCCATTGAAGACTTTGCCTTGATATTTAGCCAAAGATGTTGAATTATTACAAATTCTTTTACCGCGGATAGAAAGTGAATGTGGTATAGACCGTTTTGTGTGCGACGGGTGGCAACTACTGTAATGCAGATACTGTAACTTGTTGGTTTCTTTAAAATGAACAGAAGTTGAAATATTATGATTATTATAAGTAATATCTACATCTAAAAATGTTATGTTAGCTTTAGAAATTTCATGAATGAATCTTAGACTGCTAAATGAATTTAGTTGACTAAGGAATGTATTAAGAGTTTGTAAACTATGAGGCCAAATCATGAAAATATCATCTATGAATCTTAACCATGTTAAAGGTTTGAGAATTTGACTATTTAAAAATTTTGTTTCGAGAGAACCCATATATAAATTTGCATAAGAAGGTGCCATGCGCGTACCCATGGCAGTGCCTTTCTCTTGGTGATAGAATTTATTATCAAAAGTAAAATAGTTATTGGTTAAAACCATTTCTGCTAAATCTAGTAAAAATTTTGAAGAAGGCAGACGCGGGTTTGGGCGGCTATCGAAATACTCTTTTAGGGCATACAATCCTTCGTCATGTGGTATATTAGTATATAACGACACAACATCTATAGTTACTAAGAAAATATCATTACAATTTGGAATATGAATATTTTTTATAATATTTAAAAAGTGGTAAGTATCTTTAATATGTGAATCTAAATTTTTTACTAAAGGTTGGCAATAAAAGTCTACAAATGATGATATTCTTTCGGTAGGACAATCATAAGAAGCTATAATTGGTCTACCTGGATTACCAGGTTTGTGTACTTTCGGCAACATGTAAAAATGTGGTGTCCTCGGATTAGAAGGAATTAAGGCCGAAATATCATTGTCAGAAAGTCCTTCATCGGACGCATTTATGTAAATATAATTTTGAATTTCAATAACTAACTGTTCACAGGGGTCAGCTGTAACAGTTGTATAAAATGACGCGTCATTTAGTTATAGCTTTTTATCAAAAATATCACAGATTTGACTTCGACCCTTCAGTGTTCACTAGTGAAGGAAAATCTCTTATTGGGCATGCATATTGTCTTGTGGTCAGCCTTATGTCTTATCTCTCGTATCAGGTCGATTTGTCATTTTAGTAAGTAAGTACCAATATGGAACTATCAGCAGAAATACCAATTCTAAACACTGACTATAAATCTCCAGTATCGTGGATCTTACGTCTGTCGTCGCTCTCCATTGCTTCAGCAGCACACACGTAGCTGTGGGCGAAGCTACAGCAGACCCTGTGTGTGGTGGCGTACAGAGAGGCAACAATGACAGCTTCCATGCGTTGTTATAGGAGTGCAATTTCATTGATATATTTACTATCTCCGCCCACTCACCTCTCCAGTATACGTCATAGCATAGCTTTCTGTAAAGTTGGTTACGTTGGTTACGGTTACGTTAAGTTGGCCACGATAAATATTTATCCAGTACAGTATTTCTTTTGTTGAAAATAACGCAACAATGCTATACAAATAATGTGGAGCAGCGAATAGAAGTGAGGAGGCCACAGAACGGAACGCGCTTGACCGCCGCGTCACGGGCCGGCCGGCCGTCACGGTGCGCGCCCGCCACGCTCGGCCGGCTTGTCCGTGAACCGCGCAACATACAAAAACCAAAACGACTTATTGAGTTCGCCCAACACTTTGTCATAATATTATTTATACAACCCAATATATATTCAATATTTTTAGGAAAAAACTACAAATAGCCATACTATATTATATAAATAATAATAACGATATCACGTACCTATGCGCCGAAAAAGTAATAATTAATCAATTCTCCTGTTCTAGCTTTAGGATTCTAAATCTTGAGAGCCCAGTCATCACCACATGTACCTACATGGATGATGAAATCGTCATCCATGTATATAAATCAGTATTCTGATACTTTTCCTTAAATTAACATGCAATTCTTCATTCTTCACTTGAGGAATTTCTTCAGAATTCCTTAACGAGGAATTTAACAAACTGTAAAAGTTAGGGTACTTTGGGACTATCAGTTTCCTTAAGCTACTAGACATCTTAATATTGGCGTAACTATTATCTACTCTGTAATATTGAATTAAAAAACGGCCTGTTACATATTTAATTACCAAGACGCCCCCAACCCGTCTAAGATGTTGTTACCATAAAAGATCAGAGGAAACGTTAATTTGCTGTCCTTTAAATTAATACAACTACGTCGATTGTCACTTGTTATTAAAATGTAAAGGTATGAAGTTGTCTGTAGAACAGAATAAATCTTCAAACTAAGAACACAAAAAAGGTTACGCCAACATTTACATAGCGTCACAAATTTCGAAACAGTTTGCTCGTGGAGGCAAAGATAACGGTACAGGGGGGAGATCAAACCGGATGGCACCATATCGTGCCGCGTGCGTCATACTGCCTTAAGAAACCATAAAGTCTTGTACATATTGAGCACACCATCATGAGATTACATCGTCCTTAGGTATTTAGTCATTTGGTTACAAGATCACTACACAGAGTTACCGCTTACTTAAAAAAAACTATTGTGGATATTAAAAATTTTATGCACCTATTTATATTTTGAATTTGACATTTACTTCGTCTATTTCTGAAATAGTGACAAATTTTAACTCAAGGCGTGGGCAATACAAGTTTTTTTTTAATATAAGAAGGCCCTAAAGCCATGGCTTATGAAGTTACTATCTAATCTGAAACTCCTCGTGATATCTTATCATTCACCTAGTAGGCACGTACTGTGATATGGATGATAAATATTTACTTTGGCAACCACATTGCTCAGGCTTATGGAACATGGGCGGCGCACGTGATCCCTCAGCCATTCAGTTTCGGATAACGCACTACCGCTGATAACGTGTACAAATAACATACGTCTAATTAAAAATTAATAAATTACTTTAGCATAAATGTATTAAAATTTGGCAAAGTTGATGAAAGAATACAGATTATGATATTGTAAAGAAAGCCCTTTAATATAGAAATATTATAAAACAGGGAACCCGAGAAGTGAATGAATAAGACTTGTTATAGTATTTGTTTTATGGGAAAAACAACATCCTATCAGAGCATAGCATCATGATTAAGATAGTAATCATTCAAATTATGTTCATTTGTTAGTGAAGGAACAGCAGTTGCGCTTCGGTTGCTACCTAACCTAAAGAGGCTCCCATAATACGTTCGGGGTATGCGAGCACCGTAACCGCCGTCATTACCGATCTCCTTGCCTTAAATAAATGTATCGTTCTTGGTAGATGTTGGCCATCAAACTATACTTTGTCTTGTATTTGATTACATGTTTCAGTCGTGGCTCTAGACTACTCCAGAGTGACTTCAATACCATTAGCTAAGACTTTGAACCTGTATTAAGAATTGGAAGATACTACAATACAAACTATCACCGTGACGATTAAGGAAAAAGCAATTAAAATATTAGAACCAGACACAATTGAACGTGAAACGAGAGGTCATTTGATTTGTAACGCCAACTGGAAAAACCAAGAATCTGAGTCACGTACAAGCGACGGTGGGTGAGAAATTATGTGACGAATAAAAAAGAAAGTGGCCACACTGCACGGTACCGTTCCGCGACCCACAATGTGTTCCACTAGACATGCACGTAAATGATAGTACATACACCGTTCCATAGCAACAGGCAACATAATCTGCACTTGCAAATTCAAAAAATATGTGAACTTGTAAGTTCTAGTATTTTACTTGGACTTTATAAAATAAAATTAGACTTTTTTACCGGTACATATTTAAAAATAGCAACGAATTAAAGATCTTTATTCAAAACTTTAAAAAAAATCCATGTCTTTACTGTCCAGGAATATTTCACAATCACGATCACATAACAACTATCTAGTAATAGTTGTATCGATTGGAAGACATTTCTCCAGGCCGTTGAACTCCTAACAGTCCAGAAATCCACACTTGTGCATCTGTTTTTTCATGGATAGAGCGGTGACCGACCTTAACCAAAATTCGAGTGTGCTGACGTATCCAAATAGAAAGTTAGTAGCTTGCGTCACTCTGCGGCGGCTTGAGGTCGTCGGCCTTAGTCGCTGGCCCTATTCGGACGTAGGGTTGCTTCACGCTCAACATAACGGTGGTTATGTAATGTTTATTATTGGGTATATTATAACAAGTTGGCATTGATAGTTATCTAAATAGAAAAACCTCTACTAAAGGAAAAACGATCAGTGAATATCTGCATATTCGTTTTGTCAGATGTACTCATGAATGTGTAGTACTAAATTTTGAATTAAGTAGGTATTACAAGTTGTTACACAATTCTATTTTACATTTCCATAAGGAAGTTCTACTTTGAACAGTATATTTCTGATGCGGTCTAGAATATAAACGTTCTGGATATTCCGCGGAAACATATTCATCCTTAATAGTTATTTCAATAGCCCATAACTATTTAATTTCCTCAATTTCAACCCATCTATCATTTTATTTAGTATTAACTTCTATGTTTCCTTAAATGTTGATTCTATGAAGATTAAAAAATGAGATCAGAATTATTTTATTAATTGAAAGAATGGATCACAAAGTTGGTCCCATTTTTATGAAGATCTGATAAAGACTGTCGGAGTTGGAGACTGGCACTTCGCAAATTTTGAGAGAATTTTCTTAATATTACACCATATCTTCCCCAAATGTGAACCGATATTGTCATCGTTACTCTTTTTTAAAAACGTGGGTGACCGGGTTGGTTTCATATAAATTTGGTTAAGATTGGAAATAGGGTTTCGGAACAGGATGGTGGAACACCTCAAAATGAAACAGTTCATGTTTTCGACAAAGAAAAACTGAGAGTTATAATAATAACAAAATGACAATGTAGTTAAAAACCTAATGTGAAGTTTGTTACAATTAATGAAATTCTAACTTTATTTTAAGTTTTAATAAAAATGTTTTAATGTAATTTTATGTTAAAGTATCGGAAGAACTCTTTGACGGCTAACAGCATGAGTGGAAAAAAGTTAGGATTTACCATATTTTATTAAAATCATGTTGTCCTATCACACTGAAAAATGTGAAATATAAACCGTCTTCAAAAACACTAAAATGTATAAAATAATGAATAGTTTTATATTATTTATAAAATAATGAATATTTATTATATTTATAAAATAATGAATATTTATTATATTTATATAATAATGAATATTTATTATATATTTACAAGCATGTTATTTCGACCTACTGGATTTTACTTTTGAAGCGTGGTGGTAAACCTGTGTCATTTGGTTGGCACACAAATGTAGGTATAGCTTCAAATGTCACACCTAGTATTGATAACTTGGTGCCGACTTCATAAAGTAAATCCAGTAAGTCTAAATAACACGTAAATCGTTATACTTTTTAGTGTATTTGAAGTGGGGGTTTTTTTTTGTTAAAAAGTTTTTATTATTATTATTTCATCATCATACATAGGCTCAATGATGGCGACAACGACCGGTTCTGCGCCGCCTGTAGCCATCGGCTTCCCACGACCTTTTTCAGGTCGTCGGTCTATCTTGTGGGGATCCTGCCTCTGCTACGTCCTCGAGCACGCGGTCTCCACTCGAGAACCTTAATGCGAGCTATGTGACCTGCCCACTGCCAAGTTTGGCGATTCTGGAGGCTCTATCAGTTACTTCGGTCCTTTTGCGGATCTCATCGTTTCGAAAACGACCCTGCAAGGAAACGCCGACCATAGCGCGCTCCATCGCCCATTGTGTGATTGTGAGCCTTTTCATGAGGCATACTTACTATGACCACGTCTCTGATCCGTAAGTCATCACTGGCAACACACACTGCTCGAACATCTTGGTTTTTAAACACTGCGGTGTATTTGGGACGAGAAGATATTACGTAGCTTCCCGAATGCTGCCCAGCCGAGTTGGATTCGACGAGAGATCTCTTTCTTGGATTTACCTGTTTGGATTGACTGTCCTAGGTATATGTAATTGTCGACAACTTCGAGTACGGAGCTTACACCTATTTTTACAGATGTTCATGTTTAGGTGTGTTTAGGTGATGGGGTGTTCTACTCGTGCTCTTCAGCAGGATGAGGGTAAATTATCATATATAAAATATCACATATTATAAGCTAGTAAATAAGCATATCTCCTGATGGTCAGGTACATATGTGGAACGCCAGAGTTTTTTACTTGCTGGTGCTTTTTTCTCCGGGGTGTCTCTGGGGGACCAACATGCGGTTAGTGTTTGCGCTCTGATTGATACATTTTTGTACTTTTATATTAATTATTACTTATAGTGGATATTTGGGGCGTAGATATAATCTGTTAGGTTGGTCGGCTCGGTGGCACCTTTGCATGGCAGATAACGATGGACAGGTCAATGGAACCAGCTAACCACCTAGTCTTACACTGGTTGGTTATGTGGTGTGTGTTCGGTTTGGTTTCTAATTATTTTATGTATGCAAAAGCCTAACCAAGCGCACACTTAGACCTTATACTAAATATAGTTTTTTTTTTTTGACTATGCATAAATACCTGTAAAGGTTTACATGAAATAAATATTTTTGACTTTGACTTTGAGGTCCACTTTTTTAGAAGCACCACTGAGATCATTGAGAATTATGCCGAGGTCCTCAAGGGTTTAAGCCATGACTACGATATCGGCGGGCACTATTCGGAGCCACTGGAACTACAAGAACGAAGTGCTTTTCTTGTAATAATATGATTAAATCAAAATACGGTTATGGCGGCTAATCAAAGGTGTTGGACTATGACTATTTACACTTATTGTTTAGAACATGGCAGGCAATATTGGGGTATGATAAATAACACATAAAAACATATAATTTGAGGCAATTGGTTGATGTTATATTTTTGAGTGCAGCGTAACCCCGAACAAAAATGTTAAAAGTCGTTGTGACCCCATTTATTTTGTTAGCGAGAATGGCGAGAGATGCGACGCAGTAGAAACGTTACCAAATCACCACAAGGCCGCCCGTCCGCGTCGTTTTGTAATCCAAATAAAGTGTGAAATTTGCAAATTAAGATAGATATTTTCAGAGTTTTTGAAGATCTGGAGAAGGCATTTGATAGCGTAAAAAGAAAGGAGCTTTTGGGATACTTTGCCACAAACTAAGTAAAGTTAACTAAAGTTGAAGTAATTAAATCAAGAATAAGTATAGAAACCAATAAACTGTGCAAAGACGTCGAGTACAAGGGCTCCTTTAGGTTCCAATTGACTCCACAAAGTCGCCGAGCGCGAGAACTCCTTCAGGGTCCAAGTGCCTTCATAAACACGCCGAGCACGAGGATTCTCTTTAGGGTCCAAGTGCCCCCTCAAACACGCCGAGCACGAGGCTCTCTTTAGGTCTCCAAGTGCCTTCAAAAAGTCGCCAAAAGCAAGGACGAGTTCTGGTTTCAGGTGCCTCCACAAAGTTACCCAGCGCCAGGACTACTTCAAAGGTGCGAACTGCACAATTCCTATACACGAATTGTACAGCAAGCAGGAAGTAGGCAATACTCTATCTCGCTGTTTTAATGGCAATACTGTCCACCGACTGTTTCTATTTAAAATTCTTTATTGCATAAAATTGTTAACAGACGAGCTATATGCCCTAGGCATTTTTTTACTTCTTGAACTGCAGTGAAAATCACCTTGCTGAGAAAGTGTCAAAGAATGCGATAGTTCCTACATTAGCACGAGTATTTTTGAATACTGGAGCTATTACACCACTTATATACACACGCGCATACACACTCACGCACTTACACACATCACTCACACATCACACACACATCACCACACAAATTAGTAAAGCTTATACAAACTTTTAAAAACATTGTACAAGATTATTTCCGAAAGTTATTATTTATTATTTCCAAATTTGTTTTACTGTGTACTTAAAGAGCCAGTTTCCCACAGCACAGGGTAACCTATAGTGGGAACTGCGCAAACATAATTTTTGTAATGTTTTATTAAATAAAGAAATTTGTATTTGTATTACAGGCCTACGGCTGGAGACAATTGAGGTACCTAATTACCTGATTGGTCCAGGTTCAGGGTCCTCAGTTTCTCTCTGGCATCTTGATCCGTAAGTATATAGGCTGTAAACCTTCTATTGGCTAATGCAGATAATGGCAATTTATCTTCACTGGTCATCTAGTTGTCCGCAATTAACTAAGAGCCCTGTCCAAAGTTTCTTCGTATGAGTATTCGTCCTTTTGAGTTACGCGCCTGGAAGATTTTTACTTCTTTGTAGCTAGAGTCGTCGTCTGAAATTTCTGCGTTAGCATTTTGAGGAGGCAAAATAAATAATCCACTTGGCAATTCATCCTCTTTATCAATTCACCCCAGCTCTTCAGTAGTTTCGTGAAGTGGTTGGCTATGCCGAGGCCTGAAAAGATAACAGACGCCAATTCTCCTACTGGACGTTCAAACGGTCATCAACTTTAGAACCCGATATTGATCAGTTACACTCAAGACTTGAGTGTTATTTACTAGGTTTTGGTTATAGCTCACAAAAAATAATAAGTAGTATTATATTAGGCCATGAAACAATAATAGATGGTGCCCATCAATTATCTAACTTAACTTTAAAACTTATGAAACAACAAAAAACTGCTTTTAAATGTCGCGAAACAAAGATATAAATGTAACATCAGCGATAAACAATAATAAAGTCGATCACATCACGAAAACTACTTTAAACACAGAGTAGATTGCAACAATTTATTTGGGGTTTTAAACGGTCAGTAGGACTATTTGGGTTAAACGACTGTTCATCATATCTTGAAAAATGTCAAAGTTTTAATATGAAGCATGCATAAGAAGACTTATGACTAAAAAGTGGAAAATGCAAAAGGAGAATGCAGAGATCAAACACTGTCGGTGGTCTTTGTCCACCCTGAAAAGAACCTGTCGTAAATATAATTATAAAAATTTGAGAAATTACTGACTAACCAAGCATTACAGCCAGTTTTTTTAGAATTTTAGACATCCTATTCCATGGTGCAATTCTTAACCCAAGTTTCGCATTCAGGTTCTGCCAGAAAAAATAATTCAAGACTTGTTCTTGTTCGTTTGTTCTAAATCATTATTTTGTAGCACTAGACTTTACTACACAAAACGGGTCGTCATTATATTTCAATTTACTTTCAAGCACTTATAAAAGCACGAATTACCAGTAAAACTACTATTATACCAGTTTCCTTTCACATTGTACCTTGTGTGCGTAAGACGGCGTGAGTGACCGGCACGCAACTCGACGTCGGCGTCGTCGGTTCGATGCCCGGCCTTAGCCTACTTGACTTATGTGAAGGGACACTTATATCTTACTCTAAATGCCACCTGGTAGTCTTTGACTTGTCTATTGTTAATAATATGTAAAGGTCGAGCTATGTCAAAGCTCAAGTTATGTGGTCTATTGTTATAACATGATCATCAGTCGAACATTATCAGCTGTCAAAACAAGAAGGTATTAAAAATCATTAAACCTTAATTGTCCGTAACGAGCTTTAAGATTATATCTAGTAAGTATCAGATAGAGGTATTTAAAAAAAATGAAGGCAATGTGGTTAAACGTTTCCTCGACGCTAGTATAACAGAACGCAGTTATCACACCAGATGGAGCATGGTCCCGTGAGTCACCGCACTCAGCACTCCAAGCTGACCTTGGCCACTCCACTGCCACACCATTGTATAATGAACAATAAGGTTAAAAACGGACTGTTTATTTCTATTATCGTATGACACACCTGCAGACTTGTGTTTACTAAATGTTAAGAACAAAGTGATAAACCATTTCCGCAACAAATTATTTCATTTGATTTCCGTTTTGAATTTCAAGTATTATAGAGAAGGATGAATAGGTAAATTAAAGTATATGTTTACTTAGTTACTATTTATGTAATTTGATTTTAAATATTAATAATAATAATGAGACTTAACTAAAGTAAGATAGAAGATATGCGCGAGACGTTATCAAAATTAGTCATAATTACAACAAGAAACCCTAATCTATCTAGTTGAGACAACCGGAAAAAACTACTATGTGGTAAGTTTTTTACGAAATATAGCCCGACCATGATGGATGGGGTGTCAGACTAACATAAGTACGTCGTGAGGTGACATCTACTGTGGAATAGAGAACGCAAGAATAATGCCTCTACTGGGCACCAACCAAAATATAGCCCGACCATGATGGATGAGGTGTCAGACTAACAATAAGTATGCCGTGTCATGACATCTACTGTGGAATAGAGAACGCAAGAACAATGCCTCTACTGGATACTAACCAAAATATAGCCCGACCATGATGGATGAGGTGTCAGACCTACAATAAGTACGTCGTGTCATGACATCTACTGTGGAATAGAGAACGCAAGAACAATGCCTCTACTGGATACTAACCAAAATATAGCCCGACCATGATGGATGAGGTGTCAGACTAACAATAAGTATGCCGTGTCATGATATCTACTGTTGAATAGAGAACGCAAGAACAATGCCTCTACTGGATACTAACCAAAATATAGCCCGACCATGATGGATGAGGTGTCAGACTAACAATAAGTACGTCGTGTCATGACATCTACTGTGGAATAGAGAACGCAAGAATAATGCCTCTACTGGGCACCAACCAAAATATAGCCCGACCATGATGGATGAGGTGTCAGACTAACAATAAGTATGCCGTGTCATGACATCTACTGTGGAATAGAGAACGCAAGAACAATGCCTCTACTGGATACTAACCAAAATATAGCCCAACCATGATGGATAAGGTGTCAGACTAACATAAGTAAGTCGTGTCATGACATCTACTGTGGAATAGAGAACGCAAGAACAATGCCTCTACTGGATACTAACCAAAATATAGCCCGACCATGATGGATGAGGTGTCAGACTAACAATAAGTACGTCATGTCATGATATCTACTGTGGAATAGAGAACGCAAGAACAATGCCTCTACTGGATACTAACCAAAATATAGCCCGACCATGATGGATGAGGTGTCAGACTAACAATAAGTACGTCGTGTCATGACATCTACTGTGGAATAGAGAACGCAAGAACAATGCCTCTACTGAATACTAACCAAAATATAGCCCGACCATGATGGATGAGGTGTCAGACTAACAATAAGTACGTCGTGTCATGGCATCTACTGTGGAATAGAGAACGCAAGAACAATACCTCTACTGGGTACCAACCAAAATATAGCCCAACCATGATGGATAAGGTGTCAGACTAACATAAGTACGTCGTGTCATGACATCTACTGTGGAATAGAGAACGCAAGAACAATGCCTCTACTGGATACTAACCAAAATATAGCCCGACCATGATGGATGAGGTGTCAGACTAACAATAAGTACGTCGTGTCATGACATCTACTGTGGAATAGAGAACGCAAGAACAATGCCTCTACTGAATACTAACCAAAATATAGCCCGACCATGATGGATGAGGTGTCAGACTAACAATAAGTACGTCGTGTCATGACATCTACTGTGGAATAGAGAACGCAAGAACAATGCCTCTACTGGGTACCAACCAAAATATAGCCCAACCATGATGGATAAGGTGTCAGACTAACATAAGTACGTCGTGTCATGACATCTACTGTGGAATAGAGAACGCAAGAACAATGCCTCTACTGGGTACCAACCAAAATATAGCCCAACCATGATGGATAAGGTGTCAGACTAACATAAGTACGTCGTGTCATGACATCTACTGTGGAATAGAGAACGCAAGAACAATGCCTCTACTGGATACTAACCAAAATATAGCCCGACCATGATGGATGAGGTGTCAGACCTACAATAAGTACGTCGTGTCATGACATCTACTGTGGAATAGAGAACGCAAGAACAATGCCTCTACTGGATACTAACCAAAATATAGCCCGACCATGATGGATGAGGTGTCAGACTAACAATAAGTATGCCGTGTCATGATATCTACTGTGGAATAGAGAACGCAAGAACAATGCCTCTACTGGATACTAACCAAAATATAGCCCGACCATGATGGATGAGGTGTCAGACTAACAATAAGTACGTCGTGTCATGACATCTACTGTGGAATAGAGAACGCAAGAATAATGCCTCTACTGGGCACCAACCAAAATATAGCCCGACCATGATGGATGAGGTGTCAGACTAACAATAAGTATGCCGTGTCATGACATCTACTGTGGAATAGAGAACGCAAGAACAATGCCTCTACTGGATACTAACCAAAATATAGCCCAACCATGATGGATAAGGTGTCAGACTAACATAAGTAAGTCGTGTCATGACATCTACTGTGGAATAGAGAACGCAAGAACAATGCCTCTACTGGATACTAACCAAAATATAGCCCGACCATGATGGATGAGGTGTCAGACTAACAATAAGTACGTCATGTCATGATATCTACTGTGGAATAGAGAACGCAAGAACAATGCCTCTACTGGATACTAACCAAAATATAGCCCGACCATGATGGATGAGGTGTCAGACTAACAATAAGTACGTCGTGTCATGACATCTACTGTGGAATAGAGAACGCAAGAACAATGCCTCTACTGAATACTAACCAAAATATAGCCCGACCATGATAGATGAGGTGTCAGACTAACAATAAGTACGTCGTGTCATGGCATCTACTGTGGAATAGAGAACGCAAGAACAATGCCTCTACTGGGTACCAACCAAAATATAGCCCAACCATGATGGATAAGGTGTCAGACTAACATAAGTACGTCGTGTCATGACATCTACTGTGGAATAGAGAACGCAAGAACAATGCCTCTACTGGATACTAACCAAAATATAGCCCGACCATGATGGATGAGGTGTCAGACTAACAATAAGTACGTCGTGTCATGACATCTACTGTGGAATAGAGAACGCAAGAACAATGCCTCTACTGAATACTAACCAAAATATAGCCCGACCATGATGGATGAGGTGTCAGACTAACAATAAGTACGTCGTGTCATGACATCTACTGTGGAATAGAGAACGCAAGAACAATGCCTCTACTGGGTACCAACCAAAATATAGCCCAACCATAATGGATAAGGTGTCAGACTAACATAAGTACGTCGTGTCATGACATCTACTGTGGAATAGAGAACGCAAGAACAATGCCTCTACTGGGTACCAACCAAAATATAGCCCAACCATGATGGATAAGGTGTCAGACTAACATAAGTACGTCGTGTCATGACATCTACTGTGGAATAGAGAACGCAAGAACAATGCCTCTACTGGATACTAACCAAAATATAGCCCGACCATGATGGATGAGGTGTCAGACTAACAATAAGTATGCCGTGTCATGACATCTACTGTGGAATAGAGAACGCAAGAACAATGCCTCTACTGGATACTAACCAAAATATAGCCCGACCATGATGGATGAGGTGTCAGACTAACAATAAGTACGTCGTGTCATGACATCTACTGTGGAATAGAGAACGCAAGAATAATGCCTCTACTGGGCACCAACCAAAATATAGCCCGACCATGATGGATGAGGTGTCAGACTAACAATAAGTATGCCGTGTCATGACATCTACTGTGGAATAGAGAACGCAAGAACAATGCCTCTACTGGATACTAACCAAAATATAGCCCAACCATGATGGATAAGGTGTCAGACTAACATAAGTAAGTCGTGTCATGACATCTACTGTGGAATAGAGAACGCAAGAACAATGCCTCTACTGGATACTAACCAAAATATAGCCCGACCATGATGGATGAGGTGTCAGACTAACAATAAGTACGTCGTGTCATGACATCTACTGTGGAATAGAGAACGCAAGAACAATGCCTCTACTGGATACTAACCAAAATATAGCCCGACCATGATGGATGAGGTGTCAGACTAACAATAAGTATGCCGTGTCATGACATCTACTGTGGAATAGAGAACGCAAGAACAATGCCTCTACTGGATACTAACCAAAATATAGCCCGACCATGATGGATGAGGTGTCAGACTAACAATAAGTACGTCGTGTCATGACATCTACTGTGGAATAGAGAACGCAAGAATAATGCCTCTACTGGGCACCAACCAAAATATAGCCCGACCATGATGGATAAGGTGTCAGACTAACATAAGTACGTCGTGTCATGACATCTACTGTGGAATAGAGAACGCAAGAACAATGCCTCTACTGGATACTAACCAAAATATAGCCCGACCATGATGGATGAGGTGTCAGACTAACAATAAGTACGTCGTGTCATGACATCTACTGTGGAATAGAGAACGCAAGAACAATGCCTCTACTGAATACTAACCAAAATATAGCCCGACCATGATGGATGAGGTGTCAGACTAACAATAAGTACGTCGTGTCATGACATCTACTGTGGAATAGAGAACGCAAGAACAATGCCTCTACTGGGTACCAACCAAAATATAGCCCAACCATGATGGATAAGGTGTCAGACTAACATAAGTACGTCGTGTCATGACATCTACTGTGGAATAGAGAACGCAAGAACAATGCCTCTACTGGGTACCAACCAAAATATAGCCCAACCATGATGGATAAGGTGTCAGACTAACATAAGTACGTCGTGTCATGACATCTACTGTGGAATAGAGAACGCAAGAACAATGCCTCTACTGGATACTAACCAAAATATAGCCCGACCATGATGGATGAGGTGTCAGACTAACAATAAGTATGCCGTGTCATGACATCTACTGTGGAATAGAGAACGCAAGAACAATGCCTCTACTGGATACTAACCAAAATATAGCCCGACCATGATGGATGAGGTGTCAGACTAACAATAAGTACGTCGTGTCATGACATCTACTGTGGAATAGAGAACGCAAGAATAATGCCTCTACTGGGCACCAACCAAAATATAGCCCGACCATGATGGATGAGGTGTCAGACTAACAATAAGTATGCCGTGTCATGACATCTACTGTGGAATAGAGAACGCAAGAACAATGCCTCTACTGGATACTAACCAAAATATAGCCCAACCATGATGGATAAGGTGTCAGACTAACATAAGTAAGTCGTGTCATGACATCTACTGTGGAATAGAGAACGCAAGAACAATGCCTCTACTGGATACTAACCAAAATATAGCCCGACCATGATGGATGAGGTGTCAGACTAACAATAAGTACGTCGTGTCATGACATCTACTGTGGAATAGAGAACGCAAGAACAATGCCTCTACTGGATACTAACCAAAATATAGCCCGACCATGATGGATGAGGTGTCAGACTAACAATAAGTATGCCGTGTCATGACATCTACTGTGGAATAGAGAACGCAAGAACAATGCCTCTACTGGATACTAACCAAAATATAGCCCGACCATGATGGATGAGGTGTCAGACTAACAATAAGTACGTCGTGTCATGACATCTACTGTGGAATAGAGAACGCAAGAATAATGCCTCTACTGGGCACCAACCAAAATATAGCCCGACCATGATGGATGAGGTGTCAGACTAACAATAAGTATGCCGTGTCATGACATCTACTGTGGAATAGAGAACGCAAGAACAATGCCTCTACTGGATACTAACCAAAATATAGCCCAACCATGATGGATAAGGTGTCAGACTAACATAAGTAAGTCGTGTCATGACATCTACTGTGGAATAGAGAACGCAAGAACAATGCCTCTACTGGATACTAACCAAAATATAGCCCGACCATGATGGATGAGGTGTCAGACTAACAATAAGTACGTCATGTCATGATATCTACTGTGGAATAGAGAACGCAAGAACAATGCCTCTACTGGATACTAACCAAAATATAGCCCGACCATGATGGATGAGGTGTCAGACTAACAATAAGTACGTCGTGTCATGACATCTACTGTGGAATAGAGAACGCAAGAACAATGCCTCTACTGAATACTAACCAAAATATAGCCCGACCATGATGGATGA
This sequence comes from Monopis laevigella, assembly GCA_947458855.1. Taxonomy (NCBI): domain Eukaryota; kingdom Metazoa; phylum Arthropoda; class Insecta; order Lepidoptera; family Tineidae; genus Monopis; species Monopis laevigella. The sequence goes on along the minus strand of OX381584.1, from coordinate 27,155,231 downwards.
GGTGTCAGACTAACAATAAGTACGTCGTGTCATGACATCTACTGTGGAATAGAGAATGCAAGAACAATGCCTCTACTGGGTACCAACCAAAATATAGCCCAACCATGATGGATAAGGTGTCAGACTAACATAAGTACGTCGTGTCATGACATCTACTGTGGAATAGAGAACGCAAGAACAATGCCTCTACTGGATACTAACCAAAATATAGCCCGACCATGATGGATGAGGTGTCAGACTAACAATAAGTACGTCGTGTCATGACATCTACTGTGGAATAGATAACGCAAGAACAATGCCTTTACTGGGTACCTACCAAAAATATCGATTAAAAAATATTTCATTTATCCATTTACTGTTATAAAATTTTAACATGAAAATATGAAAACAATACTATTCTCCGCATTGTACTTAATACAATAAGTTGTGGCATAACCTAAGCACTGAGAAGTATAACCACAACTATCGAAGATAGTGCTTACATGCCCCACTAGATTTTTTTCTTGTAGATTTCTTCTTCTGATTTCCTATAGATTTTTTTCTGTTTTCAGAGTGCCTACGATAATAATAAGTGTCAGATAATGGAATAATAATAAGTGTCAGATAATGACAAAGCTATCATTTACGACGAAAGTGTATCTAATTATTTATGCCTTGCTTGCGTTTACTGTTTACAATAGTTATCTCAGTAAACTGACGCGCAGTTAATGAGTCACTGGTCGGGGTTAATTGGGTTTACTTTGGTTACGTCATGATGAAAATATTGGAATACATGACATTGTTTTGATCAGACTCAATGTGAGCAAAGCTATTTAATTACATAACTCTTCAGAATACCGTTACTCTAGTCATAAACAGTATTACTGTTTTCCTTGTAATCGGGGCAAATTATGTTTTAAATTGATTTAAGAATATTGAAAAAGTGTAGGTATGTTGAAATCAGAAAACCGAGTTTAAGTCTAAAGTTTGAATATAATATAACTCCAATATATGTAGGAGCAACCAGTTTCGGTTAAGGATCGAATTATACTCTTGGTTCCAGTTGGAATAAAAAATGGCTGAATGTTAGAATGAATGATGTTGGAACCTGAAGAAATTTAAAACTGAAAACAAATTGATATAGGACCACAAAATCAACATTTAGCTTTAAAGCAAACACGGTCAGCACACTTCCATTTACAAAGTTGGCTAAGCAAACAGTCGCGGTGTTTCACAGCTAAGCATAGCACCGGCCACGTGACTGTAAGGTTATATAAAGCCTCCATTGTCACGCGCAAAACCAATGTCATTGTCAAGGTCAAGCTATGGCGATAACAGGCGATTGGTTACGGGTGTGTACATTTAATAGCATTCCAGTGATATCGCAGAGGCTTGCATCATCGCAACAACGTGATGCCGACCGCTAACCCATTTCTTAATGGCGACGGCATGTTTTGCGATTTACGTGACTGACTACATATTATTAAGTCATGGACGAAAAACTAATTCTGGATATTACCAGAATTTTATCTTAACACAATCGCATTTGTCTATGTGCAGCTAAAATGATATCAGAAAACGTAAAAAAAATAGTATTAGAAAAGACGACTTGAGCGCGTCAGTAACATAATTCATTTTAGCTTTTCCATTGCTGAAACATTTTTAATTGCCAATCTATAAACGGTCATAAGACGATATAGTGAAACTCCGACCAACAGCTTAACGTGCTCTCCGAGGCTCTATAATAATAAAAATAATATATGTAGGAAATTTTACAACACACCCTGATTACAAAACTAAGCTCTGGGCTATATATATATCAGGCACATCGATACAATACATAGGTACATATATTTTTACGGGTGCCTTACAGCGCCCGAGACCGCCTAGACGGCCCCAGGGTACCCAGCGGAGGGGTTTTAATCCCACCTCGTCGTAGCCGATGGTATGAGTCTACACCGAACAAGTGGCTAGCTCGTCGCGATGTTTTGAATAGACTCAATAACCCATCTATAAACAATTAGTATAGTGAAACCGGGACCGACAGCTTAACGTGCTCTCCGAGGCACTATAGTGGTGTTGTCAAACAAATGTACATATTTTTTTTAATTAAAAACTCATTGGTACACACCGGGATTCGAACCAGGGACCTAAGTGTTTTTAAGTCCAAGGTCTAATCAACTCTGCCACCACGTATTTCATACATCATTACAATACATAGGTATTATTCATATACAATACACTTGTATTGCATTCGGAGTTCATCGGTTTTCACTGAATACCAGCGAATTACCATTTGTGAATCGAAAACTTTCGGGATATTAGTGCATTGATTTTTTGAAGAAAAGCTTTCTTTTCAGGGTTACGAAACGGGTAGTTGATTTGAATAAAGTAGAGAATATTAAAGTTACTCGTAACTACTGTAAATTCGTTTTGTCGACACCCATTTCGCGCTGCTCTGGGGGTCTTGGATCTCAGCTGGGCATGCATAGTTTGATTGTTATCATATATTTATTTAATAAAAGAAACTTTTTTGCACAATTTAGTACTAAGGCGGACTTAATGACGCTAGGCATTCTCTACCAGCCAAACCTTTGGGACAATTAAGCAGAAGTAGGTAAAGTATAAGCGGTGGTCTCGCAAAAGTAGACTACTGATGGGTCGGCGAAACATTGGTAGTATATCTGCCATGGGGTGTTCTACGCGTATTATTCAGTAGGAGGAGAGTATATTAGCATGTGCTATAAGCATAGGTAGGTAAATAACCAGACTTCTCTGATGGTACTGTACATTTGAATGCTGGTGATATTTGATGGATAGAGAAAGACTTTCCTTGAGTGAAAAGTGGAGCTGAGGTTACGACTAATACGGAGGTAAAACTTCACTTTTTTTTTGACTTTTCATCTGCCTGTAAAGGTTTACATGATTTTTGAACAAATATTTTGATCTCACAAACGAAATTACTAGAAACGGATTTAAAACTCAACTTTATGCAGTGGAAGTTGGTGCAAGAGGAATTCCAGCAAAGTCTTTGCACCGTCTATTGAAATATCTTGGCCTTCCGAGAACAGCCGTCAGAACTTTTATGGAGCGTGTTTCCAGGGTGGCGCTAACAGGATCATATAATATTTGGTTGAGTAGAGAGGGTAGTGAACACAGTGCAGGTGAGAGTTCAAAAGGCCTTTAAACCTACTTCGCGGTCTCAAGTCCGGGAACGCTGAAGTTCATTCCCCTGCCTTTCAACCACGCGATGGACCCGGCACCCGCACGGTGAATCCATGGTTTGCTAAGAACATTGTCTCTCTCTCTTTAGCCGGCATAGTGGGAGTGACCAATGCAGTTAAACAATAGTCTGATGTTACACCCCACTAATGGCCTTTGTAGGCCTGATTACATTAGGTAGATAAAAAATTACTTGCCGTGCTCTAATAAAAAAATAAAGGTGCCGAGGTAGAAAACTATTTGTTATTGTTTCAATGTACGTATCGTTTTGATAACTTTATAAACAAATCAATTTTAACAAGGACAAGCTGTTATTAAAGCACTGTTTATGGGCGAATCATTATTATATTAATTAATTTTGCACGTTTATTAGATGTAAATGGAAGCCTCGGAATGTATAGAAGTGCTCAGAGGGGATTACATAACAGTAAATTCCGACATGCACATTAAATCATTCGCATTGCTTTATCCCGGCAACGTGATGGAATTCTATATTTTGCAACGGAGAATTATTATCCTAGAACAGTCAACTTTTATTATAAAAATATAACATTATAAAATAATAAGGCAGTTAAGGTTTTATTGAATTCTGTTTGAATCTAATTGTATGAAAAGCATACTTGTGGTGCCTATACACGTTTGAGTTTTAAATATTTATAATTAAGCATGATCATGCCAGGACCGTCCTCCATAGCTTATTGTTAGTCATCGTCAACAGCACTTGGTGCAATCGTCGGGACTACCGACCAATAGGATCCGTCCGGCCGTCACCTTCACTCTCTATAGGAATACTAATGGCTATTTAAATTACACATTGTCCTTCATTCTGACATCCTGTTTTGATAAATTAGGTATCAAGTTTTTTCTTGAGCACAACCCCTCTTGATTTAATTTTTAGGAAACGGCAAAACGGCAGTACTCATTGTTTATGTAGTTCATGCATAAATTCATTCAATTTTGTTCTATTTTCTCTGTATAATGTAAAACATAATCATATTGGGTAAACTTATCTTAGTTAGCATATACGGATACTTCTATTTCCTAAATCATCCAAACAAAACATTTATTGCTTTCAAAGTGGCAGTGCTCTGTGCCTATCTAGAGTCTAGTGCATTTTGTCGAGGGTAGGAAATAAATAAACGCCAACAGAGTTATAGAGAAACTAGGGAAACCACAAGATTGTAATAGCTATTTATTTATCATTAGAATATTTTAGAAAGTTTTTGAAATTCCTTCACGTGAAAGAAACAACTTTTAGATATCTTGCATCATCCGTGAAATTAAATTTATTTAGGTAGGTGTAGCAAGATTGGATTAAGGAGTGATGCAATGAGATTACATCATTTGAGTAACGATAAATATACTCATTACACTGATGACATTCAATCATCGGGTAATTAGCATTTCAAAGCATTACTCATGGTAGTTGTTTTGTTGCTTTTTCAATGGTGCCCTTCATGATTTTGTCATAGTATTTTTTTTGTTGTTAAGGTAGGTACTAATTTAATTGTAAAGGTTAAATGTACTGTATACGTAATACAATACATTTGAAACATTTTAAGTTTCTCCCATTCCCTACTATTTTTTTACATATTCCGTATTTTTAATCCTGAAATAACCTATCAATATATTTGATGGTAAAGCATCTTCATGACGGACACGATCAGTTTGTTCCCTAAACCTGTTGGTAAGAGAACAAGTCACTCACCAACTCATGCCACAACAAGCTAATGTATAAATATTTAAAACCTGTATTTTACGATGCTATAAAAACTAGCAAACATAGGTATAAACACTAAACCTAACAAAGACTTGTACATATCTCATACGGCAAGGCATGACGAGGAATCGCTTGGTTATGCAAATACAGACAAAGCAAGGTCAGAGGCTAGTGGTGACGCGTCCCCTACTCGTCACGTGGTCAAGTGCCTGTAATCCGTCATTAAATCAATTTCAAAATTAAACGTGTTTACAAAGACTAATTACAAATTTACCACTTTTAATAAACAAAAGTAAAAAGAAAAAACTTATGTCTTCTGTAGCTTTACCACAAGTTTTTGCAAACAATTTTTACTATAGTCGCTAGTAACTATAGATAGGACTCAACCAATAAGAGAGGTTTATTTGAAAAATAAAGCGATCCCATTAGTTAATACCTATCTATAGTTTACAAAAACTTGTGGTAGACCCTCGAATGCTTAAGAATTGAGAATATAAAATGGTAGAAATGTTTTCGTTCGATAGTTAAACGAAACAAAAGGTAGTGTTTATCTCTTTTCCTAATGAAGGTGGTTCATATGAGCGCGAACCACTATTATGTCGCCACGCTCAAGCGAGACTTTCAATAAATGTTGTTTTTATTACCTTTGTAATTCATATTATAGTATTATAAGTTATATTAGCATATCAGACAGAAATAGACCTCTATTAAATCTGTTTTGATATTGTGTCTATTTGGAATGTTACTACAGTTTTTCAAATGTTCACATTTTGATCCAAATTATAATACCCCAGGCAAAGCTGGGCATTAACTCGTTAATCCGTTAATCGTTAATTAACGAAGTTAACATTTTGTTTAACGGATTAACTTTTAAGTTAACTTTTAAAAATGTTAACGGACACGTTAACTTCCGTTAACATGCAGAAGTCCGTTAATCGTTAATCCAATGCCTACTATTTACCGCACGGCACCACGGCGCGGCGCGAAATACAGGTTCAGCGCTTTTTGAAAAAATCAACAAATAACCATTTTTTACATAAGGACTTTTAATTTCTATTTTGAGAAAATAACACTAAAAAGAGTAGTAATCACTTTGAAGTCGGTGTTATTTTTTAGAAAAAAAATTTTTTCTAACCTGTTAACTTCTAGAACCTAAACCAACAAGTTTTATAAGTTCACTAACGCAACGCAATAAAAATGCAATTTTACACTACCTATTAACGGATTAACGATTAACGTTAACGTTGCGTTAATTCTTCTGAAATGTAACGCTTTAACGTTTAACGAAGCTAACTTTTTTTGTAGCGGATTAACGATTAACGAAGTTAACTATTTGATTAACGGTGCCCAGCTATGACCCCAGGTAACATTAAAACACCACTTGATGGGAATTAAATTATATAATTGAATTAAGTTTGTAAAAACACAGTTTGGTCATGTCATGGTTTCTCTATGAGAAAAATAATGGCAGTATTGGTTGATCTACGGAAATATTTTGATAACACGATTATAATAGTGTAGTAATTATAACAATGGCGAAGATGTGTATCTCCCCATAGTTATGGTACGTCTTGGTGTCAGCTTTTCTATACATTGACAAACAACTTGCCTCAACATAGAACTTATCTAGTGGTATGGCATCTGCAAGTGAAATTTGATGTAAGGGTTACCTGCCTCAGGTATTAATTGGTAGATCCTATAATTTGGCATACTTATTTAAAATATTGGCATGCACTCTGCCTGTAAACTAGCCAAATCACTACAATTAATAACAGACAATTAAAGCGTAATATAAGGAAAAGCTAATGATTGACAAAACGACGTCAACAGCAGTGATAATGATAATGACAGTGTCGTCACGAATGCTTTGATTAATGTCTGTCGTTCGTGCTCTCACGCAATACTCGGCACTACCTCCTTCGTTAGCTCATTTCTATATTTATAATGAGGAAGATCACGCATTTTACGTCCGCTTTGAAATAACAATGCTTCCATATTTTTAAATAATGACAACTTTAGACTGTAAAAACCTAAGCCGCTGTACCTATATCTAAAAGACAGAAGAACGAATACTGTTGAGGTGGTTACCACGGAGCTTAAATTTCGATAAAACAGATTAACGAAAGACTTTTTATATGATTTTAGGTTCAAATCTGTAGATATTACTTGTAGTTGTGACTGAAGGGTCTGATTAGTTTTGATTAAGAAAATAATAACATGCTGGCTACGGCCATAGAATATAACAATAACAATTTTAGGAAAATCTGAAATATTGTAATCGAGTATTTTTCTCAACTAGAAGTACATTTTTTTTTTCTTTCAGTTTCAGTTATTTTCAAAACAATTAATGTTCTGAAAATAACTTATTTAATAAAATATTTCGACACAATATTTTTAATAACTACCCGTCATATTAACGAAACCAAGACTAAATCGCTCATTCTCTTCGAGTGTCACCAAAACTGTGCGTAGCAAAATAATTACTACGAATCTGAAACTTGATTTGTATAGTTCCCCAAATATTAGGAGCTATATTACCAGTATACTGGTAGGTACAGGCGAAGGGGAACTTTTGGAAGCTCTTGTTGCAATTTGGGACTTTTTAAAATATTCCAATAATAAACCATTTACAAAACCGTCATCAGCCCGGCTTGTTATTTTCACTCCTTCCCACTCAATAGACCGACTGCTAGATCCGAAGCACGGTGAACCCATTTCTGGAGTTGGTTGGCTATGAATGTTTTAAATATGTAAGTTAACTAAATAGGATACCTTTATCGTTCTATACCACAAAACGATATGCTTTGTTGCGAGGAAATCGTGTTAAGTATGTTGAAGGCATTGTAGGAGGCAGGGGAACGTCAGACGCCGAGGGGGGAAAGAATTGCGCCGGCGCAGTTTGTAGGGTGAGCTTTCTTTATAAAGCAAAACTTATTTATATTATATAAACGTATCATAGATATAGATAACCGATTTTATAAATTAATGCATTTCACAAAATGACGCCAAATATATTTTGCTTAAACTACAGATGTTCATGGCACTAGGACCTTATTTTAATAAAAATTGGACATAAACGCCAATATTGTACACAATTTATATTGGCAACTGGCTACCCGTCCCGGGTTTTCACGGGTGTACTAATGAATAAAATGTTTTGTCTCACTGGCTTCATTAAAATTTGATCATTGGTTTCGGAACGCATAAATATTCTAAGGTAAATCGCGTTTAGACCCCGCAATGTTTATATATTAATTTATATATCAAAATGTCGGACATATTAAAATATATCGAAATATTAAAGCCTAATTCGACAGGTTTAAAATAATAGCTGAAGGCGTGGTCACCCGCGCGGGCGTCGACCGGGGCGACGGACCGGGGCGACGACCTCGGGCGCGCCCTTCCCGTCTGCACCCGATCCTAGCTGCACTCTACCACCGTATGCGATTGTCCAACAACTACCTATTGGACAGTATTTAATTATCACTATAGTTGCTTTACCTTACACTTAAAAATACTACAGTTGTTAGGTTAGGTTTAAGGTCCGCGTTGTACCAATAAGTTATTATTTTAAATACACATTTGTTTGAAAACACATTAAACTGAGTTGGATAGCATCCTATGCTATCCTTTAATTATGTCAAAAGTGTAATTGGTTATAAAATCTAAAATATTGAATATCTTGCAAAAATAATTAATTCAGATTAAAGGTAAACTAATGGGTAAAATAAAGAAAAAATAAAATTTATTCAAAATGCCAGCCGCAAATTTTTCCCACAGGCCCCCAGTCTATCGCAGCACGAATTACAAGTATATTCATATATATTTCTGCCACTGCTTTTCTCAATGATGACTTCAGGCTGTCCAAATATTTTGCGGTCTAGCGCTCTCCTCTAAAACTTGGCATATTTTGTAACCCAAAGGATTAAGGTCAGGGCTGGAGGAGGGCCATTCCTCCTGCTTTATGAAGTCAATGTTTTGCCGCTCGAACCACGTCTGTGTGGTTTTAGCTTGCTTTTGCTGGTGCGAAATCTTGCTGAAATGTGAAATGGCCGTCCTCGAAGCCGTGTCTGAGACAGACCGTTAATGTTTTTTTTTTTCACCTATTAACCATAGTATATTTGTGGAGATTCTTGGTATATTAAAAAAAAACTATGTACCTATTTATCATGATTTAGAGGTTTTTATAAGACTTTTCTTTATAAAATACATACATACACATATCATCACAGGTGCCTTACGACGCCCGAGACCGCCTAGACGGCCCCAGGGGTACCCTGGGGCCGTCGTAGCCGATGGTATGAGTCTACACCGAACAAGTGGCTAGCTCGTCGCGATGTTTTGAATAGACTCAATAACCCATCTATAAACAGTTTTCAGTAGAAACCGGGACCGACAGCTTAACGTGCTCTCCGAGGCACTATAGTGGTGTTGTCAAACAAATGTACATACATTTTTTAATTAAAAACTCATTGGTACACACCGGGATTCGAACCAAGGACTTAAGAGTTTTTAATTCCAAGGTCTAACCAACTCTGCCACCACGTATATAATAATAATAATAATAATAATATGTAGGACAATTTACACATATTGCTCTGGTCACAAACTAAGCTCTAGGCTTGTACTATGTGTACCAGAAGAAAGATATATCTTTATAAAATGTTTATTATTATTACTAATATTGTTTTAACATATTTTGTAATTGGTAGCAAGTCACAAATCTCTATAATATATTATTTCAGTGGATAACGATGTGAATTGTGCACGATAGTTGTTTCTTATTTATATTTTGTTGTGCAATAGTTTGTTATTCTTAAGTAAAATAAAGCAACTTTTGCTGATGCGTGTATATCACTGCACTTATGAATTATTACTTATCTTTTTAATGTTTGTCTAGTCTATTCTTAAAGGAGTACACTGAGTACACACTTACCGGTAGCTTGTTCCATTCCATGTATTCACAATTCGATTAAATAATATATGTTTCCAAGGTTTACTATAGATTGGTGTTTTTATCAGCTTATGTCTAATAATCTCCAAAACAGTATCTTGATAAACTTTTGCACTGGTTTTGACACCTTTAAAGTACAAGACTCTTAACCAATCATCACTGATGAAGAATGATGACCAAGTTGGACTCGGAGGATGGCATTTCCAGCTTCTACAAAACTTTTACCGTAACGTTTTGTTGGTTGTACTTTTTTTCGATATCGAAAAGTTTCTCGTTGGTAAACAGTATGTCACGATGTCTGTGTAAGCTCGTAGTCCTAGGTCATTAATAATGTTTTTGCAAATAAATTAATTTTTGCTTGCGGATAGGATTCCTTGAAATACGCGCCTTTTTGATGCATTTTCCGCCTCGCTATATACTAAGTTTAATAGTTTATTGTTATACAAAATTACATTTCTCTATTAACAATTTAGCATCCGTTGCTGAACTAGCTGGAACCTGTGTCTCAGCATCCGGTGCCAGACTCTAGGTAGTAATTAAGTATAAAGAACTATCCCAAAAGACAAGCCCATCGTAGGTGTTGTGACGTAACGGAAGAGGGTGGACAGGTAGGAACCGTTACGCGTTGGACCCTTTTTAACGGTGCACGACTAACGGTTCGCACATTTCTATAAAAAAATCTCCTTTGCATTTTATTGCCCATATTATTATGTCACGAACTTTGTATATTGGATTATTTTATATTATTATTGGCATTTTTTTTTTCGGTTAAAACTTTTTTTAGTACATAACTCTTTCCTGCAAAATGTCTGGGTTGCAGTTGCATAGCGATACGATATACGATAGAACCTACATACTATAAAATCAATATAATATACCTGACAGTAGTACTGTGTAGTACCTACTATAGGCCTACATTTTGGTATTGTCAAATATCAGAAAGCATAGGTAATAATTATATTATGCAATAATAAGTCATAATGAAAATGATGAACATGCAAAAAAAAGGCATTAAAAAGAGGGTAATTATTGGTAAGATCCGGTTGGACATACCTACTGATAGTATATCAGCGCGCCGCCAGAAATAGCCTGGCGGTGGTCCAGGAGGCGTGCAGGGAGCGGAAGTCGCTACACGTTGCGGATACTATCACTGCTCACAGTTACTACTTCATATCTACCTCTACCTAATGATATTTAGGATATTATTATTTATTTATTGGATACCAATGCGTTTAAAGACGTTAAAACACTTAAATGGGTACAAACATGACCTGTAAATTAATAAAAGCATTTAACACTAGTTTATTATTTACGTATATTAGTTATAATAAGTATTTATTGCTTTGGCACGATTGTGATAGCCCTTCATTGTACAACATGTAAATACATTTTGACGTTAGCCTGACGTCAATAATGAATGAGAGCTGACGTCACGCGCTATTTTAATACCTAAAGTACTTACGGATGAGATATTTAATTAGGTAAGAAGACGATTACAGAACGTAAGGAGTAAGTTAATGCTGTTTGTTATTAATAGGACTTGCTATTTTTTATAATGTAATCAATCAATGTGATTGAGAGGTGGCTAAAAATTAAAGATGAATCGGATAGAAGTTGAGCGGATTCCAGCCGACCTGGATGAACTTTACGCCGGATATCAAAATATATACCAGAATTATTCACAACCAGATAGCAGTAGGAGAATATAGGTACATACGAGCATAGTGTTTTACTATTTTTACAAAATCAATGAGTGACGGAAAGGCTTTGTCCTATGTAGCTTTACTATAAGAAGTTTTTATTACATAATTTAAACATTACATAAGCATTTTTCTTGCCCGGCGAAGCTATGCTAATCGTAAAAAACTTAATATATTTACCTACCTGACCTAGAATTAAAAAAAATACAAAGTTAAAAGGTTGTAAAAAAGCATCTTAGTTTTGCCTCCTGTGAGGATTGAACTCACGACCCCTGGTTTACGAGACCAGTGCTCTACCGCTGAGCTAAAGAGGCGATGACGGAGGTCTGCAAAAATACCACCCCTACACATGCGCTCCCTTGAAAAAAATTACACACATACCTACATGTAAAAGTTACAAAAATACTTAGATTTGTGGTTAATAATTATTGTTATTATAAAAAGCTTTTGCCCGCGGCTTCGTAATTTTCAGGAAAGTCATTTTCTCAAAGCGCTCGGACTTCAATGAAAATGAATTGATGGGGGTTTTAATTGCGGGGGTAAACACAGTGGCATTATATACATATGGGCCAATTGGGCCTTTGCCCAGGGGGGGGGTAATTATTGTGGCGGCTCCGGCCGATGTCAAAAATCTCTTAGGTACCTATAATTTAAGAGAATTTTGAATTGAATTATTATGATTCAATTCAAATATATGTATTTTATTCAAGAAAAAAATAAAATTGTACATAAGCTGTATGTAGTATTATTTTATGGCTGTGGGTGCTATTCTAGGAAAATGACTTATTATTATAAAAGGCATATAGGCAGAGGAGGACTAGTAGTTTCGACCAGCCGTTTAAGCGGCCGCCGCATTCTAATATCCTTGCAGCGTCGAAATGTGAAATTGTTCTGTGCAATAAACAACACTGAGTTAATTTCTTGTTTAATTTTTTTACTTTATATTCTCACCAGGATATAACTTAGGTTTAGGAGCAGAGTTTCCGCTCCTGATATTTGGACGTCCTAAGCCCGGGCCTAATTGGTCTTAAGGAAAGTCCGCTACTGCATATAGAACTGTACCCTATCAGTAATAGATACCTGTTAAGAATCAATAGCAAATAGTTTTTAATCTAACTTTCAACAGCTAGTTTATTAATTAAACATCAACAGAAGACTCCACTTACCTGTTTGAATTGAAAGAGGACTGATCTGAAATAAAAAAAATATATATAAGCAATAATTAAATATATTATAGCTTGTCCTGATTGACTTATCATTGCCCAGCCAAAACTACTTTACTCATTGTGATTTGTAAGGATTATATCAAATTTATAAAATATGAATAGAGGAACATGGGGAAAATAAATCAGTGTTTTGCGGAAAAAAAGTTGTTATTTTTTATCATAATATAATGGTAATAATTGGACAGTAGAATCTCTTTTGTATTGTAGGGGCCCACTAAGAGACTTTTCAAAATTTTAATCCCAATTTGTTGTTTATTTACATAATATAACACAAACATTTAAAATGTATTTATGCAAACTCTTCTTAAACAACTAAGAGATAACTGACTTTTTTATCCCAAGGAGAAGGAGGGTTATGCTGCCCCTCCTTCTCCTATCTGGCCATTGCTTTATTCCATTACAGAAGGAACAATGTAACCGATGCGTAGTGAACACAGGGAATGGGAGAGTTGTATTCAGAAAGACCTTTAACCCTGCTTAACAGTTTCAAGTCCGGGAACACTGCAGTTCACTTCCCTGGGAATGGGGATTGCTGCTGCACCTCAAGAATACAGCATCAGACCAGAAAATACTCATTGAACATTAAAGGCCAGACTTTCTGGTATACTACGTAATTCTGTGGGAAATAAAAAAAAGTTATTTTCTAAAAAAGTATAATGAAAATTTTTTTTTTTTTTTTAAATTGGGCATAAGGGTTCAATAAGGCTATTGGCCCGATAACTTTTTTGTTATTCATAAACCTCCAAAAAAGCTCCTATAACTATTTGACGTTTATTAGCTAAATTAGTGATGTGTTGATAGAAAAAATAATTGATTGTCTAGAAAGTTGGCAGAATCGCGGAAAACCAAGACCATAAAATTAAAAAAAAATGTTTTTGACACCTCTTATGAAATAATTATAATACCCATTGGCTGAACTTCGTTGGCATAGTTCCTTCTGAACTGGTTTTGATGATGATGGTTTGGCTGATATTCTGGGGACTGGGGTGATTCTGTTCACTACTATGTATTATTTGGGCTTTTTGTAAATTTAGCTCCTTATTTTACAAAGGCACATATATATAATATATTATATATGTGTTGATTACTACCTAGTGTCATATTAATATACATAGAGTTTTGTTTGTAATTTTATTGTTTTTTTAGTAGCTAACGTAATAATTTCATTGCTGCAATATTTATTGTGGTTTTATTTACTTAGATTTGTTTGTTCCTTAATTACTTATATTTGTTAGTATATATGTATTATATAGTAGGCAATTGCTTTTTGCTTAATATTTTATAATTTGTTTTATGTACAAACTGTGAATTTCTTTCAAAATATTGTTATATAATGTAGTTTTACAGCTTAATGTAACCCTGTAGGTATACTTTGAATTATATATATTTGTTATATCAGTTCTGTGCTATAATTTTTTTGTTTCATGACTTTGCAGCAGGATAATGGGAAAATCATTATATTATTATTTTGTTTTACCTTTTATTAACGTGTAAAACAAATGGCTTTACCATTATAGCCATAAATAGGAAAAAATAATAATAATAATAAGGTTGGTTTATAGCCTACAATAAAGTTATGGAGCTGTTATTTGACGTTTATCACTATTAGAGGTTTATTTTGCATTTATGAATAATGTTTTGAGGTGTTTTGCTATTGAACTGTTATAAAACATTAATAAAGGCTTCTTAGTTTTTATGAATAAGACTGTATATCTTCTATATATAAATAGTGAGATTGGAATACTTAACAGTAGATTCTAATCTCAATATTTTTAGCATGAGTAATAATTATAGATATAAAGTGTGGATAATATGCTAAACTCCCTTCCCCAAGCAAGTATATTAATAATGTATTACACATATTTATTAAATTGTTAAAAATAAATTATATTTTTAATAAATAACTCATACCTGTAATGTTCTCTTCAGATTTGTCCAGTTTCAGTTTACACTCATTATCTATCTCAATACCGCATAATTCATGAAGACGAGACTGAAACTTTGACAATTTGTCTTGATCATGGAATGCACTTATCTCATCCTGAAATATTGATGAATTCAATGGTTATAGAAGTAAATACATAATATTAAAGTATGTAGTATTTGAATTAATAACTACATTACCTTTAATTCTTTTAATTTATTAAGAGAACTAGTTGAATAACACGGTTTCAGTGACCGACACTGACTATTAAGATTACTATATAACACAGAACTTATAGCATTATCGTTAACACAAGATCTACGTGAATTATCACCTATATTTCTTGATTTATTGTATAAAGAAGATACTTTAGTAGGATTCAACGATTTGACTGTTTTTCTAGGTTTTATTACAATAGAACGTTTACGCATTGTTTCCATATTACATTCTGGTGCATATTGATTTAAAACTATAGGAAGATCAGTAAAAACCTTTGAAACATCGTCGGAATTACGAAATTTTGCATTATTTTTTACAAATGATGAAGGGAGATCGTGACGCATCACTACGGAAGAATTCGACATAACTCCACTTGTATTAAATACTCGAGTCATCACACGCTCATAATTATTGTTTTTTCTACTCATTTTAAGTAAATTATCTACGTTTATTATGAAATGTAAAGTTTGTTTACAAACTGTCGTTTTTTTCACGTCTTGACTTTTTTTTTACTATAGAAAATAGATAAGGGTTTATGAACCATACAGCGCGAGCATTACATTATACTCACAGAGTTATAGGAAGGTATAACTGCTGACAGTAGCTAGCTAAGCACTCTACGTTCGTGATAGCATGCTCAATACGAAGCCCGTAACTTCGTTTAATTGTTTCTTTCTGTAGACCTCGTTTGGCAGTAATGTTACATAATAGCATCTTGCAGTAGATCCCTTCAACGACTTTCACTAGATTTGCTTGAAATAGCTCTAAGATGAAGCTGTTAAAATAAAATTTTTGTACGGACTCAATACGTACGGTTCGCAGTAGGGGTTTGAGAATTGCAGCATACTAGGCTATTGGAAGCAATTGGGAATATGGGATGAACCCAAAAACATCACAACCGAATTTGCTCAAGGCACCTCAAGGGAGGGAGGGAGGAAGGAGAGATGGGAACGACTTGATCGTTGATGTCTTCAACTTTCTCCTATTTATTTAAATAAAGATTGTATTGAACACAGAATTATAGAAGTACTTATATATATATATATATATATTAATTAATAAAACATTTAAAAAAACACACATAATTTAAATTACATATTAAAAATAATAATAATAAATAAAAATAGGTACTTACCTAAAAAAAAATCCTCACAGTTGTCGCGCGGCATTACCTCTTTGAATGATCAAGTTTAATCTTTGGAAGAGGTAAGAGCCAGGTCTGGTCACCGGTGACGTCAATAAGGTCTGATGATAGTTTTTTTTATAAATCCTAATGTATTTGGGCCCCATAAGCCCATAGTCTCTACCCCAAACGGCACAAATATATATTTGTTTGCTATTTGGCTATATTTGCGCCGTTTGAGGTCATCTGCGTCTTCGGCTGCGTTACCAGCCCCATTCACGGTCCTTAGAAGATGTGAAGTTGCTAAGGTGTCTACCGGTGTAAGGTGTTGCTGGCGTCCCAGATTAAACAACGACCCATCTTCCAAGTCACTAAACTTAATCCGTCAGGTCTCTTGCTGTCATCACGAAAAAGACCTTGTGGCTCTAAGATTGATGGAATATGTATGGCGGAAAGAGCCCAACGAATCAAATTGTTGATGAGGCTGTGTCGCGCAAAACGCCCTGCGCTCCTGGAACATGAAAGTCCATGGCGCCCAAATACATCGACGTCACCTCCGCACGGACATCTGTGAGGTTCACAAAATGCGACTCCCAATCTCAGAGCCACGGCGATTTGAAAGGTTTTGTTATCCAATAATGTTCCTAAATTTTGGTTTGGTATTGCTTGAAGCCATTGTCCAGAATTTTTGTTTGAAACAGCTAAAAGACGAGCGCGTTCTAAATTACTGCTATTTTGCAACAAATTGGCATGGGTGGCTTGAACGATAGGAATGTCCCAATGTTTCTGTTTGTGACGTTCTATCGGGACATTTCCATTCGGGCAAGCCAGTGACCATGCTGTAAGGCTTTCATAAATAAATAAATAAATACCATCACGGGTGCCTATTTGGCTCCCGAGAACCGTTTAAACGGCCTCAGGGTCCCAGCGGAGGGATTAACCCATTCTCATTTCGCCGATGGTATTCGGAGGCAACACCTAACAAGTGGCGAGCTTGTTGCGGTGTTTATGATGAAATATCCTCATTGTATAAAGCGGTCACCCATCCCAGGCCGGCTTTCATCCAAATAAGAAATGTTTATATTCTGCCAATCTTTTCTTAAAATTTTGGAAATGATACCAGAGACACTATATATAGACGACAAAAAACCCGGGAGTGCAACACTGTTAATTTACGACGTATACCGATACCACCATATCTAATTGGTAGAGTTAGCTGGGTCCAAGAAAGTTCGTTAAAATTTAAATTAAACATGTTTTGTAAAATTTCTTTAATGGTGGCATCTAATAAACTCGTCAATTCAAAAAAATTCCATATCGGAGATGTGCGTAAAAGATACATAATTTTGGGAATGAATAAACAACTTTTTGCAATTATATATCTAACATGATAATTTAGTTTGCATATTTTTTCCGAAATTTTTGTAAAATTGGCAATTTTTTCATTAATGAGAGAGGTTACGAAGTCTTCAAAGATTGGTGAACCTAATAGGTTAAAATTTGATTGGTTTAAAATTTTAATGTCTGGTGCTACAGTTAAAAATTTTGAAATAATTTCTTCTCTGGCTAAGCTGGAAATATTGTTGGAAATAAATAATTCACATTTGCTTAAATTTAACTGTAAGCCAATATTCTCAAACGCGCTGATTACGTTAATTAAATCAGATAACACTACGTTGTGCCCACCTCCTAGGGTGCCATCATCAAGGTACCAAACATTAAATAATGAGTTAAGTGTAGATATGATTGGATGGATGGCAAGGCTAAAAATTGCTGGTCCCAAAGGATCTCCTTGCTGACATCCCACGGAAGAATTTAGTATGTTTGAATTATATAATTAATTTGTTTTTTGGCTGTAACTTTGGTATAAATAAGGATATATGCTCGGGATATGATTGTAAACTTCTGTCAAAAAACAATCTCTGCTTACGGAATTAAAGGCGTTTTTACGTCTTCTTATCTTAAGTTGACTGCTGCTTCACACCCACCTTTCGTACCAAAACCTAGTAACGATTTTTGAATTCATTGGCATGCAATTTTAGAGGAAAGTCGGCGGATTGTAGATCCTATTGCAATAGGCCTGATTCCCCCGTCTTTCTTTGTGAACGCACATAATTTAGCGCCAAATAAAGTTGGAATAAAATCATTATTTATTTTACCACTTAAAATCAAATTAATTAATTTTGTTAAGTTAGTTAAAAACTCTAAGCCGGCATCTCCAGCGCTATATAATATAATATTTTTTTTTATTATACTGTACCTGTATAAGCTATGACTATCATATCAACGAACATTCATTTTTACTCGAAACACCTTAGAAAGCTTTCTAAAGTGTTTCGAATCAGAATTTATTATATAATAAAGTAGCTAACACAACCTATAGATAAAGGGTGTCCAGCGAGAATTTTTCAACCTTAAAATTTCATATAAAAAAAAACTGCATAGATTTTATTTATTTTTATTAAAACAAAATGTACAACATTATTGCGGATTTCATTTCTTAAACACTATATCATTTAAATGATGACCGTTTTTTTGTACGCACTCCTGTAGTCGGACCCTTACATTTGCAATTACGCGACGGCAAAGCTCTGGAGTAATGCTTTGAACTTCACGGCGAATATTGGCCTGCAGGGCTTGAATTGTCCGGGGATTGTTCTCATAAACCTTCGATTTAAGGCCATAAAAAAAAATCGCCATCAATGTGGAAATGTGCTTCGTCACTAAACAAAATGTTTCCCAACGTGGTAGGTGTTCGAAAGCGTTCCAGCATAGTTCTTGCGAAGGTTTCTCGCAAAAGATAGTCACTTTCGTTGAGACCCTGAACAATTTGCATTTTGTATGGATGGAGTCTTAATTTCTTCTTCAAAATAAAATGCACTGTTGACTTTTTGATTCCTGTGGAGGCTGCAATTTTCCTAATCGACTTGCGTGGATTTCTAATGATTTCATGTCGAACTTCAGAAACACGTTCGGGCGTTGGTGCTGATGGTCCTGAAGGAGTTCTGTTGAACGTCCCTTCTTGCCTAAATCTTTGTACCCACGACCAGATAAGTCGCGTGCTCGGCCCATCACTTAAACGCCGAATATTAATATGAGTACAAAACGTTCGACGCGCGCGAACCAACAATTCACCATTCTTTAGATATTGCTCAACCGCGAAGGAGCGGTGCGCTCCCGTCCAGTGACTCATGACTACTGACAAATCCGCAAATACCGCGCTTTCAATGGTACCCCTCCCGCCCACCTCACCCCGCTATTACTTCCATAATTGCCGTTTAAAGTTAAAAAATTCCCGCTGGACACCCGTAATAATATATAATACGGTCATCTTTAACAAAAACGGGTATATTGAGTGGTCAATAATTGTTTTTATCGTCCCTTCATCCTATAAGCCTATATACGAATAGTATTTTTTTCTATGCTTTGGGCCCGTTCGTTTTGGGAATGTAATATGTTCACAATGATCATGATGACATTATGCGAACTTGCCTTTTTTTTTCGTTAGTTTCACTCACAATGTCACAATTACCACTACCTATCCAAATCGAATGGATTTTTTATCACGAATCTGCCAACTGTCACTTGTCAACTAAAATATAGGTTAAGAGAAGTGTCTGATGAGGCTATTTTTCTGTTATAGTTATTTAGGAATAGACATGCTGATTCAACTCTGAAGTATTACCTCTCCCCGCGCATGACGCTTAGTCAGTAATGTTATCATTTACGCACACATTCAGTCCGCACGCACACTCGTACGTAAAGCGCCCGCCCCGCCGCCCGCATCGCGCCCGTCGCGATATATTTTGGTATATTTTTTTTCAAATACCGAGCGTAATAAGCGAGTGTAATCTGCCACATTGACCGTTTTTTTGGCCCAGAATGCTACCGTGAACTGATCACAATGACCCAAGTCGATAGGTGAGGCGTTATGAACATATTTTGACATTTGTGGTTGTGATAGTTGTTGTTGCTTTAAACGTCGCATTCGTCTTATATTTTTAGGATCAAATTTATTCTATTTTAGATTCATTGAGGGTAGCCCGAACACTGTAGACGCGTGTTTATATTATTTTTTGTAATTTAATTTTATTGAATATTATTGTGCAAAAGTGTACTAATTTTGTAGAATAACCTCCGTATTCTAAGACGTATCCTTAACTCCACTTTACACTCAAGGAACGTCTGTCTCTTTCCACCAAATGTCAACTATAAAAAGCAAGTTGAGACAGACGCTCCTTGAGTGAAGAGTGAAGTTAAGGAAACGTCTTAGAATACGGGGGTAAGCATTCGTATAGTAATATTAAGTGTGAGAAGTGTAGCATTTACGCAGTGATCTAGGTGTTTGTGTTATCTCAAATAATCAAACAATCTTCAGTAAAATGGCGGTACCCATTTTACTGTAGATTTTTCCTTCTTCACTCGACATTGGCAGGACTATACCGTATGTTTTCATACGGTCTGTCGCCAAATTGATTCATGAAAATTACGCGCCCGCGTAGTAGCCATTAATTTAAGCTAATAATAATAATATTGTATTTTATATCAAAATGATTTTAGAAAAATTTCACAAATAAAATTAGTGGATTGTACGATTAAACCTATATTTTACTTGACAAGTGACAGTTGACAGATTCGTGATAACAATGCATTCGATTTGGATCATTGTGAGTGAAACTAACCAAAAAAACCGCAAATTCGTATAATGTCATCATGATCATTGTGATCATATTTCATTCCCAAAACGAACGGGCCCTATAAATCCTGACATTTAAATCGTTAAACATTTAAATGTCTGTATTCTTCACTGAAAATATTTTCTTTAATGGTCTCTTAAATAATAATTGTTTTTATGGTCTCTTCACGTCCCTTACCATTTTAACAGATTTTTATTGAGAAATAATCCATTCATTATGATAGTATGGATAATGGACAAGTAATAGGTACCCTAATTTTAGCCCCTTATCAAAAGCACCTCAGACAATGTGTATGACTTTTTTAGTATTTGCCATTTTAGGCCTTAGGACGCTTCCGTATATTAATCTTACTTTCTGTGTTGCAACCAATTAGGAGTTTTCCAGTAGTTATTATTTAAAGCAACAGATGGCGTTTAGTCGCAAACTGTCAAAATAGATAGCGTTAATATATAAAATACACCAAAAATTTAGGGTAAATAGGAAAACAAATACCTTTATACGAATAATTTATAAAATTTACTTAACTTTGTTTAACATATACACTAATATCCACTTTGCCATACGGCACCAACTTAAGCAATATTTTTTCTTTTCAATATCATCATATAGTAATTAAATTTGAATTTCTAAGGTACCATAGTCTTTTTTACGAAGTTTTTCTTGACAGGGTAACTACTAAAGATTATAATCTTTAGTAGTTACCCTGTCAAGAAAAGTATAGAGAGCATGAATAAAAAGTAGATACATACAAAAGTGACAAAATATGGTAAAAATATAACACGTCTTGCAATACCAAAATTTAGTTTTAATTCATAGAGAATTTAGAGTTGTCTATTAGTCCGTTCGTTTTGGGAATGAAATATGTTCACAATGATCATAATGACATATGCGAACTTGCGTTTTTTTGGTTAATTTCAATCACAATGCCACAATTACCACTATCCAAATCGAACGCAATTGTTATCACGAATCTGTCAACTGTCACTTGTCAAGTAAAATATAGGTTAAATCGTACAATCCACTAGTTTTATATGCGAAATCTTTCTAAAATCATTTCGATTTAAAATACAATAAATTTGATCCTAAAAATATAAGACGGCTGCGACGTTTAAAACAACAACAACTGTCACAACCACAAATGTCAAAATATGTTCTCAACTAACTCCTTACCTATCGACTGGGGTCATTGTGATCAGTTCACGGTAGCATTCTGGGCCAAAAAAAACGGTCAATTATGGCAGATCACATCGCCACTTTTGCCGCCGAAATCTCAAAAAAAAACGCATAAATATACATCGTGATCGTTGTGAACATGTTTCTGTCCCAAAACGAACGAGCGATATATAGAAATTTAAACTACTCAATTATCTTCTTCTTTTACCTAAATGGCCTTCTACGCTTTATATAAGCATAATTTTGCCAATGACCAGTTGTGGGTAGATTAAAATTGTTTAATATTGTACGGTGAAAGTGGGACAATAGGATGGAAAGGAATAGGGAAAGGACTAGGTTAGAATTAGGAATAGCCACATGACCGTATGCAAACATACGGTATAGTGATGCCAGTGTCAAGTGAAGGAGGAAGAAATAATCAACAGTAAAATGGGTACCGCCATTTTACTGAAGATAAAGGGATTCGTTGAGATAACACAAACACCAAGATCACTGCGTAAATACTACACTTCTCACACTTAATATTACTATACGAATGCTTATTCTACAAAATTAGTACACTTTTGCACAATAATATTCAATAAAATTAAATTTGATAACTGTAATAGACACACGCGTCTACAGTCTTCGGGCTACCCTCAAAGAATCTAGAATCTACTCAATTATAGAAACCATAGAAACAGCCTTTTTGACAGTTTTTGTGGATATCTCTCCTGCTGCCATCTAGTGGAATATTTTGGAACCGGCAAAAAGAAAACTCATCACTGCTATCTGGTGCGTTCCAACCGGTAGCGTGGGCAGTTTTTCGTGGTGCCATCAAAAACCAGCGCGACCGCCCGTTTCAACACAGCCATGTAATTTTTTTTAGCGATGCTAAAATGCCTGAGTCGCGTTCCAACCGGTAGCGTGGGCAGTTTTTCGTGGTGCCATCAAAAACCAGCGCGACCGCCCGTTTCAACACAGCCATGTAATTTTTTTTAGCGATGCTAAAATGCCTGAGTCGTGTTCGGAAACGTAACACTTTAACACTGTATAACGTGTAACAGAGTGTGACAAAAATATTGAAAAATGCTTAGAGAAGAAGAGATGCATATAGTGTAGTGACATTACCCAGTGTTAGTTTACGAACGTAGTATAACAGAGTGCGACAAAAATATTGAAAAATGCTTAGAGAAGAAGAGATGCATATAGTGTAGTGACATTACCCAGTGTTAAAGTGTTAGTTTCCGAACACGGCCCTGAAATGATAGGTGTGTTAATTGAAATTACAAATATTACTACCTTATCATTATATAATAAATCAATATTTTTTAATTAACTATTATTTAATTACAATAATTTTATAATATCACAACATTAATTTAATTAACAACCTCCAAAGCTGAAAAAACTAAACATTTCAAAACTGAATTTAGTTACACCGTACTTATTTCTTAGGTTTAATCTTAACTTGAATTGCTAACATTTCCAGAACGACTTGGGCTAAAAAAACCAGGGATCCGTGGCAGAGATGCTGAGGTTGGAACGCGACCTCTGTTTGGCTCGAAAAAAAAGCTATATGAGTGAAAAGTTCATATATATTTTAATTTTATCCAAATAATTATCATAAATTTGTTTTATTATTGTTTTGTGCATGCCCGCATTGGCAGAAAAAATGCTCGGGAAATATAACCTTTGCTCCGTCCATTGATATTTCGTCTGAGACTTCAATACCAAAATGGGAGTATAAACTGGCATCAAATCGAGTATTGGGGACAAATTCTGGTCAACTTCCTCGAGAAAGAGGGACTCTTTGCAATGAATACATTCCACAGGAAGGAAAAGCACTGACAACAAAGTCAGAAACAAGATTGATTTCATTATGGATTGACAAGATTGATAAAAGGCACATATTTAGTTGTCTCGGTGGTCAATAGGTTCAATACCGGAAGTGACCACAGATTTGTTAGAGCTACTCTAAATATCAACTACAAGCTTGAAAGGCCGCGCCTTGAGAAATCTAAGCTACAACCTACCCAGATCCAAAGCAAACGCTGCTCAGACCGTTTCCAGCTAGAGCTGAGAATAGATTAGACGCATTGGAAACAACAATGGTATAAAAAACAGCTTAAAAATGGAAAACCTCCCGGTGAAGGCAGAGTTACTACGTTACTATATTTAAAGTACCTGTTAGAATTTTCAGAATATCCTCCACACCCAACAGAGCAGCGGTAGATGTTAGCAAGCTGTTGCTCAGCAATGTAATGGGTGTTGAGAGTGGACAAGTGATTGTTACCTAAGGTAAACATAAATAAGTTTTATGCCGATTTAGAATGAAAACATTTTTAAACCTTACATTATATGCAACAATATATTTTTATTAAAATTATTGAATTAACAATCATAATCCCAAAAGTTCACTATGCTTCATTTCATAAATATTTTTGGCTTCATCTATATATTCATCACACAGCGCTACAATCTGTTTACTAACATCATATACCAAATCTTCTGATACTCCAGTTTGTTTTTTTGCCCTTTTCATGTTTTCATTCTGGACTTCTTTGATAGAATCTCTACATTTAATAAATAAAGCTTTAGCATTTTTGGCTAAAGATTCTCTATGCTCTTTCGTGACTTTAGGAACAGGCACATAAAGTGTTGTCCCATCTTGTTGAGGGTTTAGGTTAAGGCCTGATTTGTGAATAGCTTTTAGAGCATCAGGGATTGCTTGAGGAAATGAGGCAAAGTTGACGACTAGTGTTTTAGGATTCTTTCGCACTAATTGTGCTAATTCTTGTAGCTCATATATTTTACCTTCAAACTTAACAGGTAGCGATTCAATAGATCCCGTACTAGAACGTAAAGATAAATTCTTAACATACTCTTCTTTCATTTTCTCAATGGCAACTTTACAGCGGTCTTTAATTTTATCTACTGGGACTATTTCTGACATCATGGCTGGATTGATAGTAACTTTTCCGCCCTTACCTTTCTTATCTTTGCCACGGTCTTTATTTTTAGCATAGTTTCTAATTGAAGTCAAAGTTAATGTTTTGGTGAAGAATGCTGAATCGGCAGGTTTAACATTGTGTTGTGTCGGGGTGCGAAATACCATGCAATATGTAGGAAATAAAAATCTTTTCAATAATCTAGTTCCCATTGTAGTTTATATTATTATATTAAACAAAATAAAAATGTAATTAATTATTCCTAACCTCAATTTTTTATTTTTTTTATTTATTAAGGCTTTGGTAGCAAAGACCATCACCTCAAATGTAATTTAATTTTAGTACATTTTTCTAAATATAGATAGAAAAGAAAAAGGCCATATATCCATAGAGCATAAAACCCGCTATCATTTTACGTATTTTTCATTAATACCAACTAAAATTAAGGCTGATTCGTCAGAAAAGGTTATTCAACAGATAACTTGTATGGAGAATGAATAAATTTGAATATTATACTACCGATTTTGGTATTTCTTGTGAAGAGGTAGGGTATAGAAATAAAATTTGGTATTTAAAAAATGTACTAAAATTAAATTACATTACTGGGATGGGATTATAGATGTGAAGCTGGTTGTTATCATACACTGCTCTTTTCGACTGACTACGGTGATCACCCATAAACCGCGGCTGTCTACGGTTGAAAACATGTCATAGTATTACATTGAATCCGTTTTATGTCCTAAGTGATTATTTTTGTTTATACTACCTACTTACTTTATACATTACTTCAGATTTAATAATTCAGGTAAGCGTTCTTTCTTATTTCTTAGTTGCGTCGATGTTATTTTGAGAGGGTAGGTATCTCGAACTTGATAAGAACAATGGCGAAGATGATGAGCGTTATGAAGTTTCAATACCGCCGCGCCCGTTCGAGACCTGTTGAGTATTATTAGTACGATTGTAATAAAAGTGGCGAATAGGAGTTTCATACCTACAGATTAAATACCAATTATGTAATGTGTAAATAAGTAGGAAGACGGGTGGCAACTTTTTTCCAGATACGAATTTCCCTTTTCCAGTCACTTTTTGCAAAATTTTCCTTAGTTTTATTCGCCCCCGCCAAAATATATAATTTTAGTTTATTTTTGCTTATATTACATTTAGATGCACTGTTTCGCTTTTGAATTGAATTTGGTAAGTTTAATGTACCTATTCTTTGGTGTTAGGTAGTTACTTCGGTGCGTGGATAGCGGCGCAGCGGTATTGAGACGGCAAAGCTTTTAATGCTTGACCTCACGCCGCCAAAAGACGCACAGACAAAGCAGCGGTGCTTGCGTGGTGAACACAAACAAATAGCAGCTCATTATGGCAATGGGCTTCCCTCCGGTGGACCAAATTTCCCACTGGCGCCCGGAGAGTGGTATCACAGCTTATTTCGTTAAGGGTGACGAGGCAAATCCGAAACTGAATAAAATGTGACCAATATGTCATTTTTTTTTCCAGGATAAATTTTATAACGGCCTTATTTCTCGAAAATTATGCGTTGGACAGCTTAGTGGCCCTACAACTTTTTGAAGGAAAAAAAAAACCTAAAAAAAGTTTCACGGTGTTAGTAAAGAATTCAACAAAATTATATTTTTGGTAAAAAAATTTTTTTTTGGATTTTTTTCCCGCAAACATCAGCACTTATGGCCCTAGCACAACAGCATCGATAGGCTCGATAAATCACAAAATCGATACATATCGATTTTATGAATAAATGAAAAAAAAAAAAACATACTTATATTATAATAAATTTCATTTTATCGACTGACAAACTATATCGATGTGGTTATGCTAAGCCCCTTAGAGTGGGTGTCTCGATACACGGTAATGTTTGGGTGAAGCAGGATTATCCGAAAATATATTTTTTTTCCAGATTTTTTTTTGGAAAATGGATTGAAAATTGAAAATAAAAAATTAATGTGTTAAATTTTTTTTTCTCAAAAACCAAGAAAAACTACGTAAAAAAGACCAAGATACCTTAGAAATTTAAATTTAATTACTGTTAGGATGCTATTTAAAAGAAAAAATATTACTTAAGTTGGTGCCGAAAGGCAATAGTGTTAATTTATAAACCCCAAAATTTAAGGTGAAAATATTTATTTTCATATTTACCCTAAATTTTGGATATCTTTTATGACTACTATCTGTTTTGACAGTTTTTGTTAAAAATAGATGACGTAACTCAGATCAATAATAATAATAGATGGAATATATATGAACACTCATATGGCTTTTCTAATGAGCCAAACAGAGATAGCAATTGGTTGTCAATCCACTTAAGAGGCAAGGTTGTGTCTTCTTTTTTGATTAAACCATAAATTACAAATGAAATTAAGGATGAGATTTCATTTAAAATATCGATAAATGGGTTGCATGCAACCTAAGAGTAAGATTAATATACGGAAGCCCTATAGGGCCTAAAATGGCATGTATATAAAAAAGGTGGATAAAACATTTATCAACAACAACTAGGTACAAAAAAAGTCATACATTCCAATATCTGAGGTTCTTTTGATAAGGGGCTATAATGAGTATTACTTATCCATTACCCATACTAGCCTAATGAATGGATTATTTCTCAATAACAATCTGTTAAAATGGTAAAATTTTAATTATCATCAACAAAAATAATATGTTACACTAAACAGCCTGTTGTACCTTATGATATTTGTAATAATATATAATTGTTATAAATACTTAGACCTCACACTTTTAATTTAAAAATAAAATATTTTATAGGTAGGTATTACCTACTACTTTGTTAAAGTGTTACTTTGATTGGCCGAAACGAAATAAGCTGTGATACCACTCTCCGGGCGCCCACTGGCGCCCGGAGAGTGGTATCACAGCTTATTTCGTTAAGGGTGACGAGGCAAATCCGAAACTGAATAAAATGTGACCAATATGTCATTTTTTTTTCCAGGATAAATTTTATAACGGCCTTATTTCTCGAAAATTATGCGTTGGACAGCTTAGTGGCCCTACAACTTTTTGAAGGAAAAAAAAAAACCTAAAAAAAGTTTCACGGTGTTAGTAAAGAATTCAACAAAATTATATTTTTGGTAAAAAAATTTTTTTTTTGATTTTTTTCCTGCAAACATCAGCACTTATGGCCCTAGCACAACAGCATCGATAGGCTCGATAAATCAACAAAATCGATACATATCGATTTTATGAATAAATGAAAAAAAAAAAAAAAAAACATAAACTTATATTATCATAAATTTCATTTTATCGACTGACAAACTATATCGATGTGGTTATGCTAAGTGGGTGTCTCGATACACGGTAATGTTTGGGTGAAGCAGGATTATCCGAAAATATTATTTTTTTTCCAGATATTTTTCAGTTTTTTTTGGAAAATGGATTGAAAATAAAAATAATGTGTTAATTTTTTTTTCTCAAAAACCAAGAAAAACTACGTAAAAAAGACCAAGATACCTTAGAAATTTAAATTTAATTACTGTTAGGATGCTATTTAAAAGAAAAAATATTACTTAAGTTGGTGCCGAAAGGCAATAGTGTTAATTTATAAACCCCAAAATTTAAGGTGAAAATATTTATTTTCATATATCTTTTATGACTACTATCTGTTTTGACAGTTTTTGTTAAAAATAGATGTCGTAACTCAGATCAATAATAATAATAGATGGAATATATATGAACACTCATATGGCTTTTCTAATGAGCCAAACAGAGATAGCAATTGGTTGTCAATCCACTTAAGAGGCAAGGTTGTGTCTTCTTTTTTGATTAAACCATAAATTACAAATGAAATTAAGGATGAGATTTCATTTAAAATATCGATAAATGGGTTGCATGCAACCTAAGAGTAAGATTAATATACGGAAGCCCTATAAGGCCTAAAATGGCATGTAATAAAAAAGGTGGATAAAACATTTATCAACAACAACTAGGTACAAAAAAAGTCATACATTCTATTGTTTGAGGTTCTTTTGATAAGGGGCTATAATGAGTATTACTTATCCATTACCCATACTAGCCTAATGAATGGATTATTTCTCAATAACAATCTGTTAAAATGGTAAAATTTTAATTAACATCAACAAAAATAATATGTTACACTAAACAGCCTGTTGTACCTTATGATATTTGTAATAATATATAATTTATTTATTTATATTAAGGCGAATACAACAGACGACAAGCAAGAAAATTATACAAACACACATAAAATATTTTTAAAACCAGCTTATAGCCTTAGAGCGTACTCACACAGCATGGTTGTGGGATACAAAATTAATATATTTTATGTTAAACTAGATTATTCATTACAATTACCTAAATTAATACAATTATTACAATAAAATTAAATTATTACAATTATAATGAATACAATGAAATTATTACAATTAAAATAAGATATATGAAAATACTACAATTACAACAATAATTAACAAACAATAAATATAAAAGTATACATGATATAGCTGGGGAACAAAACAGTATCTTATACAAACTAAAACCAATATCCAAAACTAAAACGAACCCAGAGCAGAGCTTAGATGATTTTTAAAGCGGTTTTGGCCAGCCATAAAAATGTCAAGCTCGTGGTTCTTTGACGACAGCTTGTTGTACTGGCGGCACATGTCGCTTATCGGATTATAGTACGAGATGTTTTTAGTGTGTGTGGGGATGTGAAATGGATTAGTCCGATGGCGCTGATTGTGTCGGGTGTTGAGGCAGATTGTAGACAAAATGCTGGCTGTATCAATGTGGGAATGCAAGATTCTGTGCAGATATAAAATATCATATTGCTGACGTCTGACGTTGAGTGGCGTTATTTTGAATTTGTTTAGTCTATCTTCGTACAATGGTAGTGACCTGCCGTATTTAAATTTAAAATTAAGCATCCTGCAAAAATTTTTCTGTACTCTTTCAATCTTAATGGAATGTGAGGCATAGTAGGGTGTCCAGATAATTGTAACATATATTTTTTTGTAGTTCCTCACTCACCAATTTACTAAACTTATATTTTTATTTCTTTCTTTATTGCTGTCCAATTAATTAATTACTGAATTAACCGTACTGATAACAATTTGTAAATAAACAAGTTGACCATTTGATGTTAGTTGTCATCTATTTAATTGTGGCCAAGGAACATAGGTTCGTCAGCCACAACAAAAATTATCCCTAGTTTTTATTTTTTATAAATAATTTAATATCTTCATCTCTTGGGCTGACATGGTCATATAAATGACAAAAGCCCTTTAAAAAAGAGAAAAAAAAAAAAAAAAAAAATCTTCATCTCTTATTAATTAAATTATCATCTAATAATAATATAATGTAATAATCACATCAAAATTTTATAAATATTTTTATAGTATTACCTTTCTAAATTATTAATTTTGTGTGGGGTAGATGGATTTTTATTTTGTCATAACGACGATCGACTGTTGTTATTAATATAAATATGTTTCACAATCTTGCTACATCTTATTAATTTACTCTTAATTATCAATATTAAGAAGAATAATTATGGTAATTAATCTTACTTCGTGATTTTTTCTAAATATTTTCAACAAAAACTGTCTTGGTGTTAAATACTTGGTGTTCAAGTTTTTGCGGGTTAATACTACTATTTCACCCTAATTGATGGGCAATATACAAATTTCGCCGTGATTGTGAGTATTAAATTTTATTGTATTGTTTTTATTTAACTTTTATTTTGTGCGTTACAATGGCAGCACCTACATGTAAGATCTAGTTATACTAATTTTCCACCTATTATTATTTTTTATTTTAAATGAATGTTAGGGTTTAAATGCAATTTAAAAGTACATGTCCATGGGTTTCATAATGGAGGAACCCCTATAAGTAAATTTTAAAGTCACTTATTTAAAATCTTATTGAAGTTTATTTTATTAGGAGTTTAATTGAATATTGGTTATTACTTACAGAACCATCCGGCTGTACGGTTAGGGCTGCAGTATGCCAACCTGCTGAAATATTTTAATAAAGTTTCTGATGTATCTTTCTGGAGGGATTCTCGAGCCGCTGTTGCGATAAGTAGTCAAACCTACCTTAACACTACCCTATGTTACAATTTATTTTATTTACAATTTTATTTAAGTAACTTTCTTTCCACAATTTGGAAGTAACCACTAGCTTTGTAATCAGCCGAGAGAATGAGTCGCCAACCAACCAACCAAGCGATTAGTCACCCCAACTTTATTTAGGCTATTTTGATGTAATTTTTTACCCAGCTTATTTTAATTATTTTTAATTCTATATACTTTTTTTTTGTTTGTCATTATTTTTAAATTAAGTAAAATTCATATAGTGTGGACTTTTTTAAGCATGTTTTATTTATATGATTATTTTATTCACCTTTTGTAAGTTTTTTTAAAATTTGATTTTAAGTATAAAAATTCAGAACGGTTTAATAAATATCATACATGAATCTGTTGTTTTCTTGACGAACCCTTAGAAATTTTAATAGCTTCAAATAATATATATCTCTTTTGTTTTACGACGGTTTTCTCGGTAGGAGTTCCGACTTCCCCGAGGGAATACGTAACATAATACAGCCATATTCGAGGATGCTTCTTACTAGACTTTGATACAAACACACAAAGGACTGGGGTCTTTTAAAATCTTTGGTGATTCTAGCAATAAATCCTAGTTGTTGTAGAGCCCTGTCCGTTATGTAACTGTAATGCTCACGAAAAGCCAGCTTGTCATCAAATAGTATGGCGAGATCTTTCACCACTGTTTTCCTTTCAAGAATTTGGTTGTCCAAATTGTACGGAAAGAGAATCTTCTTTCGTTTATTTGAAAACGAGATGGTATGGCATTTTGACACATTGAGAAGCATAAGGTTTTTCATACACCAGGATGCAACTGCATTAAGATCTGATTGCAAGAGGCCACACTCAAGAGTGGTTTCCACCTTCCTGAAAATCTTTAGATAATCTGCATATAATAAGCTGTTACTACTTATTTTACTTATTAGATCGTTAATAAAAAGGACAAAAAATAATGGCCCAAGGTGGGAGCCCTGAGGAATACCAGAACCAATAACAACTGGAGATGAGATGTATCCTTTATGTATTACCAGTTGTGTTCTGTGATCTAAATACGATACGATCCAACGAAGTAGATCACCGTGTATACCACAACCGCAAAGCTTTCGGCATAAGATGATGTGATTCACTTTGTCAAAAGCCTTCCGGAAGTCCGTATACACCGCGTCCACTTGGCTACCCTCATCAAATGCATTGCACAAATAGTACTTATACTCTAATAGGTTGGATACAGTGGATTTCCTCTTTACAAATCCATGTTGACTATCTGACAATAGGGGTCTGACATGATTGTAAATGTAGTCATAGATAACGCTCTCAAATAATTTTGCAACAGTTGATAAAATGCTTATTGGTCTATAGTTGTCGCATTTAGACCTATCACCACCCTTGTAAATAGGAACAATGTAAGCTTTTTTCCAGTATGTCGGAAAGGTTCCTAAGCGCAGCGAGCCATTAAAAATAAGCAATAATGGGTAGCACAATTCCTCAGCACAGGTCCGCAAAAAAACTGGAGGAATTCCATCGGGTCCGGCGCCTTTAATAATGTCTAAATGTTTTATTTTGAAAAGTATTTCACTTTCAGAGAGTTCAATTTTTGATAAGGTTCCAGTAGAACTGACACCGTTATCCGTGATAGAGCCGTCAGAGGTACCAGCAGAGTTTGCAAAGACGGACGCGAAGTACTCCGACAGCAATTCACACACACCCTCGTTATTTGATGCTATGGAATTTCCATAGTACATAGTATGGGGCAAGTCTTTAGCACCTCTCTTGCTCTTTACAAAGTTCCAGAAAGGTTTAATATTTGAGCTTAAATTAGTCTCGATGGAATCTACAAACGTGGTATAACATTTTTTTACTAATGTTTTACACCTAGATCTTAAGAGAGCAAATGAGTCATAGTCCCTGGGATTTCTGTATTTTTTGTAGCGTTTATGAAACTTGTTTTTTTCTTTAAGGCAATTTTTTAGAGCAGGAGTGAACCATGATGGATATTTGTTCTTATTATTGTTAGACATAGGTGTGTGTTTTTGTATAATGCACCTAACAATTTTATAGAAATTTGCTGTGGCCACGTCTATATCTTGAAGATTTTCAAACAGTTGGCCCCACTCAACCTCTGCCAATTCTGATTTAATTTTTTTATAGTCACATTTCCGATAATTAAATGTTTTTGTAGTAGTTGGATTTTGTGCTATATAATTATTGTTATTCAATTTAAGAGAGATAGAAAAAGTGGGATGATGTTGATCAGGTCGTGACAAAGGTTCCTCTTGAGATATCTTTACTTCGCATGTAGTTGATAACACTAGATCCAACATACGATTATTAATATTTGGAATGTCGTTGTATTGTTTAAGATCACATAACGCCAGAGTGTCCAGAAGTAATTGTGATTTTAGATCAGTCGGTGCGTCAGGAGTTAGGGCATGAGATACAGTGGCAGGACTCCAGTTTATACGAGGAACATTGAAGTCACCCACCAATAAAAAGACATCATTATTCCCCCCTGATTGAATTATATCTTGTGTGTTAGTATAAAAGTTTTTAATTGGGCTAAACACATATCTGGCGGTAAATAACAAACACAAAGGTTAAGAGTTGCATTTGACTGATGGGTAGGTAAAACGCTAATCCAAATGTCCTCCACCCCACTTTCCCAGTTAGGTCGTCGGATGACATTGAATCGTTTGTCCACTGCGACATGAACCCCTCCTCCCCCTCCCCTCTTGCGTATGCAGGAGCTTTTGCGATCCCTACGATAGACTTCATACCTGCTGTCGAATATTTCATTATCGCAGATACCGCTGTCTAGGTTCGTTTCGGTTAAAGTAATAATATCATAATTATTATTCAGTATGTTTAGGTATATTTCATTAGTCTTTGTCTTAATTCGATTGACATTCTGGTAATAAACATTCATAATAGTTAACTATAAGAAGTCAAAACAAATATTAAACAAAAAACAATAACAATATATATAATTAAAAAGTTTTTTTTTTCAATATATTATTACTGCAGTGTTAAAAGGTAAATAAAAGTTATAGTAGGTAGTGTATAAGTAGTAGGTATGTAAGACTTACAAAAGAAATGACCTTATCAAAAACAAACAGCAATTGCAGTAATATTATATTAATATATCAGATTAAGTCAGTTCAAATTATATCAAGTAACAAAAATTAATAAAAGATAATGTGAATTAAGAAATCAATATGTAAAATAAATTAAATATAAATTCTTAAACTATTTATATCCCTATAACAATGTAATGTCAATATTAAATTTTATAATATAATACAAACTAAGTTTATTTAATGTGAATTAAAAAATCAATATATAACATAAATGAAATATAAATTATTAAGCAATTTTTATCCCTGTAACAATGTAATGTCAATATCAAATTTAATTATATAATACTACTTAAGTTTATTTAAAGTGGAGATATCTTTGATGACAATAGGTGGGGAGGTTTCGTTCTTTCTTACAAACACTTTCCCAAACTTAATCCAAACGTATTTGTAAGAGAGGTCTTTAGCAGCTCTCCTCGCTGCAGCGTGAAGTTCCTTACAGTCAGCTGTTAGATGCTCGGACAGGTAAATAGTGCGATTCTCTCCAGTTATATTAAGGGCAGAAGTACTTAATAAATTGTGTCTATTTTTCTTATTGTGTCTTTTGAAAGCAGAAAGTATTGTATCGCGGGAACGTTCAGGGGCCTTACCAAAGAGCCAATCGATAATCGAATCGAAACACCGATCGAAAGCCAAATGTATGGCATTTGACGTTTCCAATCGATCAGGCTCTACCCATAGACTAAAATTCCTATACATTTTTAACGATCGATGCGGCGATTCGATTGGCGATCGTGTTCTTTGGTCAGGCCCCAGATGAAAGAGATAGCAGGATATTGCGAGGTCTATCAGATGAGGAGTCCCGCTTTGCCACTCTGCGCACAGAATATAAGTCCAAATCGCTGACAGGTGACTC
The DNA here is from genome assembly GCA_947458855.1 of Monopis laevigella. Classification (NCBI taxonomy): domain Eukaryota; kingdom Metazoa; phylum Arthropoda; class Insecta; order Lepidoptera; family Tineidae; genus Monopis; species Monopis laevigella. The sequence continues at coordinate 27,120,282 of OX381584.1, read as the reverse complement.
AACAATATCGCATATTTTTTTGACAATACTTGCCAAGTTTTCCTCTCGCTTTTCGGTAACGTTCTGTATCTCCAAGTTATGGCTCCTGGATATTTTGTCTAGAGTTTTTAGATTTCTATTAGCATTTGCCAGGTCCGAACGTAGTGATAAATTTTCCGCTTCCAATTGAGACAATTTGTCGGATATAGTGCTGATGTCTGACTTGAGGCGATCTGTAGTCGCTGTGAACTCAGTCTTGATGTTATTTATAGCAGAGTTGATTTCGTCGCGTATGGTAAGTTTTATATCGTATAGAATAGATGTGCGTATGTTATCTAGTTTTGAGTCTAACAGGCTACTCAGTTGATCGAATGTGCAGCTGCCGTGGCGATTAGGCTGTGTTTCTGTGATGATACTTACGGAGTCTATTATAACAGATTCGTCACAGGACATATCTGCGATCCCCCCCGCGAGCTGGCAGTGCGCAGCTCTCCTCACGGGGGTCGAGTCGTCGTTCCTGCGGCGAGTAATATTCGAACAATCGGGACAGCGCCAGGATTTTTTTAATAACAGTGATTTATACAGATCTACAGTGATATTAAAGCATTTATAGTGATAACATCCTGCACACGTTGAGCATCTTAAAAGCTCGTTTATATCTATACGGTTTCGGCAGGCCAAACAATTCATTCTTAAATGTTTGTAAGAAAAATAAGAATTCTGTTGATATGATTAGTTCTTAAAAAATATTAGTCATTAATAAAATTAAAGGTTTTATACTGTGTAGCACTTCTGTTAATTTAATTTAGAATTTATTTCCATTGATTTATTTAAAACCTTCAGGTACCTTGTGTAGTTTCTTTAGCCATAATTGTAAGCAAGAACGCCTATGTTTATTTCGGTAAGAAAAAACGAGACAGCGTGACGCCGGGTTTAACGGCTTCGTCCCTGCAACAGTCAGCATATACACAATCACGGACTCCAAGACCATTCAAATATAGGCTGTAAAACTTAGTTTATCTATAGTGACTATTTTATTTCTAATTAAAAATCGCAGCAAAACATTGACTACTTTGCTTTTTTTTTTAGGAGTTTTTTTTGTTATAAATACTTAGACCTCACACTTTTAATTTAAAAATAAAAAAAATTCTAGGTAGGTATTACCTACTACTTTGTTTACTTTGATTAGATAATAAAAAAAGAAATGTGGGGTTGTTTGACCCTTCTCATGCTACGTGTTAAATAGTTTAACCTTACGCTCGCCGGATTAACAATAAGCTGATCATTATATAATATAATATGGAGAGCAAAATATAACATCTAATAATAATAATATGTAGGATAATTTACACATATTTGTCACAAACTAAGCTCTAGGCTTGCACTATGGGCAGGGGTATTCCACTCGCTTTAGGCATAACGCTACAAGTACCCGGCCGTATCTATGGATATTGCATAGATATGTACCTGTAACAAAGTTGTAGGTAATAAAAAGATGTACAACTTTTGAATTTAGTTTTTTTTCAAATAACCTCAAAATATTATGTGAAAAATTCAAATAAGAAATTTTTCATCTTTTATATATATTTTTTTCCACAAAATTTGGTGAAAATTGGCTTATTATGTCCCAAACATTGTATTTTTTTTTATTTAAAATATTTTTTTTTTTCATCTTATTTTGACTTAATATCTGTTTTTTTTTAAAAGTCGGCAGGCTTTTTGTTTGTTAAAATATGTACTATCTAATGATGTAAAAAAAAGATACATTACTATGGCAAATGTTCCCAGAAAATGCAAAGGAACGGAATAAACTCGAATCCGAAATTAGGCCCAGACCCTCTTAGCCCCATCCCCACTTCTCTATTAAATCTTATAGGATGAAGGGACCATAAAAATAATTATTGACCACTCAATATAACTGTTTTTGTTAAATATGACCTAAATATGAAAATATGAAATAGGAGATAGTTGAAGACATCAACGATCAAGTCGTTCCCATCCCTCTTTCCCTACCGTGTGCCTTGAACAATATCGGTTGTGATGTTTTGGGGTCCATCCCATATTAGTATGCTGCAATTACTAGGAAATCTGAAAAAAAAAACAGAACACATTAAGAGTAATTGCGAACACATAATTTTCAGATACGAATTGAATGGGGATATAAGTTGTTTTCGTTCTAATCATTCAAACATTCATCTTTTTACTAAAAAAAAAAAAAATTTCAATGATAATGAAAAGAGCTTATATTCTATAGGCTCCTTTACGATTATCGATATTTGATATTTTATGAATTTTCACGTCCCTAATTATACATTATACCTATAATAAAAACATAAAATTGTTTCAAGTCCAAAAAGTCTATCCTCTAATGAAATAATGTTTCAGATATTTTAAACTAGTTAAGAAATAACATTTACAATATTATTTAAAACTATAAGTTATAACATTAATGAATAAATACCAAAAATAATTACTTTTGGAAAGTAATATTTTCGGCTCTGTTTTCTTTCCTTGAGAAGTGAGTTTTGGTTTGATATTTTAATAAAACCATTTCTCTACATTTATAAATCACTAAATAGCACTATATCAATAAATATTACACTATAGAACACTAGAAAAATCTTTTTGAAAATTTAGCTATACAACCGCACTATATTGTTTTGCAATGAAATATAACCCGACAAAATAAAAAATGCTAAATGAAGATATTACACGAACGGCATCAACTTAAATTCGCATTTCGGGCGGTTAACCCTACCAGTTGGACTCCAGGGGCCTTATTCCGAGTTTGCAACCGCTAAACACGACAAGACGTTGCGAAAACAATAAATATGGAAATATAAGTTCTATATTGTTAATTATAGAGTTGAAATTCCAATGCTCCAAAAATATACAAACTTGCGAAGAAATCGTGTATTTCAAGATGGCGGCATTATTATAACCAACCCAATACAGACTATATAACCATTGGGATAGAACTTATATTTATAGTTTACGCAACGTCTTGACGTGTTTAGCGGTTGCAAACTCGGAATAAGGCCCCAGTTCTTTACGAAGTTGACATTAGATTAAAAAATCACCACTCGTTATCTCTTTCTCACTTATGCAACATTTTAGTTTGCATGACACGATAAACTATAGACCTCCGGGTTTGTGATTTTTGACGCGGGATCTATTTATTATTATTAATCTGAGTGGATTCATCTATTGCATTAAATAATAACTACTGGAAAACTCCTCATTTTTAAATAAGTTTTAAAAACTATTAGACGTTGGCAAATTTTCGCTGTAAGCGAAGAGGCCATTAATTTAAGAAAATAAATAAATCAATTTGGCTGTATGGTTAAAAATCTTTGCATCCAAATGTGGAAAAAAAAGAAAAAAATTGTTTGACATTTGTTTTGATTTTACCAAAAATGTCTGTGATATTTCAAATATTATTAAATAGTTACAAATTCTCTTCTCTACAGAAATCTCTGAAATACTCTTCTTCACATAATAAATGTTTATTTAGTAGATTATATTCGGGTAGGTAAACTTTTTAAGATTTATTTACCTAATAAATTGAAGGTTATTTGTGTCACTTATAGGTTATGTCACTTCTAGGTTCTCCAAGGAAATTCATAACATTTGATGAGGTAGTAACCCAAAGAAGAGCCGAAGCGCGAAAAAGTTTAGTAATACAAGTAAATTCTAAATCGTCTTTTACCGAGTTGTATTCATATTGTTCCAATTACGCTGAGATTAAAGGTGTTCACCATTATACGAATAGAACTGGTGAGGTTAGTTGATTCTTTTTCTTAGTACACATTATAATACCTCCATCTGTACGCGTAGCAGGACCACGCACAGTCTTCTCTTGAATGGTTGGCACATTTGAAATGAGTTTTTAGTGTTCAGGGCTCTGAGAATAGGAACACTACTTCAATAAAACTAGTTAATTCGAGAATAAATTAATGACTGATTTATTCTTTTGAATGTTGTGCTTTATACACTAAAACAACAGGCCAAAGTATGACAATGAAAATGTCAAAATTATTATTTAATTTGATAAATGGAACATGGAGATGACAAAAAAGATAAAAAAGTAATAAAATAAATACAAAGGAGAAAACCTAAATTGTATGGTAATGATATAAAAGAGAATTATCATAATGCATCTGTCCGGCACAAGTTCATATCCTTTAGTAAAAGAATATTAATTTTATTGATTGATATTTAAGGGGCTGTTTGTCTCGAAAAAAAGAAGAGGGAAAATAGGAACAAAGATTCCCTCTGAGAGATTGCTCTGGTAATGATATTACCAGAAATTATAAAAAGCTCAATACTTTCAATTAGCAAAAAACCTAGTCTGCATTCCAAAACTGGGTAATAAATAACCTGTGCAATCTCTCGGGAAATAGAAAGAGTTGGAGATATGTAATTTGTGTATATTCATATGGATTACAGGGGCCTACAATTGTCATGATTATGGAATAGGCCCCAGGATTAATGCTGGTTCGACAGGTTGGCAATCAGTTACCAGCAGTAACCTATTCCTGAAAGTTTAACTTCTAAAGATTGATGATTTTTTGTTAAATCACATGAATAGCTCTTTGTTAGGCATGGGGATGACTATCCAAAATTATAGTAATCTAAAAAAAAAGATATATTTATTTACTAAAAAGTACAGTAGCCATATACCTACATGAATAATAGCTAGTATTATTCAACACTCAGCAAATAGTTGCCTTGAAAAATAATCAACTTTAATTTTTCTTAAAAAACAAAACACACTTAGTATTAATTCATATCATTAATATACAGAGTTATCCAAAAGTCCAAATGGGGCAGATTGTAATGCAAATAATAAGTTTTTCTACAAACATATTATTTGATAACATATAAATTATTTTTGAATAACATTATTTTTGGAACATTAAGGCTGCATAAATCTATATAGTTATACCTATTACTAAGAATAAAGACTTAAGGGACAAATTATATATGTATATATATATATATATGTAAAAATAACCTTTATAACCTTATTTATGAGTACACTTAACAAGTTTATAATAATATTACTTATGAATCTGTTTCAATAAGTCTATATAAAATAATTGCATTGTTTGTATAGACTTATAAACAGTTTTATAAGTTGGTATAGTGGAACTGGGACCAACAGCTTATTATGCTCATCAAGGCACTGTATATTAAGCAGATGTACATAATTTTTTAACTAAAAACTCCTTACTACTCAACATTTGTGTTGGAAGGAATGGCAACCTAACCTTGTGAATGGTTACATATACCATATATTATAGCTTTTGGCCTCTTAATAAATGCCTGTAAAGATTTACATAAAATAAATATTTTTGAGCTTCACTTTCTAATTTTTAGTTCTGTGGTCTAAGCAATTCAGCCACAACATAAATAAGGAATATATGTAATATTCCTTGCTATATTTCCAATAATATAATTTGTTTCAGCATTTTATGCTTATTGAATTTAAAACGGAAAGTGATTTAAGAAATATAATAAAAAACTGTGCATCACATCACAATAACATAGAATCCATAGCGGTTCCATCACCTTTTTTATGGTTCAGAGCCATCCCAAATAAAAATGAACCTTCCATTCCACCAAATACATCATTAATTAGTTGTGATGGAAGTTCAGTTATAGACCAAGATGCATTGGATGCAGATTTAATAAAATGTGACTCAATTTCTCAACAAATACAATTAATGTATGACAGAACCAGTTTGACAGACATTGGGACTCGGTTACGGTATATGGTGGCAAGGCAGGTGAGACTTTCTTTATATGTACTTTAAATAAAATATACATACATGTATATATAAAATATACATGTATATATGAACAATTTTTTTAATTAAAAAAAAAAATTATCTATGTAGTTCAAATTCTGTTTTTTTAATAATATCTGGGTTTTTTTTCCAGCTAGAAATGGTATTTAGCAGTTTATATGCAAATGTAGAACTGTGGCCTTTTGGGTCATCTGTTAATGGATTTGGAAAAATTGGATGTGATTTAGATTTAGTTATGACAAATAATCTCACTGATGATATGGTAAGGCTTTCAACTTAATCTTTTTCATACATTCTTATTTTTTAACCACTGGCGAAAAGTTTAGTCCACCATTATGTGTTTTTTACATTAAAATAAAATAATTTGGACATATAGTATTCAGAGACAGGGTAAAAAATACTTTTATGATATTCCTATTTGATATAAATATTCTAGTAAAATGTTATTAAAAAAATGCCTAATATTTATATATATTTATTTCTTTATTAATTTGACATACACAATTAAGTTTAAATTAATAAAGAAATTATAACACTAACCCTAACACCAAAAGGAAACTATTTAATATTTTTTTATTGGAGCACTGCAAGTGACTTTGATGGTAAGCAGTTCTGAACAGTCCATGAATTGAAAGGATTAATTCACTGCTGTTTAACTCAGGATATTAATTTTTTAAAAACAATAATTGATAGATTCCATTAATGGACTTTACCATCCATAAGAAACACTCAAAAGAAATACAAAAGTAAAAGAAATGTAACAATAAATATTTAATATTATTTTAAAAGTTATGTTATCAATGAAAACTTATTTTATTTTTCAATCAATAAAATTTGTTACATGTTAATATAATTAAGTAACTTCCTTCCTCTTAAAGCACAATCAGTCAAGCCTAAATAGGTAGTTGTATGGCCAACAGAGCTGCTCCACACACCGGCTGGTGTACCAGGTGAAGCAGAGCGCGCAAAGCCCGGCCAGCGCGCTGGAGGCATTGGCCTCTGTGCTGGAGGAGCGCGTGTCCGGGACCTCGCGTGTCACCCGCGTGCTGCACGCGAGAGTGCCTATCCTCAAGTACTCCCACGACCTGGTGCACCTGGACTGTGACCTCAGCTACAACCTCATGTGAGTGCTTGACTACCTATGTGTATAGTGTGGTGCTGCACGCGCAAATGCTCATCCTCAAGTACTCCTACGACCTGGTGCACCTGGACTGTGACCTCAGCTGCAACCTCATGTGAGGGCTTGACTACCTATGTGTATAGTGTGGTGCTGCACGTGCAAGTGCTCATCCTCTAGTACTCTCATGGCCTGGTGCACCTGGACTGTGACCTCAGCTACAACCTCATGTGGTGAGGGCTACTTATGTGTATAGTGTGGTGCTGCAAGCAGGAGTGCCCATCTTCAAGTACTCCCATGTCCTGAAGCACCTGGACTGTGACCTCAGCAACAACCTCATGTGAGTGCTTGACTACCTATGTGTACAGTGTGGTGCTGCATGTGCAAGTGCTCATCCCCTAGTACTCCCACGATCTGATGCACCTGGACTGTGACCTCAGCTACAACCTCATGTGAGGGCTACCTATGTGTATAGTGTGGTGCTGCAGGCAGGAGGGCCCATCTTCAAGTACTCCTATGTCCTGGTGTACCTGGACTGTGACCTCGCTACAACCTCATGTGAGTGCTCGGCTACTTATGTGTATAGCTATGTGTGGTGCTGCATGTGCCAAACAATAAAACATTAATATTAAATACACTAGCAGCTTTTGCTGTATATCCACTGCACTTATGGATTATTACTATATTTTAAATATTTATCTAGTCTATTCTTAAAGGAGTTCACTGAGTCAGCACTTATAACACTTTCCGGTAGCTTGTTTCATGTATCCACAACTCGATTAAATAATACATGTTTCCTAGGGTTACTATGGCTTGGTGTTTTTATCAGCTTCAGTAAATGTCCTCTAAGGCCTGTGTTGGTGCTCAGTGTGAAGAGATTTTGTAGTCCACGTACATCATAGTGTTTTTTCAATATTTTAAAGGTCTCAATCAGGTCTCCGCATTGTCTTCTCTGCTCTAAGCTGCTTCTTTTTACAGATTTTTTTACATTTAAAATACTTCAAATGGGCTCTGTTTTCTTTTATAATTTTTCGTATAAAATTAGGTATATATAAAAGTGAGATCATCTGTTTTGTCGGTTTCTTGATGTCATGGTAAAATAATTACCACGTCTAATATAAGTTTACAATTCAGGCAATGTTATATTGGTACATAGTGTTAAAAAGTTCAAGACAAAACCATTGAGTGAAGATTTTATTTGCAATAAAAATGGAATTATTCCTATAGATGATTCATATATCTATGGACATTTTAGAAAAACAATATCAGTTAGAGAACCTGTTAATAACATTAATATTACTGGAATGAATTGGCTTCAGCATGGTGATTTAATGAATTTGCAAGTGAAGTATCATGGGTCACCGCCTTTCCAATATTGTGCAAAGTATGTGATCGGAGAATACAATGTAACAGGGAATGAGATTTGTTCCCTAAAAACTGAGACTATGTCAAATGAGTTCCCTCTAGTGCATTATTTTTCTTACAGTCAACAATATACAGTTGTTGTTATTGTGGAAAATGTACTTTTGAAAAGTGTGTCACGGGCTACTATAAATATTTATAAAGTGACGCCTCATGCTCAGTTATCCGTGATAGTGGTGCCAGTTGCGTTTTGTTTGGTGGCTGTCATCCTCGTGGTCTTCGGAGTCGCCTACTACATACAGTATCGATCTAGGTATACAGTGGAGGTAGCAGATTTTGATTTTGGTCAGCAAGCGAACTTAGACTATAAGACTTTTATGGAACGCCTACGCGATAGTTTTAGAAATGCGTTTAATTTTACTAACCAAGAAGATAAAGAGTCCCTGACCAGCCCTAACCCTAGCGGTGGTGGTAGCGGTATGTACGATTCAATGACGTAAAACCTGTAATTATAATACAAAAGGCTGTTAGCTTAGAGATACCCTAAAGTACTGGTTACTATTGTCTAACTAAACTGTCATAAATGTCAAGATGTAAACACTAAGAGATTTATTGCATGGACAGAATAACTGTAAAAAAAATATAGCGACGATATGTCGATGGACTTGCATCCAGTGCTATGTTAAAATAAATAATTTAAAAAAAGTGCGACGATATATCATCCACAGATTATATAATTTTTTTTTGTTCGGTTTTATTAAATATATAGAAGGCAAAGGTCTCTATGAAACATACAGTCTAGGTCAGATTATATAATATTATTTTGTCAATGCTGCAGCACAAGGAAACACTACTAATAATTTTGCGGATTAATAATTCGCGGGCCGAAATTACGTGGTGGCCGAGTTGGTTAGACCTTGGACTTAAAAACGCTTAGGTCCCTGGTTCGAATCCCGGTGTGTACCAATGAGTTTTTAATTAAAAAAAATTATGTACATTTGTTTGACAACACCACTATAGTGCTTCGGAGAGCACGTTAAGCTGTCGGTCCCGGTTTCACTATACCAACTTGTGAAACTGTTTATAGATGGGTTATTGAGTCTATTCAAAACATCGCTACGAGCTAGCCACTTGTTCGGTGTAGACTCATACCATCGGCTACGACGAGGTGGGATTAAAACCCCTCCGCTGGGTACCCTGGGGCCGTCTAGGCGGTCTCGGGCGCCGTAAGGCACCCGTGATGATATGTATATGTATGTATGTGAGTTTTTGATATGTGTTATATTTAGGTAATATTTGTGTGGAAGACACTGAAGGTTATCCTGTATATGTGCGTCAGGTCGGGCGTATACATGTCGGAGCTGCTGTTCCTGCTGGGCGGCTGGGACGGCCGCGTGCGCCCTCTGGCGTGCGCGGTGCGGCACTGGGCGCGCGCGGCCGGGATCACGTGCGCGCGGCCGGGCCGCTGGCTCACCAACTTCTCGCTGACGCTGCTGGTGGTCGCGTTCCTGCAGCACGCCAAGGTGTTGCCGCCGCTCAGCTTGCTCATCAAGGCTGCCAGTCAGTATTCGCCATACTATTATTTATGGCTCCGAACTTCCTTATACACGCAGGTGCAGGACTGATGACGTGGTCGATCACAGTTTTTATAATAAACCGCCCTTTAAAGAGCTGGAAGAGAATTGGGATTTGCATCTTCTACGCGGCGAGATTGGTCGCGGGAGTTTTAGACTAAAGGATGTGGATAGAAACAAATTGAACAATATCAATTTGTTCTATAGAGTGCATAGAGTGTAGCACATATCTCTATGGGACCCCTTGCCTCAATGAAACACACTGCAACCGGCCGGACTTTGTCGTGATGTGTGAAACAAAAAATATATATAAAGGCAAATTTATTGCCTTAACCTTAGCTTAACTATTTTCGTTTGAATACTGCTCATTTAAAAACCTTTCGTAACTGCACCCTGAATGACCATGCCCGTGTATGTTCTACATACTGATTTGTTTTTGTAATATAATGTTTACAGGAAACGAAGACATAAGGAAAGGAGAAGACAACCTCAACTGCACGTTCTTGCGGGACCTGAACGTTTTGCCGCGGACGGTCACCAACCAGGACTCGCTGGAGACCTTACTGCTCAAGTTCTTCGAGCACTACGCGCAGTTCGACTTCCACGACCGCGCCATCTCTGTGACGGAAGGCGCACCCGTCCGGAAGCCAACCAGCCAGCCGCTTTACATTTTCAACCCGATTGATGCAGGACTCAATGTGAGCAAGAACGTGAGCCACGAGGAGTGCGAGCGGTTCCGGCTGGAGGTGCGCAACGCCGCCTGGAACCTGGACCACTCCGACGAACACAAACCCCTCTGGGGACTGCTGGGGCTCGCGGGGACCCAGACCGGCGCCAACCTCAAGAAACTGGTGCGCGCGGGGAACTCACACCGACTCGTCACACTCAAGGACTTGTTCAAAGACGACGCGGAACCAAACAAACACAAGTTAGATAAATTAAATGCAAAAAAGATTAACAAAAATGACTCTGAAGACACTTGTAAAAGTGAACCTAAACTTAAATTTAAAAACCCTCAAGTGAAAAGTGAAGTAGTCAGAATACGTCGAAATAAAATGTCTTGATATAGTTTTGATATTTTGTTTAATTTTGGTCACATTTGACCCAGGATTGTTAAAAAGTATCCCTAGACTTCCTGTTATGTTTATAAATCTTATCTATTCTTTGCCGAAAATATTAGATAAATAACTAATTCAATGTACACAATTTTTATAAAAATATTTTGTTTATAATATAAAGAATAAAAAAAAAACAAATAAAAATAAATACCATCACGGGTGCCTATTTGGCTCCCGAGAACCGTTTAAACGGCCTCAGGGTCCCAGCGGAGGGATTAACCCATCCTCATTTCGCCGATGGTATTCGGAGGCAACACCTAACAAGTGGCGAGCTTGTTGCGGTGTTTATGATGAAATAGCCTCGTTGTATAAAGCGGTCACCCATCCTAGGCCGGCTTTATTGTCATCTGCTTATAAAGAATAACAATTGGAATATTTTGTTTATTATTATTATTTTGTATGTCATTATTATTACATTGTAAATATAAGATGTCTTATTCAGTAATTAGGTAATAGAAAGAGACAACTCTATTTTAAGTAAAAGGCATTAAATTTTGAACATATTACCAATATCCAAGACTTGTGGCAAACCAACTGACTTGTACTTAGACCGCTTCGCATTAAACATCCAACTAACACATCTGAATAGGGAATATGCATGTTTTTATTTCATTACTTGATAGAGTAACTACATTAGACCTTAAAAACAAATATTAAACATTTTTTAAAGGGTAATAACACCAATTTAAACTTTATCTGCCACTACCGCAGTAAAAAACGGTACATCACTAGCCGCCATTTGGTACATCATGTGACGTCATTTGTGCTCAAAAAGCGTGTTTGCGTGCTTTATTAGTTTTAATGTTATTGCATCTCAAAAGCTAGTCAAAAGGTAGGTGTTTCTAACAAATTAACTTAATAAAGGACAATAAATACCCGAGAAAACAAAAAATTGTAGATTATTATATTATACGCGAATGACGTCACATGTAGTGTTTGCTAATGTCGGAGCGTTTAGAAATGCGTTCCGTTATTACAAAAAAAAAAAAAGATTTTTAAACTCGTATTTATAAAAAATTTGCTAATCAAAATAAAATAGATTATTGTAAATATGTTCAAAGACATAAAAGGAACATTATATATTAAAATAATAATAATTGGCATTACATGCATATTCTCTATTGCTGTTCACAGCAACACCGCGTAAGTTATGATTTATGAATTTATATTTTTATAGACCCAATAATAATTGTTGTCACCTGAATTTCAAACAGCCTTTTTTTTTGACAAAAAAAAAGAGGAATATTTTCAAGCTTTAAATTTTTAAGTTTTGTTAGGTTTGGCAAAAACTATTATTGGGTTGACCGCGTCTAATAGAGTTGTTCACCCCGGCTTGATTATAAATATTCGAAATAAGTTTAAACAAGTGACTGATTAAAATTTTAAATCCCATAATCAAACAATTAATTTATTTAATGTGGTGGCCGAGTGGTTGTCCATGTAACTATACTGTCTCGGAGAGCACATTAGGCCGTGAAACTGGGAACACAGTTTCACTACACCAAATTGTGAAACTGTTTATAAGTGTATACAGAACACTGCAAAAATTTTGCCACTAGTTCTGTGTACACTGATTACCATCGGCTACCAATGATGCTTTGTTATTAGTGTAATAAGTACTAATTAGATTATGTTTTACTTTATCAGTGTATTATTATTACAAGATCATTTGGGTAGCAAGGTGTCCTGCTGAACCTATCGCTAATGCTCTGAGAATTTGTTTCATGTACATAATTGAGGATTTACAAAATTCAGCAGTAATAACTGATTTTATGAGTGTGGATATTACATAGTGATTATGTATGTATGTATGTACTCGTAGGTATTTGGAAACGTACAAGTGATTTAAATATAATTGTTATTATTGTACAAACTGTATTTTCTTCCAACCTTAAGGGTTCCCCAAAAACAAACATAAAAAATTGTACCAATGTGATTGAAATAGGAAAGTATAAAATTATAAATAGCGGTTAAAATGGAGCATTCCACTGACTGAGCCGACAAACTGGGGCCTCATTCCAAGATTGCGACCGCTAAACATGACAAGACGTTGCGTAAAGTATAAATATGGAAATATAAGTTCTATACGGTTAATTATAGAGTTGAAATTCTAATGCTCCAAACATGTTCAAACTTGCGAAGAATTCGTGTATTTCAAGATGGCGGCATTATTATAGCCAACCTAATACAGATTATAGCGGCGTTCGAGTTGGTTGTTATTTTGGCCCAAAACGCCACTAACGTATATTGAATGTTTTCCATTATCTCATTATCTTGCACCGCGTTCCGACCTCAGCATCGCTGCCACGAATCGCTGGTTTTTTTTAGCCAAGGTCGTTTCACCGCGCGGAAATGTTAGCAATTCAAGTTACCATCGATCGTTCCGCGACCAGAAATTTTAACACGAAAAGTTAGCCGGGCTACTTTTTGACAGATGTTTGTTTACATGTGAATATCTATCTACAAATTGGAATTTAATTAATTATTTTATATATCCATATCTGTTTTAGTTTTAAAAGTTCGATTAAACCTAAAAAATAAATATCGTGTAAATAAATTCAGCTTTGGTAAATCATAAATCATTTATTTGCCATAAAAACACGGTACATATAATTAGGTGGTCTTAAAAAAAAAGTTCTCGTGTTTAACTGTAGTCCAGCATGCAAATGTTAATAAACAGGTTTTCAAATTTCACATCACAAACATCCAAAAAATTTTTTTTAAACCAGTAGCTAGGTATTATTATAAATTACTAGATTTAATCCTAACAACTAACAATTGACAGCACAACATAATTAGCAAATTACAAACAATAACAATGAAATTATAAGTCACAACATGAGTAGGTCAAATGCAAATGTTAACAAACAGGTTTTCAAATTTCACATCACGAACATTCAAAATAATGTTTAAGTTAAACCAGTAGCTAGGTATTATTATAAATTTATAGATTTAATCCTAACAACTAACAATTGACAGCACAACATGATTAGCAAATTACAAACAATAACAATGAAATCATAAGTCACAACATGAGTAGGTTAACAACAAAATTATCAATAACAATTATCATGTCCAAATATATTTTATACCACATGTCTTTACCATATTATGTCATCAGTAATACACACATAGTTAACAATACGTAATAACAACAAAATGTGTCAGGAATTCATTCATCAATCATATTCATTATTATTTATTAAAATTAAGTAAGTCAACATTAAAATTGTAAAAATGATACTTCATTATGTCTTTTAGTTTGTACCACATACATGTCATCAACAATACAAACAATCTTTCAGCTAAAGCAATCTTTGACAATTATTGTTTTTTTCATAATAAGGTGTCCCCTAAAAAATCGTCTAAATTATAGTACCCTTTCATTGCTAGCAAGTTAAACAACTTTGTTTTAAACAATGATGTTTTATTATCTTTTAGACCATCTGGCAATTTGTTAAACAATGTTGTAGCCATATTATATGTGGTATTAGTAAAAAAAGTAGTATTAGATTGCTGATGTGGATAGACTTCGAATTTATTTTTATTTTTACGAGGATACTTACTTTCTGAAATTCTAAAGTGGTGTGGATTTTGTTTAACAAAACTGCATGCCTCAAATATATACAAGGCGGGCAGCGTTAGGAGTTTTAATTGAATAAACATTGGCCTGCAGCTATCCATTTGGCTTATTCCTGTCATAGCTCTAATACATTTTTTTTTGTGTTCTAAATAACGGTAATGTGTTACATTTCGCAGCATTTCCCCAGTTTAATATACTATATCGTAAATTAGATTCTATAAAGCCATAATATGCACTAAGTGAAGCTTCTCGTGATACATTATACTTAATATTTTTAAGTGCGTATACAAATCTATTTAATTTATGGCACATGCTGTCAATTTTCATTTCATGTGACAATCAAGCAATACACCTAAAAACTTTATTTCTTTAACCTCTTCAATTACTTGGTTATTGTATGTTATTATAATATCTCTTTTTCTTGATTGTGGTAAATAAAATTGCATGCATTTTGTTTTTTGGAGATTAATGAGTAAATTATTACAATTCAGCCAGTTTATGTTTAGTTTGAGGTTGTTAGTTAAATTAATATTGTGATATTATAAAATTATTGTATTTAAATAATAGTTAATTAAAAAATATTGATTTATTATATAATGATAAGGTAGTAATATTTTTAATTTCAATTATTTAATTCAAAATAGTGCTTCTTGTCAAAAAGTGGCATCAAAAATCCACACCGATCGTTTCCGAGCTGCATTTTAGCATCGCTAAAAAAAAATACAGGGCTGTGTTGAAACGGGCGGTCGCGCTGGATTTTGATGTCACCACGAAAAACTGCCCGCGCTAGCTCTCGGAACGTAGGGTTGGTATTGTAACAAAACAAGCAAAGTATAACGTTTGGTGGCGTTTTGGGCATTGGAATAGAACTTATATGTTTAGCGGTTGCAATCTTGGAATGAGGCCTGGGCCCTGGCTTCTTAAGATCGCTACGAATGTTTATTTTACAAAATTAGTACATTTTTGGACAATAATGTCCTATATAATAAAATATAAACTACCTACCATGATGCCGATCTATCTGACCTAAACATTGTGAGAAAACGAAATTATTGAAACTAGCTATCTGTAAGACCTGTCGCCACCATTAGCACTCTTTAAATGTGCTGGTTCACTAGCATATCCATTGCATATTCTGTATAATAAGTCTATTCATGAAGGGGTCATGCCAGCTATATGGAAATTAGCATTTATTACACCTATTCACAATTAATATATATTTAAAAATTATGTGTGATTGCTAAAATTTTTTAAAGTATGAGCAAATCTACTTTTTAAATTCTATTCATCTCTCTCCAGCATGGCTTTCTTCGTGGCCGTTCCACTGTATCTAATTTATTATTATTCAATCTATCTGAGCATATGGATGCTGGTTCCCAAGTTGATGTTATTTACACCGATTGTAGATAAGCGTTCGACAGAATTGATCACAAGCTACTTCTCTTCAAACTAAATTGTGCAGGTATTCGTGGCGACTTGTTTCGCTGGCTTACCTCTTGTACACATTAGCAATAGGTCTCAGGCTGTAGTTGTTCATAACTTTAAATCTAGCTGGATGACAATTCCGAGTTGAATTCACCGACGACATGAAAATCTTCATAACTATTAAATATATTGATGACACGCAAAGAGTTCAGGAAGATTTACACAGGTTGGATAATTCTTGTAAAATTAATAGATTAGACATTAACCGCAGTAAATGCTCATGTACGAGTATATCATTTACAAGAAGCCCTTTCCCAGTACTACAGAGCTTTTATTTAAAACATAAAATTCTTGACAGACTATCCGCTATTAGAGACCTAGGTGTAATTCATGACCCAAAGTTCATATTCGACCAACATATCGACAATATCGTATCAAAAGCTTCTAAAGCATTGGGATTTATAATAAGATTATCGAAAGATTTTATAAACATTAAGACAATTCACAATTCTGTATTGCACATACATACGTTCGTAGTTGCCTGGAATATGTTTCAGAAATTTGGTACCCTAGATATGACAAATATATTCAGTGTATAGAAAAAATACAAAAGTAAATACTGTAGAGGAAATACTTACACTGTTGCAAAAACACCAAATACTTCCATTGTATAAGCGTCGGAAAATTGCTGATGCAGCAATGCATATTTAAAAAAGGTTGCTACCTTTTCCATTGGTTGCCATCCCTACCAATCAAATGAAACTTTAATCTTCCCATGAGAACAAACCGTTACTTCCCTACCTTAAATTTTAAATACAGCAACTACTTACTATAGACAAAATCCTTTCCTGATTCGCGCGTGCAGCACATGCAATGAGGCGTACACTGGATCATGTTTCATTTAATGATAAAAGTGCGGCACTGAGGCGGTCGTGGATGCGAAGAAAGTCGTATAGTATTATTCTGAAATTAGATGCAAACCGTCAAGTGACCTAGCCTATTTCGGGTTTAGTCTGGATTTTCCGGTTTTCAGGAGCTTACTGCATCGATTTCTTGTTGATGTGCTCTGCAGGGTGATAGTGTGGGTACGACGGTACGTATATTAGACTTGAATTCAAAATTTCGCCATTACGTAACCGCATCATTTAACAAAAAAAAAACGAAATGCAACATTTTTTTTATAAAACTTTATTATCCTTATCACATTCAATTATTAAAATAAAAACATAACAAAATAATAAATATAGTAAAAATATATTAACCATAGATTTAAGTATACAAGGTCTTTGATATAAATACAATCAAATACCTATATCTTATTTTAAACAATCAAAAATGATGTGTACTTTGGGGTTTACCATGGCGGCCGCGGTGACATCGCCATTCGATAATAATAAATGATTGAATGCCCTCAGGTTATTGCCGCAGAGTCTGACAAACGTGTCCCTGTATACCGGATGGGTCAGTGCAGACGTGACGCGGTCCCTTAGCGTGGGCGCGGCGGGGGCGGGCGCGTGCATGCGCAGGAGGCTCCGCATGCAGTGCCTGCTCAGGATGGACTCCTCCATGAACACGTTGTGCTTCTCGTTCTGATCAAACACTCGACTCTGAAATGCATTAAGTTTCTGCATTTGTATTAGAACTCCGCGTTCTCCATACACAATGACCTTTCGCACTTCCAGTAATACTCGTTAGTCGCAAAATTAAAGTTCTTTTTTCGAAATAAAAAAAAACTTTTTAAATATAATAGAAATATATTTATCAGCCACAACAGAAAGATTTTTGCGTACAATTACGAACAACAAATAAATTGAACTTCGAGTAACAGCCAAGTTGTATTATTGGAAGTACGTTTGTATGAGCTTGTGAAAAATTAATTCAAACGGCAACGTAAATTATATTAAACGAAAATGACCTCACATAATAGTCACACCCAGATATAAGACTACCAGCGGCGGATCCAGGATATTAAAAAAAAAAAAATATTAGGATGGGGTCGAGTTTGTTAAAGTATTTGTGGGGGTTTTAGTCCGGATTTACTGATAGTGTCCTAAATTTTAACGTTTCGAATAAGTTTAAAGCGCAGCAGCTCCAACTCATTTATAGCCTTCAAATTAGATTAGTAAATTTTGGTGGTATTCGGCACGGAATATCTAAATAACTGGAAACTCAAATGATGTTAGTATCAAAACTACTGTCACCACTATGTACACATTTAAAATTGCTTACTGAATATAAAACTAAAAGAATACATTCAAATTGTAATGACTCAATGAATACACTGATTGGTTTTTTATATCTAAAGAAATTAAATATTGTACCTAAAGTTATATTAAAACCAAAACGAATAAGCTGAACAAAACGTATTTTTCACGAACGTAAACAATATAAATAAAAATGGGTTGACTTATGACGTTCCGGTTGTTATAGCGCGCGTCGAGTCAGAATACAACACGACTGACACAGGCCGCGGGTGTGAGGGACTAATGTCTCTACTCGTGGAGTTGCCATCCTCCATAACATTAACAGCCTTATTTAGATATTCCGTGGTATCGGGGGAGGGTTCGCCGTTAAAGATTGCTCACCTCATCCTGAGCATGTTCTGTGAGACAGACTTGTGTGTCAAAGTCCGCGAGAGCCATCACCAGCAGCACGGCCTCGGCGGCGGGCCCCCGGCAGACCGCGGCCCGCAGCGTCTCCCCGGCGCGGCCCTCGTGGGCGTCGCATAGCGTGCCCTCGGCGCGGTGCAGGTCGCACGACCGCGCCACCAGCCCCGCGGCCGCGCCTCGCACGGTCGGGTCGTCGTCCTCCAGTAGCGTCGACAGAATCACAAACATCGTCGCTCTTAACTCAACTGGAAAGTTAAGTTTACAGAACATGTTAGCTAATCTTTTAAAAGGTCGCTTTGGCAGTTTAGCAGGGTGTCCACTGCAAAAGGTAAAAAAAACCCTGACCTTTTGCAAAAAATCCCTGTCCAATGACATTCATTTGAAATTCTTCTTGTACGGAGAGGCTATTTTTTTTAAACCGGTGATTTTAAGTATTTATTTATTTGAGCGAATTTATAGAAGCCAAAAGGTTTTTTGGTGCAAACAGCGGTCTACGATATCAAATTTTCAAAAAGATGGTGTTACTTTCCATATGTACCTAAGTAATATTATTTTATTAAAGTAAACGGAGTTTTACACAAAAGCGGCTATTACATCGACCGACAGTTCTTCACACTCCCGTACAAAAATAGGATCAGTCCACCAACAAATCCGACATTTGGCCGCCTCGCTTAAAATTAGTGTTGTTCGCGTCGCATTAGCAATATGTCATATCGATAAATAAAATAGGTAACATTGTATAATTTGATACATTATAGGTTTTTTCTTTTAAGTCAAATTAGCTATACGATTATATATTATTATGATTCCGTAAAAAATAATCAACGACTGATTCTCTAACTGTACATAACTGTATAATTAGAACTTGAATTACCCACTTCATTTTATTTTGCTGTTTTCCTAAGGATTTAAATTTAAAAGAAATGTGGAGGCGGTTTTGTAAAAAAACGTCGATTCCAGTCAAAAAGCAGTGGCATTTGTTCAGACCACTTTAACACTTCCGACTTCCTAAGGCAAAGATATATTTGTCCCGCAAGGCTCTTTGTTACTTTAACTATAGTAGTATTTTATTACTTAAGTATATTAAAAGAATGTTGACAATGTCGTTAGATGTTATATTTTACATGTAGGTAATTAAAAAAAATATATATTGGAGCACGGCATCTGAACTTGTATCTATCTGATGGTAAGCGACCCTACAAAGTCTAGAGTAGGTCTATAGTTTGTTGCCGAACAATATAGACCGTCATCAACATGCCGCCTAAAATATAAAAAAATACCACATACGTAGAAGCTAATATTTAATTTTATTGTAGTTTTTGTTTGTTATTTATTGTGATATAAATGGCATGAATATTTATTAATCTAGGAAATAAATAAAATTGGTTATTAGTCTCGCGACACAACTATTGTTATTATTATTGCATTATAATTGTCAAAGTCAAAGTCAAAATCATTTATTTCATGTAAATCTTTACAGATATTTATGAATAGTCAAAAAAAAAAAAAAAAAACGTGTAACAATGAGGTCTTAGGTGCGTTTGGTTCGGCAGCATTCATTAACAAAAGAACGACAAATATTTATTATACCTCGATATCAGATTTAGAACTTAAACGCGAATGGAAATTTTAATATGAAAAATACTACCGAACCGAACACACACTACATAACCAACTAGTGTAAGACTAGGTGGTTAGCTGATTCCATTGACCTGTCAGTCATTATCTGCCATACAAGAGAGCCACCAAGGCGACCAACTTCACCGACCATATCCACGCCTTAAATGTTTATTGTAAATAAAAGGTAAGTAACCAATCACATATAAGTAAAGGTATAAGGATCGGTATGTTTAAGGGCGTAAACATTAACTGTAAAGTCGATCCCCTCAGAGACCCCCCCGGAGAAAAAGAAACCAGCAAGTAAAAAACTCTAGTGCTTCACACAAACTAGAGCACAGCTATTGATTGGCTTATGCTATATAGCATATATATATATATATATATATACACATTAGCATACTCAAGGTGCACCCCACTGATCAGCATGCGCAAAACACCCTATGACAGATTATTTGTTACTGTACCAATGTACAGAGCTACACAGTATAATGTAGTATAAATTAAGTATAAATAGGTAAGTAATCATCAATTACCTTATCCAAAGACAAAATTTACATAATGTAATGAAAATAAATTATGTAATATTAAATTATTACAGTATCAATATACTAAACTAGGGTACATTCTACATATGTAATAAGCAATTTGTTAACTATTTGCGAGACCTCAATTGCATATCCGGACAGATCCAGACGTCTTTATCGTTAAAATAGTCTTTTACATTATAGTAAGCCTTATTGATTAATATTTGTTTTATACAATTCTTAAACTTTATTTCACTCAGATCTATAATGCGTTTAGGTAATTTATTAAATAACCTTATACTGTTAATGACGAAACATTTATTAGTTTTTTGCAGTCTAAACTTTGGTATATCGATTTTATCTATGTTTCTTAAGTTTAAATTATTGCTATCGCTATTTTTAGTAAACATATTTAAGTTTTTCCTGACGTACAATAAATTCTCATAAATATATTGAGATGGTAGTGTCAGTACCTCAATCATAGGAAAGATTTCTCGAAGAGAATCACGAGCTTTCATGTTATATATTGCCCGAATGGCCCTCTTTTGTAAAATAAATATAGTATCAATATCAGCCGCAGATCCCCACATTATAAGACCATATGTCATTATACTGTGAAAGTAGGCGAAGTACACTAGTCTGGCTGTTGCAACATCAGTTAACTTTCTGATTTTTCTGACTGCATATGCAGCAGAGCTCAGTCTATTGGATAAAGAAGTAAGGTGAGCTTTCCACTGTAGTTTGGAATCGACTGTGATCCCTAAAAACACAGTGGAGTCAACAAATTCCAGGTCAGTACCACCTATCTTCACTGTGGCATTGATATTAGATACATTAGGCAAAGTAAATTTCAGGCACTTAGTCTTCTTTGCATTTAAAACTAAATTATTTGCCGTGAACCATTTTGAAACCATTTCCAGAGTGTCATTTGCTGCCGATAATATATTATCTTTCCTACTAACTTTAAAAAGTAGGGATGTATCATCAGCAAATAGCACTATCTGCGCTATCTCCTGTACCATATGTGGAAGATCATTGATGTATACTAGGAACAGGAATGGGCCTAAAATTGAGCCCTGGGGGACACCCATCTTTACAAGGGTTCCGGCGGATACACAACCATCAATATTAACACCTTGAGTCCTATTAGAAAGGTACGACTTTATTAGATTTAAAGCTAAATCGCGAATGCCATAAAATTCCAGCTTATCTAACAAAGTTTGATGGTCAACACAATCAAACGCTTTAGACAGATCACAGAAAACGCCAACGAGATCCTGAGAGTTTTCCCAAGCGTCAATTATTTCAGTAATCAATCTTGTACCGGCATTTGTTGTGTTTCTACCTTTTGTGAACCCGTATTGTTGATCATGTAACAATTTATGAGTATTAAAATGACTTAACAGCTGACCAAGAAGTATTTTTTCGAATATTTTACTTAAGGCTGGCAGGACAGAGACAGGGCGATAATTATTTGGATCTGTCTTACAACCGGACTTGAATATCGGAACTATTTTACTATTTTTCATGAGGTCGGGAAAAATTCCTTCACTAACACACCCGTTAAAAATATCAGCTAGTACCGGTGCTATAGTAAGAATGATTGAATCGATAGCTTTGACAGATAGCCCCCATAAATCTTCAGTATTTTTTTTATTTAAAATTTTAAAGTATTTTAGTATATCCTCATTTGTGACATGTTTAAAATTAAAATTAGATATACTTGGCATTTTAATATATCGTTTTAAAAAATCTTTAGCAGTACTAGCTGATGATTTAATACAGTTCGTTAATACAATTGGTACCTAGGTATAGTTTGGCAATCGGTATTTTAGCATAAGACTGGTCTCAAATAACTCTGTGGTACGTTGTCGTGATAATACATTTTGTCCTTAAAAATAATTATGTACCTATTTTATTAAGTCCGCTTACCATTAGGTAGATATTAGCACATTTTAGGTTCATTAAAATAAAACTCACATTTCTCGTTTAGATTTAAGTGTGTAAACTGCATGTCTAAAATATCAAAACAATTTTGTTGCAAAAACTTGACGATAACAAATCGGGTTCGTTCGTTATTGTCCGAACTACTGCAGCAGTGCATCGTTCTTATCACATCTAATATTCTGACATCGCTGTCTTCAGTCACTAGTTTCCTCCTTACAAAATTCAATAAGCAATTCAAATATATTTCCGTAAGGTTTTCGTGTTCGGTTTCAACACACTCAATATATTTCGATATAATTTCATCGTCAGACATTTTGTTTTTTTGACATTTAATTTCTATAATATTTCTTTCGAGATTATCTTCCAGCGAAAGTATTAATAAAGTTTTTGTTGTGCACTCTATATATTTACTATTTTTAAGCAAATCACACAGAATTTTAACATAATCTTCTTTATTTTGTAACTCCGTTAATATAGATTTGTTTATTATTTCGTCCCAATGTCTATGATAATTGTTATACTGATGTTTATCCAATGCCGCGTGCAATATTAAAATTGCATTTAAACCCGACAATTGAAGTTCGTAGCTGTAATGTTTTAGACTTGTTATTATGATTTCTATTAATTTATCATCCTTCTGTTTCAATAATATGATTAAATACAAATATAGTCCGTTTGACAAGCACACTTGTCGTGCAGGATGACAAAATGACGGCTTCTTGTCAAATATCATAATGTTTAAATTGTATTTAATTTTATTTATAAAATCTTCATTTAAAAATGATGGAAATCTGAAAAAAGAAATATTTAAATTTATTCAGTCTATAACATTTAAAAAAAAACAAGATGGCTGAAATAGTAAAGCGTTTTAAATGATTGTTATGTAGAATTAACTGACTTCCACAAAATAAGGTTGATGACGTGCAGATACTCGTCTATGAGCAGGTAGCAGGGCGCGGCGGCGCGGGCGGAGTGCGGCAGCCATAGGGTCTGCGCCAACACTTCTCTCATGCTATTAACGCATTCTCGGTCAATGACCAAATCCTCCGGCTTGTTTTCTAACAGTTTCTTTATCTGAAACGATTGAAACTCTTTTCAAACTCAATGCATAAAAAGTTCTAGCAAATGTTAACACATCGTAAGTTATGTTTAATATAATTATTGTTTCAAATAAATTACACTTTTGTACTTCACTAGCTGACCTAGTAAGTTTATTAAAACCAACTGATAATTCAATAACTAACTTAGCTATGAAATTATAATTAACAGCGTTTAAATTAATATCTAACTTAAAATTAAACCTTTAACATACATACAAATTCACCGCGCGTTTAGGTCGCGCGTAGGTCGACGTTTAGGGTCCAGCGGCCACATTCTGTTTCTTATAATGTGATCGTTAGATTGTCAAAATAACGATTTCCGTTATTAGCGCTCTCTCATCCAATCAGCGAAGGTTGAGGATTGGAGGAGAGCGCGCTTATAGCGGAGTCGTTATTTTGACAATCTAACGATCACGTTAAAAGAAGCAGGCAGCGTGGCAGATAATAAGCTACGAAACACTCGTCGAATGAAACAGTTTTTTATAATAAGGATTATTTGTAGCCAACAATCCAGCAAAATTATTTAGTTTGTACAACTTTAGTTTACGTCATTTTGACTGACAATGTCAAATAAATCATTTGACATTAGGTTTTTTGTTAAACAAACTAAACATACTCGTATCTACATATTATTATGAATTTTTATCTCCAACACAGTCAATAGAGAAAACTAAATTTAAATTACTTTATTAGATACAGATCTTGCGATTAGCGCGAAATGACACACAGACAGATATCGCGCCACTAGTTTATACTATGTAGAGATAACATCATATATTGGGGACCGCTTTGTGGGTTTTCGTTAATAAACAAAATAATAACAATAACAGTAGCAATGTCTCACCATCATGAGGGTTCCGTGACAATAGTTACTCTTTACACTTTGGTTAGTCACTGCTGCAAACATTTGTTGCAAGTGCGACAAATACCTGTGAACAAAAGTTACGAAGGTTATTTATTTAAAGCGTTACCGCACAAACACTAAGTGTCAATATAACACATATATTATTTTAAATAGATTGATAGATTGGTGGCCGAGTTGGTTAGACCTTAGACTTAAAAAACCTTACACTACACTAGTCGGGTCACCGATTTATGAATGAATGAATGAATGATTCTTTATTCACGGAATAAGGTTTACATTAGTTGTTTTACAGATTTTTAGGATCTCTTACTCCACCATTTGTGGTATGTGAATATATTTAGGTAGGTAGGTACATTGTTATTTATCTACTTATAAAATTTTACACTATCATTATATAAAAGAAAAATTACAATAATTTGTTAACATTATCGAAACCACAAACACACGAGATTACAACAAAAAGAGAATGCCACAATAATATTTGACTAGATGTATAAACGATCATGTCCATTTGGTATTAAAAAACTCTGCCAAATTGTAAAAGCATTTCTCGTGCAGCCAGTTTAGGAGGCATGTTTTAAATTTATTTTTTGGATGATCCTGCAAAGTTTTAGGAAGCTTGTTATATATTTTTATTGCCAATATATATGAATTTTTTTCGAAAACCCTAGTACTAATGTGTTGGTCTATTATAAATTTATTTGGGTATCTAGAATTACGTGTCGATGCGTCTTTTCTTAATACGAATAGGTGGATGTTTTGTTTTGCAAACATGATCATTTCGTAGATATACAATCCTGTTAAAGTTAGAATCTTAAAATTCTTGAATAATGGCCGACAGGATTCAAAAGGCGGTATACCACATATTGCACGCAAACATTTTTTTTGAGCGAGGAACACTTTATGTACCTCAGAAGAATTTCCCCACAATATTAAGCCATAGCGAAGAGTAGAGGAAATATATCCATGGTAGGCCAACAATGCCGTTTCCTGCGAGACTGTTTGCCTTAATTTATATAGAGCGAATACAAATTTATTAATTTTTGCACATACTTGTTTTATGTGTCCAAACCAGTCGCAATGCTCATCAATAGTTATCCCTAAAAAGGTACATGTGTTTGTTACTTGAATTTTTTCGTTATTGTGTTCTACGTTGAGTTGGCGGCTATGAGCACCTTTATTGCGGAACTGCATATATTTAGTTTTTCCGATATTAATTTTCAAATTATGTAAGTTTAACCATTCGACTACTTTTGTAATTGTATCATTTATGTTATTTTCATAGTTGTTATTATTTAAATAATTATCATTATTATTAGAATTATTGTTGTTATTATTTGAATTATCATTTGTATTATTATTAATTGAATTATTATTATTATTTGAATTATTATTAAAATTATTATTATCATTTGAATTATTATT
Source organism: Monopis laevigella (assembly GCA_947458855.1). Lineage (NCBI taxonomy): Eukaryota > Metazoa > Arthropoda > Insecta > Lepidoptera > Tineidae > Monopis > Monopis laevigella. Next base: position 27,094,221 of record OX381584.1, on the reverse strand, counting down.
ATCATTTGAATTATTATTATCATTTGAAATATTATTATTTGAATTATTATTATTACAATTATAATGAATACTATCACGTCTATTATTCCAATTCATATTATTACTATTGCACTTTATTTTAATACACTTATTATTCTTATCATCGGGTATTATAATCGAAAAATCATCTGCAAATAACACTGACGAATATGATGTTATGTTTGGTAGATCGTTTATATACAATATGAAAAACAGTGGCCCTAAAATACTTCCTTGGGGTATGCCGAATTTAATTTGTTTGTATTCTGACTTTGTACATGTACATTCTGCATTTTTATTGATGCGAGTTATTTCGACGCACTGAGTCCTATTATGTAAATAACATTTGATCCAATTTAGTACAATACCTCTTATCCCGTAAGTATAAAGTTTATCGGTTAGTATATCATGATTTACGCAGTCAAAGGCTTTTGTCATATCAAACAGTAGCACAGTGACAGGGATTTTAAGGTTCATAAATTCTGTTACATTTTTAATTAGGTTAAATGCTGCCAATGCAGTAGATTTATTTTTTTGAAAACCGTTTTGTTCCATTTTTATTATACTATGTTTATCAATAAATTCTGTTATTCTAGTATGCATGGCTCTTTCAAATATTTTTGATATTATTGGAATAAGGGTTATTGGTCGGTAGTTGTTAATGTCTTTTCTATCACCCTTTTTGAATAGTGGTATTACTATCGACTTCTTCAATGCGGCCGGAAAAACGCCTTGTTCGAATGATAGATTTATTAAAAATGTCAATAGTGGTGTAATTATCGGCGCTATCATTTTTAAAATATTTGTTGGAATCTCATCGTATCCCACAGCGTTGGTATTTTTCAGCGATCTAATTATGTTTAAAATTTCTACGTTATCACATGGCTTCAGATATAAACTTGTATTAATATGACTTTGATTATTTAATTTAATAACTGGCTTGTTGTTTGAAGTAATATTATTATTATTATTATTTAAATTATTATTATTTGAATTATTTTTAATATTTGAATTATTATTACTATTTGAATTATGTGCGATATTTATATAATAATTATTAAATTCATTAGCAATATCTGATGGATCTTTTATGCTTTTATTGTTATGCCTTAATTCTTTAATGTCTTCATTTCGTTTTAAACATTTTTTATTTTGAATTATATTCCAGCTGGCTTTGCACTTGTTTTTGTTATTTTTGAGGTAAATATTATTTTGCGCTTTTTGCGATGTATATATACATCTCCTTAATATTCTATTATAAGCTTTATATTTATTTTTACTTTCGTTGTCTCTATTTTTATAGTAGGCTATTCTGTACTGTCTTCCCTTTGCACAAGATTTCCTAATACTTGGTGTTATCCACTTTCGGCCTTTATTTTTATTTGAAACCTTGATTTTAATTTTTGGGAAACATAGTTTATAAAATAAAATAATTAATTCATGAAAATTATAAAATGCATTATTTAGGTCAGTTTCGTTGTATACCTCGCTATAAGATAGTTTTGACAAATAATTCACAAATTTACTAATATTTTCTTTTGAAAGATCTCTTTTATATATTGTCCAGTTTGTTATTTTACTTTTTTGCTCACATTTAATGGGAATATTCAGTAATTAGGCTGTATTATGGTCAGATAGGCCCAAATGTGCTAACTCACTTTTTGTATTAGGTATGTTACTAATTATATGGTCGATACAATTATTAAGTCTGGTTAATGGTGGTTCATCAATATGTATTGTTAGGTTGTAATTTTCGGCTAATTCAATCAGTCTTTTACTTGAACTACTCTGTTTTAATGTATTTATATTTAAGTCTCCTGTTATAATTATTTTTATATTTAGTAATTTTATACAGGACACATTCTAATTGCTTAAAGAATATTTCTATATTTGAGTTTGGTGACCGATATACACAAATGATAATTATTTTAGGATTAACCAATTCTATTCCGCAACACTCAAACGCTTCTATTTTTGTGTATTCTTTCAATAATGTTAGTTGTTTATATTCTAAATTGTCTTTAATAAATATACAGGATCCTCCTCGTTTCTTATTTTCTCTAGAATAAAAAGAAGTTAATACAAAGTCGTGTAATTGTAAATAGTTTTCTAGTCCTGATTTTATAAAAGTTTCACACAAACACAATACATCAACGTCTTTTTCTTTAACATAGAGGTCATATAGACAGATTTCTAGATTGTCTTTTTTACTACAGAATCCTTGTATGTTCTGATGCATTAATCTAAGTATTTGTTGAGATTTATTGTTTACGAAAGGACTTGTTTGTATTGTTGGTTCCGTTTGACACTGATTTTTCTATCTTTTTAAAATAAGAGGTAATTTTATTTTTTGAATTTACTAATTTACAATCTACAGTATTTATTGCGGTTATGGCAGATGTTTTTGGAGCATTATTTTTTGTATTTTTTAAATTATTATTGTAGCTTAAAAACTTTTTATTATAATCTATGGTGTCAATAGTATGATAAATAATTTCTTGCAGGTTGTAGTATATATTTTCTTCACTATCAATATTTATAAAGGTGCACTTCGTGAATTGGGTGCATAAATGTTTAATTGTTGAATTTAATTTTATCTCATTCCAAAACCTATTGTGACCTACACTTAGTATAATAACACTATATTCATGTAAATAGTTAAGAATTTCTGACAGTTGTATAATAGTTTTAGTGGGGTTTTTATCATTTTCTCCAACCGCCAAAATAATGTGGTCGTCTTTTGTGAATTCGTGCTTTTTCACTGATTTTAAGATTTCTTCGGTACAAGCATATGGTTTTATGGTCGCTTCTATGTTATAATTTTTTATTTGTTCATTTTTTTCCTGCCTTAACTTAATCATCTTGGAAGCGAGGTTTCTGCACTGTTGACTTCCGAATATTTGAATTTTTGTACAGGGTTGTTTGTAATTTATGATGTTTTTAAACTCTTTAATTGTAGAAGTATTTTTTATGGTATTATTAATACTTGTTAACGTCTCTTGTGTCGCCTTATGTCTTCTTGTTGATATCTCGAGTATAGTGTCTTTAGTTTTTTTTTCTCTTTTTTCTTTTAATACTTTTTGTGGTGTTTTATTCTTTAGCGGTGATGAAGTCATTATAATTTTAAGCTGGGTAATTTGTTTCTTATACTCTATGTTCTTTCCTTCCAGTATCTTATTATCTGTATTTAATTTTTCAATTTCATTATGAGCACTTTCTAACTGTATACGTAAGTTTTCAATTTCTTCTTGCATTTCTTCAATCTCTTGCTTGTTGTAATTTGTTGATAAATCTATCATACTAACTACATCATCATAAGACGAGTTTGAGCTATTCAGAGAGGTGTATGATCTTGCATTTGTCAATCTAGGCTTATTTCGTAGTGTTACATTTGAATCCATGTTCCTAATTTATTTTAATAGCAATTTTTATTTTACTTGAAATTATAAATTATTTAGGCGTTTCCAATTTGGGTATGCAATTCCTTTGTTCGCATTAAATTTCGTCTTCTCTAAATAAATGCTTTCACATTTTTTATTTATTGAAAATAAAAATACTTTTTGGTCGTAGCAGGTCGGATTTGAACTCGGGTCGAGCCGCGTAAACTATGCAATCAACACCACTAGGCTACCTGCCCTCGTGATGTCACGGTTGAAAAACTTGTTCGCTTGTCTAGGGTGTATTAAAATCCGTTACTTGTTTTCAAGAATGACCCTCTTTGCGAATTAATCACGTTGAATTTTTTAAATTATATTTATCACATTTTTACTCACTCACATACATAAAATATTTAACACACATTAACAATAACTATAATTTAATAGTAATATTATAGTTTTTAGATAGAAACTTTAATTTAAAATTTTAAACAATGTTTATTTTCCGTTGTATTCACAGTTTTTCTTTTCGTTATAAACTTGGAAACTATCAATGCTAATGTTACACTAATATACACATAGAATCACTAAAATTTACTGATTATTTTGATCCTAAAAGGTCTGTAAAACACTGTCTTGTAATATTTTTTATGTTGATTTTTCTGAGGTGTGACGCGCGTGCGTACGTAGACGTGTAACCATCAATCCCCGGTTTGTACCGACGAAGTTGTAATTTAAAAAAATTAAACGTTATATACAACACCGCTATAGTGCCTTGTACATCACGTTAAGATGTCGGTTTTTCCCAGATTCCCTATACCAACTTGTGAAACTGTTTAAAGATGGGTTATTGAGTATATAACTAGGCTCAAGGAAACCACGATATAATATATATTATACCAATTAGTTAGATTTTTGTTCAATAAAAAATATCAACAAAGCATAAAACACTGTTACAATCTGAGCGACTCATGCCCGATTTCACAAACGATTCCTAACTCTAAAGGAGTCCCTAAATAAGAATTTTGACATATTTTCTATGAACCAACTGTCATTAATTGTCCCTTAACTTAGGGGCTCCCTAAGAGTTGGTAAAATCGGGCATTAGATAGGCAACTCAATTGGACTGAATTTACTTGTTAAACTTAACGTAACTCAAAGACAAAGGCTTGTTCAACAATCTGCTGGAATAAGATACAAAACAAGGCGGTGGCGAGTGTCGCCAAGTTATCATTTACTGTGAGAGTGTGCAGAGGGCGCTGCGGTACTCACGCGGCGTGCGATATGAGCGGCACTATGGCGGCCGCGGCCAGGCGCCGGATGTACAGCGAGCCCGACCCCGCGCACCCGGACACACGGCTCACGTACGCCGATAGCTACAACATACACCATACATATTATTATAAAAGTTCCGAAAAAAAGTATTTTTTCTGTCTGTTTCGAAACTAATGGCTATAATTATGAATGGTAGTAGAAATATTCCTCCTGTATGTCAACAAGATCTGTAACTATATAGAAATTTGTATTTGTGAAGTAAAACGCACTTTTACATCTCGAGGCAGACAGAAGAACACCATCCCGCTATAAAATATTTTTTGAATATTCAAAGGAGTCTCATACACGATCCATGTTTAGTAGTACATGTAGTACATTATAACACCAAAAAAAAAAGCATAGTTGTGGCTGAATATATTGAGTGTTACGAAATCAAAGTTTTTTGTTTTTTTTTTCCAGAAACCCAACTTTTTAAATTTATTTATTCTATCTATTACTATTATATACATAATATAACGTATCTACTGTATTTTTTTTTGGGCTTTAAATTTAATGCTAAGGCATCAAATACGACGAAGAAAAATGACTTAATTTCACGTCGGTGGTGGTCTTAAAGTAAATAATAATATGTACTTTATATGACGAACATGTACCCAAACGGTGTCAGTCACCTACCTCTTCCAAGAATGTCAGGTGCGGTTCGAAAGCATGCGGATAAGAAAATATCTAATCAAAACGAATGAATAAATTGAATTCATGATTATATTTAATAATAAAAAATAATGTGTAGAAAACCAAGAATTAAATATTAATGTGCGCGAAATCTGAAAACACAACGAAAGCGATGGTATAAAGGTGTGCAAACGGTTTCCTTAGTGGTCCAATATTTACAACCAATATATATAGGGTTTCATTTTTTTGGCTATAAGTAATGTAAGGCAAAATATATCATAATTAAATAATGTTTTATTTATTTATTCATATTTATACTAACATAGCTATAAACATATAAACCAATAAATAGTAAAAAAATATAGTAGTATAATTATTGAAGTAAACATTTTGTTTCGAAGTATATTGCACAAATTAAGTATTAAGGCGGACTTTATGCCGCTAGACATTGCTTATCAGTCAAACTTCGTAACAAATTAAGAGGTAAGTAGGTGCAATAAATGATTAAAAAATATATTAAAAGAGTATAAAAATAAACTACTAATACTTATAATATACATACATAATGCCAAAATAAGTCAAACATATGTTTATAACACCTACAGTCAGCCAAAAATATGATCTGTTACCCTACGGTTGAAGTTCATTTGTATGATATCATTTGCATAAAACCATAAGGTTCATATTCCCTTATAATAATAATGATTATATTTTATAATGTGGCTTCTACGCGTTACGCGTAATTTTGCCAATATCGAGTCGAGCATAGTTTTCAGTTTATGTTATTATTAGTGAAATAGGGATAACAGGACGGAAAGGACTGGGTGGGAATGTCGAATTGCGACATGCCTATATATACGATGTAGTCTATATCAGTGTATCTATATCAAGTGAAGATGGAAAAAAATGGATACCGCCATTTTATCGAAGATTGTGGGATTATTTGAGATAACATAAACACGAGATCAGTGCGTAAATGCTACATTTCTCACACTTAAGGGCATTGCATTTGTAATCGTGAACTCCGCGTTTTCCATACAAAATTAGCTTTCGCACTTCCAATAATACTCTATTACTGTTTGCCGCAGAATTAATATCATTTTTTGTCTGTCATTGTATTTATTAATCTTTCTGTGTTGGGTTATTATTATTTTTTCTTTTGAAACCAGAAACAAACCTTTTTTTTATAATATAATACAAAAAAAAATCATTACCCACAAGAGAAAGATTTTTGCGTACAATTACGAACATAAAAAAAATATTTGAACTTCGACCAACAGCCAAGTTGTAGTATTGGAAGTACGTTTGTATGGGCGTCAAGTCGACTCCAGTTCCCTTAAGATCACTATGAATATATTCTATAAAATTAAATATGAAAAATATAACACAAACAAGCGTCTACAGTCTTCGGGCTACCCTCAAAGAATCTGATATTCCCTTTTATTGATATTTCGTGATTTTTTTATTTAGACTTCACTCAACCTTAGTGATATTGTGAGTTTTGTCTAGATAGAGCACGTTCCTGGCCGACTGTAGATGGGCGGATGTGGCGATGAGCGTGTGAGTGGTTGGAGTGTTACCCGGAAGTTGGTGGAAGTGCCTTCGAGGGAGGAGGGGTAGAGCCGCGCCAGCAGCAGCAGCACCGGGAACAGCGCCGGCCGCGGCGCACGCGCACTCGGGTCCGCGCTCTGCAGCTCCGTCTGCAACACGCGGGGAGCTGTACATACTCCTCATGCAAACACTCATTTAGTAGCTGGCATGGTGAGACCTAGGGCTTGAGCTCCGGAATTCCGGTATTAACAAAATTCCAGAATTCCCACATATTTTAGTATCGTTTGTAATACCGGAATTGGTGACACAAAACCGGAATTTCGATATCGAATAAAATATATAATTTTGTAATTTTTTAAGGCGTAGCATGCCATTTTAACAGCTTGAACTCATTGACTTTCTTGAAATTTCCCTGCCAACCAAATTCCTAGCAATTCTTGGACCCATCAACACACCCAACGACGCGTCGATCGATAGAAATCGAAACTTAAAGTATGGGATTTGACGTTTCTCTTCAATCGAGTGCTTATACGTTTTTCTATACATTTTTATCAATCGACGCGTCGATCGATGTAGCTTATAACATTTTAAGGGAAGCCTAGAACTCCGGATTGGAAATGCTTAATATTGAAACCCAATACCGGATTTGAAAAATCGTCCGATATTCAAGCCCTAATTAGAGCGATCTATTGTTAAAAACTATGTGTTGATCGAACCCGTTCATTGACTTTGTAGTTCTGCATACCATCAGGTAGTAACAAAGTCACGTGCCATGCTCCGATAATAAAAAAAAGAATACTCCAAACTCTTTTTTTTTAACAAATCACTAGACTTTGTATCCACCTGGTGACAAGCATACCAATTCCATGAATAGGGTTGATACGGGTAAGGGGGCTGGTCCAGATGGAATGCCAACTTTGTTTATTAAGATGTGTGCGGAGGAACTTTGCACTCCCTTGCATATTTTATTTAACAGGTCACTAATGTCTGGGGTATTTCCTACAATATGGAAAAGGGCACATATCGTCCCAATTTTTAAAGCTGGTGACAGGTCAAAATGTGAAAATTATAGGCCTATTAGCATTTTATCTGGTGTGACAAAACTTTTTGAATCCTTAGTCTATGTGCCCCTATATAATTACTTTAAAAGGTTTTTATCTGATAGACAGCATGGATTTGTTAAGGGTAAATCTACGCTTAGTAATCTGCTGGAGTACAAAAGTTATCTGTGTAGTGCGTTTGCCAGTCGTTGCCAAGCTGATGCATTATATACCGATTTTAGTAAGGCATTTGACAGAGTCAATCATCAACTTCTTTGCATGAAACTTTCTTCTATGGGAATACATGGAGTTCTATTGAGGTGGCTTGAATCCTACTTGGATAATCGGAGTCAAATTGTGGCACTTCGAGGGCACTATTCCAACCCAGTTTCTATACTGTCTGGGGTACCTCAAGGATCCCACCTTGGTCCTTTGTTATTCGTGGTATTCATTAATGACCTTGTGGATCGCCTTGCCTGCCCGTGTCTTCTCTATGCGGATGATTTAAAGATTTTTAAAATGATAAGGTCAACAGAGGATTGTTTGCTTCTTCAGCGAGATCTCCAAGCCGTCGTGGAGTGGTGCTCACAAAACAAAATGTCACTGAATGCCGACAAGTGTCACGTGGTGTCGTTTTCCGGTAAAAGAAACAAGATTATATTTGACGATGGTCTCACTTTTCGACAGCAATATAATAATATTGTTGATAGATCGAATCAACTGCTGGGATTTGTTTTGAGATCAACCAAGGAATTCAGGAATCCAAACTCGGTAATACTCCTTTTCAACAGCCTTGTGCGTAGTGTGTTGGAGTATTGCTGCCCTGTCTGGGCTCCATATTACACGGTACACTCAGACAGGATTGACGGCGTTCAGGGTAGATGCCTCAGAGCACTCTCTTATAGATGTGGGTATGGACGTTCGCTGGTTGATTACTCTTCTAGGTTAAATAAATTTGGGGTCCTTTCTCTTAAACGTCGTCGTATACGATATGACCTTTTGTGCCTGCACAAAATCTTGCACTCCGTCATTGACTCGGGCTTATTGCTGTCGTCCATTAGTATCAATACTCGCTATGAAGCCAGAAATCCTAATACATTCTCCCTTCAAACTTACACTAACAACACATCCTTCTACAATCCGTTGGTAAGGATGTGTCGTACCTATAATGATATAGTCGGGTTGCGGGATGTAGAGATTGATATATTTGACAGTAGTTTTGCTCATTTTAAAAGGTCCATTACACCGGATATCCTCAGCCGTATTTAGAATAATATGGCTTTTTAATTTAATTGGTTGAATGTCTTTGTAATTAATTGTGTTTTTTAATTTTTAATTAATTTCATTCTTTGTATTATTATTGTTATTATTTTTAAAGCATAGTATTCATAATGCTTATTATTATTAATTTAATTTTTATTGTAAATTTAATTTGTTATTATTAATTTAATCCTAATTTTTATTATTATTAATTAAGTTCTGTATTTTACTTTGAATTGTGTAAATCTGTAGGAAATAATGTAGCTTAGCATGTTGTGTGCACTGAATTGGATCCTAGCCTAGAAATTTGTTTTAACGCACGTAAATTAACTTGTAATGGACTAGGATCTGCTGGTGCACCAAACATTAAATAAATAAATAAATGACCCATACATTGTTGTTTAACAGTGTTTATGATTTCTACTATGGCAGCTACAAAATGTTGCGGTTACAAAATGGGCGCCGATTTTGCATTACGAGTCGATATTAATATATCGCTGCTTTATCGTCAAATTAATCGGCGTTTCGCAACTGCACACCGAAAGGGGACACCACCTCAATAAGAAATCGATGCAATAGTACCCTGAAAACCGAATGTGAATGACTAAAACCAAAACACGATTGGGTCGCTTGACGGTTTTTGCATCTGTATTACATATCAATTCCACTAAACGAGCTTCCAAATAAAAATATATGAGCAAGAATGTAAAGCCAATAAGATTTAATCCACTGGGCACTGACCAGCATAAAGTGGTACATGTTGGGGTACCGCAGGAAGAATATCCGGCCGGTCATCCTGTTGCGGATGGAGAGCGCCCCCTGCTGGCGACTGCGCACCACGCCGAACACGCGCACCATCAGCGCGCTGAGCAGTAGCGTCGCGGAGTTACGTTCCTGGAACATTAGCGGGTAGGGGTAACCCACACCGAAGCGCATGGGTGTACCTATTGGTCCAGAGTTGGGCTAAATATGTACCCAAGTTTTGCAATTCCATTAGCAATTTAGCGAAATGTTTCGACCTAAATGTTTGGAAGTTTTGTATAGTTAGTGTCACTCACCGCCCACGTGCTCCTGGAAAATCCCTTGATAGCAGTAATCATCCCGCTCTCTATGTACCTGAAAAATAGGATATAAAAATATAACTTTCTAGTAACTTACCATTGATTTAGAGGTTTATAAAAGACACCCAAAAAGGAAAATGTACGATGACAGCCTACTACGTAACTCCGTAACTTTCGTACTATTTTAACTCGCTCCGACAAAATACGATATTTCTTCCGCGTCCGTATTTTAATGAATTTTTATATAATGAATTTATATTATAGGCTTAAAGTATGTAGGTAACTGAAGTGGAAATGAGCTCACATCACTTATAGAACCCTCAGGAACCCTGTGGTTCAAGTTCTAAGGTCTGTGCCCTTGATAGAGACCGCGTTTAGCTAAACACGGTGAGAAACACCAGAGTAGTAAAGCGACGACGACGGAAGGTTACGATACACATGTAGAACTCTTTAAAAATAGTAATAGGGGCTGAACGCATACAGGCGCACCTTGGGAGAGAAAGTTGCTTTATTTAATTGAAGATCTTTAAGAGAAGAAGAATATTCACATTTAAAATCAATTTTTATAGCACGAAATGGTAAATTACAAATAGGCACCAAAAGATCAGATTAAAATATAAAATTTACTTACTTAGATACAGCATTGGAAAGAGACGTATGTCTGAATAGCGCCCTCAGAATGTTAAGACTATGCACCGTAGCCTCCACAGCGGCGGGGCACCTGGGACGCTCCTCCTGTGCCAGCCGCAGTAACGTCTGCATGCAGGCGGTGAAGCATACCGGGTTGTATGCCACCTGTACCTCCACCGTCACTAACGCCTGCAACAGTATATATCGCAGTAATGTCGTGTACACATAGGAGCCGAGCACGCGCGACATTCGGTTCGATACATATCGATCGATAAGACATATATCTACAAAGCTAACACGCTCTGCCACGATATATAACTAATAGACTAATTTGACGCATTGGAAGATATATTTCGACTTTTATCGAAAACGGTAGCACACAGCTTATTAACATCAAAACTAAACTGTCAGATTGTAGACAAAAGTCGATATATATACAATTTTTATCACGTTTCTTTTAGGTGCTGATAAGTGTCAAAATTACTTATGCTTTGATATTTTTATTGATTTAATAGCGAAAAACAGAACCAATATTGTTTTATTCTCGTTATTAAGTGACTATAAATGTGCGTGTTATAGAAAAGTTGCTGGAACAACTGGAAAACAAAAAACAATGATTTTGAAAAAAATATCTGGATGCACAAACCAAGAAATAGATTATGAAAATAAGATTATCAGAAAATAAGTATTTATGTTTCTAGAGTTAAACTATTTAGAAAAAAAATATTAATTAATATTAAAATTCTTGTTTTATTTTATTATCGTGTAATTTTTTTATTAAATTTTATGTATTTATTATTATGAAGTGGCAGTAGATTAGTCTTAATATTTTAAAGCGAACAAATCCTAGAGGGGACGATCACTACTAGAGTAAAAACCTCTGAACTTCGGTAACCCCCGAAGTTCAGATAGGTCTTGAATGCGGAATGTATTGATTGTGTAATGTAATTTGATTATTCAGCAGGCGACTAATTCAAGCTGATAATTAAAATAAATCATTCACACGTCGCCGTATTGCATAAAATTCAGAACATCCATAAAATAAAATATTTGATTTATATCATTGAAGTATATTATTATAGGGAAGTACCTTAAGACTTAACCGCCTTATCAGCCATAAGAACAAAAGATGTTGCCGCCCGCAATACAAACCAAAATTAAAAGTGACCCAAATGCGATCATAACCAATCAATGCTCAAGAAAATATGTCTGACAATTCGTTTGAATAGCGTTTTTAGGTCTTAGACCACTTCCGTATCTATACGTACTTTCCATTACATTATTTAAATCCTATCCAATGCCTTAATAAATAAAAAAAACTCACCAATAAACAAAATCTTTTTTTAGGCCAAGGTACCGAGTTTTCTTCGGCTTTATTTTTATTTTGTTAAATATATGTATGTTTAATCTTTTTAAATTAAAATATATATTTCTGTAACGTTTATTAATAATAATATAAAATAAATGCATCTTATAAGGTAATAATAATTTATTTATTTATAAATGTTTTTGAAATTGTCAACGAAAACACACTTGTTTTAACTTGTAGACAAAGCTCGAGAAATTTATCGATGTCGGTTTGCGTGCTCACCAATTCGATATATTTTTCGACAGCAGACGGTATAAGTCGAGTCGGTATATATCTTATCGTTGTCCGCGTGCTAAGCCCCTTAGTACTTTTTTATTGTATTTTCCCATACTACACAAAGCCTTACCTGTATCATGAAAGGCAGTCCGGCACTCCTCCTGGTGCCGCAGAGACCTTTTTCCTTGCTTTGCCCGAGGGATATAATGTCTAGCAGTTCAGTGATCCACCGGGAAGGTACAGAATGGAGGGTCGGCACCTTCGAGCGCCACAGTCTGGAATTGTAATGACAATAGAATATCCAAAGTGGCTCAAATATTGGTATCGTTGTTTCTGATACACATAGACAAGTCAATGTGTGAATTGTCCACACATTGACTTGTCTATGTGTATTGACTTGTCTATTATAGTGAATGGAACAAGAGCTATAGTTCAAGAAAAGTAGGTTTCTTCGCTTGTTACTTTATTACGCTAATATGAAGTCCCCACTTCCCGCATCAATTATATTGACATTTATATTTTTGTACTTTGTATATATTTTATTATATATAATTTTATTTAGACATTTTTTATTTTATACTCACAATGCCCTTTTACATCCATAAAATTTTGTACCTACTTGTTATTTTTCCTAGTGTTGTTACATATTATGTATTTGTTATTATAATTAATCAACCACTAAAACTTTGTGTATATTTTTATTAATGAAAGTGACGTTGGCAGTTCTTTGCTAGCATCGCGATCTAACCAAGAATGTCCAATTCTTGTGTTTTTTTCTTAAAATCATTTTTGATTTGTTAAATGTAGATAGTTCGGACGAGAGTTCTGTAACAGTTTCAATATGGTTAAAAAATAAACATAAACTGTATCTTAAATATTAAAATTTACTGGAGTGGCAGTAGTTCCTCGGCGATTCCATTGGGTACCCAAGCGATCCAATATCTTTGCCGTGGCTCCTCTGCCGCGACTAAACACTCCACAGGAGAACTCAGACAAAACTTTATACACTTGTCTGTAACTATCCGGCTACAAGACGCTTCACTTTTCTGTAACTATCCGGCTACAAGACGCTTCACTTTTCTGTAACTATCCGGCTACAAGACGCTTCACTTTTCTGTAACTATCCGGCTACAAGACGCTTCACTTTTCTGTAACTATCCGGCTACAAGACGCTTCACTTTTCTGTAACTATCCGGCTACAAGACGCTTCACTTTTCTGTAACTATCCGGCTACAAGACGCTTCACTTTTCTGTAACAATCCGGCTACAAGACGCTTCACTTTTCTGTAACTATCCGGCTACAAGACGCTTCACTTTTCTGTAACTATCCGGCTACAAGACGCTTCACTTTTCTGTAACAATCCGGCTACAAGACGCTTCACTTTTCTGTAACTATCCGGCTACAAGACGCTTCACTTTTCTGTAACTATCCGGCTACAAGACGCTTCACTTTTCTGTAACAATCCGGCTACAAGACGCTTCACTTTTCTGTAACTATCCGGCTACAAGACGCTTCACTTTTCTGTAACTATCCGGCTACAAGACGCTTCACTTTTCTGTAACTATCCGGCTACAAGACGCTTCACTTTTCTGTAACTATCCGGCTACAAGACGCTTCACTTTTCTGTAACTATCCGGCTACAAGACGCTTCACTTTTCTGTAACTATCCGGCTACAAGACGCTTCACTTTTCTGTAACTATCCGGCTACAAGGCGCTTCACTTTTCTGTAACTATCCGGCTACAAGACGCTTCACTTTTCTGTAACTATCCGGCTACAAGACGCTTCACTTTTCTGTAACTATCCGGCTACAAGACGCTTCACTTTTCTGTAACTATCCGGCTACAAGACGCTTCACTTTTCTGTAACTATCCGGCTACAAGACGCTTCACTTTTCTGTAACTATCCGGCTACAAGACGCTTCACTTTTCTGTAACAATCCGGCTACAAGACGCTTCACTTTTCTGTAACTATCCGGCTACAAGACGCTTCACTTTTCTGTAACTATCCGGCTACAAGACGCTTCACTTTTCTGTAACTATCCGGCTACAAGACGCTTCACTTTTCTGTAACAATCCGGCTACAAGACGCTTCACTTTTCTGTAACTATCCGGCTACAAGACGCTTCACTTTTCTGTAACTATCCGGCTACAAGACGCTTCACTTTTCTGTAACTATCCGGCTACAAGACGCTTCACTTTTCTGTAACTATCCGGCTACAAGACGCTTCACTTTTCTGTAACAATCCGGCTACAAGACGCTTCACTTTTCTGTAACTATCCGGCTACAAGACGCTTCACTTTTCTGTAACTATCCGGCTACAAGACGCTTCACTTTTCTGTAACTATCCGGCTACAAGACGCTTCACTTTTCTGTAACAATCCGGCTACAAGACGCTTCACTTTTCTGTAACTATCCGGCTACAAGACGCTTCACTTTTCTGTAACTATCCGGCTACAAGACGCTCACTTTTCTGTAACTATCCGGCTACAAGACGCTTCACTTTTCTGTAACTATCCGGCTACAAGACGCTTCACTTTTCTGTAACTATCCGGCTACAAGACGCTTCACTTTTCTGTAACTATCCGGCTACAAGACGCTTCACTTTTCTGTAACTATCTGGCTACAAGACGCTTAACTTTTCTGTAACTATCCGGCTACAAGACGCTTCACTTTTCTGTAACTATCCGGCTACAAGACGCTTCACTTTTCTGTAACTATCCGGCTACAAGACGCTTCACTTTTCTGTAACTATCCGGCTACAAGACGCTTCACTTTTCTGTAACTATCCGGCTACAAGACGCTTCACTTTTCTGTAACTATCCGGCTACAAGACGCTTCACTTTTCTGTAACTATCCGGCTACAAGACGCTTCACTTTTCTGTAACTATCCGGCTACAAGACGCTTCACTTTTCTGTAACTATCCGGCTACAAGACGCTTCACTTTTCTGTAACTATCCGGCTACAAGACGCTTCACTTTTCTGTAACTATCCGGCTACAAGACGCTTCACTTTTCTGTAACTATCCGGCTACAAGACGCTTCACTTTTCTGTAACTATCCGGCTACAAGACGCTTCACTTTTCTGTAACTATCCGGCTACAAGACGCTTCACTTTTCTGTAACTATCCGGCTACAAGACGCTTCACTTATTTTCTGAAGGACACGCGACACTACACTGACGCTGCCTTGAACATTAAACATTCATTAGTCACCTCAGAGATCTATTATTGATTTATCTGACACTAAAAGTCAAAGTAAAAATCCTACTTTATTGTGTAAACAAACACTTGCAACTACTTTTCCATTCTTTAAACTGACACACTGATACAGACGAATAATATAACAAAATTAAAAGGCTGCCGAAACCAATCAATACTAAGCAACGTCAAAAAGGATTTGCAACCATATATAGGAATTCCCAGCGACGTTTGATAGTAATAATAATAATATGTAGGACAATTTACACATATTGCTCTGGTCACAAACTAAGCTCTAGGCTTGTACTATGTGTACCAGAAGCAACGATATAATACATATTATATTTTATAAACACCCAGACCATGGCAAACTGTACAGAAAAAGCGTACTAATATTTTTGTTGCCATGGGTGGGAATCGAACCCACGACCTCCGGATACAACGCCAAAGACGCAACCACTAGTCTACGGAGGCTGTCTAAATAGATAGAATAGTAAAGTATGCTCCAATGCAGACAGCAGTGCAGTGTGTCTTCTCCACTGACTGACAGTTGCCCAGACTTACCTGTGCAATAGTTTGGTGAAGCCCACATAGGCCTGTTCGAACGCCCCGCGGTGTTTGGTCTCCGTCAGCAGAGTGGTGAAGTGCGCTCCGATGTACACCATTTGCGACTCTGACAGATTGCCTTCGCCAGTGGCGGTCTCTTCCTTGATAACTAAAGTGTTAGAGATTTCCCCAAGAAGTAGTGACACCTTAAATAAATAGAAGATTCATTATTTATTTGTCTCATACAATGGAAGATACTTAAACATGAAATGTTAATAATTAACTAACTAATGATGTTATATTAATAATAAATTATAATAATAATTTTAAGTTATTTTAAGTGAAATATTATTACAAAACTTGTGAGTTATTGTTATAGATGTTAAATTACTAACATTAAAAAGTTGTTGTGTTTGGCATTCATAAAAAAAGGAGTTATGCATAATAGACATAAAACAGTATGAGTGAAAAAATTTACATCACCAAGATGATGGATAAATTTATATTACAAAATCATTAATTTGTTGGCCAATACAATAATATTTGTAATACAATTTTATATGAAGTTTGATCCACAATCCTATGTAATGAAATTAAATGTCAAAAAATATATTAATAGAATAAAAAAGACAATAAAATAATCAATAATATACAAACTTATGCCAATCTATAAAACACTCGTATAACTTAAGTTATTGGCAGCAAGACAATATTATTTATTAAACTGAATACACCCTCAGCTCCTGCGTGGTGACTGTGCGTATGCCGCGCGCTGGTGTTCAGGGTGCATCGTAGTATACACCCTCAGCTCCTGCGTGGTGACTGAGCGTATGCCGCGCGCTGGTGTTCAGGGTGCATCGTAGTATACACCCTCAGCTCCTGCGTGGTGACTGAGCGTATGCCGCGCGCTGGTGTTCAGGGTGCATCGTAGTATACACCCTCAGCTCCTGCGTGGTGACTGAGCGTATGCCGCGCGCTGGTGTTCAGGGTGCATCGTAGTATACACCCTCAGCTCCTGCGTGGTGACTGAGCGTATGCCGCGCGCTGGTGTTCAGGGTGCATCGTAGTATACACCCTCAGCTCCTGCGTGGTGACTGAGCGTATGCCGCGCGCTGGTGTTCAGGGTGCATCGTAGTATACACCTTCAGCTCCTGCGTGGTGACTGAGCGTATGCCGCGCGCTGGTGTTCAGGGTGCATCGTAGTATACACCTTCAGCTCCTGCGTGGTGACTGAGCGTATGCCGCGCGCTGGTGTTCAGGGTGCATCGTAGTATACACCCTCAGCTCCTGCGTGGTGACTGAGCGTATGCCGCGCGCTGGTGTTCAGGGTGCATCGTAGTATACACCTTCAGCTCCTGCGTGGTGACTGAGCGTATGCCGCGCGCTGGTGTTCAGGGTGCATCGTAGTATACACCCTCAGCTCCTGCGTGGTGACTGAGCGTATGCCGCGCGCTGGTGTTCAGGGTGCATCGTAGTATACACCCTCAGCTCCTGCGTGGTGACTGAGCGTATGCCGCGCGCTGGTGTTCAGGGTGCATCGTAGTATACACCCTCAGCTCCTGCGTGGTGACTGAGCGTATGCCGCGCGCTGGTGTTCAGGGTGCATCGTAGTATACACCCTCAGCTCCTGCGTGGTGACTGAGCGTATGCCGCGCGCTGGTGTTCAGGGTGCATCGTAGTATACACCTTCAGCTCCTGCGTGGTGACTGAGCGTATGCCGCGCGCTGGTGTTCAGGGTGCATCGTAGTATACACCCTCAGCTCCTGCGTGGTGACTGAGCGTATGCCGCGCGCTGGTGTTCAGGGTGCATCGTAGTATACACCCTCAGCTCCTGCGTGGTGACTGAGCGTATGCCGCGCGCTGGTGTTCAGGGTGCATCGTAGTATACACCCTCAGCTCCTGCGTGGTGACTGAGCGTATGCCGCGCGCTGGTGTTCAGGGTGCATCGTAGTATACACCCTCAGCTCCTGCGTGGTGACTGAGCGTATGCCGCGCGCTGGTGTTCAGGGTGCATCGTAGTATACACCCTCAGCTCCTGCGTGGTGACTGAGCGTATGCCGCGCGCTGGTGTTCAGGGTGCATCGTAGTATACACCCTCAGCTCCTGCGTGGTGACTGAGCGTATGCCGCGCGCTGGTGTTCAGGGTGCATCGTAGTATACACCCTCAGCTCCTGCGTGGTGACTGAGCGTATGCCGCGCGCTGGTGTTCAGGGTGCATCGTAGTATACACCCTCAGCTCCTGCGTGGTGACTGAGCGTATGCCGCGCGCTGGTGTTCAGGGTGCATCGTAGTATACACCCTCAGCTCCTGCGTGGTGACTGAGCGTATGCCGCGCGCTGGTGTTCAGGGTGCATCGTAGTATACACCTTCAGCTCCTGCGTGGTGACTGAGCGTATGCCGCGCGCTGGTGTTCAGGGTGCATCGTAGTATACACCCTCAGCTCCTGCGTGGTGACTGAGCGTATGCCGCGCGCTGGTGTTCAGGGTGCATC
Source organism: Monopis laevigella (assembly GCA_947458855.1). Taxonomy (NCBI): domain Eukaryota; kingdom Metazoa; phylum Arthropoda; class Insecta; order Lepidoptera; family Tineidae; genus Monopis; species Monopis laevigella. The sequence goes on along the minus strand of OX381584.1, from coordinate 27,075,515 downwards.
GTAGTATACACCTTTAGCTCCTGCGTGGTGACTAAGCGTATGCCGCGCGCTGGTGTTCAGGGTGCATCGTAGTATACACCCTCAGCTCCTGCGTGGTGACTGAGCGTATGCCGCGCGCTGGTGTTCAGGGTGCATCGTAGTATACACCTTCAGAGACTCTACCATGGGTTTGCGCATTGTAGAAACGTAACGTATTCATTTACGTATACGTGAGCAACAACCAATAGGATCGCTTTATTCAATCCTGTTACCAAAAATAAAGCGGCCCTATTGGTCGTTACTCACGTATACGTAAATGAATACGTTACGTTTCTACAATGCGCAAACCCATGGTAGAGCCTCAGCTCCTGCGTGGTGACTAAGCGTATGCCGCGCGCTGGTGTTCAGGGTGCATCGTAGTATACACCCTCAGCTCCTGCGTGGTGACTGAGCGTATGCCGCGCGCTGGTGTTCAGGGTGCATCGTAGTATACACCTTCAGCTCCTGCGTGGTGACTGAGCGTATGCCGCGCGCTGGTGTTCAGGGCGCATCGTAGTATACACCCTCAGCTCCTGCGTGGTGACTGAGCGTATGCCGCGCGCTGGTGTTCAGGGCGCATCGTAGTATACACCCTCAGCTCCTGCGTGGTGACTGAGCGTATGCCGCGCGCTGGTGTTCAGGGTGCATCGTAGTATACACCTTCAGCTCCTGCGTGGTGACTGAGCGTATGCCGCGCGCTGGTGTTCAGGGTGCATCGTAGTATACACCCTCAGCTCCTGCGTGGTGACTGAGCGTATGCCGCGCGCTGGTGTTCAGGGTGCATAGTAGTATACACCCTCAGCTCCTGCGTGGTGACTGAGCGTATGCCGCGCGCTGGTGTTCAGGGTGCATCGTAGTGTACACCCTCAGCTCCTGCGTGGTGACTGAGCGTATGCCGCGCGCTGGTGTTCAGGGTGCATCGTAGTATACACCCTCAGCTCCTGCGTGGTGACTGAGCGTATGCCGCGCGCTGGTGTTCAGGGTGCATCGTAGTATACACCCTCAGCTCCTGCGTGGTGACTGAGCGTATGCCGCGCGCTGGTGTTCAGGGTGCATCGTAGTATACACCCTCAGCTCCTGCGTGGTGACTGAGCGTATGCCGCGCGCTGGTGTTCAGGGTGCATCTTAGTATACACCCTCAGCTCCTGCGTGGTGACTGAGCGTATGCCGCGCGCTGGTGTTCAGGGTGCATCGTAGTGTACACCCTCAGCTCCTGCGTGGTGACTGAGCGTATGCCGCGCGCTGGTGTTCAGGGTGCATCGTAGTATACACCCTCAGCTCCTGCGTGGTGACTGAGCGTATGCCACGCGCTGGTGTTCAGGGTGCATCGTAGTATACACCCTCAGCTCCTGCGTGGTGACTGAGCGTATGCCGCGCGCTGGTGTTCAGGGTGCATCGTAGTATACACCCTCAGCTCCTGCGTGGTGACTGAGCGTATGCCGCGCGCTGGTGTTCAGGGTGCATCGTAGTATACACCTTCAGCTCCTGCGTGGTGACTAAGCGTATGCCGCGCGCTGGTGTTCAGGGTGCATCGTAGTATACACCCTCAGCTCCTGCGTGGTGACTGAGCGTATGCCGCGCGCTGGTGTTCAGGGTGCATCGTAGTATACACCTTCAGAGACTCTACCATGGGTTTGCGCATTGTAGAAACGTAACGTATTCATTTACGTATACGTGAGCAACAACCAATAGGATCGCTTTATTCAATCCTGTTACCAAAAATAAAGCGGCCCTATTGGTCGTTACTCACGTATACGTAAATGAATACGTTACGTTTCTACAATGCGCAAACCCATGGTAGAGCCTCAGCTCCTGCGTGGTGACTAAGCGTATGCCGCGCGCTGGTGTTCAGGGTGCATCGTAGTATACACCCTCAGCTCCTGCGTGGTGACTGAGCGTATGCCGCGCGCTGGTGTTCAGGGTGCATCGTAGTATACACCTTCAGCTCCTGCGTGGTGACTGAGCGTATGCCGCGCGCTGGTGTTCAGGGCGCATCGTAGTATACACCCTCAGCTCCTGCGTGGTGACTGAGCGTATGCCGCGCGCTGGTGTTCAGGGTGCATCGTAGTATACACCTTCAGCTCCTGCGTGGTGACTGAGCGTATGCCGCGCGCTGGTGTTCAGGGCGCATCGTAGTATACACCCTCAGCTCCTGCGTGGTGACTGAGCGTATGCCGCGCGCTGGTGTTCAGGGTGCATCGTAGTATATTTTCGTAGTAAACTAATATCTAAACTACTATTCTAAAAAGGTGGTGAAATTAATAAATATAAAATTGATTCATTTGAATAAATACAATTTAATAATGTAATCGTGTTTCGTCTTTGCCTCTTTATAATGGTCATGGTTATACGCCTTAGTACTCACCGCCTCCGCAAGAGGGCGCGAGGAGTAAGGAACAAACTTCACCTTGTGAAAGATATAAAAATGTGTGTAAAAAGTTATGTTACATGTTTCTATGCAAGCAGTTAAATGCTGATTTATTGACTACTTGAGGCAAAGACATAAGTTATTCTATAGGGTCCTTCAAAAACTATATTAAAATCTGTTCTTAAACCAGTAAAAGTTGAATATCTGTGGCAAACGTCACTATAGTTATACATCCATTATATATAATAATTTTATATTAAATAAAAAAACAATGGCTTATGGAAATGAAATGGAATTGTTTATTTTGCCAAAAACACGGTACAATAGATGTTATAAAGCAATGGTGTTCAACATGTTTTGCCATAAATGGCATGCACATACATAGGTTATATTATAAATGTTGTTATTATAATTTATTATTATTATCGATGGTCATGGAATCATATTTTATTATTATTATTCATGTTAACATCATTAAGGATTACTTATTTTTATACCTACCAGAGATGTGTGGAAAAGAAGCAAACAAAAAAGGTTACGAGGAACCATAATTATGGCTCCAGACTTTATGGAATTATGGGTGGTGGAAGTTTCTATAACGTGGTTACCTCTTTGACGGACCTCCAGGCACAGAGCAGCACTCTCTGCGCCGTCATGGTGCCGGCGCACGCGCCCTCCGCGTCTGTAACGACCAGCATACCGCATTATACAGCTGCACACTCCACCACTGGAGGTTACTACACATTCTTGGATAACTGAGACTAGTGGTTGCGCCTTTGGAGTTGTATCCAGAGGCCGTGGATTCGATTCCACCCATGACAAAAAATATATTAGTACGTTTTCTGTACAGTTTGTCACGGTCAGGTGTTAAAATACTGGGACAATAAACTTTCAGACAACCGGTTTTCGAGATATGATCCTGGACAGACAGAACTAAGTAGTGGCCTCTTAAAGGTTCCTAATAAAACGTACTGAACCCGAAAATTTTTAATAATATTCGTCGGCATGACTACCTATAGACATCTCATCGTTTAGGGAATTTTACTACTTAATAATAACAATAATAATGTATTTATTTCCTTTAAAATATTACAAAAAGTCTTATATCTAGGGTTCACAAATGTTAATATTAGGTTTAACAAAAAAATAAATAGTAATGCCATGTGGCGAGCGGTTGTAGTGTATGTATATAGATTGTGAGTTGATTGGTGTGTTTACATATTATTATTTTCTTCAATCAGATATTGATAACCTCAATTCTTATTGCTCAAATAACCAACTTTTTCTCAACACGGATAAATGCTTCATAATTTCCTATGGTCGGAAAAGGGTACCCATCTCTTACAGATATTCTTTAAATAACAAAGAATTAAAAAGACTCAAACAAATTCGTGACCTGGGAGTTACATTGGTTAAGAAGTTGGGTTATATCCCCCATATTGATAATATTGTCAACAGAGCATTTAGACAACTTGGATATGTACAGAGAGTAAGTAAACCATTTAATCATGCCTTCACCTACAAAGTACTATTAGTTTATTACTCCTTTGTCCGAAGTCATCTTGCAATTGCTAGCGTTGTTTGGAATCCACAATAACCATGTCCAGAGAATTGACAAGGTTCAGCGCAAATTCCTAAAGAGCCTAAATTTCCGTATCGATGGAATTGATCACCATCATTTAACCAATCTTTCGGATCGTCGCATCATTTCTGACGTCACCTTTCTATATAAAATTCTTAATGACCTAATTGATTCTCCTCACCTATTAGAAAAAATTACATTTAAAGCCTCTTCTCGTCGCCTTAGAAATTCTGATCTTTTCTCCCTTTCCCCTTGCACCACTAATTATGCGAAGAATTCTTTTATTCGCCGTAGCATGATGCTATATAACGAGCACTTCCAATCTTGAGACATGTTTTATGAGGTCGTGCAATGTTTTAAAAATAAACTTAAACAAATTTTAAATGGATTGGGTTCGCTTCTTTAACTTTTGTTGGAGAAAAACAAGTAGGTATATACATATTTTTATTGTTATTTATTTTTTTATTGTGTAAATTCTATAAAAAATAAAAAAAAATCTATATATATATATATATATATCATCACGGGTGCCTTACAGCGCCCGAGACCGCCTAGACGGCCCCAGGGTACCCAGCGGAGGGGTTTTAATCCCACCTCGTTGTAGCCGATGGTATGAGTCTACACCGAACAAGTGGCTAGCTCGTCGCGATGTTTTGGATAGACTCAATAACCCATCTATAAACAGTTTCACAAGTTGGTATAGTGAAACCGGGACCGACAGCTTAACGTGCTCTCCGAGGCACTATAGTGGTGTTGTCAAACAAATGTACATAAATTTTTAAATTAAAAACTCATTGGTACACACCGGGATTCGAACCAGGGACCTAAGTGTTTTTAAGTCCAAGGTCTAACCAACTAGGCCACCACGTATATCTTAAAAAAAAATCTCTTTAGTTTAAAATTTACCTTCTTTTTATTTCTCTATGTGTACATATATATATGTTAGTTTTGTCAAATGTCTATGTTTATCGTTTTAATGTTAGTTGTATAATTTGCATGAGTACTTTAAGTCTTTCTGTATTTATATTGGTAAATATTTGTTTAAATGACTGTCTGTACTAAAATATAATAAAATAAAATTATAAGAGTGTGTTTATAATGATAGGTTGTAAGTTTTTTGTGTCGAGGGGTTTCTGGCTCCCAAACTAGAATACTCTGTACTATGGGTAGCCAGTTCTCCATCTGGTTACTAATGGTTCTGTAATTGTATGATTGGTGTGTATATGGTCTGTAGGTATATATAATAATAATAATAAAAAGAAAAATAAAACAAAAAATATATATTAAAAGTTCGCGTTTAAGGACGTCTTCAGGCAATAACAATTAATAACATTAAACATTACATTTGTGTTAATTTCTCGTACATCTCGTACAAACTAACAAACAAATCGTCTCAGGTTGATTAGGAGGATTAACCCGATCAGTGCCAATAATCATGACATAGATATATTTAACAGTAAATTCAGTATATTTAAGAAAAAAGGTAACTCTAGAAATCCTCAAGTTGAAATAATTATTAAATAGGTACTTTTTATGCATTTAAATTATTATTTTTTGACTAATACAGAGTGCCTGATACAGAAAATGTTCCTCAGTCTGTCTGTATTAGTCAGTGAAAAAAAAAAAAAAAAGTAAATGTGTAAGATTGTGACATTTCTTTAGGTTTAAGTTATATTATTTGCAATATTTTTTAATGTAAATTTGGCATGTTGTGCACATTGCTTTGGAGTATAGTCTCGTATGATAATATGTAATGATTGTAATCTGTTTGTGTGACTTAGCATTAAATAAATTAATAATATACCTGGAGGAACATTTTGTAGATGCAAAGCTCCGGGCTCAAAGTCCATCGGCAGGTGACCTTCGGGGGAGGAGCTGTTCACCACCGGCCCCACCGTCTGCAAACCAACGTAACAGTAATCAGACACATCGGTGCAGCTGGACCTTACTGTTACAATACAGGTTTCCAAATCACTTTAACCTGTCAAATAGTTACGGGTTTTCCACACTTAGGGTAACTTTTATGTATTTTCCTTTCGAGATAATTATACTACAGCGTTAACATTTTCACTAATCACACGCTCGCATTTTTAGTTTCTAAAATTTCCGCTTGAGGCGCTTCGCTATTTTCTATACTAATATTAGTTAAATCAATCGCAATATAATAGTTAAAAATCTCTCACTAGGGCTTACTGTCAAATCAATCAATGAACTAGTATTTTATAATTTGAAACTAGAATGTGTTTTTCTTATAAATAAAATAGCAATCGATGCCGGCTTAATGAAAGCTAGGTTTATGAAGCCGGCATTTACAAGATAAAGGTATTTATGAAGCCGGCATTTACAAGATAAAGGTATTTATGAAGCCGGCATTTACAAGATAAAGGTATTTATGAAGCCGGCATTTACAAGATAAAGGTATTTATGAAGCCGGCATTTACAAGATAAAGGTATTTATGAAGCCGGCATTTACAAGATAAAGGTATTTATGAAGCCGGCATTTACAAGATAAAGGTATTTATGAAGCCGGCATTTACAAGATAAAGGTATTTATGAAGCCGGCATTTACAAGATAAAGGTATTTATGAAGCCGGCATTTACAAGATAAAGGTATTTATGAAGCCGGCATTTACAAGATAAAGGTATTTATGAAGCCGGCATTTACAAGATAAAGGTATTTATGAAGCCGGCATTTACAAGATAAAGGTATTTATGAAGCCGGCATTTACAAGATAAAGGTATTTAAAAAAATATATACACACATTTATTTTTATTTCAAAATTTGTTCTACTGTTAAAAAAAACTAGTATAGCTTTATATTGTTTTGTTATAACTATAACAACACATTACGAATATTTTTAAGCTCCGAGTTAAAATTTGTCAGCTCCGAGCAATGGCTCAGGCTAAGCAACGACTATTAATCCGACCCCTATATTATCTTGGTCTTGCTTAGGGCTTTCCTTTTAATAAAATAATATATATAGAATATTACCTGATTGACCGTCATACATATTTGTATAATATCATCCACGAGTTGCGTCCACGCGTCGCTCCTGGAAATGGATCTGCAAACCAAAGCGAAACATACATTTGTATTGAATCGTAGCCCAGTTATAGTAACGATTATTTAAAACACCTTTTTTAAAATAAAATAACTAATATTTTTTATTGTTTTTGAATAAAGTTTTGAAAAATATGATAGCAATGGTCATATAACATATTGACTATGGCTACCAAGTCAACGAATGTATGGTAACTAAAGAGATGATATAAAATGTAAAATTTATACAAAAAATAAAAATTTCCCAAAAAGTAAAAGTAATATCGAAAATATTTGAATGCAACTTTATGTCATTATAATATACCTAACTTTGCTTCATAGATCACTTCTTTCTATCTGGTGTATTTAAAAAGTTCTAAAGACTCTTAAAATACAAACACTCCTTGTATCTATGTATAATGCAGTGGCGTGCAGTCCATATAGGCACAAAGGCACTGCCTACCCCAGAAATTTGGTAATAAAATCATATTAAAAACATATTATATTTTGTTATATTGACACTTTGTATTTCAAAAAGCGCCATCTATAGTTTTTTTGTGGTACTATCATCATATGGTACTAGCGCCATCTATCGCTATTTTTTTGTACTATTATTCTCCGTATTATTTTTGGTTGCCTAAGTTTTCCTTACAATTTTTCAATTATTATTATTATTGGATTATGCATAAATGTATGACAGAGTTAGGCACTGCCTTTGTACCTCAAACAATCAAATATTTGTAATAAATTTAAATCAAATATTTGTGATAATTTAATAGGACTAGGAACGCAGAAACTGTAGGTAGCAAGTCGTTAGGCACACGGTATTAATGAAAGAACGAGAACTTCTCTGTACAAAACTGTTGAGAAGTACCAGGAGCGCAGGAGTCCTTAGCGGTACAAATAGGAAACTATACTGTGTCCTGCTCACATGACGCGTGCAGAGCGAGATCGCATGCATCTGGGTGGAGCTTGAAGTCGTGAGTTATTAATATTATCCTACTAATTTGCAAGTTACGTAATTCTAATCAAATTTACCTAATGTTGTGATATTTTTCTTTTGTCATTTATTAATAAGGTAGGTATTGTTTTTTTGTCACTTTCGCATTCTTTAGTCACGTTACTTGTACTATTATTTCTTCTGTGAGAGGTTTATGGTGATGATTTTAATTTGTTTGTGTAGTGCAAAACCTTTATAATAAGTAATGCCTTTTTAATGCTGTTTCAACTTATCGCAAATTTCGCAAAATATGTCATTGTAGACTACGTTGTGATATTTTAAACATTTAAAATTGCTAAAAACTCATTTCTTTGGTATGTTACTATAAATTATGCCTACCTTATACTAAAACCCTGTGCACGCCACTGGTATAATGTATATCCAAATATAATATACTTGATTTTACCTCCAGAGCTATTAATAAATAATACAATTAATAGCTATTTAACAAAAAATAAACTCATATAAATCGGTTAAGTAGTTTTTAAGCGATGCCCGGCAAAAAAAACAGACAGACACGAATTATTAAATGATAGGTTATTGTTCTATAGCCTATTGGAGTACATCCCAAAATATACATTTTAAAATCATATCAACATATTATTATAGATTGATGGTCATAAACATGATTAATGATTTGGTTAAAAATATTAATTTAATTAAACTCTATGATAAATAAATAAAATGATGCCACAGCCTTTACCTATATTACTTACACTGATGCTACAGCCTTAACCTATATTACTTACACTGATGCTACAGCCTTTACCTATATTACTTACACTGATGCTACAGCCTTTACCTATATTACTTACACCGATGCTTCAGCCTTTACCTATATTACTTACACTGATGCTACAGCCTTTACCTATATTACTTACACTGATGCTACAGCCTTTACCTATATTACTTACACCGATGCTTCAGCCTTTACCTATATTACTTACACTGATGCTACAGCCTTTACCTATATTACTTACACTGATGCTACAGCCTTTACCTATATTACTTACACTGATGCTACAGCCTTTACCTATATTACTTACACTGATGCTACAGCCTTTACCTATATTACTTACACCGATGCTACAGCCTTTACCTATATTACTTACACCGATGCTACAGCCTTTACCTATATTACTTACACTGATGCTACAGCCTTTACCTATATTACTTACACCGATGCTACAGCCTTTACCTATATTACTTACACTGATGCTACAGCCTTTACCTATATTACTTACACTGATGCTACAGCCTTTACCTATATTACTTACACTGATGCTACAGCCTTTACCTATATTACTTACACTGATGCTACAGCCTTTACCCATATTACTTACACTGATGCTACAGCCTTTACCTATATTACTTACTAATAGTATGTGGCGTATGATAGAAAATGCTTTACTCACTTATAGTCCAAATCTTTGACCAGCTGACAAATGCAATGCAATATCCCATACATGGGGGCGTGTGAAGCCGCTAGCAATACGCTCTTTTGAGCTATTTCCAATTCTTTACGCAACTGATCCAACAGTTTATTTATCAAACAGTATGCTGGTTTTTCTGGCACAATTATATCACTGAAATGTTAGAAAAAAATATATATGGTATAATACAGTCAGCCAAAATTTAGTATCAGGGGTGAACCCGCTTCGCTTATTTTTTTTAAAAAAAAAACGTCATCGTTAATTAACACTAAAAATTCCGAGCGTACCCTTCTTTGCGTTTCGGGGGGGGGGGGGGGGTTTCAAACACCAATACCACCCCTGCCTACTCCCATGGCATACCCGACTTCACCATATGTAGGTAGTTTACTCTAATGTAAAACTGCGCACCATGCACTACTACGTACATGCAAAGTATGTATAGAAGCATTAAATGCTATACATACTTTGCATGGATGCATGCTCTCGTGTTATATCCATTCAAAATATATTATCTAAATATCTTTTAAGAAGACAGAAAAAGGATTCGCGATCTCTTTCAAAGCTTTTTTTATGAAAAAAGAACGTAGAGGTGTAAATATTACTTACTTGATTCTAATTTGATAGTGTTTTTATAATAAATCTATTAACTTTTAAAAAGACAACCAAAATTGGATTTATGATATTAAAAATATTACTTTAGTTGCATTTTAAAACTTAACAAATTATTTAAAAAATAAATAATATATTGTGTTATGGGTACCGTCGGGCCGGGACGGGGGTTGGATATGGTGGACATGGGATATTAATTTTTGTATTATTTATTTTAAAATTTTATTTTAGGTGATTTTTTAATTATTTCATTACTCGTACATAAAATAGTAGGACTGAGTAAATAAAATCTATACCTCCATGTTCTTTTTTTAAGAAAAAACTTTATTATCATCGAAAACAACATTAAGATATTGTCTTTTCAAGTCTTTTCCTGTGCACTTAATACGCGAACAACATCATAAATAGTAATTCAGTATGATAACGCGCGATACTGACATACAAAACGCTACATACCTGTACGCTTCATCCAGTAACAACTGCGGCAGTTTTTTGTTAATGAGTCGCAGTTTGTAGGCGGCCGCCACACACGCCGTGGGCTTGATGGCGGACGCCTGACTGTACACACACTCGATGGATGTTATATTTACAGGATTCGCGCTCTGGGGACAATCAACACCTTTGTCAAAAGTATAAGCTACTCACATTTGTGCGACTTAACAAGCGCAGAATGCTATACGTACTGCGTCTTCCATTCGGTAATGGGAAGGTATTTTATTATAACATTTTGAAACGTGGTCTGGGACCAAAGACAACTTCAGGTCCATTGACAGGAGAAATAGGAAACAGTATTGTCATGTGACAAATATACCTATATATTTACGATGACAGCATAAACAAAATTCTCTAATTGTAAAGTATACATAGATTTCAGTATTTTGCAAATAAATGTTTTACTGTAACAAGCCGGGTTGTTATTCCTCGATTACTGTTAATTCTTAATAATTCAATTTTTAACCAAAAAATCCTGTATCGAATATATAATATATTATTTTATTTTTGCAATAGTAAATTTTACTGAGTACTCGTAGACCACACGACAAAAATAAAAACTTCAATAAGACGATGCTCTCTCATGTAACAATCGCCGAGCGAGCATAGCATTGACTTTATCTCTCGCTCCCTTTGTCGACGCGAGCCGACTTTACCCGAACGAGTGTTACATAGCCGAGCGAAGGTACAGTTGAAGTTTTTACATCAAAAAATGTACATACCAATAATAACTGGTGTGGACAGTGCAGCAGTATGTCCAAGGCGTTGGCTTTGTTACACTCGTAGCTGTCGTCCAAGTGCGCCACCAACTTGTGCAAGTACTCCTCCTTCCATACCCTACCAATAATAACATCATTAACATCCTGAAATCGGTGCGCATGTGTACGACGAGTTATGACTGTAGATCAACCAAAATAAATATTCAAATATGCAGACAAGTTGCACTCGGGGTCTCCGACTACTCCTATAGGGCATTTGCGTGATGATATACTTAAATTATTTTATACAAAGTATATAATGATAAGAAAAAAAAATGCACTTATAAGTGAAACAATGGGCTTCCGCGAAAAATGAACAAAAAAGAAAAAAACAAAAATATGTAACTAATTTCGTTTTTTTCAATTAAAATAAACTGGTTTTAGATAATGTTGTTTGAAAATAGGTATCTATTATTTTTGTGATACGCACTATCACGATGGCAAAGACAATAGGCTGCTATTAAATAAATATATATGATTAGAAGTTAACATGTCAACATGTCATGTAACGTCACGCAGATTTTTTTAGATTTCAGTTATTAATATCTAAAACAACCATTTAATTATTTGAAAAATAAACAAAGTTAGTTTGTTATTTTAGGCTATATTTATTACAATTTTTTTTTTTTCGTCGGAAGCCTATTGAGACGAAAATATTATGTATGATTAAAACATTTAAGAATCTCTTAATAAATCTTCTTTAGTATTTACGCACGGTTTCTCGAAAATTTTAAGTAGAGATTTTACTTTCAAAAAGGTTAAAAAACTCGGAATTTATAAACAGTCCAAAAAATATAACAGTTCCTGAATTTAAAAGGATGTACTTTGGGCTAATATGAGGTTCTGCTAATCAAATCGAACAACTTTTCCCATGGAACCAATGGAATGCGTCGCAAATAAAAAAAAATTGGCTTCCCCATACAAATTGGTCATTTAAAATTTATTAGTTTTTATGGAGAAGGCAATATTTTATTTCATTTGCGGCACATAGTTCTATGGGAAAAGTGGTAATATTGATCAGTAGAACCTCATATTACCCCAAAGTACATCCTTTCAAAGTCACCATGTATTTCTGTAACAGATATGGGTACTGCCTTGGTTGCACTATTTCAAATTACTGCAGTGAGTTTTGCCTTTTATTAAATACCAGCTAATAAGTTAAAAAATATATGTATTTTGTAAATTTCAGGTTTTACATAGAGACCTGAGATAATAAATTATTTCTATAATAAGATTTTCCCATATACCTCCTATAGGGAGAAACGACGGGACCCAAGCGCACAAACATGAACCGATATTTTTAAGAAAACAAAAACGTGTAGGTATTTTGGGAATTTTAATTTTAGTAAGTTTCTTATGACATAAATGTTAACTTTTAAAGATATAAATATATTCCTCAAAAAGTAAATATAAATTAAAAAATATTTTATTAGTTTTATATGACTATGATCCAGGTTTGCTTAAAATAACACTTTTCTCTATCTGTATTTAAAAACTTTTTAAAGACTTTAAATACAACAGATAGAGAAAACAAGACTTGTCAAAGAGACTTTTAAAAAACATTCTGTATGTACACCCCTATAGCTATATCGAAAGGTGACATACCCTATGACATAGGGTCTATGTCCTTACTTGGGTCTCATACCATCTATACCAAATTTTATCTAATTTGGTTCAGCGGTTTAAGCGTGTTACAAAAAAAGATGGTGTTTTGGTTTTGAGTATTTATGAGCGGCCTTCTAGATTATTAAATAATTAATCTATGAATTGAGTAGTGTTTCATGCGCCATGTATTTAGGCGCCTACAAATAATTGTCAGATTTGTCGCGTTGTGAAGTTTGCTATTTATTATATATTTGTGCAACGTAGTATTGTTTTATATCTGAATAGTAATTGCGTGGCATGTTAGTGGTTCAGAAGACAACGAAGATATTGCATTCCTTGGGTACCCAGGGAACTCGTCGCTGAAGACATCATTCAGTAAGTTATTTTTAAACTTATATAGCGGTGCGTAACGCACCCGTGTGAGGATCCTGGACGAGTTTTGTTTCCCGGCTTCTCGCACATACAGAGTTACTTTCATAGTATGGTGCTGACCTGGAGTAGTTGTCCAGCGCTATGAGTTGGGTCCACAGCAGAGCCTGCAGACACACGTAGCGCCGACTGTAGTTGGCGCCCGCCAGCAGACTGTCGAAGCACATCTCCCGGAAGTCTTCCACAAACTTCTCCACACCACACTTGAAGGGTTTGTGCATCTCTTGGCCAGACTTTATTAGTACCTTGTACGTGTCTTCGATGCGCTTGAAAAACTACGAAAAAAATATTTATTACATAAATTCATATTACTATGCACAACCGGAATTAATGCTGAAATTAAATTGGAGATCAAAAATCTAAACAATGAAATAATTATCATTAACATTTTATATGATTAAGAAAATAATATCTTATTTTTGTTTTCGTTGATATAATAATATGTGCTTAAAATTCTAATAAAAAAAAAACATCACGGGTGCCAATTTGGCTCCCGAGAACCGTTTAAACGGCCTCAGAGTCCCAGCGGAGGGATTGACCCATCCTCGTTTCACTTTCGATGGTATTCGAAGGCAACACCTAACAAGTGGCGAGCTTGTTGCGGTGTTTATGATGAAATAGCCTCGTTGTATAAAGCGGTCACCCATCCCAGGCCGGTCTTGTTGTCATCTGCTTAACCTTGTTATCAGTTGCGCAGTGACTTAACCACTAGGCTGGGGCCGCTTTTTAAATAATAAAATATAAAAGATAAACATTAGTGTCACAAGTATTGTTGTGTAACACCGGGTGGACACTTTATTTTAAGATACGAATTTTCCTGCTTGGTTCTAGGTTTTCCAGTCACTTTTATAGATCTTTTCCTGGCCTTAATGGGCTTCCAAATATTTTTTTTTCCCTACAATATGATTTACGATTTTTTTATATATAACCCCTATGGTAACTCATATTTTGAATTAATTTTGTTTATTTATAATCATTCAAACAGTCCGACAAATGACCATTCAACCGAAAGTCACATGAATGAACATTATCGGAACTCGCCGCGTGCGAGTTCGACTTGTTTTTTTTAAAGTAGTAATAATTTTGTTTACGTTTCGTATCTCTAATCGTTTGACTACAAACATATGATCGTGCTACCATCAACAAAAGCCTGTAGATGTATTTGACCAGTTAACAAATTCATTTAAATTAATAACAAAAAGTAATCACTAATCTTGAGTAAATATAATATCTTGAGTAATGAATATAAATTATACTCGGGAGCCTGGTGAACAATCCTAAAAATGGTGTTGCTAAAATTACAATACAGTGTCATTAGCTTGAGGCGCTTGGCTATTTTCTATACTAATTTTACTTCACTCAATCGCAAAGTAATAGTTATAAACTTGACACTAGAGGTACTGTATAGTATGTCACCATATTCTATGACCTTCCTCCTTACAAACATTAAACTAGTTGTAAAAACTTGCCTTCTGAACATAAGATAACATTTGTTGTCGGAACGTGGCGGACTGTGTGTTCATGTTGTACTTGAGGTAATGCAGCATGAACGAGAAGTCCGGCTCCACTATCAGCTCTGTGGACTTCTGGGTCTCCACTATCAAATACAGCGAGAGTAGACGAATCTAAAACCAAAACAATTTGTATTCTATATTTATGTTACATTTTAAATTGCTCTTACGGACAGCAATTGCAATGCAGTGCACCAACAACAAACCTTGTAAAGTAAACATTACAAATATTAATTAGTCTTACTTAGTGGCAACGATTCACACCACAATTCCGAATGAAATATTATTATTAGTGTGTAAACACTTACTCATGTTTATGATGTAATCTTCGGTTAACCAGATTCAGATATATTGTTTTTGTGATAGCTGCTTTGACAATATTAAAAAGGCCTTAGGTAGAGTACTATGATTGCAATAATTGAATATACTGAACTAAGTTTGTCACTGAGACGTCCAATAAAAATAAGTTAGCGACCAATAGTCAGGATAAAGTATAAACAGCATCTAAGATCTTCATCATTATCCTACTGTAGGGGCACGAGGAGAAGAGCAGAAGTTAGCGACCAATAGTCAGGATAAAGTATAAACAGCATCTAAGATCTTCATCATTATCCTACTGTAGGGGCACGAGGAGAAGAGCAGAAGTTAGCGACCAATAGTCAGGATAAAGTATAAACAGCATCTAAGATCTTCATCATTATCCTACTGTAGGGGCACGAGGAGAAGAGCAGAAGTTAGCGACCAATAGTCAGGATAAAGTATAAACAGCATCTAAGATCTTCATCATTATCCTACTGTAGGGGCACGAGGAGAAGAGCAGAAGTTAGCGACCAATAGTCAGGATAAAGTATAAACAGCATCTAAGATCTTCATCATTATCCTACTGTAGGGGCACGAGGAGAAGAGCAGAAGTTAGCGACCAATAGTCAGGATAAAGTATAAACAGCATCTAAGATCTTCATCATTATCCTACTGTAGGGGCACGAGGAGAAGAGCAGAAGTTAGCGACCAATAGTCAGGATAAAGTATAAACAGCATCTAAGATCTTCATCATTATCCTACTGTAGGGGCACGAGGAGAAGAGCAGAAGTTAGCGACCAATAGTCAGGATAAAGTATAAACAGCATCTAAGATCTTCATCATTATCCTACTGTAGGGGCACGAGGAGAAGAGCAGAAGTTAGCGACCAATAGTCAGGATAAAGTATAAACAGCATCTAAGATCTTCATCATTATCCTACTGTAGGGGCACGAGGAGTAGAGCAGAAGTTAGCGACCAATAGTCAGGATAAAGTATAAACAGCATCTAAGATCTTCATCATTATCCTACTGTAGGGGCACGAGGAGAAGAGCAGAAGTTAGCGACCAATAGTCAGGATAAAGTATAAACAGCATCTAAGATCTTCATCATTATCCTACTGTAGGGGCACGAGGAGAAGAGCAGAAGTTAGCGACCAATAGTCAGGATAAAGTATAAACAGCATCTAAGATCTTCATCATTATCCTACTGTAGGGGCACGAGGGGTAGAGCAGTGTGGTGGAGTAAGAGACCACACTTACCAGTACACTGAAGCCAGACTGCATAATAAAATGTGTCCAGTTAAGGCAAAGAGCGTCTCGAACAGTTCGGCACTGGCACTGGCTTTGTTAACACTCTAATTCATACTTAAAACTCCTCAAGTAGCAAGCATACTGCCATACAGATGCAAATGACCTAGTCATGTTTTGGATTTAGTCTGTGGGTTCAGAGTGGGGTTACAAAGTTAATTTAACGATAAAGCAGCGAGGCTATAACTCTTAATGCAAATTCAACTTAGTGGGAGCGATCGATGCTGATAAACGTCAGTGTATTGAGCGATGTTACCATCAGGTATATAAAAAGTCACATGCTCCAATAAAAAAACTCACTTGGTCACAAGGATTGAGAGCAGCATTCCTAATGACGGCATAATCCATGACATGTTTCCAGTCGGTAGCATAGAACTCCTGGCCCTGGTCGGCGAGGGCGCCCGCCTTCCGCGCCACGTTCAGCAGCACCAGCACGCACTTGAGGTCGCCGCCGCTCAGACGGCTCTCCACACTTATAAACGACGAGGAAGTTATTTTGTGCAAGCTGAAACGATAAACATTGCTCAATGCCTATACCTTCTCATTTAAATATGAAGACATACAGACTTCAAGGAAGAGCAGAGCGTCTGTATTATAAGTAACTTTACAATGAGTTTTGCTAACAATACAATAGTTGGGACGCTAGCGTATATAGTTAAGATAACAGCAATGGCAAAGGTTATGAGAACTATAGAGCAAATATTTTCGTAACACTACTTGCTTGCAATACAATTTGCTATTTATTTTATTACTTGAAATATATATATATAATATAATATTACGGTTGATTTTTATATACTAATTTGATAAAATAAACACAAAGTTCAACTGTTCAAAGGCTCACCCATCGTTCCTGAGATATGGTCATACGAGAATGTGGAAAAATGTTACAGGCCACATTTACAATATACAATACAATAAAATAAAAATAACGAAATTACGCGAAATACAAAAGCATGAGTAAACTACCGCAAACGCAAGGTTATAAAATGCTTTGGTCATGCATTCATTAAGAGTCCAAGTTTAACAAATTACTGTCTCGCCGTGTATATTTCTATTTAATTTTTACTACGTAACTAATTTACATAATCTATTGATAAAAAAACGTCTAGCAAAAGAAAAAATAAGCCAGAAATAAGAAAAAAACTTACATAAACTGTACGACATGGCTGTCCCGTGTAAGTATTCTGGCCAGTATGTTCCCCAAGACTTTGCCGGCGGCCTGGTCCAGCGCCGTCACAGATATGTGCCGCAATATGGGGGCTATCCATTGGTGGAACATGTGAGTCTCGTGGTGCACATAGTCGTTGTCCAAGAGCGCCTCCAGAGTAGTAGCGGCCTGGGATTGGACAATGATATCATTACATATGTACGGTAACTTTTTCTACGAGTGGAAGTTCGCAAATGGGAGGTTTTTGGGAGAGACTAATACAATCAGTGAATATGTAAAATAAAAACGGTAACGGGTGATTGATGTGACGTTAACGCAGCAAGCATATTCAGACTTGTCAGGCAAATTCGCCTTGGTCTCAGCCGATTTCGTAACCGCATCATTTAACCGGCATAGTGGAAGAGATCAATATTGTTTGACAACAATGTATTGTTAGACCCCATTCATTGAATTTGTAGGCCTTCTTAGCATCAGGTGGAAATCAAAGTCACATGCCGTGCTTTAATAAAAAAAAAGCAATATATAAAATAAGGTAACACAGATTATAACATACACTGGCTTTAACATGTTGTACATCCAGAGCCAGAATGAGCTGGTCTATGAGGCCGGGGACTTTGCTCAGTAGGTTAGCAGTACCCACGGCTTTCACAAGCTCTGTCAGCGCCAGGAAGTAAGCTTTCCTCGCACTCGTTAGATTTATTATAGACTGGAGTAGACTGTCTAGGGCTGATGGTTGACCTGGAAAATAAACAACATATAGGTAATCAGATTGTTATCACAGCTGCACAATATCGTTAACCTTATAAACACAAGGTATAGAATATAATATTAGCGATTAGTATGGACACATTGATGTTATTACCCAAAATAAATAATATAATATTATATTTAAGCTGCTAAACTGAGATTTTACTGTGGATTTCGACTTTTCTTCCTCGGTAAAAGGAAAAATTGCATCTCATCACATTTATAAATATGTTGAAAAAATTATTATTTAAGGCTTTCCATATAATATCACAAACCTTTTTTATAAAACCCAGCACAAAACCTGACAATAAAGGTCAAGGCTTCAGAAGTCAGGTATCTGACACTATCCAGATGATGATCCACATGGGTCCACACAAATCGCTGGTGAAGCTCACACAAACTAACACTCAGGCCGCCATCTTGGACTCTATTAAGAGACCCACAGAGTTGGACGACCGTCCTGGCGACGCTCAGAATATACGAGCATTCCTGGATGTTTCTGGAAAGTATACATTTTTTTATGTATGTCAAACGTTTTATTGCTGCCATATCCTGTTCTCACTTCAACCAATCAACGCTCTGTGATTACTTATAATATTGTTAGTTTCCACTTCTTGTTTTGAGTCTATGCCATCTTCTGTTTGCATGTTTGGAAAGGCGATTTTAGCCCTAACCGGAGGGTCCCTATATATAGGTGAATTTGGAAGGTTGAACAACTTTTCTCATGGAACCATGTGTCGCAAATGAAAAAAAAATTTGGCTTCCCCAATATTCCCCATACAAATTGGTCATTTTAACATTACTTTTAGCTTATATGGAGAAGGCAATTTTATTTTTCATTTGCTACACATGGTTTTATGGAAAAAGTTGTTTGATTTGATGAGTAGAACTTAGTCTTATCTATGTTAGCCCAAAGTACAACCTTTCAAAGTCACCCTGTACATCCCCACGCAGCACGACCATCAACATTTGGAAGATGTTGAAAAAGGTTGTATATTAAGTTTGTTTATATAATCAAAGTCTGCATCTAAATATATTCAATATTGGTTTCATTAATGTATATTAATTTCTGGTTAATCTTTACTGGCTACCTTTAAATACCCCAAAGATATATATACTCAGAGACGATGGATAGTCTACATGAGTCCATACAAAGCACATAAACATAGAAAGCCATTGCCATATTATGTTTGTTTAGTATTGTAATATGATAATCTTTAGCAGGTGTAATATGACAATGTTTTAATCTATTTAATGATAAGTAAAACTATTTAATATATTTATTTACCTTGTATTTATTTATTTTTATATAAATGAAATTAAACATGTATCGTTAAATAAGAAACAAGTTATGACTTGCTTAGTATATATAAATAATAAATAAATATCATCGCTGTAAGGCACCTGAGACCGCCCAGATTGCCTTAGGGAACCCAATAACCTTTTTTTTAATTTTTTTTATTGGAGCACGACATGTGACTTTGTATCTACCTGGTGGTGAGCAGACCTACAAAGTCCATGAATGGGGTCAATCAATAATTGTTCTTAAACAATATTGATCGCTCCCACTATGCCGGCTAAATGATGCGATTACGAAATGGGGGGCGACAATGACGAATTGCATTACGAGTATATACTCGCTGCCTTATCGTCAATTCAACCACCCATTTCGTAACCGCACCCTGAAAGGAGACTACCACCTCGACAAGAAATCGATGCAGTAGTCTCTAGAAAACCGGTGAACCCAGAGACTAAAACCGAAACATGACTAGGTCACTTGACGGTTTTTGCATCTATATGGGTGGTGGTAACGAGACCGGTCGGTCGGCCTAACGAAGTTATAGAGACCTTCCTCCCACCTAAAAACAGTTTCACAAGTTGTTATAGTGAAACTGGGATTGATAGCTTTACGTGCTTTCCAAGGTACTACGAGTATATTGGTGTTATCAAACAAATGTAATTTTTTTTTTTTAATTCAAAAATCACCACAGCATTGTATTATATAAAATTATATTATTTATAAAGTGAATAAACCATTGGGATTGCAAGTTATATTGAAATAAATTTTAAATTAAGGCTTAGCCAGCTAACATAACATCATAAATAAAATAATAAATATATTATTAATAATTGCATATTTTAAATCAGTCTAAAATGTAAATATAGAGGCAAATAGGGTCGCTTGTTTCTGAATATTGAACTGGTGAGAAGGTTTATGGATAAATTAATAGCTTGTTTCATAACACAAAAAAAAATCAGTATGAAATGTTATGTACCTTTCACCAAGAGCAACAATTTTCTCTGTCACCAAAAGAACAGCAGGTTTTTCTGCCACCACAGTTGCTTCCAGCTGGTCGATGGGCACCACCACTGCTATTGCAGAATATAGAATGAGGTCCATAACATCTTTATCTAAATCCAACCAACATTCTACAGACATATCTTTGAATTCTTCAGTGCATATCTAAAAAGTAATAATGATATTTTATAGGAGCAGCAGTTTTAGTAGAATTTTCCTAAAATCTATTGTCAGCCTTCCAGATACAACGCCAAAGGCGCAATCACTAGTACGGACTAGTGATTGCGCCTTTGGCGTTGTATCTGGAAGTCATGGGTTCGATTCCCACCCATGGCAAAAAAATATTAGTATATTTTTTATGTACAGTTTGTGGTCATGGTCTGGGTGGTTATAAAAATATAATATGCACTATATTGTTGCTTCTGGTACACATAGTACAAGCCTCGAGCTTAGTTTGTGACCAGAGCAATATGTGTAATTTGTCTTACATATTATTATTATATATAAATTGAAGCTATAAAATTTTATTGCCAAATATTTCGCCTCTCTATGGAGCGGCGTCATCAGTGACAGTGACTGAAGGTCTTTGTCACTCATGTCATCAAAATTCAAAATTTCGCACAATGTACTACTTCTCATTGCGTATATATGCTGGAGTGCAGATTTTGTAACAGTTTTTATGTGGGAGAGACTACGACACCCCTTCGTACTCGCATGAATGGACACAGACATTCAGTAGATTCTCAAATTAATAATATTTTACCTGTGCCCACCCATGCGCGTATACATAACACTACCTTTAACAATTGTTTCACAGTAAGAGTATTAAAGAGTTTTCCTAAAACTATTCGGTCTATTGATTTAAAAACATGGGAAAGCTCTTTTATATGGCAGCTTGGTGCATACTATAGCCCTGGTCTGAATGTAATGCATTAGGTTTTGTCGAACTTGTTTTGTAAATTTATTAATATCGAACCAACAATGGACATAACATGCTGATGATGTTTTCCATGATGGGCTAGGTGGTAATGATATTTTTCTAAAAAATAAATACAAAACTGTATAGTGCATTGCCTTTACCATTGCTAAAATACATAAAATTACTTCTTCAAAATTTATGACAAAGACCTTCAGTCACTGTCACTGATGACGCCGCTCCATAGAGAGGCGAAATATTTGGCAATAAAATTTTATAGCTTCAATTTATATATTTTACCAAGTAAGAAACACATCTAACACACTTTATTTGTTTCAGATAATTCTTATCGTTCATACGATTCGCCTACCTGTCGTCGGCGCGCTCTTGGCGCTACGTAGCCGACACAAGCGAGGGCGGGGAGGCTACGCTGTTCCCGACACCGTGCGCCTTCCTTTTTACAAAGATTAGCTTATTTATATATGATTTATTTTACATTACACCGGGAATTGATCCGAATTGTGCATGAGGGAGATTATTAAAAAAATCGACTTTCATGCTCACAAATTGGCGCAATTCTTTGGTCATTATGAGTTTTTGGGAGAATGTCTTAAATATGGCATAGCTCCTAAAACTCTTATACACAGTGTGCCACTGGATGCCATACCTCCTGATGTGAGACAACCATTTACTGACTTACAATACATACATGCTTTACAAACCACACAATTATTACACACACAATACTACTATCTGTCCATACATCACAAAAACAACTTAGATGACACAATACAGGCTTCGTTGCTAGCTTTTCCACATCTAAATAAAATTATAAGTGATATCTTAAATAGAGCTAGAGGTATACAGGTCAAAGATAGACAAAGATTACTTTTAAAATTTTCCAAATTAATCAGATCGTATCGAAACGAAAATATTCCCATTCCATTTCATAATCAGATTTCAACTCCTTCCTTTTTAAATCTTAAACCAACAAACTTGTCTAGTTTATTTTGTATGCCTCAAGCTATCCGTACGTGTAATCAACAACAACGATTAGTACGGACAAACACAAATAACGAAAGTAATTTAATAAATTTATCATCTAAAATTCTTAACTCCGCAGAAAAGTCAGTGCTATCTAAGGGACTGACATTCTGCCCGACTAACAAAATTAATGTTTTCGAAATTACTAAAGATATATTAACATTTGGTCGTAACTTAAAATGGAAATATTTTTGGCATAATCGCGTACCATCTGGCAATAATAGTAATGGTTTGCATGAGGCATTGCAAAAATTTAAATTACCTTCGGCAAATGAACCACCTCCGTTACCGGCTGGTCATCCCATCGATACATTTATTAATCATATTTTACATAAAATTTCGGATCCTAACTTTATAAACTCCCTTCAAAGTAGTAATCAAAATTTATCCATTAGCGAAAAAATAGCTTTATCAAAATTAAAAAATGATGAATCAATAATGGTTTTACCAGCAGATAAGGGATCTACTACAGTAATACTTAACAAAACTGACTACATTAATGAGGGTCTAAGACAACTAAATGACGCGTCATTTTATACAACTGTTACAGCTGACCCCTGTGAACAGTTAGTTATTGAAATTCAAAATTATATTTACATAAATGCGTCCGATGAAGGACTTTCTGACAATGATATTTCGGCCTTAATTCCTTCTAATCCGAGGACACCACATTTTTACATGTTGCCGAAAGTACACAAACCTGGTAATCCAGGTAGACCAATTGTAGCTTCTTATGATTGTCCTACCGAAAGAATATCATCATTTGTAGACTTTTATGCGCAACCTTTAGTAAAAAATTTAGATTCGCATATTAAAGATACTTACCACTTTTTAAATATTATAAAAAATATTCATATTCCAAATTGTAATGATATTTTCTTAGTAACTATAGATGTTGTGTCCTTATATACTAATATACCACATGACGAAGGATTGTATGCCCTAAAAGAGTATTTCGATAGCCGCCCAAACCCGCGTCTGCCTTCTTCAAAATTTTTACTAGATTTAGCAGAAATGGTTTTAACCAATAACTATTTTACTTTTGATAATAAATTCTATCACCAAGAGAAAGGCACTGCCATGGGTACGCGCATGGCACCTTCTTATGCAAATTTATATATGGGTTCTCTCGAAACAAAATTTTTAAATAGTCAAATTCTCAAACCTTTAACATGGTTAAGATTCATAGATGATATTTTCATGATTTGGCCTCATAGTTTACAAACTCTTAATACATTCCTTAGTCAACTAAATTCATTTAGCAGTCTAAGATTCACTCATGAAATTTCTAAAACTAACATAACATTTTTAGATGTAGATATTACTTATAATAATCATAATATTTCAACTTCTGTTCATTTTAAAGAAACCAACAAGTTACAGTATCTGCATTACAGTAGTTGCCACCCGTCGCACACAAAACGGTCTATACCACATTCACTTTCTATCCGCGGTAAAAGAATTTGTAATAATTCAACATCTTTGGCTAAATATCAAGGCAAAATCTTCAATGGGTTATGTAGGCGCGATTATCCCCCAAACTTTTTACACAAACACATGAACAGGCCTTCTAACACTCCAAACGCTATACACACACAACAACAAAATTCCCTTCGGCTTATAATACCATACTTCCACGGGGCACATAAAATTCAAAATTTATTAAAGGATAGCTTCTCTATCCTTAAAAATAATAATATTACACGAAATCTTTTGGAAACGTGCCCTAGTGTAACGTATAAACAAAATCAAAATTTAAAAGCTATTTTGGCAAAAAATAAAAATATACGGAGCAATAACACATTGTTAGGTACACACAAGTGCAACCAATCTCGTTGCAAAACATGCCCCATAATAAATTCCGATATCA
This sequence comes from Monopis laevigella, assembly GCA_947458855.1. Classification (NCBI taxonomy): domain Eukaryota; kingdom Metazoa; phylum Arthropoda; class Insecta; order Lepidoptera; family Tineidae; genus Monopis; species Monopis laevigella. The sequence goes on along the minus strand of OX381584.1, from coordinate 27,051,016 downwards.
ATATACAAACTCATCATAACCCTGTTGTCATCAAAATTCAAAATTTCGCACAATGTACTACTTCTCATTGCGTATATATGCTGGAGTGCAGATTTTGTAACAGTTTTTATGTGGGAGAGACTACGACACCCCTTCGTACTCGCATGAATGGACACAGACATTCAGTAGATTCTCAAATTAATAATATTTTACCTGTGCCCACCCATGCGCGTATACATAACACTACCTTTAACAATTGTTTCACAGTAAGAGTATTAAAGAGTTTTCCTAAAACTATTCGGTCTATTGATTTAAAAACATGGGAAAGCTCTTTTATATGGCAGCTTGGTGCATACTATAGCCCTGGTCTGAATGTAATGCATTAGGTTTTGTCGAACTTGTTTTGTAAATTTATTAATATCGAACCAACAATGGACATAACATGCTGATGATGTTTTCCATGATGGGCTAGGTGGTAATGATATTTTTCTAAAAAATAAATACAAAACTGTATAGTGCATTGCCTTTACCATTGCTAAAAGACATAAAATTACTTCTTCAAAATTTATGACAAAGACCTTCAGTCACTGTCACTGATGACGCCGCTCCATAGAGAGGCGAAATATTTGGCAATAAAATTTTATAGCTTCAATTTATATATTTTACCAAGTAAGAAACACATCTAACACACTTTATTTGTTTCAGATAATTCTTATCGTTCATACGATTCGCCTACCTGTCGTCGGCGCGCTCTTGGCGCTACGTAGCCGACACAAGCGAGGGCGGGGAGGCTACGCTGTTCCCGACACCGTGCGCCTTCCTTTTTACAAAGATTAGCTTATTTATATATGATTTATTTTACATTACACCGGGAATTGATCCGAATTGTGCATGAGGGAGATTATTAAAAAAATCGACTTTCATGCTCACAAATTGGCGCAATTCTTTGGTCATTATGAGTTTTTGGGAGAATGTCTTAAATATGGCATAGCTCCTAAAACTCTTATACACAGTGTGCCACTGGATGCCATACCTCCTGATGTGAGACAACCATTTACTGACTTACAATACATACATGCTTTACAAACCACACAATTATTACACACACAATACTACTATCTGTCCATACATCACAAAAACAACTTAGATGACACAATACAGGCTTCGTTGCTAGCTTTTCCACATCTAAATAAAATTATAAGTGATATCTTAAATAGAGCTAGAGGTATACAGGTCAAAGATAGACAAAGATTACTTTTAAAATTTTCCAAATTAATCAGATCGTATCGAAACGAAAATATTCCCATTCCATTTCATAATCAGATTTCAACTCCTTCCTTTTTAAATCTTAAACCAACAAACTTGTCTAGTTTATTTTGTATGCCTCAAGCTATCCGTACGTGTAATCAACAACAACGATTAGTACGGACAAACACAAATAACGAAAGTAATTTAATAAATTTATCATCTAAAATTCTTAACTCCGCAGAAAAGTCAGTGCTATCTAAGGGACTGACATTCTGCCCGACTAACAAAATTAATGTTTTCGAAATTACTAAAGATATATTAACATTTGGTCGTAACTTAAAATGGAAATATTTTTGGCATAATCGCGTACCATCTGGCAATAATAGTAATGGTTTGCATGAGGCATTGCAAAAATTTAAATTACCTTCGGCAAATGAACCACCTCCGTTACCGGCTGGTCATCCCATCGATACATTTATTAATCATATTTTACATAAAATTTCGGATCCTAACTTTATAAACTCCCTTCAAAGTAGTAATCAAAATTTATCCATTAGCGAAAAAATAGCTTTATCAAAATTAAAAAATGATGAATCAATAATGGTTTTACCAGCAGATAAGGGATCTACTACAGTAATACTTAACAAAACTGACTACATTAATGAGGGTCTAAGACAACTAAATGACGCGTCATTTTATACAACTGTTACAGCTGACCCCTGTGAACAGTTAGTTATTGAAATTCAAAATTATATTTACATAAATGCGTCCGATGAAGGACTTTCTGACAATGATATTTCGGCCTTAATTCCTTCTAATCCGAGGACACCACATTTTTACATGTTGCCGAAAGTACACAAACCTGGTAATCCAGGTAGACCAATTGTAGCTTCTTATGATTGTCCTACCGAAAGAATATCATCATTTGTAGACTTTTATGCGCAACCTTTAGTAAAAAATTTAGATTCGCATATTAAAGATACTTACCACTTTTTAAATATTATAAAAAATATTCATATTCCAAATTGTAATGATATTTTCTTAGTAACTATAGATGTTGTGTCCTTATATACTAATATACCACATGACGAAGGATTGTATGCCCTAAAAGAGTATTTCGATAGCCGCCCAAACCCGCGTCTGCCTTCTTCAAAATTTTTACTAGATTTAGCAGAAATGGTTTTAACCAATAACTATTTTACTTTTGATAATAAATTCTATCACCAAGAGAAAGGCACTGCCATGGGTACACGCATGGCACCTTCTTATGCAAATTTATATATGGGTTCTCTCGAAACAAAATTTTTAAATAGTCAAATTCTCAAACCTTTAACATGGTTAAGATTCATAGATGATATTTTCATGATTTGGCCTCATAGTTTACAAACTCTTAATACATTCCTTAGTCAACTAAATTCATTTAGCAGTCTAAGATTCACTCATGAAATTTCTAAAACTAACATAACATTTTTAGATGTAGATATTACTTATAATAATCATAATATTTCAACTTCTGTTCATTTTAAAGAAACCAACAAGTTACAGTATCTGCATTACAGTAGTTGCCACCCGTCGCACACAAAACGGTCTATACCACATTCACTTTCTATCCGCGGTAAAAGAATTTGTAATAATTCAACATCTTTGGCTAAATATCAAGGCAAAATCTTCAATGGGTTATGTAGGCGCGATTATCCCCCAAACTTTTTACACAAACACATGAACAGGCCTTCTAACACTCCAAACGCTATACACACACAACAACAAAATTCCCTTCGGCTTATAATACCATACTTCCACGGGGCACATAAAATTCAAAATTTATTAAAGGATAGCTTCTCTATCCTTAAAAATAATAATATTACACGAAATCTTTTGGAAACGTGCCCTAGTGTAACGTATAAACAAAATCAAAATTTAAAAGCTATTTTGGCAAAAAATAAAAATATACGGAGCAATAACACATTGTTAGGTACACACAAGTGCAACCAATCTCGTTGCAAAACATGCCCCATAATAAATTCCGATATCAATATACAAACTCATCATAACCCTGTTGTCATCAAAATTCAAAATTTCGCACAATGTACTACTTCTCATTGCGTATATATGCTGGAGTGCAGATTTTGTAACAGTTTTTATGTGGGAGAGACTACGACACCCCTTCGTACTCGCATGAATGGACACAGACATTCAGTAGATTCTCAAATTAATAATATTTTACCTGTGCCCACCCATGCGCGTATACATAACACTACCTTTAACAATTGTTTCACAGTAAGAGTATTAAAGAGTTTTCCTAAAACTATTCGGTCTATTGATTTAAAAACATGGGAAAGCTCTTTTATATGGCAGCTTGGTGCATACTATAGCCCTGGTCTGAATGTAATGCATTAGGTTTTGTCGAACTTGTTTTGTAAATTTATTAATATCGAACCAACAATGGACATAACATGCTGATGATGTTTTCCATGATGGGCTAGGTGGTAATGATATTTTTCTAAAAAATAAATACAAAACTGTATAGTGCATTGCCTTTACCATTGCTAAAAGACATAAAATTACTTCTTCAAAATTTATGACAAAGACCTTCAGTCACTGTCACTGATGACGCCGCTCCATAGAGAGGCGAAATATTTGGCAATAAAATTTTATAGCTTCAATTTATATATTTTACCAAGTAAGAAACACATCTAACACACTTTATTTGTTTCAGATAATATTATTATTATATTAATATGTTATATTTTATTAGGCAATGATTTGGATGCGCTGCGGGTAGACAAATTCAGAACGTTACAACTTAGGACTTTACTAGGACAAACATCTTGACAAAATACCCGACCAAGATTTTTTGCACATTATTTGGATGTAAAATGAATAAATTAATAAAAAAACATGGTGAAACTCACATCAGTCCAACTTTGAGGTCCATTCCTCAAAGTATAAAAATGCAGGTACAGTATTCCTGAAAGAGATTTAGTATCCATTGGGACATCAACATTTAGGAATAGGTGAACCAAATCATCTTTCAAATTATTGTATTTTGTCATAACAAGATCTATGTCATTAGGTTCAGTGTTTTGTATCATGTGCAGTGTAGCTCTAATGGTTGTATGGGCCAGTTGATACATTTTATTTTTGACTGTGGGTGATATGTTTTCTGAACTAAAACAATGTAAAAAATGTTACTGATTATTATCATTATATATATTACTATTAATAATATCATAGACAATATTGATACCAAGTTACTTAGGAAACTTGCATTTAGGGCTCTGCATTTGTGACGTCCATACAAATGCATTTCTAAAAATAATAAGCTATTAGTCATAGGTCAATTATGGAATGTTTTTAGATATCTATGGATTCTCCATAGATATCGGGCGCTGGGCCGGGTTGAGTGAACTGAATTAACACTTCACTACCCAACCAAATAATATGTTGTCCTGTCAGAGCCATCTTGAAAAGTTTAGTCAATCAATATTGGAAGGCCAAGGTCCTTCAATAGAAATTCAAAGACTTTCTCTTGCACCAACTTTCACTGCATAAAATGTTGGCATTAATGTCCAAACAGAAATATTACCCAGTCAATGACCGTCAAAAAAATATAATAAATTCTGCAACAAACAGCAGTATAGAAATATTGGAAGTGTGAAAGATAAGTTTAAACTTCACGATCGCGTATGCTGTGTCCTTAATGAAATGAAAGGATTCCTTGAGGGTGGCCCGAGGCCCGTGTATTTATGATATATTTTTATTAGTATTATTGTGCAAAATAAGCATTTGTAATGATATTAAGTATGAGTGTAGTGGCATTTACACAGTGATCTCATTGAATTCCTTAACCTTCAATAAAATGTCCATTTTATCATTGGTTTTTTTTTCCACTTTACTCAATATTAGCATAACTATGTGATTGTTTGCATATGATCATCTGGCTATTCCTAATTATCACTCTTTTACTAATAAATTTAACTTAGAACTACCCTCTACTTGATATTGGCAAAATTATGTGAAATACATACAAGCCATAAAACAAAATATAATAGTAATAATAATGAAATAATTTCTAATTTGCAAGAATATGGTGTTACAGTATGGGAAATTTTAATTCAAATTCAAAATATGGCTAACCTAACCAACTAGAAAGGATGATGTTCCTAAGACATGAATTTCCACCCATAAATTAATTGATAAAGTAATTTATGGTTAGAATTTCAATAATTCAGGTTTATAAACAGGATGATCATAAATAATTTATTAATAATGCCTAATACCATATTTTAAAATTAAGATTTGTTATTTAAAACCTGGAGGTGACCATGTTAGTTTAGGTTTAGTTAGGCCACATTTACTTTTACTTATGCTATGTACTACTCTATTCAGAAACTTTTCACTAAACTAATTTAAGACTAAGCCTGGTAATAAATATGTATTAACACTTTTATCCCATATCAATATGGAAGGCAGAAAACAGAGGTATAACTAGCTTTGGTTTATTGAAATGTTTCTGAATAGAACAGCTAATCAATTAATTATTACCCACCTTAAACTACTAGAACAAAAATGTAAGCTATTGCTTAAGAAATCCAAAATCACTATTCCAATTAATTTTAGAGTAGATTTCAAAGTTTTGCAATCTGTACAGCTTATTATATTTCCTATTACAATTATATAATCATTATATGAGGCCCCTAAAAGTAATCTATTAATTTCTTCTTTTAATTTGTTTGCTAATTGTATAACAAATGGTGTTAGAAGAGAGTCTTGTTTTGCAACATGCCTGAAAAATATAAAATTAAATTAAATCATCACATTTTTATTTTTATTACTTTGTAAAAACATTTATAAAGTCCATGAATCAGGTCAATCAACACACTGTAGTTTAACAGGATTGAAAACTACCACAAGGCCAGCTAAGTAATTGAAAATTTTAAACTTTATTATATTTAACCATATGATTTGAGAGAGAGACAATGTTCTTAGCAAACCATGGATTCACCGTGCGGGTGCCGGGTCCATCGCGTGGTTGAAAGGCAGGGGAATGAACTTCAGCGTTCCCGGACTTGAGACCGCGAAGTAGGTTTAAAGGCCTTTTGAACTCTCACCTGCACTGTGTTCACTACCCTCTCTACTCAACCAAATATTATATGATCCTGTTAGCGCCATCCTGGAAACACGCTCCATAAAAGTTCCGACGGCTGTTCTCGGAAGGCCAAGGTCCTTCAATAGACGGTGCAAAGACTTTGCTGGAATTCCTCTTGCACCAACTTCCACTGCATAAAGTTGAGTTTTAAATCCGTTTCTAGTAATTTCGTTTGTGAGATCAAAATATTTGTTCGACTTGATGTTGTGGTCCTTAGGTATGTTTGTTTCCCACGGAACGGTGAGTTCTATAAGTAATACTTTCTTCAAGCACCGAGAGTACACCAGTATGTCTGGTCTATAGGCTGAAACTGCTAGTTCGTCTGGAATCTTGTAATGTATTTTAAATGTATCCATGAATATTTTCCAGTCTTGTGCTTTGTCCAGGATTGAGAAAGGTTTACTTTGAGTTTTCTTGAGTTGTCCCTCCTTTACAAAAGTAGTCAGTCTTTCATTTGTTGTTAATCCTTTTCTGGCTCTAGCAATACTGAGACTTACAGCTTCACGAATAATTTCTAGAACTTTATCATGTCGGTGCGAATAATGACCTTTTTCAAGTAGAGTTTTGCACCCAGCAAGTATATGTCTGGCCGTCCCTACAGCAACACCGCACAATGTACATGTCTTATCTGTTGCCTTTCCCCATCTTACCAGATTACTCTGGTCAGGTAGGGACATTTGAAAGGCATTCAGATAGAACTTAATAAGTGCCGGAGACCAATCGTACATGAGTGTGCGCCATTTCAGGGCTGGAGGAATACAAACTTCCCCCAAAGTAAGCCATTCATTCTGTACTTCTAGGGTCATCGCGTGAACTCTGTAGCCATGCTCTTCATCTTCCCTAAGAAAAGATTTAATAACATCTTTATCACATTCCTTTTTCTTCCAACCTAACCCCCTTTTGCTGATCTGGGCACCGCTCATAAATGATTTATGAAACTGAAGTCTTGACTCCATCTCAGAGGCCAATGAGTCTTTTGGGAGAGATGCAATCAGATTATCCCGAGAGTTACTCAGGATTTGTTGCTTGGTTACACGTAGATGTTTGTACAACTCAGATGGTTTTTTAAAATTCATCCCAAATTGTTGCTGTCCCCTGAACAGCGTAGAGGAGTCAGCGCCCTGAGCTAATCCAAGCCAAGACTTAAGTTTTCTTATGACTATATGAATTATATAATTAATCTTACCGACTTAAAAATGATTTTAAAGGATGTGTGGATTGAGAATAATAGTATATTTCAACCAAAATTTTGATAAATTCTTGATAATGATAACATCCCTCTGTCCCTTTCTGGTTGTTAATTACTTTAGCTAAGACTGATAACTGCTCATTTGCAGTTGAAGCATTTATAAAGTCATCTATTTTAATACTTGTCTTTACTGAAAATATAATTATTTAAATATTATTTATCAAATAAATATTAAAAGGTAGGTAATTAAACCTTCTTCTTGTTCTGTTTATTTTATATTGCAACAATAATAAACCAGCCAACTAATAAATATCACAATTAAATAATGGTTCAGCATGTAAAGTTAAGTATTCTAGGTTTTACAAAAATTTTTTGAGCTTATCTTTTTTAACACAAAAATCCTTTAAATTTATTACAGGGGGTGATAATGCAGAGTTATTTAACAACTGTGTTTTGGTTATAACTGAGAATTCATTTTCAAAATGTAAGCAACATGGATATATTTACATGGATTCTTAACAGCTATCTGATGCTCCCCCATGAGTTTTTGCTATAGACGCTAAGGATACTCCAACAGGACCAGTTTATTTTTACTGAACTTTAAAAAATAATAATTCCTTACTGGAGACACTAATGTCTCTAGTATAATTGAAAAGCAAAAACTCACAGTAGAGATTTAGATAGCTGTTAGGAATTATGTCTGTATTGCTTACATTTTGAAAATGAATTCTACCTATATAGAGATAAATCTGGATTCTTTAAAGGTAGCCCGAAGATTTTAGATGTGTGTTTCTGTTATATTTTTCATATTTAATTTTTTGAATATTATTGTGCAAAAGTGTACTAATTTTGTAGAATAGGTATTCTTATAGTAGTATTAAGCATGAGAAGTGTAGCATTAACACAGTGATCTCAGTGTTTGTGTTATCTCATATAATCCCACAATTTTCAATAAATAGGCGGTACCCATTTTACTGTAGTTTCTTTTTCCTCCTTCACTTGATATTGGCAAAACTATACAGTATGCTTCCATACATCATCTTGCCATTTCTTTTGCTAAGAACATTGTCTCTTTATCCTAGTCCTTTCCATACTATTATCCCACTTTTACTTTATACCAGCTTTTTAAATTTACCCGCAACCACCCACTTGATATTGGCAAAATTACGCCTTTACGGCGTAGAGGCCACATTTAAGATATATAAAAGAAGAAGATATGAATCCAAAACACAGTTGTTAAATAACTCTGTATTATCATACCCTGTCGAAAATTTAGCAAGATTGTTCTGTTATAAGAGTGAGTAAAGATCTGGAGCTTAATACCATTAAATAGCTAATGGATTTAGAAGAACCAGGGCCCTGGACTTAAGAGACAGAAAGCAAAATAAGTTTGGACTATACATACGTAAACTTTCTGTTATTTCATCAGGAAATCGTATTGCTTCTATAGCAGCCGTGCCAGCTGCTTTTCTCTTATTCTTAATGTTACCAGAAATTCTAAGTGTAAGCCCATTCATATTATATAGTTTAAGTTTCTTAAATATACAAATTTCAAAATATATTATCGAAGAGGTTATAAAATAGTCCGTATTATAAATAAATTATAAAACTTTTCCATAGAGACTATATAGGTACACTATTGTATTTATAAGACATTTTATTTGTAATTAAATGAAGTTTCATACAATAAATTAAGAAAATAAATAAAACAAAACATTATTATTTACTTAAGTTGAGTTAATGGCCTTTACGCCTTGGCTGTAATTTTGCCAATGTCAAGTCAAGTGGTAGGTAGATGTAATATTAAATTCTTAGAGCACGCGGCCACGGCCAGCGTATGGCTACACCTTCTATTTAATCTGTGCTACTCCTGTAAGATAGCCGCGTTGCTCTATGAATGTAAATAAAATCAAATTATAAAGGCCGATTTACACATAGTAATCTAGTATAGTAGCGAGTAATTTAGTAGCTAAACGTGTCTAAACCAGTCTGCACACCAAAAATTTAGTCGAGTAGGTTAGTAAGTTATTCAGTCAAGTCAATCCATTTTATTCTATTTTTATCTGGCGATTAGCACCTCCCACGATTTGTCCCAGCTCACTGGTTCGCCGGTACATAAGTCCGACCTGTCGAATTAGTCGTGTTCATTAGTTGCCGCTTGTAATTGCAGGAATCGCACTTCTTAAAAGGATATCTATACGTTCAATTTGAGAGTGTATTAGCGGAATCTCGATATGCATATACCAAGAAAGAAAATGCTTTTAAATTGAAAATGAGGCGCAAAAAGAAAGAGGTCATTAAAAAACTTTGCTGGGCTAAAGCGAAGGGATATAAGAATCTATGTCACAAGTTAGCCAGGGCATTACGAGTAAGATCTAATAATAATAGTAATATGTAGGACAATTTACACATATTGCTCTGGTCACAAACTAAACTATAGGCTTGTACTATGTGTACCAGAAGCAACGATATAATACATATTATTATTATATTTTATACAAACCCAGACCATGACAAACTGTACAGAAAAAATGTACTATTGTGTTTTTTGCCATGGGTGGGAATCGAACCCACGTCTACCGGATATAACGCCAAAGGCGCAACCACTAGTCTACGGAGGCTGTATCTATTCTCAAATTAATTCAGGGAATTTGTCTCCAGTTACAGGATAATAACAATCAATTTAATAAAGCCTAGCATGAAGTTAGATTTGACAAAAACCCTTTATTTATGCTAAAAATATTTTTTAATGAAAAAAAAAGGAAGGCTTTGCTGACCAAAGAACACCTTTATAAACACTTAAGTGAGAATTATGTAATACCATAAAGAGAGGTAGCGTACCCGGATCCATCTTCAACACGACCTCATAATCCTGCAATAGACTTTTAATACAATCTACCAAGCATTGAAGAAACTGAGGAGCAAATTAAGAAGAAACGCGTAAAGTCAGCGCCAAGTTCTTATGGCATACCCTACATTGTATATAAAAAGTGTCCTCACATTCGTAAGTGTTTACATAACATCTACTGTAGCATATGGTAAAGCAAACAAGTACCGACCGTGTTTGGAGAAGCAGCTTTTGTTCTTATACCAAAGACGCCTGAGGTTACTGGTACAGGACCTATTGCGTTAACAAACACTATGTCCAAAATATTATTTTCTATACTTCAAGCTAGAATGTCGAGGTTTATAATGAAAAACAAGTACTTTTAATCACAGCACTGGAAAGGATTTTTACCAGGAATTTTTGATTGCCTGGAACACAACATCTTACTTGCGGAATGTTTGAAGGATGCCAGGGAGCACTTAGGGAGCGTTAATTGAGTGCCTGCTGGATTGATTTGGAAAATGCTTTTGGAGCAGTCCATTTATATTGGACTGGTCCAAAAGCATTTTCCAATTGCTACAATTTGCCCTAAAATGGTATAACTTCCCACAGTGATCAAGAACTTAAGAATTGTCATTACAAATAAAGATGGGTTCATAGGTCCTCTTCAATATAATGTTGGGCTATTTCAAGGCTTTCACCAATAACTTTTAACATTATTATTAACATCTTAATTGACAAACTTATACCTAGTGAAAAGAAGTGGGGGTATAGATTTAAAATAAATAATGTATATTCAGAGTCCTAGCAGTGCTAACACGCACGCCAAAACAATGCCAGAATCTGCTTACCCTGGTTATGAGTTCTGTGTATGATAAAAATATATATAAAAATATATATATAAAAAAATGATGTAAAGGATAGAGATATAATTTAAACAATGATGCATAACAATACTTTTTTGAGCTAACCTTTGAGAGAGTGAAATAGGCTTAGGGTGCAGAACTTTTCGATAAAAGGATAGAGATATAATTTAAACAATGATGCATAACAATACTTAATACTGTATATAATATAATAAATGTAATACATAAACATACATACCATACTAAACAAAAATTACCACAAGGATCTGGTTTAAGCATTCAGATAATGATGTATGTGTAATAAGGAAACTTAACTCTTGGCTTGTATTAGCACAGGGCGCTGACTCTTCCATGCTGTTCAGGCTTCGTTTCGTCTGAGGGTCTAAGTATACATAGAAATGGTCTTTCTTTATCAGATTCTCTTCTTCGAGATGGCTTAAGTATAGGTAGGTACTTTCAAATGCTTATTATTTATCAAATTGCAGTACCTATATAGGTACCTATTTATTGCACCTAATTTACCTATTTACTGTTTAATTTTGTCCTGAAGCATTGATTGATAGAAAATGCCTAGCGGCATTACTTAATTTTGTGCAATAAAGTTGCTAAATAGGTGAAATATGATTTAAGGTTACTTCCCAATGCATTTTTTAAATCAGATTCCAGAATCCTTCAGTATACTTTCAAATGCTCATTCATTATACATAAAATATAATAAAAATTATATATAATATTAATTATATATAAAATATAATATGTATTATATCGTTGCTTCTGGTACACATAGTACAAGCCTAGATCTTAGTTTGTGACCAGAGCAATATGTGTAATTTGTCCTACATATTATTATTATTATCAGATTTTAGAAACATTCAGTAAATAGGTAGGTATGTATGGCCTAAGCATATTTTCAAACGCTAAGCATCATTAAGTATTTAAGTAATTTTGAAACTGTGAAAATTTATAAAAAATATATAATTATTTATTTACAAGGCAGTTGGTCGATCAAATTGATCCAAACCACAGGAGATTTGCGTGCAAAATCATTTTTATCACATAACATCAGTCTGGCAATACAGAGAGGTAATGCCGCATCTGTTCTAGGCACGGTTGGTGCAATGTCTGGGATGGATGAATTATCTCTTCTTTACAGTAATTTATTTATATATTATTATTATTAAGGTTAATTTTATTTCTTCAGTCTTCTTCTTTTAAATGATGGCATCTACTCGTTATGTAAGAGTAATTTTGCCAGTGTCGAGTGTGGGTATATTTAAAATTTATATAAGTGTAGTAAAAGTGGGATAATGGGATGGCAGGAAAAGGGAAAGGACTAGGTTAGAAAAAGTAATGGCGACATGACCGTATTTAAGCATACGGTATAGTCTTGGCAATATCAAGTGAAGAAGGAAAAATCTACAGTAAAATGGGTACCGCCATTTTACTGAAGATTGTGGGATTATTTGAGATAACACAAACACCGAGATCACTGCGTAAATGCTAAACTTCTCACACTTAATATTACTATACGAATGCTTGTTATACAAAATTAGTACACTTTTGCACAATAATATTCAATAAAATAAAATAAAAAAAATATAATATAAACACGCGTCTACTGTGTTCGGGCTACCCTCAAAGAATACTTCTTCAGGGCCCGTTCGTCTTGGGAATGATATATGTTCACAATGAACATAATGACATTATGCGAACTTGCGTTTTTTTGGTTAATTTCAATCACAATGGCACAATTACCACTATCCAAATCGAACGCAATTGTTATCATGAATCTGTCAGCTGTCACTTGTCAAGTAAAATATAGGTTAAATCGTATAATCCACTAATTTTATATGCGAAATCTTTCTAAAATCATTTCGATTTAAAATACAATAAATTTGTTCCTAAAAATATAAGACGGCTGCGACGTTTAAAACAACAACAACTGTCACAACCACAAATGTCAAAATATGTTCACAACGCCTCACCTATCGACTGGGGTCATTGTGATCAGTTCACGGTAGCATACTGGGCCAAAGAAAACGGGCATTGTGGCAGATCACATCGCCACTTTTGCCGCCGAAATCTCAAAAAAAACGCATAAATATACAACGTGATCGTTGTGAACATGTTTCTGTCCCAAAACGAACGCATACTCAGTCTTACTTTTTTATTTTCTTGGGTTAATGGCGTCTTCGCATTACGCGAAATTTTGCCAATGTCTAGTGGGTAGATTAATAAATTTATTATTTATAGTAAAAGAGGGATAATAGGATGGAAAGGAATTGGGAAAGGACTAGGGTAGAGAAAGGAATGGCGACATGACCGTATGCAAACATACGGTATAGTCCTGCCAATGTCGAGTGAAGAGGAAAAAATCTACAGTAAAATGGGTAATGCCATTTTACTGAAGATTGTAGGATTGTTTGAGATAACACAAACACCGAGATCACTGCGTAAATGCTACACTTCTCACACTTAATATTACTATACGAATGCTTATTCTACAAAATTAGTACACTTTCCTCCGCTGGGACCCTGAGGCCGTTTAAACGGTTCTCGGGAGCCAAATAGGCACCCGTGATGGTATTTATTTTTGATTATTTTTAGTACACTTTGGCACAATAATATTCAATAAAATTAAATTTAAAAAATATAATATAAACACGCGTCTACAGTGTTCGGGCTACCCTCAAAGAATCCAGTCTTACTTATAAACGTTTCTTAACTTTTTTTTTTCTTATAATGGTAAAGCCATTTGTTTTGCCAATGACAAGTATTAAAGATACACGTTAAAAAAAAGGTAATACAAAATAATAATAAAATGAGGCCGATGGACTTTTATCCAGTGCTATGTTAAAAAAAATAAAAAATATGATTTTCCGTTTCATAGCTTGAACGAGTCACTAATATGGTTATTTAAGTAGTTGTCTGTCAAATTAATTACATATAACATGTCAACAAGCAAACAGCTGATGCAAAAAGACGCGATCTTTGCGCTTAGTAAGCGTTTAAACAAGGGTCTGAGGGTAATTAATTTGACTACTTAAATAGGCATAGTAGTGACTCATTAAAGTTAAGAAACGTTTATAAGTAACTTTTTTTTTTAATCAATGTCTGATTAACTATTTAACTTTAATTAACGTTTATAAGTAAGGCTGTTAGTTCCAGTATCTAGGTATATATTATATTATTTTCTTAATTTTGTTTTTTTATGTAAACCTTCTGAAAAAGATTACCTAAATACCTAATGGCAAAAACCCATGAAGGTCAAAAACCGCATCAAAATCCAAAGGAGTTTGTTCTAAAACTACGCAACGGGATGCGACTTCATTTTATACTATGTACCAGCACACGCCTCGGCATCGCGCGGATTACCAATTATATACACAGTACTATTTTACGTTTATAACAGATTACCTAAATAGTGGTAAAACTGAAATTAAAATATGTTCAGAAGACATAAGCGTACAGACGCGGGAAGCGACTTCATTTTATAATATGTAGGAATAGATAGATACCACGCAATTTTTACTTCTAAATTAATGTAAAATTAGGAAATATTTTAATTTAGGCGCTATAATTCTATTTACAGAATGATTTAGAGCATTGGCGATTTAATTTTTTAAGGCGTTATAATTAAACGTTTTTCTTAATATTCCGGTTAGACAAACAAATATAATATTTCCACTGCTCAAGATGAAAAAACAACATTTGAACAAACAACAAGAACCTAAAAGTGTTTTTGTGGGCCCATCCGTCATACAAAAAAAAGTAGGTAAATTGAGTCGTAGTTGTTAATGCGTTTTTCTAAACGCAACCTATCATGGAAAAACTCAATTAAATTAATAAAACCATTAAAGTTTATTTTTTAAGTAATTTTTAATTCTATTTACACTTAAGAAAATAAATATTATACTTATAAAATATCACACTATGACACCCTATTCAGTCTTTTCGGAAACGACTTGTGTTACTTCTGTCTGTTCTACTGTCTTGGATGCTTCTTCTTCTTTCTTCTGACAGTCGTGTGGCTTTTGGTCTGGTTGGCTTTGGTCTGGGCTGGCAGGCTGGGCAGCTGTCCTGGTAGGCTCGTCAGCTGGCTTGGCAGGCTCGTCAGCTGGCTTGGCAGTTCCGAGAGGCCCAGCTGACCCAGCAGGTCCGAGAGATCCGGCAGCTCCGGCAGAAGCGACGTTATCGAGTTCAATAATGACTGAAAGATATAGTTAGTAAGTTAGCTTATACAAAGTCTATATCGCTACCTACACTTTGCAATAAGGTTGAATTAAAAAGTCTATATCGCTACCTACACTTTGCAATAAGGTTGAATTAAAAAGTCTATATCGCTACCTACACTTTGCAATAAGGTTGAATTAAAAAGTCTATATCGCTACCTACACTTTGCAATAAGGTTGAATTAAAAAGTCTATATCGCTACCTACACTTTGCAATAAGGTTGAATTAAAAAGTCTATATCGCTACCTACACTTTGCAATAAGGTTGAATTAAAAAGTCTATATCGCTACCTACACTTTGCAATAAGGTTGAATTAAAAAGTGTATATCGCTACCTACACTTTGCAATAAGGTTGAATTAAAAAGTCTATATCGCTACCTACATTTTGCAATAAGGTTGAATTTATCTGATAATAGGCGCAACTGCTTCTTGTTTTATTATAATGATATTATATCATCAGCACCTATCATTTGTTAGGTGGGAGGAAGGCCTCTTTAAGAAGGAACTTTGTTAGGCCGACCCACCGGTCTGGTTACTGCCACCCATACAGATGCAAAGCCCGTCAAGTGACCCAGTCATGTTTCGGTTTTAGTCTGTGGATTAATCGTTTTCAGGATACTACTGAATCGATTTCTTGTCGACTACCACAGTTTTTTATTAGGGGGTTACAAAACGGGCGGTTGAAAACAGCAAGGGTATTTAGACTCGTACCTAATGGAAATTCGTCTTTATCGATGCCCATTTAGCAACCGCATTGTTTAGGGGCCATAGTTGGAGCGATCAATATTGTTTACCAACAATTTATTGATCGACCTCATTCATGGACTTTGTAAGTCTGCATCAGGTAGATGGTAAGCAGACCTACAACAAACATGTCCCATGGTGACATAGCGTGTTCTAATAAAAATATATCATCACACAGGCAAGTCGTCCTCTTTCATTGTATTTGTAGATCTTCTTACCAACCGTACTAAACACAAAGGCAGATAACAGCCATCCACTTTTGCATTTATTTGAGTTAATATAATAATCAGGCATATAAAAAAAATGGGTCCTGTAAGTGATACCGAATGCATAAAAAATGTATTGGTACTGTAAAAAATCTTAAGTGTAATTAATTACTTATAAGTTAAGTAGGTCATATTTCGGTTTTCCTTTGCGGGTTTACCAGTTTCAGGAAACGCGCTAATAGTTTTTTTTGTCAAGGTAGTGGACTCCTTTCAGGTTGTCGCCGGTTGATTTGATGATAAAGCATCGAGAATCGTAATACAATTTTGTCTTAGTCGCCGCAAATACCTGTATCAATTAGCCGGCATACAAAATATATGAGTAAAACATATATACATGTATGGGGAAGCCATATAAAAAAAAATTGGCTTCCCCATACAAATTGGTCATTTTAACATTACTAGTTTGTATGGAGAAGGCAATTTTTTTTTTCATTTGCGGCACATGGTTCCATGGAAAAAGTTATTCGTATTGATCAGCAGAACCTCATATTAGCCCAAAGTACATCCTTTCAAAGTCACCATGTATATAGATCTTATAGATCTTTATAGATCTCCAAAGAAAACTGTAATTTTTTCTCCATAATAAAGTTTTACTTATTTAACATTTGTTTTGAACGAACATGGAATCCACCACCATGATACAAGTTGTACGAGTATGTTGGCTAGATTTAAATTATTGCGTCTACATTATTATTTTTAACATAGGTAAAAGTTAGGTCATTGACAATTTAAGTCAATTCAAGTTAGTCATCATATAAGTCAATTTAAGTTAGTCACAATATAAGTCATGTCAAAAGTCTACCTCCAGAGTGCCTCCAACGGTGCTTATAGCACTGTTGATGCCCATCGATACAGACCCCACGGACCCGTTCACGACGCCGCCCACAGAATTTATTATCTGGGACACCAGGTTCCCTATGGCGGGCACTGTGTAGTCAAAAATTATTATAGTCGTCATCAACATCATTAAAGAATTGTCAAAAATTTCGTCTAGATTTATCTGCACAGAATAAAAATTATAAAAAAAAGAATCGATGGCTGGACGTACTCGTAAGTATATTTTGATACTAACTTATATAGTCGATCAGTTCACTTCTTTTCACAAATTATTCTGAAATTATGATAAATAATCATACGTGATAACTAAATATAGCGAAATATAGAGTAAATAGGATATCAATGTTATTAAATATTACTGCAATAGAATAGTCTTATATTAAATTTTTAAAGATAAAAATGCAATGAAAAAATTCCTGGTGGCGGGACTCGAACCCACGAACCTCGCTATAGCGGCAAGGCGCTCAACCGCTGAGCCAACCAGTCAGCCCTCACGAATTTTGTCATTGCTTATATATATATATCATCACGGGTGCCTTTCGGCGCCCGAGACCGCCTAGACGGCCCCAGGGTACCCAGCGGAGGGGTTTTAATCCCACCTCGTCGTAGCCGATGGTATGAGTCTACACCGAACAAGTGGCTAGCTCGTCGCGATGTTTTGAATATACTCAATAACCCATCTATAAACAGTTTCACAAGTTGGTATAGTGAAACCGGGACCGACAGCTTAACGTGCTCTCCGAGGCACTATAGTGGTGTTGTCAAACAAATGTACATAATTTTTTTAATTAAAAACTCATTGGTACACACCGTTTTGTCATTGCTTGTTATCTACTTATACACAGACGCCCTCTATTAGCTTTCTTGACAAAATTCGTGAGGGCTGACTGAAACCTAGTTGGCTCAGCGTTTGAGCGCCTTGCCGCAATAGCGAGGTTCGTGGGTTCGAGCCCTGCCACCTGCCACATAGAGGAATTTATAAAATACGTAAACATATGCAATAGAATAGTCAAATAAATTATCAGTCAGCCATCATTACATACATACGTATCATCACGGGTGCCTTACGGCGCCCGAGACCGCCTAGACAGCCATCATTAACTTTCAAATAATTTAATTTTATGTAAATGAAGTACCCCGAAATTTTAATTAGTTAAATTAGGCAATATATTAAAACAACAAAAATAAACCTGTATCAATGTTATTTCTTCTGCAATCAGTTGTCGCGTTGGTAAAGTAATTGACATATTCCAATAAACAAGGACTGAACATAAATAACCGCGTATTGGCATGCTGAGTGACAGCTTCATTAGCTATTCTCTACACTGTTTAATTTATTTCTAGTACTAGGTAGTTGCCATTTCTACTTTTATTAAGTATTTTAAACAACTAGTAAGGATCGGATCTCTCTTGAGACTATGGAGCGATCGAAAATTGAGAAATACGATAATCGTCCACATATTGTTGTTTTACAAGTTAATAACAAATATAGCTTTTGAGGTTTAAAAAATCTATGATAGAGAAAGAACTAATAGCTAATTTCTGTTTTGGCATAATTCTCTACATATAAAAATTACTTTCCTCCTGTTTCATATTTGCAGCATAATATATTTCAAGTCTATTTTGACCGTTCGATTATTTCGAAATTAGCATATAATATGCATAATAATCACTAAAAATAAATGAATATAAAAACTTACATTTGTTATTATTGTTGTTGTTGTCGTTCCAACCTCCATGGTGGTGGATTCCGTGATGTAAATGATGAATTAGTCCAATCTTCCTCGGCTTTTCAGGGTTCCCAATACTATCCTGAATCTTATGCACTGCTTCAGTAATTCCTTTAACGATTGGGTTTTTCTGGATGGCCTGCTGAATAGGACCGCCAGGGGCGATAGTAACTGGCCTTTGAGCTTCTTCTTCAGGTTTAGGTGCTTCCTCAGGATCTGCCGAAGGTTCCGGAACAACATTACTTCCTTCGACAACAGGCTTGGCTATTTCTGGTTGGGAAGTAACTTCAGCAGGTTTATTAGGTTGACGGTTGAAAACTCCTGATATACTTTGAACTATCGGATTTGTCTGTATGGCATTAATGATTGGGCGATTCGGTTGAGGCTGATCGGCTTGCTGATTTGGCTGGCTTCCAGGAAACTGTGGCGGGCGGAAAATATTTTGGATTGATTGGAAAATATTCGGCCTTGATGTAGCACCTTCATCAGATTGAGTACCGGGTTCTGTCGAAGGGTTAAAAAAGTTTCCAATATTCTGCCCAAACATGACGAAAAGATTATTTGTCGAGTTTTGACCACTATTTTGGTTAAACAAACTTGTAAATGAACTTGAAATATTATTAAATCCTTGCTGGATGACTTGTTGAATATTTTGGAATATCGGAGGTCCACCAAAAGTGCTGTTGCTACTGCTATTCGTACCATTTTCTGCCCTTTCGCTAGATAAAACTGACCTCACATCATTTTCAAAATCTTTTTCTAAGTTCTTAAGATCGGTCTCGACGCCTTCGATTTGAGTTGCAGGATCTTTAGGATCTTCAACGAGTTTTGCAGCTTGATCGGGACTAAAGTATCCTTGAAGGGTCAAGTTTATTTTTCTAATATTGACTTCAATAATTGATTTAATTTGAACCTCCGATGGAAGTGCGGCGCCTTGTTCTCTCAACCAGGCGTTAAAAGCTTGAGCGAAGGAGTCTACTGTTAGTTGGACTGATTTATGCGCATTGTTAAGAGCATCTGTGATAAAATCTAATGCAAACGTTGGCTCCTCAGCGGGAGTGCCAGGTTCTACCACTTCTTCTTCTTCGAAATCATCCCAGCCAGATGAACTCGGTTTGCTTGGTTTGCAATCTTCTTTTTTATCATGTTCAGGTTTTTGAACGTTCTGTACTTCAGGTTTCTGGATATTGTTAATAGGTTTAACAATTTCGGGTTGTTGTTGAGGTTTCTCTATTTTTTCATCTTTAATTTCATTTTCAGTATCCAATTTTATTACAGTATTAGTTTCCGGGACTACGTTTTCCACGACAGATTCAATTTTCTGGGTGCGTAGTTCGTTACCCACATCTTGCACAGTATTAACAGGCTGAATTAATTCTTCTTCACTGGCATTATTCTCGGGCTTTTGTTCTTTTTTCTGATCGGGAATAAGTTTTATTTGTTGCTTTACATGTTTAACATCTGGTTCCGCAATTACTACGGGACTTTTAGCCGGGATAGAAGCGGCCTGCGTTTGTATAGCGATGACCGCGAGGGTCAGGAATGCGTAAAGCCTCATAGCGGGTTTGTGGGCTCCGAGAGACTAAGTGCGTTTGGTGGGGTCGTTGATTTTATACAAGAGAGCTAACGGTGTCCAGCGACGCGGCTCGGCCGGTTGTGTTTACGATTTTCTCGACAAGCTGATGCTAAATGTTTCTGTCATTATTTGTGCTTAATCTAAGCCGACGTCCGCGGTTCCAACTACATATCATAGGTAGGTTTTACAACTTATCGTTTAAAAAATTTGTGTGAAATTTGGCAAAGTTTATGTAGATAAGTGGTCGTTTTGATAGCGGTTTTCGGATGGCATAAAATAACCGTAGTTTCGGTTTTAAATTACAGTTAGGGCGGACAAGTTTGGTAATTAATATTTGTTCGGTTTCAAGCTTTTTATTGAGGAATGTCTTATATACCTATTATGATGTTAATAATATGATATGATATTATTTGTTGAAGTTTAGTTAGGTATTTAATTAAAATTAAGGCGGCCTTTGTGTAAAGTAAATCTTGTAAGTAAAGTTAGTAGACACTATAGGTAGGCTGCCTACCTAATAAATTTATTCTAAACTAACTGGTATCCCTAACTTTGTAAGCGTGTTTATTTTAAAACAAAAAAAATGCTCTTGCTTTTTAATATATACCTATAATTGCTAAGGTAAAGAAAGTAATCATGTTGACCATAGCAACCATGTATTTATATACAGTTGCCAAATAGATGGATAAAATGCCAACTTTAAATAAAATATACATATATATCATTTTAAAATATTTTAATTCAGTTTATGACATTATAAATTATAATATACCTACCCAACTTTGCTTCATAGAACATCATTCAAGTCTGGTGTATCACCTTACCTTTTCAAGAGACCCTTCAAACACACACATTCTATTCAACCTATACAACAAATATATATATCGATATATTTGTTGAAAAGATGAAAATATAAATATAGTTCGGTCGAGTGGTTTTTAAGTGATAAAATAAATGCCCGTTCAAACAAACAGACACGTATTTAAAAAATGATAAATTGTTACTATACCTATCACCATACTCAAATCACATACAGTTTTTTTTAATTTACAATGGTATATATTTAGATACAAAACCTATATACTTAACACGTCCATATTAGTCCCTATAGTTATAATAAATCTTCTTTCAAATATGAAATAGTCGATCTCTTTGTGTCGCGGATCTTAGAAATAGGGAAATGATTATATTATTTTACAGAGTTCTATTCTAGTGTGCTCTCTCATCGATGCTCTCCATCATCCAAGATGAAGTCAATTGGCTCTGTTGTTTAATAACACACAGGACGTTGAACTTATAATGTAATGTAATCCTTGTTACATTATAAGTTCAACGTCCTGTGTGTTATTAAACAACAGAGCCAATTGACTTCATCTTGGATGATGGAGAGCATCGATGAGAGATCCGCGACACAAAGAGATCGACTATTTCATATTTGAAAGAAGATTTATTATAACAATAGGGACTAATATGGACGTATTAAGTATATAGGTTTTGTATCTAAATATATACCATTGTAAATTAACTGACTCTTTAACAAAGGCTTTAAAAAAAAACTGTTATATTGGTTGATCACCATCTATAGTTACTTTACACTCTTTCAAAATTGTGTGTAGGAACAAAGCACAGGAAACACCTCATCCATACGGCTCCAATAAGTATTGTGTTAGGTTTTAGTCAATTTGCCATGCTAACCTCCTAGAATAGGATAGCAGTACTTAAAACAAAGGAAAAGGAACTTTCTCTCCTAGTTTTAAGGTTTATAAGAACGCTTTTGTTTTAAAATATATTCTGTTCTGATGTTACGGTCAGAGCATGAAATTAGCATGAATATTTAGATATGTAATATAAATATTTATATGAATTTCTTACAATTAAAAATGTATGCCTTGAAGACATTTGACCTATTCTATGTTGGTTTATATAGGAGTAAATTTGTATGTACCTAACGGTAAGCAGACCAACAAAGTCAATAAATGGGGTCAGTAAATAAAAGCCAAGAAGAAAACAAAAAGGTAGTTCCCACTAATTTAATAACATCTTTATAGGTATATGTTATGAAATTAAAAAGATGGAATCTACTATCCTCGTGAACTACTGCTCCGATTTAATTGATATTTGGAAGAGTTATAGATATTGATCTTGTGCTAGATGGCAACCTCAAATCAGTAAATGGCAACAAAGAGTTTTATAATAGTATGAAGGACATTATACACATGCCATTGTAACAAACTAAGCTCTAGGCTTGTACTATGTGTAGTATTTTATTTTATAAACAACCTAACCATGATAACGTACTATCTAATATTATTTTAACGTTAATGGGAATCGAAACCATGACCTCCGGATACAAAGCCGAAGACGGAACCACTCAGGTTTCAATAATGGGTTCAGGTGATTTTTTATATTTTTTTATAATTGAGAATAATAAGTCGAGTGGGCATCGAAAGTAAGCTACAGCCATTATTTGTTAAATTAGGTGAAATATTCTGGTACACTATATCTAAGTATATATTAATAAAAATATGTACAAGAGCGCCGAATCAGGAGTATTAAAATAATATATATTATAGTTATGCATCGACATTTGCGGACTGGTTTTATTTGGAATTTTAGATCACAATATTTTGGCGGAAGTTCAACGACTTGCCGACTGGTTGAGGACTAATTTTATCTTAATTATACTTAGGAATTTACAGTGTCCAAACATATAATGTTGTGTTATTAACTGAATAACCAGTACCAGACCAATGAAAATCCAGAAATAACTTACACTGGATAAAGTTATTAAAAAACCTATATGTATAGCCTGATGTAGCTACGTATAACCTATATGTAACAAAACATAAAGGAATTCCAGCAAAGTCTTTGCACCATAAAATAATAAAAAAATACAATCACTGTGCCTTTTTTGGGCTTCCTAGAACCGTTTTTTTTTATTAATCCGTGCTCATTTCTTTGCATCATATTTTGGCAAATTGTGGGTTTTCAAGATCGGCCGTCGACATTGGAACTTTTGTTGAACGTGTTTCCAAGGGCCGCGCTGACGGCATCTTATTTCATTGGGTAGAAATCGTAAAAACGTATATTTCGGTTACAAGTTCGGAATACTGAAGTCTATCGATGTACCCGGCACCCGCAATATCTCTCTTTGTATAAGCATTGCGGTCACCACGAATGAAATAGGTAATTGTTGTTCCACAAAACAACAATTACCTATGAACATGTAGATATGTCTTATTGGACAATATTGTAAAAAGGCGCAGTGGCGGACTAAGCCCGTCAGAGGCCCGGAGCGGCCAAGGTTATTGAGGCCCTCATTCTTCGTATAAGAAGTTAATGTAACTTTAAGGTTTTTATTCAGTTCACATTTTGTATGGCTATAAAAAAGAGCATTGTGCACCTTGCACTATGAAATCCACTCGTGAAAGTGAGAATAATAGGAAGAAGATGACGCCAGATGTACCTAAGTGGCCACAAACACGTGTTAATATGTCTTGTTACAGGTTATAAATGTCTTTGTCATAGTTTTTCATCACGCTTAAGATGATATGGCTATACGAATCGCTTCTTAACAAGATTGGTTGGTTGTTTAACACCTGGATGAGCATATTATGAAGTGCTTCAAAAATTGTTCTTCTGAATTGTAATATGTTCAGCTCCGGATTGTAATAGTATTGATTTTAATGTAAATGGTTTCGTTTGAGCGTTTGTATTGCTCGAGCTCTAAATCTGTAGATTGAACTATGGTTACTTCTAATAATAATAATATGTAGGACAATAATAATATGTGGCTGAGCAATACTAAGCATATTTCTCTGGTCACGCCGCTGCATGTGCGAGCTTTATGTAACACAAACTGTTGAGAGTGTGTAATATGCTTAGGGTGCAGGACAATTAAAAAAAAAAGGATATGATATCGATTTAGTATACGTATAATAATATGTATACTAAATCCTTAAATATTTTTGGCGAATGTGCAATCCGGCGATAGCGGACTAGGTATACTTATAATATTTACACGCAATACATGAACATATTTTGCGATTTATTTTATTCGTTACTAAATAGTGGTGGGACCATGATGCCCGCAATTGTCAGTCATTAGTATGTCTAGCGCCTTCTTCTGTAGTTGGCAAGGGCTCTAATTTTAGAAGTAATAATGACAGCAAACCAGTTGATATCCAGCAAAGTGTCGTGGAGCGGCGTGTGTGGCGTAATGGTGACAACCGGTACAAGCCGTTATGCGGAGGGTCTGGTCGCATCATGACCGGCTTACTGAGCGCAGTGCTTGTCGCCAGTTGAACTTGCAACTAGGTTTTGGCGAACATCGTCCTATGAATAATCTTGGTAGACAGGAACCACTAATAGGATCGCTTTATTTTTTAACACTAATAAAGATATCCAATTGGATAAGATTAATATTTCTAAGGTAACATTAACGTATATACAATCGTTTGATAATCATAATTTAATCTTTGTTTTTACTTCAGATCAGTAAAGTCACTTATCTGAAGTTCCTACTAGGGCTTAATAAATAAATAAT
The DNA here is from genome assembly GCA_947458855.1 of Monopis laevigella. Taxonomy (NCBI): domain Eukaryota; kingdom Metazoa; phylum Arthropoda; class Insecta; order Lepidoptera; family Tineidae; genus Monopis; species Monopis laevigella. Next base: position 27,025,829 of record OX381584.1, on the reverse strand, counting down.
ATATACCATCACGGGTGCCTATTTGGCTCCCGAGAACCGTTTCAACGGCCTCAGGATACCCAGCGGAGGGATTATGGTATTTGGAGGCAACACCTAACAAGTGGCGAGTTAGTTGCGTTGTTTATGATGAAATAACTTCGTTGTGTAAAGCGGTTACCCAACTCAGGCCGGCCTTGTAGGGCTTATACCTACATCTATACTAATATTATAAAGCTGAAGAGTTTGTTTTTTTGTTTGTTTGTTTGTTTGTTTGAACGCGCTAATCTCCGAAACTACTGGTTCGAATTGAATAATTCTTTTTGTGTTGGATAGTCCAGTTATCGAGGAAGGCTATAGGCTATAGGCTATATAACATCACGCTACGACTAATAGGAGCAAAGATATAGTGGTAAATGTGTAAAAAACGGGAGAAATTATTTCATCTTTGAAGCCTTCCTTTGCGTGCGCCGTGAAAACGGTTCAAGATACACAAAAAATATGTATTAAAGAATAATCTAAATATATATAACTTAAAGGTGACTGACTGACATAGTGATCTATCAACGCACAGCCCAAACCACTAGACGGATCGGGCTGAAATTTGGCATGCAGGTAGATGTTATGACGTAGGCATCCGCTAAGAAAGGATTTTGATAAATTCTACCCCCAAGGGGATAAAATAGGGGATGAAAGTTTATATGATAAAAAAATAACTATTCCACGCGGACGAAGTCGCGAGCACAGCTAGTAATTCATAATTATGTTTCTTGACGACGTTTTTTTACTAATTTTGATTTTTTTCTAATTTGTCGATGTATTTTACATATACATGGTGACTTTGGTAAGTTGTACTTTGGGCTAATACGATAGGCTCTACTGATCAAGTCAAATATTATTTTCCATGAAACCATATAATAAAAAATAATAATATGTACGGCAATATGCACATATTGCTCTGGTCACAAACTAAGCTCTATAAGGCTTGTAAAATGTGTACCAGAAACAACGATAAAATACCAAGACCATGACAAACTGTACAGAAAAAATGTACTACTTAATATTTTTGTGCCATGGGTGGGGTTCGATACCCACGACCTTCGGATACAACGCCAAATGCGCAACCACTAGTCTACGGAGGCGGCTATATACGCTGTTTTAACAGTTTGTATTTGCGTCACATGGTTTCTTTGCGAAAAGTCGATTCATTTGATTAGTAGAGCGGATCACTTGGTGACTTTGAAAGGTGGTGCTTTGGGCTAATAACCACCCAAAAGCACCACCTTCCAAAGTCACCAAGTATATTGTTTTTGAGGTTACCTACAATTTTAAAGAAAACCGAAAGAATTATTGTATACGAACACTGCGACAAACTTGCCACTTGCTCGGTGCGTGGGTTTATGACTAAGAGTACCATTAGCGACGAGATGGGAACAAAGCTCTCTTATTCTTTTTTGTGTTTTTGGAGAATGGCAAATACCCCTCAATTATACGAAGGGATTAGTGCCAGTGTCGAGTAGGATATAAACAGTCCAGGGTATTACGGAGCTCTTGAGTGATCCGTTTCTCTGTCCAGACCGATACATTTTGAAAACCGGTTGAGTTAGAAAGTTGAAATTTGGAATAGAACTACAAGAATATTAAGGTCCTCTCGCTGCCCCAAATATAACAAAAAAAAAGTCTCAAGGAGGACAGGAACGAAAGTCTGTTTTAGAAAAAAAAAATTGTCTCTGGAACTACGAGTAGGTACTTGACGACTTTTATTTAGAAATAGACGCTGTCAATTTAGCCTTAGGAGTATAACAGCAACTGCAACTGCAATGATAGTATGTTGTTGCCGACGGCTCCAAGTAATTTGAATATTCCTAGGAAATAGGGAGTAACTATAGACTACTTTCAGTATTACTTCAATAGTGGTATTTGCAGGTATAATGGTGTCTAACGGTTATTTAGATAATAATATTAATAGGACAGACATAGCGCAAGTCATATTATAATAGGCACTAGGCATGTACTATGTGTACTAGGAACTACGTTAACACATACCTTTCATCTATTAACACAAGGCAATCTTTACGGAAAACACTTTTTTGTACATAGATAGTGGAAATCGAAACCACGATCTCGGGATAGGTACTAGACCAGGGGCAAAATAAACCAAGGAGGAGGTCAAAAGTGAATAGCATTTGGCTCCTGTATGACTTTTTATAAGCCTATTAAAGAGGCGCGAAAAATATCTATATACATATATTTTTTAATTTGAACCCGATTTCCTTTAGTTACTTTTATAGCTCTAGTTATGTCTAAAGAATAGTTAAAGAATACTTTAGGCGGCATAGTGGAAACTAATAATACAGTTCTCCAACCATATTGATTATATTGTATTGGATACCTTCATTCATGGAATTTGTTTGTTGGTTTCCGCCAGTTAGTGCTATTTCGCGGCCATTAATAATAATCGAGTTTTTTTGCGGAATTCAGTAGTTACTTACAGACAATAAAAGATAGTTTGTGGCAATACCAACTAAGGAGAAAGTACCAAACCTAACAAGTCCAAATCCAGATTTTCACATCATCTCTCAGAGATTACATGACTGAGATGACAAAAGCAAAGTATTTACTTACAATTTATTTACGAATTAGTACCCTTTTCTACCACAAGGAGAAATTACTTTCTCCTAAAAAAGTTAAATACTTATACTATTAGTGTTCAGTAAAATAGCTACTGTTGGTGTGTGCCTATTATTATTATTATTTCATCTACTTCATTCGATTTCTGTTATTATTAATTACTATAAAAATATATTATAGATAGGTACATAATATCACGGGTGCCTTATGGCTTCCGAGACCGTTAGACGACTCAGGATCACGGAGATATTTATACATATACAGGGTGATTTTTGGGCTAATATGATGTTATATATATATATATATATCTTCACGGGTGCCTTACGGCGCCCGAGACCGCCTAGACGGCCCCAGGGTACCCAGCGGAGGGGTTTTAATCCCACCTAATATGATGTTCTACTGATCAAATCGAACAACTATTTCCATGTAACCATGTGTCGCAAATGAAAAAAAAAATTGGCTTCCCCAATACCCATACAAATTGTTCATTTTAATATTACTAGTTTGTATGGAGAAGGCAAATTTTGACATTTGGTTTTACCTATATGTGATTTTAGGTATTAGGGCGGTAGCGGTACCCATATTTTATTCTTAGTTTCATGCTCTGGATACAGTAAAGAGGTTTTTTATTCACAACTTGGCGTAGCCCTATTCTGAGTCTACACCGAACAAAAGGCCATCTCGTCGCTCAGTACATTCACTAAATTGTTGTCAGCAACATTCAATAACCAATTTTATATATTTTTATTCAGGCATGTGACTTTGACCTGACATATAAAGTGTAAGAATGGGGATGACCAATACCTTGTTGTTTAACAGCTCCCAGTATCTCGGCTAAATGATGCGGTTACGAAATAGGCAATGACCAAATCGATGTTTTTAGCGAGTCTACTTGTTTTATCGTCAAACCAACTGCCTGTTTCGTAACCACACTCTGAAAGGAGACTACCAGTTCGACAATAAATCGGTGCAGTAGTCTCCTGAAAACCGGTCAACCCTCGAAACATGACTAGGTCACTTGAAGCGTTTTATAGTCCGTTTCATGGGTTGGTTTAGTGAAACTGGTACCGACATCTTTTAAGTGCTCTTCGAGACATTGTTGGTTACACAAATGATTTTAGATAATTTATTTAATTAAAAACCAATGTGGACTGGGATTTGAACCCGTGACCTAAAATGCAATGTTTTTAGGTCTAAAGTCTAAGCTAATTGGCTACCAGTATACGTGGTAGACGATCAGCATAGACTTTAGACAGGTAATTAAATTTTTTTAAAGAAATTATAACTTTAATTTATAAATACATCAAAAGCATGGACTAAAGAGCATACCTGTGTAACGATGTGTTATTCTCACTATAAACTTTTAGGTACCTACCTACTTAAAAAAAAAGAAGAAGAAAATATTAAAAGAAAATGTTTTATTACATACCTTTACAACTGTGGGCATATATATATATATATCTTGTAGTTAAAATAACTTAAATAATTATATTTTAAAATAAAAGTAAAATAATACATGTGAATTGAAATTGAGAAAAAGAACAATTGAATAAATAATAACTGTAACACCAAACGAAGAAAATACATTTTTTTAACTATTGTCAACGAGTTTCATTAAAGGGTTGCCCACAATATCCCCAGTGACATTAGAAATACACTTGCTGGGAAAATGGACTCTACGCCCCGAACGAGATGTGAATTGTTTTTTATTTATTTCAGGAGTACTAATTACAGAAGCTTTTTGTCATCTGCGGTCTCTTCATGCTCACCATTATTCTGAAGTATGACCTCTGGACATGTCGATTGTAAAATGTTTAGGAGTTCTTGTAATCAATGGTCCTTCATATAAATTGGTTGCAACGTTGGCGTACGAATACGTATGTATATCGGAATGAACGAAAGGTTGCTTTGTAGAATGATATTTTGTTTCAATAAGTTTAAATGAACGAACATGTTCTCTAAGACCTTCAACCAATGTGTGAAGATCAGTAAGTTATTGTTGATTTGTCCTCAAAAAAGTCTGCCGGTAATCTAATAGGCTCACCATAAACAAGCGTAGATTGTAATGCAAGAAGCACAGTGCATAACTTAAGAGCCCTGGCAGCAGTCTATTGAGCTCGTAGAGCAGTTTTAAGTTTGCCATAAGCAGCAGGATGATAAGCGGGGGTTGTGATGTGATGAGTGCCTAAGAGTTGTGTACGATTGGTAAACAAAATTTAAGCGTGGTTTCGTTTTGAGTGTTTTATTGCTCGAGCTCTGAACCTATAGATTGCACTTTGGCTACTTTATCAAAAGATATGGTGGAAGGCATAGAAACTTGAGAAAGTCCAAAACAAAAATCTGCTGAAATATTGTCTTTACCGGGAATATATTGTTTGTATGAATTCACTAATATAATCTAAATGTAAATAACTGTTAGTTGGCAAATATAATATTTCAATATATTATGTATTTATTTAAATGTATTATCAAGGATACCTACCGAAACTAAAGTAAATAGTGAGGTTTTTCCATATAGCTGCTAATTGGAAGGGTCCCCAAAAGACTGGCTGCGTTACCTCGTTGTATTGCGATACTAATAAGTTGTCCGAGGAAGAGCCAGCCCTTTGTTCACCGGAGACCTCGACCAAACACTTCGATATATACTTAAATATTGTTTGTGCACCTGGTCCCCACGGCCCCATAGTCTCTACTCCAAATAGCACAAATATGTAATCTAAATGTCGAATTTGTCTAGGAGAGGCTTTATCAGGATTTTGTTAAAAGGCAAATGTTGGCTTATGGTCGGTCTAGAGAGTATTGTGGGCAACCCTTTAGTCGAATTCTTAGCTTACTTTAATATTATTTACAGTATACGGGGTCACCACTTGTGGGCGAATATTTTGTAGTTAAAATTAAAGCATTAAAATAACTTAAATATAAATATTTTAAAATTAAACTATTGCCCACACAACAAATATTATAATACCCTACCTTCGATCAACAACACAACTGGGGCCTGACCAAAGAACACGATCGCCAATCGAATCGCCTCATCGATCGATAAAAATGTATAGGAATTTTACTCTATGGGTAGAGTCCGATCGCCGAGAAACGTCAAATCCCATACATTTGGCTTTCGATGGGTATTTCGATTCTATTATCTATCGGCTCTTTGGTAAGGCCCCTGATCGAAGTGCCCTACCGACTGCGCTACCAAACTCCATCGGCATCGTTCATCATTCCCATGTCGTTATGCCGTTATAAGTTATTGGACAGGAGCTATATCTCTGCCATGATTTTACGCCTTAAATATATTAATTGCCAGCTTTATCATGAGTTTTGCTAACTAAAGCCGTGCGTGAAACCTACACAACATTTCATAACAGCACCCTAAAAGGAAACTACCACTTTGACAAGAAATCGATACAGAAGTCTCCTGAAAGCCGGTGAACCCGCAGGCTAAAACCGAAACATGACTAGGTCACTCGACGGTTTTTGAATCTATATGGGAAACGAAACCGGTTGGTCGGCCTAGCGAAGTTCTAGAGACATCCCCCAACCTAATATAATATACGAGTTATCAGCTAGCGTAAGGAATGCAAATAACATGATATAGTAATTCAATATTATCTATATATTTTCAGGCACGGAGGCTGGTTCATTCTCTATGATAAACGCCTTAAAAAATACTTACATATAAAAAAATAGTTGGTAAACTAATTACCAACTATACTTTGCTTAAATTATCATTAACTGTAAGTTTTATACAGAGATGATTTTAGCAACTTCTAAATGTGTACAATCTTTTTTGTTCTGTGCTTGTAACAGAGCAATGAGATACATATTCATTATTGCTTATATGCCGCAACTTCACCAGCCTGGAATTTTCAGTTTGTTTTATCCATAGTATTTGTACACGGACTGATAATATTTATGTCCGGGTAAATCCAAGACAATTTTTATGACGATAAGTCACTATATCGCACCAAACATTCAATTTCTTACCTGTGAGCAAAATTAGTATAGATAAATAATTTTCCCTGATCTTCATTTTTTTACGTATGTTTATAATAACGGCTAATCAAATACATATAAAAAAAATCTTAAAATTTTATTCTACATTTGTGTACTACTTGTACTAAGTAATAATCAGTATAATTATATATATATTTAATTTCGTTACGCTAAAAAAGGGGGATAAATATAAAGAAAATACTTTATAAAAACAGTTTTTATGATATAATTCGCCATCTTATATTATGTATCTTTATGCCGAAATAAATCGTTTTTTTTTTTTTATATTTACCTATTTTATTAATTTATATTTATCCCTCATTTGTGCTATGACCTACGTATTTGATTATGTTCACTTCTTTATTTCTGTAACCATTCTTTAAATACACAGATTATTTATTTTATATAATTCTACCTAATTAATGTCAATGGATATTAAAAAAAGTGTACTTTTAATTTTTAATAAAAAGTGTACTTATATTTCAGTAATTATTTTTATTATTACTATATTATAAAAAAACAGATCAATAAAAAAATGAGTCTTGTTATCATTATATTGATATTAGATACATTATCAAAATTACTTATGTAGTATAGTCGTAGTTTAGTTATCTATAGGCATCGATGGTAAAAGATTAAGAAAGTAATCAGATACAATTTATACTTTTCATATAAATTACGTAGGCATACAAATATTATTTTATACAAAAATAAAAATAAACATTTAGCTGTCTAGAAAACTTTTCCATTCTGTCTTCTGTTTGAATTAGCGACGACTACCGCAAAGAGAACAGCAATAAACTGAAATATAAAACAAATAAAAAACACCTTATCAAGTATAACAAATAATACATTTAGATATTATTTAAGTAAAGCGAGCTCTACACGTACAGTTTTAACAGTACAACAGTTGAACTGCGCAGTTCAATCGTTGCGTGTGTAGCGAAAGCCGGCAACTTTGCAGTTAAACTGACAATCTAATCCAATAATCCAATATTCATTTGATAAAAGTCTACAGTTAGGACTGTGCAGTTAAAACTGAACGTCTGTAGCAAAAAACTGTGCAGTTGTTAGTTCAGTTCTAACTTCTGAAGAGTCAACACGCGTTTTTTCCCGAGTTTCTCTCTTGCTCCTTGTGATAGTGTAAAATCTCAAATCAACGTGAATTCTTAGAAGAATTCACAGAGATATATCGTTCGGAGTCATACTTATGGAAAATAAAATCTGAAGTCCACTACAACCGTGTAAAAAAAGATGCGGCGTATGAAAAGTTGTTAGTGAAACTTAAAGAGATTAAGCCAACAAGCAGAAAAGATAGCGTTGTGAAGAAAATTAATAACATACGATGCGCTTACATACGTGCGAATCTGATCGAAAATTGATAACAGCTGCAGAACTGATAATGAAACAGAATATCTGTAGGCACAAAGAACGTCAGTTATAACTGGCAGTTCAACTGTACAGTTAAAACTCTACGTGTAGAGCTCGCTTTAGTTAAGTTTGCGATATAACTTGAAAGGCTAGGAAGTAAAATAAGACAGGTAGGTTAAGTAGGTCCCTATCATAATCGGCAAGATAGATAGATATTTCGCTCGCTGGATCGTCGAGACGTTAATATTAAGAAGGGAAGACTTTATTCAACGAGATGTTTAGAATCAGGACCTCAAGCTTTCAAAATTTCAACCGAAAAGGCTAAAAATCCTTAATGTACTTTAAAATATTTAATTATTTATATTTATTATATTTTGACGTTTTAACCTTTACTGCTGCAGAGCCAACTTTGCTAGATGATCATCGATCCATTAACAAACTTACCTCAACACAAATAGCGATGATGACAAAGCTTCCTATGAGCGCCCCGAAGCTGTCAAAATAATCTGTGACGAGGTCATTGCATCCATCGAAGGAGTTGTCCAAAGTACATGGTGGCACAGCACAACACGTGGGAGGGATAATCGGCAGGAATACTTGAGGTCCGGTTGTGCCACAGCACCGGAACTGTAATTAAATATATTTATATATATATAACACCACTATAGTGCCTCGGAGAGCACGTTAAGCTGTCGGTCCCGGTTTCACTATACCAACTTGTGAAACTGCTTATAGATGGGTTATTGAGTCTATTCAAAACATCGCGACGAGCTAGCCACTTGTTCGGTGTAGACTCATACCATCGGCTACGACGAGGTGGGATTAAAACCCCTCCGCTGGGTACCCTGGGGCCGTCTAGGCGTACGCCGTAAGGCACCCGTGAAGATATATATATATATATATATATATAAAATATAGATATGAATTGCGGCCAAAGTTTGGTGTTTGGGTGTACAAAAACAACAACAAAAAAAATCTTGGAATCCTATTGCACTAAAAGGGTCCTATACCAATTTATAAGTATGCATTTATAGTTGATAATTATTTAGATTATTAGTTTGATAACCCTCTAGATATTAACAATCATTGTTAAAGCCTCACTCGGGGATTCACTTTATCAACACTTCAGTGGATTTTCTTTATCCTTGTTTTTTCCATAAATATTAGCCAATATTTTATGAAACTTTAGCGGGATATGTTCGATTACCAAATTATAATGAAAATGTTTTTCCTACATGAAAATGAAAAATGAATTATTAAATATTTTACATGTTATCTTTATAAGGGTTGGGTGTGACTCTCTTGTTAAGTGTAAAACACCTGGGGCCTATTTCATAAACGTGACAATTGTAATTTACCATGACAATTTATAATACATTGCTTGGTTTAGATAGTTCTAAGTAAATAATTCCAACTAAACAATTGTCACGTTTATGAAATAGGGCCCTGTATTAAGAGATCCCGCTCTTCGTACCAATTATTACATTGTAATATTTAATCACCTATTACTCGATATATATATATATATATATATATAAATACCTACTATAATATAGGTACATACATACACATATACAGACTTATACACACATACATAAATACATCAATACATATACATTACATACTCGTATTGTATTAAATGATACATAATAAATACTTAAATAATCATACGTTTGTTTGACAACGCCACTATAGTGCCTCGGAGAGCATGTTAAGCTGTCGATCCCGGTTTCACTATACCAACTTGTGAAACTGTTTATAGTTTATTGAGTCTATTCAAAACATCGCGACGAGCTAGCCACTTGTTCGGTGTACACTCATACCATCGGCTACGACGAGGTGGGATTAAAACCCTTTTGCTGGGTACCCTGGGGCCGTCTAGGCGGTCTCGGACGCCGTAAGGCACCCGTGATGTTATGTATGTATGTAATACTTAAATAACACAGTAATATAATTATAAACATTTGTTTATCAGATCAGATCCACTGAGCACTTAGACGTTAATAAAGTTTACATGAATAGCGCCTATGAAAGTATTTTTTCAGTTTAATGGTAATCTAATGTCTTTAGCCATGTAGTTATTTTATTTTTACATTCATGTTGAGTCATAGTGTAAATATTTAAAATTTCAGTCACTGTATTATACAGTTTAGCTGATTGCGCATAATATTGTTTTGAGGCAAAACCAGTTCTAACTATGTATCTCTTTATAAATGTATGTGGTTTTCTAATATATATAATTAGTATGCTTTGTAATATATATAATTGTCGAACTGTCAATACGTTTGCATCCATATATAATTTGGATGTATTATATATTTTTTCTTTCTGAACATAACCTTTAAGATAGTTCTTTGTGCTCGTTCACTTTTAATAAACCTAGTTTTAAATGTACGACCCCATATAGTAATACAATAAATGATAATTGACTGTACAAGAGTTTTATAAATATAAATATGAAGTTGCCTATCAGAAATATTGCGTAGGTATTTAAATACCGATATTAGTTTTTTTGTTCTATTTGCGGTTATTTCGAGTTGGGGGTACCATGATAGATTTCTGTCAATTGTGACTTCTAAATATTTAGAGGTTCTAACTCTTTCTATTTAAAGGCAATAACATCTATCTTTCATATAGTTCCTACAAGTATGGGCAGTGATAGATAGGTCATAGTCTGGTTGCATATTTTGATATATATAGAATGTAATGTATTTAGTTTTGTTCAAATTTAGGGTGAGTGAGTTGAGTTGTATGTAGACAATTGATCACTTTATTAATTCAGCCATATAAGATGTTTTATGCCAGCTGTTGCCTTGAAAAAGAAGCGCGGTATCATCAGCATATGAAAATATTTGTCCACAGTCTAGTTTTAAGTCTGTTAAGTCGTTAATATAAGTGAGGAACAGGGTTGGTCCGAGGACACTACCCTGAGGCACCCCGTAATTGGCGGTGTGTCATCATCAAGTTTAATTCGCTGTGTCCGGTCAGTTAGGTAGTCAGTAAGTAATATTAAAAAGGATGTTGTAACACCCATTTTCTCCAGTTTGCGAAGTAGAATGGGAACAGAGACGTTATCAAACGCTTTTTTAAGGTTTAAAAATATGCACAAGTTTTCTTTTTTTGGTCAATATATTTTGTTATATTACTAGTGAGGTCTAAAATGGCATCTTGTGTACTAATTCCTTCCCTAAAGCCATATTGTGGACTTGATAGAATATTATAGGTATTTAAGTAGTTTATAAGTTGTTTGTTTATTAGTTTTTCTAGGATTTTTGAAATTACTGGTAACACAGAAATAGGTCTATAATAATTGATATCACCTCTGTTCCCACTCTTATGAATTTGGCAGGTATCTTATCCCAACCAGCCGCAGAATCTGATTTAAGTTAATAATAATGGCTTCAATTTCAAGTTGGTCAGTTCAATTACGCCAATTGAATTCGGAAGGGAAGGGAAGGGAATGAAGTAAAATAGTCATTTAAGAGGTCAGAGTCAATGTTAAGTTGCTCAGCTAGTTGTTTGCCTATGTTATTAAAATGCATATTAATAAATTCAGCTGATTCTGTAGGATTGCTTTTAAGGTTTTTTAGTTCTAAATTTAGTGTGTTTTATTATTTGATTCAGCTTTATCTAGAAGTTGTCTTTCATATTGTCTTTTAAGCTTTTTTTATAAGGTTATTACAGAAATTCCTGTATCTACGATAGGTAGTTTTGCGAATTTCATTAGTATCGTCCTGTCTATGTCTTTTTTGTAAATAATTTCTTTGTTTGATACATTTTAGTATTCCAGGGTTTGATAATTCTTTTACTATTTGGTATAGAAACAGTTTTAGTATTTAAATTTTATGAATCAGTAAGTTTTGTAAGTAGACTAGTAATTAAGATATTAGGGTCGTTTATATTCGTTATTTCAAAGTTCATTAATATTTTTTGGATGTAAGTAAGCTTTGGTAAAGTTATTTAAAGTTTTGGTTTTACCGATTTTATAAATATCACTATTATGGACGGAGTATGTAATAAAAACTCTGATTCTTACCTCGACATGTTAGCATACCATAACCTGTTGCCTGGTCATAGACTACCATGGATACCAGAATAAATAGCTATTTATTCTGGTATCCAGCAATAATATTTAGCAGCTGCTTAGATCATATAATTACGAATTTAAATCCATCAAACTTTTCAGCTGCAATAGCGGTCTTAAACACAACAGTTACTGATTATTATTACATTTATATAAATGCAAGTCATTCTATGATCAGTAACTGTCAACAGGTTATGGTATGCTAACATGTCGAGGTAAGAATCAGAGTTTTTATTACATACTCCGTCCATAATAGTGATATTTATATCACCTGTTATAATAATGTTTTTATTTTTTAGGTGGGAAGAATTTAAATTCATGTCCAAAGAGTTTATGAAATTTTCTGCATTTCTGCAGACGGCGATCGATAAATAGATACTATTAGGACTTGGAGTGCTGACTTCGAGATAAGAAGCACCCGATAGTTTAATATCGTTTATAGTATACTCAACATGCTTCCCAACAAAGACAATATACCCCGACCTCGTCATCCTGATTAACTTTTGTGGTTGTATTATAGGTCAAGTAGTCAGTTTTACATAACAGTGGCTTATGGGGACTTATTCGACATTCTGTAAAAACTTTACGTCTATAAATTGTGAAACATGCTAAGATTAATGTCAAGATCATCCATGTTAGAGACACTATGTACACTTCTGATGTTCCGTGTAATTATTAAAAGGTGGGGAGATTCTTGGGTTAGGTGGTCACGTAATTCCGTAATGCGACATTCGACTGATTTGATATTAGATAGTAGCGTCCAATTCCTGAACTAAATAGTCATGTCTAGCCATAAGGTATGTTATATATTCATGAGGTTATATGAATACATTGAATATGGGTAGACCTATATAATATTAAGCATGCAAATATTTTTCTATTAATAAATATTAATTTATTAAAACTTTTGTATTCTTTAACAAAATTGTTTATTTGCAAAAAATCTGTGTATTAGTAAGATGTTAGTAGTGTATTAGTTCATGACAGAATTTACCTTTGGAGTAAGGGGTGCAAATGTTACGTTGGGTTTATTGAGTGATTAGCTTGAATTTAATTATGTTTTAAATTGATGTATATACATCAATTTAAAACATAATTAAATTCAAGCTAATATTACCACAATTTCTTTGCATTGCATAATTATCAGGATTCTCCAATAGTGCTGTCATTTATATAATTATCTATTGAATAATTTGTCCTGCTAAGTAAAAATGATTTAAGTTTATTTTTAAATAATTTTACGTTGTCGATGATTCTTATGGTTTTAGGAAGTCGATTGAATATTCGGCGAGACATTCCCAATACACTGTTTCTATACATAGTGGTCTTACAGGATGCTGGATTGATTTTTGTGCCATTTCGATTATTCCTAAAGCAAGTGAATAAATTTAGATTGACTTTGACAAACATGGCAGTTTCAAATATATAAATGCTCGATAGTGTTAAAATTTTTAAGCTTTCGAAATATGGTTTGCAGTTATCGGTTTGTTGTAAATGGCCAATCTTGTCATTTTACTTGTCTATAAAGTGCATATGAATATTGGGATAGTTTTTTACATAATGTGTTTATGTGTTGCTTCCATGTGAGATTATTGTCGATATTTAAACCCAAAAACTTTGTTACTTTGCTATTTTCTATGTCTTTGCCTGAATAATAAATTTTTAATGTTATGTTTTGTTTTGATCTAATGTTAAATTTTATATTTTTTGTCTTGTCGAGATTAATGTTGAGATTATAGTTCCGTAACTAGTCAATCAATATTATCAGTGTGTTATTTATGTTATTTTCATAGTTAATAAGATTGATTTTATTATTAATATTATTATTAGTGGTATTATTATTATTTACATTATTATTATTTACAATATGCATAGTGGAAAATGTTGATATATATATTTATACATAAAAATTATAAATAGTGCATAATATATTAGTTTTAAGTTACACATATAGGTATAGAAAAACTTAAAGATACAAAAATATATAAAAAATAAAGAGTCATTACTCCATTGAACAACCGAGAAATAAGAACAATACGATTTAATAAAAGTGTTATGAAAAATATACAGTCACTTATTTGCTAACTGGTTAATTTGGGCTTCACTTATTATAGAAATTAATATTGAAGAGTTGTCATCAAAACGTAGATACACTTTCCCATAGCTGGTCCAACAATATCTGTATGCTTTACATTTTTCAGATCTCGAGTCAAGAAGTAAAGTCGTGCGGATTTAGGTGTAAGATTTTCAGAGATATATATTGGGCAATCTGGGTTTGATTTTATTCCCAGATCTAATGCTCTTAGTTTGTTAGAATTTTTATTATTAAATATTTTCGCTGCCTTCATAATGTTTGTTTTCGCAAAACTAAATTCTACTTTATCTTTTTTCTATTTATTTTAATAATATCTATTATATCCGATCGATCCAATTTCATATTAAGGTTTTCAGACAACTTCAAAACCCTTTCCAAAATATCCGTTTTCGATTCCTCACCTTTTAGAGGTACATTTTTAATTCCTATATTACCTTTTCGATCATTTCTTTGACTCTCTTCTATTTAATTTTCCAGTATGGTAATATGTTCCCGATTCCTCCTAGCTTGTAACTCTAATTGCTCAATTTTTGATTTTAATTCTGAATTCTCCTCGCATAAAATAGTCGTAGTACTTTAAACACTTATATCTGATGAATATCTCTTAGAGTAGTTAATACTGGGTTTAATTGGGCACTTGCAAACCTGCTGTACAGTTACAAAGTTCGAAAACATTTTTTTTTATTTCATTCTTAATATCCTTTGCTATATCTTCTAATTTAAAAGTAAAAAACATATATCAAATCTATATCTTCTAATTTAAAGGTAAATACATATCACCCTAGCCTGAAGGGCGTCCTATAATTTTACTAGGTCAGCATATCATCATGTATATGGGCATAAATAAGTTGGGATAATCAAAAGAGTACTATACTCACGAATACGTGTATCACGCTGAACACATCTGATTGTGCGGAATCTAAAAGTCTTTCCAGAGATCTGATAACCCATTCGTGAACATTGGAAAGGTTTCTGAAGATTTCGGTGGCAATCCAAATTTTGGTCCCGATGAGAATCAACATCAAAATGGAGTACTAAAACAAAAATAAAAGAACACTATTATAGGTATTAGGAAGATTTCTTTCACAACAATAATAATATGTGGGATAATTTTACACATATTGCCCTGGTCAAAAACTAAGCTAAGAAGCTTGCACTATGTGTACCAGAATCAACGATACTAACCTAACTATGGCAAACTGTACAGACAAATGTATTAATATTTTTTGTCATAGGTGGGAATCGAACACATGACATCCAAATACAAAGGCGCAAGTCTACAGAGGCAGTCACATTCTACTTCAAGGGTCAGTGACTTTTTATTATAAATGCTTTTACTGACGCCATCACCATAATCAAAGATAAAAAAGTATTCATAGATATACAAGGTATTAAATTATAATCGAGAATAAAAATATAATGGCAGTAACTTACAAAATAGAGCATACACTTGTTTTTCTTGGCAGCTCCGCAGCATCCGAAGAATGAGATGAGGACCACGACACCGCCCACCGCAGTTATCCAGACGGGGATGAACTGGACCTCTTCGAACACTCCGCTTAAATCTCCCAGCTGGACCAGCACCACGATGCCTATTATCGCCAACGCACCTCCTACCAACTAAAATATATTTACTATTTAATCCCTCGCCGAAACAAGACTCGGCGATCTAATCAGATAATATAGTTTGTGAAAACCGTGGAGGGATGTGTAATTTAACTTTATTTGGTTTTATTTTGTTTACCAGCACCTATTTACAGAACAATTATGAGATGTGAGTTAAGATCGCTAAAATTCCCAAAGACCTCTGTATATAAATACTAAATATTTATTCTAAGTATGTCTTTGTTTTTAACAAAAGTAAAAAAATAAATGCATATTTTTTTTTATGAATATGTAGGACAATTTACACATATTGCTCTGGTCACAAACTAAGCTCTAGACTTGTACTATGTGTACCAGAAGCAACTATATAATACATATTATATTTTATAAACACCCAGACCATTACAAACTATACAGAAAAATGTACTAATATTTTTTTGCCATGGGTGGGAATCGAAGCAACGACCCCCGGATAAAACTAGTTTATTGAAAAACCTTTACAGTAATCAAGTGTACATACTTAAAATAATTGAATGAAAGTATAAAGAGACAGATGATATTTTAGTCAATATCGTTAAAATGATCTATAAATATTATGGACCTAAAAATGTTTACTCTCATGACATATTTATCTAGTCGTGCAGCTGTATTTTTTAATTCATGTTCTTGGGTCAGCGCTCTAGAGACGACCAAACCTGCTACCTGACTGACTTGTAGAATCACGTATGCCTTACGGCGCCCGAGACCGCCTAGGCGGCTTCAGGGTGCCCAACGATGAGGTTTTATTTCCATGCACTTATTCGTAGCCGATGATATTTATATCCAATCAATAACGCATCTATAAATACTTTTGAAGTTTGTATTTTACTATAGCTGCTCTTAGCTACTTTTTAATGACTTATTTCTTTTATAACATACACTTAAATTGTGAAATTAACTCTTCTATCGGATAAACAGCCAGGCTTGTTAATTTTATTTGGACACGACATTCCGAATGCTTCCAGACGTAAATACTTTTATTCATCGTCTTCTTCTGAGTTGAATTCTTCCCAAGCGTAGACGCATTCCTGTAAGGCTTGGCAGGGAGTATACGCTGTCTGCTAAACTTTGGCTTGTTTCGTAGGTTATTGCAATATACATTCATAAAATTACAATATATATATACAGTCAAAGCGGATTCACCAGCTTTTAATAATTTATACACTACTTGTTTCGGTGTAAACTAAGAAATCCATCGGCGGCACCAAGCTAATCGGCACTCTTTACCGAGACAGTTTGATAAGTCAAAGTAAATTATAACTTATTTCAATTTAACCCGTTAGTTATGTTTTTATTACCACTATGATTGTTTATTAATATTGAATTATAACTTACAAAGAATATAAGATTTGCTATAAAAAGCACATATTTCATAATAAATTCAATACAGCTACACATTTTGGTATGATAACTAAACACAAAACTTGAATAATAATAACAAATAACACAATCAAATTCAGAAACCTGAATGACGAGGAAAAGTGTTTCAGAGAGGTGTATAGCTGTAGATATCTAATCTTTTCATTTGTGCCATTATAGATAAATATTAAGATAGTGCTTATTAAATATCGGCAGAACAACTAGGTACAACGTTGTGTTTAGTGTTTATCAAAATAGTACGACGTGAAACGGCATATTGTAAGTAGTCATTGTCAATGTGAATTGAACTTAAACCTAAAGTAGGCGGATTACTCTACAGGTACAGTACAGGCTTACTTTAATGTAAAGTCATAGCCTGTACTAGAGGCGTCCATTGCATTGTACTAATAAGGCGGAATACTCTACAGGTACAGTACAGGCTTACTTTAATGTAAAGTCATAGCCTGTACTAGAGGCGTCTACTGCATTGTTATAAAAAATAAGGCGCATTACTCTAGTACAGGCTATAACTTTAACGTAAAGTCATAGCCTGCACTAGAGGCGTCCACTGCATTTTACTAATAAGGCGCATTATTCTACAGATACAGTACAGGCTATAACTTTAACGTAAAGTCATAGCCTGTACTAGAGGCGTCCATTGCATTCTACTAATAAAGCGCATTACTCTACAGGTACAGTACAGTATGCATAGTACTAATAAGGCGCATTACTCTACAGGCTATAACTTAAACGTACAGTCATAGCCTGTACTAGAGGCGTTCATTGCATTGCACTAATAAGGTGCCTTGAAAGCCTTGTAGCGCACGGTAAGCGTGTAGGTTATGCTCCGACGACGTATAAATACATTTTTGTATATTGTAATTTTTGGTCAAATCGCAATTAAATAATTATAGATTGCTTTCCGTTAGTTCATTATTTCATGTTGAAATATAACAATCAATGTACAACTTTTGATGGCAAAAATAACAATGTACAACAATCTACTGACATGTGTCTCCTCTACGTGCCGTAAGCTCTCTAGAGAGAGACAATGTTCTTGGCTATCCATGGATTCTCCGAGCGGGTGTCAGGCCCATCGAGTGGTAAGAAAGCAGGGGAATGAACTGCAGTGTTTCCGGTCTTTAGACTGCGTAGTAGGGCTAAAGCACTTTTGACTCTGGTCTACCCTCTCCCTACTGAACTAAATACTATATATCTTGGAAGCACGTTACATAAAATTGGACGACCGATCTTGGAAGGCCAAGATTCTTCTTTAGACAATGCAAAGACTTTGCTGGAATTCCTCTTGCACTGCATATTATTTATTCAAACACATATCATCACGGGTGCCATACGGCGCTTGAGACCGCCTAGACGGCCCCAGGGTACCCAGCGGAGGGGTTTAAATCCCACCTCGTCGTAGTCGATGGTTCATTACACCGAACAAGTGGCTAGCTCGTCGCGATGGTTTGAATAGACTCAATAATCCATCTATAGGCAGTTTCACAAGTTGGTACAATGAAACCGGGAACCGTCAGCTTAACGTGCTCTCCGAGGCACTATAGTGGTATTGTCAAACAAATGTACATACATTTTTTAATTAAAAACTCATTGGTACACACCGGGATTCAAACCAGGGACCTAAGTGTTTTTTTTTAAGTCCAAGGTCTAACCAACTCGGCCACCACGTATATATTATTTATTGTAAGAAAAGAGTTAGTAAGTAAGTATAGAGAGACAATGTTCTTAGCAAACCATGGATTCACCGTGCGGGTGCCGGGTCCATCGCGTGGTTGAAAGGCAGGGGAATGAACTGCAGCGTTCCCGGACTTGAGACCGCGAAGTAGGTTTAAAGGCCTTTTGAACTCTCACCTGCACTGTGTTCACTACCCTCTCTACTCAACCAAATATTATATGATCCTGTTAGCGCCATCCTGGAAACACGCTCCATAAAAGTTCCGACGGCTGTTCTCGGAAGGCCAAGATCCTTCAATAGACGGTGCAAAGACTTTGCTGGAATTCCTCTTGCACCAACTTCCACTGCATAAAGTTGAGTTTTAAATCCGTTTCTAGTAATTTCGTTTGTGAGATCAAAATATTTGTTCGACTTGATGTTGTGGTCCTTAGGTATGTTTGTTTCCCACGGAACGGTGAGTTCTATAAGTATTACTTTCTTCAAGCACCGAGAGTACACCAGTATGTCTGGTCTATAGGCTGAAACTGCTAGTTCGTCTGGAATCTTGTAATGTACTTTAAATGTATCCATGAATATTTTCCAGTCTTGTGCTTTGTCCAGGATTGAGAAAGGTTTACTTTGAGTTTTCTTGAGTTGTCCCTCCTTTACAAAATCATTATTAAATATTATCTTATTTATAATTCCCGCAATTTATTACTTTCTATTGCATGAATCATAAACGATATGTAAGATAACAAGTTGATTCATAATATTGTCGATAAACATCGTTCTCTAATAATATGTTTTATTATTATCGTCACTTTATATGCTGATTCATGCGGCACTTGGGAGGTACGAGGGGTGATAATTCATTTAATCATTTACACCTATTTTTATCAACTGAATTAGGTTAGTTTTAACTAAAGTCTAATTAGATAACTGATGGTCTGCAAGCGTGCGTCTCGTATTATTGATGACAAGAGCTCACCAACACCTTAGAGCCACTGCAGCTTCGCAGAGATGTAGCGTCGTTGAGCGTATTTTACCGCCTTTACCGTGGACAATGCTCTAAAGAACTATTTAATCTTATTCTCCCTTCCCTTCCCCTTTCCTCACGGGTAGGTAACAGAATGGATGCGCATTCTGTGGCCGATGTACCAACCTGCACTAAAAGATTTAGTGATTCGTACATTTGCCACACTATTAAAATGTGCATGCTCTACCTGCTTGCGTGTTTCCTCTATCCTATAAACGAAGCGTTAATAGGCATCTTAAGCTAAGAAACCAGCTCTTACAACACGGTTCTAAGAGCTGGTTGTATTCATTCTTGGACCTGCATACTGTTTTCGGACAGGTCACATGCCGAACTCCTATAAAAAAACCTGCCTAAAAAATATTATTATAGGTAATTATATATGTATGCATATAAGTATTATATATTGTTCATATATGTATGTATATGTCAAGATACTTTGAGGTATAATTGGACTTGATTAATCTAGTATTCCCAATATTTGTGGGATTATTATGATTGCACTACTATTTTTAGTTTTTATTTACTTTATACTTATTAGGAGTACTAACTAACTCTCTTCTTAATAAATAAATAAAAAGAATAATTTAAGTTAATTAGAATACAATAACATAGCGAGCGATACCTAAGTGTCCAGTGGTTATTGTTCGGACATAAAACGATTATTTTCCCCAAACACATAAACACGTCCGCAGTAGTCATTATACTTTTCAAACGCGCCGTTTTCAAAGCCCACAAAATTAACCCCGTGGAATATAATATCCGCCATTGTTCTACGGCCAAAACCGTGGAATGATTCCGGTGGTAATTTAAATACAATGGGATAGAACCTACAACAAAGCGACGGAACAATAATCTTTGGGCACATTAATCCTGGGCAGCCGAATAAAATATATAAAAAGAGAAGGTGCCGGGATAATGAAACATTAGCCAATAGCTAAATATTAACTAACGCGAAGTTAATTTATATTGAAACACGCCATGTATTCACGTATCTACCTGATGGTAAGCAGAGCTACAAAGTCATAGAATGATGTCGATCAACACATTGTTATTAAGGACATTGATCACTCCCACTATGCCGGCCATCATTTATGATGTGATTACAAAATCCGCGGCGACAAAGAACTTGCATTAAAAGTCCGTACGTGAAGTACTATAAAATGTTATTTATTAAAACGGTTATTATTATTGTACCATGGTGTAGGAGTCGGGTGTTTGGTATGGGACGCCACCTGTAGGGATGCATTGGCCCCATCTAATCTCATCACAGCTCACCTCTGCTGTATTAAAATTTAAACATCGAGTATTTAAAAAAAAAACACAATTAGCGAGTAACTTTGAATTTCTGGCCTTTGCAGTTGAAACATTAGGTTCATGGTCACCTGATGCTTGGAAATTTTCCCAATTCCTAGGAAAATTACTTATTGAAAAATCAGGTGACCGATGTGTAGAGCCTACTTTGTACAACGAATTGGGCAAAGGGGCACGCCACAGGAGTTCTCGGTACGTGTGCCTCGTTACATACATAACATTACATATATTTATTTATATCATATTTGATTAATTAATTTAAATATGTTTTATCTGAAAGAATTTTATAAAAAAAAAAAAAAAAAGTTAATCTCTTAGATTAGAAAGACTGTTTTTGATACACCTTGGATGTATTGTTATTATTGCTACTTAGTTAATTTATTATTTTTATGTAAGTACCTGATTTCATTTTGTTCATAAGATGGTTTTTTTTTGTTTCTACTTCTTCTTTTTTTTTTCTTTTTTTTTTAACATAGTACTGGATACAACTCCATCGGCCGCTACTTCTTCTTTAAATTATGTTTAAATATTTTTAATTATGTTAGTTATTCAAATCATGGAAATGTGTATGGTCTATGTACTACTTATAAAATCCTGTATTTATTGTTTAAATATTTGTACTGTATATTACCTGAATATTGATATAAATATCTAGATATATACATATAAAGTGCAATCTGCCCGTTTGTGTATTCGTAATTTGAGAACCACTTATCCGGCAATCAGTGGGTAAAACTTTTTTGAAATTATAGATATACTCTCAGCCCGGTTATATTGCGCGGGAACCGTGCGAGCGGTTTGCTTCCTGCTAGTAAATATTTACATAAACAACAGCACCTATTAATAAAACTTTCTTTAGATGGAATTCATATTGATATGCATTATTGTTAAACTTATCTATATCCTTCTATCGAAAAGTTCTGCACCCTAAGCATATTCTACTAGGGCATTAAACTCGCCTATGTGCAATTTTATACAATAAAGAATTTTAAATAAAAATAAAATTGCCCATGTGCCCATTGTTATTACACCAGGATTTATTTTCAGTTTATAAGGTATTTCTTAAAAATAAAATACAATCATGAGTGCCTTTTGGCTCCTGAGAACCTTTTAAACGGTCTCAGGGTATCTAGCGGAGGGATTAACCCGTCGTTATTTTGTTGCAGTATTAATGATAGTATAGTCTCGTTGTATAGAGCTCTTAGATCTTAGGCTCTACCATGGGTTTGCGCATTGTAGCAACGTAACGTATGTGTATACCAATAGGGCCGCTTGATTTTTGGTAACAGAGTTGAATAAAGCGTTTGGTTGTTGCTCACGTATACGTATACGAATACGTTACGTTGCTACAATGCGCAAACTCATTGTAGAGTCTCTGGCCTTGTTGTCATCGCGTCTAAACGTAGGTACTTCGTTATACGAATGTTAATATCGTTTTGAGGTGTGCTAATTGTCTATATAGTAAAAAAAAAAAGAAATATATATTACGCAGCTTCCTCTTTATTTGTTTTTAATTTGTTGATCTCAGTATAAGCGAAAATAACAATTATGTCGCGAATGGAATATGCCGCTGGTCGATTTGGGCGTTTGGTCGTCCTTGTCGCGTCCGGACGAACTTCTTTACCTTTTAGTTACTCTGACGATATCATTTTACATCATTTTAGAGTTTAGTCTTTAAATATATTTACAATAACAAAATAGTTAATTAAAAACTTTATCAAAGTCTACATATTTTATTTCACGTATACCTGCACATGCACGAATTTACGAACAGACACAAATGTGTACGTTTAGCTCACAGACCTGGGCCTAATTATAAAACAGCGAAAGCGATAGCGGTCTGTCAATGCGTTGATAATATGAGCAGTTATCGCTCTTATTTCCAATACAATAAAGACACAGCCTCCGTAGACTAGTGGTTGCGCCTTTGGCGTTATATCCGGAGGTCGTGGGTTCGATTCCCACCCATGGCAAAAAATATTAGTATGATTTTTTTGTACAGTTTGTCATGGTCTGGGTGTTTATAAAATATAATATGTATTATATCGTTGCTTCTGGTACACATAGTTCAAGCCTAGAGCTTAGTTTGTGACCAGAGCAATATGTGTAATTTGTTCGACATATTAAAAAAAAAAAAAACAATCAATCAAATGTTTTCTCTTTATAATATTGGTAATTTAAGCAAAGTAAAGTAAGCTTTAGAAAGCTCATAAAATGTGCCTATAAAAATATATATTGATGGAAAAGCTTTTGAAATATCTGGCTTAACATATATCTTAAGTTACTAATGTAAGTAAAGATAAAAAGTAAAATCAAAAAAAGATTTATAATGTTAAGTAAAAAAAACATATCGTAATAATACTATATTTTTTTACATACTTTTGTTGTTCAAAAGCTACAAACAATGAATAATTCTGCTATAAATTAAACTACATTAAACAGTAACAATAATAGGGACAATATACAAACTTATTTATTTTATTACAATTAAAATTCTAAAGCAAGCATGATTTATAATTGGAACAAAAAACCCAGCAAAAAGCGCGGGTATCGAATTAAAAAAGGGTTCCGTATTATCTATCAATGATTGCCCCTCCGACATGCCTACGTGAATTAATTTGTTCCCTTTATGGCAGCTTCGACATGAAAACAGAAGCTAACTAGAAAGGCCGAGTAGTAACAACTGGATAGTTTATACTACGACATATAAATCAGGGTTAGCTTAACGCTATCAAGTATACATTTACCAGTCTACTTAGCAATGTTTCGATAAAATGTTTTCTCCCTGTCGTCACATTGATAAGAAACAAAAGTGACAACACAAACTTATTACGTTTAGAGTAAACCTGTCCTAACGAAACAATTTTAAATAGATCGTTAGTTTTACTTATTTTACTTGAACTTTTTAATATTTTTTTGCTTATAACCTCATTAATTTTCAAATTTTGTCACTTTAGTTTTGTTGCTTTTTAAAACAAAGGCTTAACGCACATATAATATATATTATATCGTTGTTACTGATACACATAGCAGCAATATGATAGCTTAGTTTGTGACCAAAACAAAATGTGTAAAATTGTCCTACATATTATTACTATTATTATAAACGTTTAAGAATAGAGAAATAATATTTTCTTTACACCGTTTAAAACATATTTCAGGCGTGGGGCGTGGAATCTTAACTTTTGGCAGGTCCTAATGACCTAGTTGTTACATACATTTTGATTTTTCTATTAAATAAAGAATAGTAATAATATAATATAGGTAATATTTTGCCGGAACGTATATAATAACAATAATAATATCTAGGACAATTTACACATATGGCTATGTATATATATATATATATATATATACCATATAGGTTAATTAATGGTGTAGTGAAACTGGTACCGACAGCTTAACTTGCACTCTGAGGCACTAAAATCGTATTGTTAAACAATATACATATTTTTTTACATTAAAAACTCATTGGTACACACCTGGTTCAAAACCAGGCGTCTAAGTATTTTTAAGTCTAAGGTCGATCCAACTCGGCCACCAATATATGCAATTTTATATCATATTTTGTATACTTATTATATATAACATATTATATAAAGCAGTAATTATAACTGTGTTTAGGCCACCACTTATCCACTTCATCCTAAAAACTGAGCTTCATATATTTTTACGTCAAAACTTCATAGATTATAACTATATTATAACATGGGAAATAAACATTCCCAAGGACACAACCCGATGTGGACCACAACATTCATTTGAGCAAATATTTTGATCTCACAAACGAAATTACTAGAAATGGATTTTAAACTCAACTATATGCAGTGGAAGTTGGTGCAAGAGGAATTCCAGCAAAGTCTTTGCATCGTCTATTGAAGGATCTTGGCCTTCCAAGATCAGCCATCGGAACTTTATGGAGCATGTTTCCAAGATGGCGCTAACAGGATCATATAGTATTCGGTTAAGTAGAGAGGGTAGTGAACACAGTGCAGGGGAGAGTTCAAAAGGCCTTTAAATCTACTTCGCAGTTTAAAGTCTGGAACGACATTGCCTCTCTCTGTCTCAGGCACTTTTCACCTTGAGCTTTTGTACTGTCGTCAGAGGTTTGGATAAATTTAAACAACAAATGTAGGCGAAGAGAAAAAAAAGTTTCTTAATTTGTTTGTGGGTTTTCAGACAACGACATGAACTGAAGACGTCCTAGCAAGGCAAAACACAACAAATTATTTCATTTACCTACTTGTTATTTAACTTGAAAAGCTTAGAAATAGTAGGCACCCGTGATTTGTATTTGAGACGAGAGATTTTGGCGGTCTACGCCTTCAGGTCTGTGGTAGCATCATTTCTCTTATTGAGATTAATATATTTTGAGTCCATTTTTATTAGATCGTTACATCTTTTTGTTAAGCAATTTGGAGATATAGCTCGTGAGTTTTATGCTCCACTTTTAGGCTTTATTGAGCAATAAGATGATGAGCAATACAGTGGAAATTATTTGCCGTAATGAAGTGGGCTTTGAAAGTATAATACATTACTTATCTGTTATTAATCAGTTACGAAATAATAAATATATTTATTGTTAACCATCTGTGCTCTGCGGTTTCTTCCGCTATTTTATTTAAAAAATATGAATCGGAAATAAAATACAGCCCATGTTACTCACTGGTTGGTGAGTTAGGTTTACACGTGACCTTCTGTAGGTGCATACAAAATATACAAAATCGGTTCAGTAGTTTTTGAATTTATCCGGAACTAACAAACAATCAAATGTTTTCCCTTTATAGTAATAATAATATGTAGGACAATTTAAACATATTGCTCTGGGCACAAACTAAGCTGTAGGCTTATTACCAAAAAATATAATACGTACATATTATATTTTAAAAACACCCAGACTATGACAAACTGTACAGAATAACTTTTTTTTTGCAATGGGTCTACGGAGGCGGAGTATTAGTAATGGTTATATTTCAATGAATCATGGCAACGCTGCCTTTGTCTTCTTGTGATTTTATATTTCAAGTTGTAATCTATAGATTTATTTAGTTATTTTGCTTTGGTACTTATTTTGGGGAATCAAATAAGGTGTGTGCCCGCGAAGGGTTCCCATCTTGTTTAATTTTTATTTCTCAAAAACCTTCCACTTTTTAATAATATTATACTATTTTTCATTCATATTTGGATATAGATAGATAATAGAGAGGAAATGGCCAAATTACACAAAGAAAAGGTTTTTTAAATATAAGCAAAGTTAATTATTTTATTTTTGACTTAGCCATGCTTGCTATATATATTATAAAGGGATTTATTTTTACTCATTTCAAATTATGATATCTATGCATAAATATTTGTCCGCTAGTTAATAATATATAATATCAATAATTATATCGTTCGTTTTTATACTACAGGTTATGTTTTTAATGGTAAAACAGAAACTGCGATAAAGGAAAAAGTTTAAATAATACCGAAGCCACAAAACAGAGGGCAAGCGCCAGAGCTTGAAAATGGGTTGCAAATAAAATGTAATTTAAATAATATACTGGTATAATTGGTAATATTAATTATAAACACCTAAGTAACGGTTCGTTAATGCCATATAAAATTTATAGAATAATCTAACGTCAGTTAGTATCATTTTATTATCACGATAGCGAACCGTTCGCTTTAATTTGTCGTCTGGTTCTTGGTAGATTATAGAGATCCACCATAATAAATCCGTCATTTTTGGTAAAAGCTTCGGTAACCAGACCATCTGGGATCTGGGAATCACGATATATATTTGGATTAAAATAATTACTTGTACATACTCGTATATGCTTAGATTATAGTATAGGCTAAATTCACTATTATAAGTGCTCGCTGACATAGAAATTTAATACCGAGAAATGGAATCGAACCCGCAGCAACAACTTCCATACTATTGTTCAATACAATCACAGTGGTAGATGAATAAGTAGTCTGTATAGCTTCATTGATCCCGAAACGCAATCAGCACGCGCCAAAATCAAGGCACAATTGAATCTGTTAAATGTTACATATTTTTACATTAACGCACGGGTCATTTAGCTCAACCCCAATTGCAGTTTCGTTTAAGTACTCTATAATAATGCGCTTCGGGAATATGAACTCGTCGATACAAAGCCATACTTGTAGAGATAATATCTAAAATGCCGTGCATATATTTTTATTATTTTTATTTATTTACTGTTTCAAAAAAATACATTTCTTTATTCACAATTTAGCATCCGTTGCTGAACTAGCTAGAACCTGTCTCTCAGCATCCGGTGCCAGACTTTTCATGTAAATTTGTTAACAATAAAGTACTAATAGTTAATTTTGAAAAAATATAGGTACATGTTGACTTTGAAAGGTTGTACTTTTGGCTAATATGAGGTTCTACTGCATAAACCGAACAACTTTTCGTATCACATACAATATAATGCCATAAAATGATCAATTTGTATGGGGAAGCCAAAATTGTGTCCTTGAGAAAAGTTCAATTTGACCAGTAGAGCCTCATATTTCCCCAAAAGTACAACATTTTAAATTCACCTTATATATATATGTGTACATTTTACATATAGTATAAGCCTAGAGCTTATTTGTGACCAATACACCTAATTTGTCCTACATAAAAAAAGTACCATTATATATACTATATACATGTACTTTTTTATTATTATATTTATTTATTTAGGTATTTCCATGATACAAGTTAAAGTATGATAACAAGAAAGAAAGAAAGAAAGACTGGCCTATTTTGTTCCAAAAATAATACAATTCAAACACAATATACAATAAACAAGATAAAAATACATATTTTGAAACAAAATGGGCTCTCAGCTCAGCATAGGCTGCAACCTGAATTGTAGCGCTGATTTTCAGATGATGCCTGTAGTGTTGCGGGTGTGACCTCAAACTATGTGTCAAGACATAGATACATACACACAAATATATACACACATACCTTTATATTGTGTATTCATAATACATACATACATAATAGTTGATAGTAGTATGTTATAGTGTAACTCCATAAAAATAAAAATAATCATATTTCCCCAAAAGTACAACCTTTTAAATTCACCCTATATATATGTGTACATTTTACATATAGTATAAGCCTAGAGCTTATTTGTGACCAATACACCTAAATTGTCCTACATAAAAAAAAGTACATGTATATAGTAGGTATATATAATGGTATATATTTATTTATTTAGGTATTTCCATGATACAAGTTAAAGACATAGATACATACACACTAATATATATATACACACATACCTTTATATTGTGTATTCATGATACATACATACATAATAGTATGTTATAGTGTAACTCGTTAAAAATAAAAGAAAGGCAAATAGTAAGTATCAACTAAAATAATAATAATCAAATCAAATCAAAAACAAATAAAAAATGCAGTTTCAAGTAAAACTTCACTTGTCCATCATCATTGGTCACTGAGTCGTTGACAGCCCCCGCACATAGAGTAGCACCTTCACATTTAGTGAGCGCTGCCTCTTCAAGACGGTCCTTCGAGCCGGATACGTATTGTCTAATAACTTTGTTGGTAGATAAATCCAACAACTCAGCAATTTGAATTAAAAACACACATCAATTATTTTATTTATGGCAGTTTCGGATTGGAATTCGTTTTAAAATCAAATTTAGATGCAGCAAAATAACACAATTATGATATTGGTTTTCATTTCTCCTCTGCGGGAGGCATTTTTATCGCATATTCATTTGTTTTCGCATATTTTCACAAAACATTTTGTGTATCCATCGGCGTAGAATTATTTATGTTCAATTTATACAATTTATTTAGGTTGTATTTTTATTCACTTTAGTTTTGAAAAAAAAAAATCACAAATCGTTAATATAAATGAAAAAAAAAAACGCTTATATGTTTTTCTATCTAAGTATTTTAAAACTAAAATAAATATCATCTCGGGTGCCTTACGGCCTCAGACGGTACCCAGCGGAGGGGTTTTTAATCCCACCTCGTCGTAGCCGATGGTATGAGTCTACACCGAACAAGTGGCTCTCGTCACGATGTTTGCATATACTTAATAACCCATCTATATACAGTTTTACAAGGTGGTATAGTGAAACTGGGACCGACAACTTAACATGTTATCCGAGGCACTATAGTAGTGTTGATAAACAAATGTACATATTTTTTTGATTAAAAACTCAGTGGTGTGGTCAAACACCGGTGTTGGAACCCTAACTAGGGACCTACATGTTTTTAAGTGTAAGGTTTTACCAACTCAGCCACCACGTATACATATATATATATAACATTTACTTTGAAACATATTTATTACAATTACAAGATATAAGATTAGGAAAATAGCACAAAAAACTAAGAACTATTGAAGGTCTTCACAAATATATAATCTAATACTTTTAATCAAATCAACAATACCTACACAATTTTTTTATTATTTCTTTTCTTATTTTACAAGATATCGGAGGTTATTCTATATTTACAAAGAAATCGGGACTATCTTCACAAGTATAGTTTCTTCAGTTTCTTCACACCTGTTTTAATATTTTTCCACAAAATATTTACCCCAAAAATAAATAGCGATGTCACAAAAAACAGACGCGACGACAAAACCGTAACTCGTCCTGTTATCCCTTGCGGTCTCATTCGATAATAATAGTTGGCATTTTATTTCATTAACGGCGCGGGTCCTCTGCTTCCGACCCATTGAACCCGCGGCCCTTTGTATAGCGTTCAACACAAAATTAGTTTGACGTAATAAACTGGCACACAATAAATCTGCCGACACAATGAGATTTTGGGAGCGGGGTGGTACGTTTTGGGAGCGGGGTGGTACGTTTTGGGAGCGGGGTGGTACGTTTTGGGTAATTATTTTCGATGTGAAATTGTTAATTGAATTTGACACAACTTTATTATTGTGAATATTAAATAATTATACTTGCCTATGAGTTTTCGCGTTATTTTGTTGCGAAAGCTGAAAAGTGTGCTTATTGCCCTGCTAACGTACTACCAACTCTTAGAACAGTACAGTACCCCTAGTGTGAGTTTTCTAACTATTACTTTGCGTTTGAGTTAACTAAAATTTGTATGGGAAATTGTTCAGCGGTCCAAGCGGAAATTTTGAGAACTAGAAATGACGGCGTGTTATTGGTCAAAATGTTAACGCGGTAGTATAGTTAACGCGAAAGTAAACGTTAAAAAAACTCACACTAGGGCTATTGACTAAATTGTTTTCACCAATAGAACGAAAGAAAAAAAAAATGAGTTAAAGTATTACTGTTACATAAACAATAATGCTCTAGACTAAGCTCTAGGCTTATACTATGTGTACTAGAAACAACGATACTAATACATATTATTATATTTTATAAGCACTCGGCCCAGACAAACTGTACAGGAAAACGTACTAATAATGCTTTGCACTTACCCAGGGAATCGAGCCTTCGACTTAAATAACAAAAACACAATGATTGGCGGTCATGATTACCGAAAAGTTTATGTTTTTGAGAAAAAAACAGTCAGAACGCTTTGCATTAGATTTTTTCACTTGTCGGGGGTCCTCTCATTTGATTCAGGTTTCAAACCATCTAAAATCTATATAATCGATAGCTGAGATTTAAAAAAAGTTGGAGAACGGCATGTGAATTTATCTACCTGGTGACACGCAGATTTACAAAGTCTATGTATTTGATGTATTTAATCTCCGCCTATTCTATTCTCTGCTTAATAATAAAAATAAATAAATACAATCACGGGTGCCTTTTTGGCTCACGAGAACCGTTTAAACTGCCTCAGGGTATCCAGCGGAGATTAACCCATCCTCATTTCGCCGATGGTATTCGGAGGCAACACCTAACAAGTGGCGAGCTTGTTGCGGTGTTTATGATGGTATAGACTCGTTGCATAAAGCCGTCACCCATCCCAGGTCCGGCCTTGTTGTCATCTGCTTAACCTTGTTATCAGTTGCGCAGTGACTTAACCACTAGGCTGTGGCCACTATTCTCTGCTTAATCTTGTTTAATTTCATTGATCGCCCTTACTATGCCGGCTAATTGAAGCGGTTACGAAATAAAATAAATAGGCGGGTAATGAATAATATTTAGATAGTATTTGATTATTAAATTATTCAGGCATTGGACGTTGAAAATGTCCGGGAAAATAGTAAATGTGAATTGTTAGTTTGTTTTGTATTAATGTTACTTTTGATTAAACATTTTATCTAAATAAAGTAATGTTTACCCGCGGCTTTATTTGTACATATTGGTTTTAGTTGTGCATATAAACATTTTTAGAAATCCATTCATTGGTTGATCTGCTTGTCGACGTGACTAGTCTGATTTATATATGTATTTATGTAATATATATTATATAATACATATTTAAAAAAAAAATGTTTATTTACCAAAATATTACATTGTTTGGATGTTGGGACCCCTGTGCTAAGTCAAGAGACCGGTGTAACAGGAGATCCCGCACTTCCGTCAAATTACATTTCACAATTTCATTAGTAATTAAACAAAAAAAAAAAAAAAAAAAACAATAAAGAAAAGTAAGGTGGAAGGAGCTGGTAGAACAAACTAACATTATAATGTTTCCATTCCCTTTCATCCACCAAACTACAAATTAAATTAGAAATAAAAATATAAAAAATACAAAAATACAAAATACAGCTGCAAAAAAAAAAACTAAAAAATAAATAAACACATAAGATGGAAAGTTTGAATATAAAATAGGTAAGTTGTTGTTGAATATATAGGGTATTTATACTTATATTCAATATAGTAGTAATTATATTAATTAATTAATCATTTAATAATTCCCAGAAGTAATTTTGTACCTTCATAATTTTTCTTATACAACCAGTCAGATATGACCTTCTTACACTCACTCCGTGATAAAGTATATATCTTAAGTATTTTATTTATTTTATTATATACATGGTGACTTTGAAAGGATGTACTTTGGGCTAATATGAGGTTCTGCTGATCAAATGGAACAACTTTTCCCATGGAACCATGTGTCGCAAATGAAAAAAAATTTTGGCTTCCCTATACAAATTGGTCATTTTAACATTACTAGTTTGTATGGAGAAGGCAATATTTTTTTTCATTTGCGGCACATAGTTCCATGGGAAAGGTTGTTCGTATTTTTGGCCGTTTAAACGGCCTCAGGGTACCCAGCGGAGGGATTCACCCATCTTCATTTCGCCCATGGTATTCGGAGGCAACACCTAACGAGTTGCGAGCTTGTTGCGGTGTTTATGATGGTATAGCCTCGTTGTATAAAGCGGTCACCCATCCTAGGTCCGGCTCTGTTGTCATCTGCTTAACCTTGTTATCAATTGCGCAGTGACTTAACCACTAGGCTGGGGCCACTATTCTCTGCTTAATCTTGTTTAATTTCATTGATCGCCCTTACTATGCCGGCTAATTGAAGCGGTTACGAAATAAAATAAATAGGCGGGTAATGAATAATATTTAGATAGTATTTGATTATTAAATTATTCAGGCATTGGACGTTGAAGATGTCCGGGAAAATAGTAAATATGAATTGTTAGTTTGTTTTGTATTAATGTTACTTTTGATTAAACATTTTATCTAAATAAAGTAATGTTTACCCGCGGCTCTATTTGTACATATTGGTTTTAGTTGTGCATATAAACATTTTTAGAAATCCATTCATTGGTTGATCTGCTTGTCGACGTGACTAGTGTTATTTATATATGTATTTATGTAATATATATTATATAATACATATTAAAAAAAAAAAAATGTTTATTTACCAAAATATTACATTGTTTGGATGTTGGGACCCCTGTGCTAAGTCAAGAGACCTGTGTAACAGGAGATCCCGCACTTCCGTCAAATTACATTTCACAATTTCATTAGTAATTAAACAAAAAAATAAAATATAATATATATATATATCTTCACGGGTGCCTTACGGCGCCCGAGACCGCCTAGACGGCCCCAGGGTACCCAGCGGAGGGGTTTTAATCCCACCTCGTCGTAGCCGATGGTATAAGTCTACACCGAACAAGTGGCTAGCTCGTCGCGATGTTTTGAATAGACTCAATAACCCATCTATAAACAGTTTCACAAGTTGGTATAGTGAAACCGGGACCGACAGCTTAACGTGCTCTCCGAGGCACTATAGTGGTGTTGTCAAACAAATGTACATAATTTTTTTAAATTAAAAACTCATTGGTACACACCGGGATTCGAACCAGGGACCTTAGTGTTTTTAAGTCCAAGGTCTAACCAACTCGGCCACCATGTATATAAATATATATTATATAATATATAAAAAAAATAATTGTTTATTTACCAAAATATTACATTGTTTGGATGTTGGGACCCCTGTGCTAAGTCAAGAGACCTGTGTAACAGGAGATCCCGCACTTCCGTCAAATTACATTTCACAATTTCATTAGTAATTAAACAAAAAAATAATAATAATAATAAAACAATAAAGAAAAGTAAGGTGGAAGGAGCTGGTAGAACAAACTAACATTATAATGTTTGCATTCCCTTTCATCCACCAAACTACAAATTAAATTAGAAATAAAAATATAAAAAATACAAAATACAGCTGCAAAAAAAAATAAAAAATAAATAAATAAACACATAAGATGGAAAGTTTGATAATAAAATAGGTAAGTTGTTGTTGAATATATAGGGTATTTATACTTATATTCAATATAGTATATTATATTAAATAATTAATCATTTAATAATTCCCAGAAGTGATTCTGTACCTTCATAATCTTTCTTATACAACCAGTCAGATATGACCTTCTTACACTCACTGCGTGATAAAGTATATATCTTAAGTATTTTATTTATTTTATTATATACATGGTGACTTTGAAAGGATGTACTTTGGGCTAATATGAGGTTCTGCTGATCAATACGAACAACCTTACCCATGGAACCATGTGCCGCAAATGAAAAAAAATATTGCCTTCTCCATACAAACTAGTAATGTTAAAATGACCAATTTGTATAGGGAAGCCAAAAATTTTTTTCATTTGCGACACATGGTTCCATGGGAAAAGTTGTTCCATTTGATCAGCAGAACCTCATATTAGCCTAAAGTACATCCTTTCAAATTCACCCTGTATATGAGATAATAGAGATTTAAACTGTATTTGGGAAAATACAGTTCTGTTTGTCACTGCATAACTAACAATATCATAGCGTCTTTTGTCTTTGTAATTGGGATCAAACATGAAGGTAAAAACCGTGCCCGTCCGCGCGCCGCTACTGGAGTAAGCATCATACAATTTGCAGGGTGCCGCGCGAGTGACAAATTTGTCACTCACACACACTTTTACATTTTTTACATCCTCAGTCTGATTTGTGCGTTCGGCGGAGAAAGTCGAAAAGAGCTCCGCTTTTATTGTCGGAAAAATGGTTATTGTGCATTAAAGCTGTGTAGAAACTACTATTAAAAAAAAGTACCTTGTGTCACGTTTTTCAAGTATGTATTTAACATGTTTTTCTTATATTAAACCTTAATAAAAAATAATAATAAAACCAATAATTAAAATATCAATCTGACGGTAACTGTTAAACTATGTTCGTCAGTTAGAAGTTGAAGAACTAGTGATGTGTTTTTATTTTTAATGAGAATTTCGATACTTTAAAATAATTTATAAACATTTTAATTTAATTTAATCAAAAGGTATGGCGACAACAGAACCGTCCAACGAGGTTTGCCAGTTACTATTTAGTGATGTGATTTTATAGTTGATAAACTCCATTCTTGTAAATACTTTCATGGTTATGAGATATTATACAATTATTGTTTTTTTTTTATATAATACTAATTATATTTTCTATACATGACATACAGTTTCCCCAAAGATCCGGCATTAAAACGTAAATGGGTAGAGGCAATTAAAAGAAGAGAAAATTGGTTACCAACAAGCATACCCGTGTATGTTCAGTACATTTTGACGTATCAAGCTACGATTTAATTGTTTTTCGCGTTTTGTAGTTTGCATCGATTTTTATAACTTCCTCTTGGAGGTCGGTCATAAATGTTGAGATTGCGTTTAGTAGGTAACATGTAGTTAGGTGTGCATGTTTTTAATTTAATAAAAAAAAAAAAGTAGGTATTTTAATTTATTGTTATCTATACCTACATATTTTGAATCCACTAGTATTATAAATGCGAAAGTGTATATCAGGGTGAATTTGAAAGGATGTACTTTGGGCTAATATGAGGTTCTGCTGATAAAATCTAACAACCTTTTCTATGGAACCATATGTCGTAAATGAAAAAAAAAAAGACTTCCCCATACAAATTGGTCATTTTAACGCTACTAGTTTGTATGGAGAACGCCTTTTTTTTTCTTTTGCGATACATGGTTCCATGGGAGAGTTGTTTGATTTAATCATATTAGCCCAAAGTATATTCTTCCAAAGTTATTGAGTCTATTCAAAACATCGCGATGAGCTAGCCACTTGTTCGGTGTAGACTCATACCATCGGCTACGACGAGGTGGGATTAAAACCCCTCCGCTGGTTACCTTGGGGTTTGTGATGATATGTGTGTGTATTACAATTGTATATCGATAAATAATTATTAATCTTTGATGATCTCTATAAATCCCAAAATATTTGGTTTATATCGATAAGTAATAATATTTGTTGTCGGTGGCAACACTATCGAAACTATTAAGTATGTAATTTAATATTTAGCTTTTTATAATAAAAAAACTATACACTTCATAGACATGCGCACACATTCATGTTTGCTTGTATCTCTTTTTTTCTCAAGCAGTTTTTTAAGTGTCAGACGCGTTGAGCTGCCATTTAAAGCCACACCTTTTTCCCCGTTTTTCATTTGTTCGCCTCAGAAATTGGCGACACCGGTATCGTACTATTATGAAACAATTTATGTATCATGCTTACTCCATTGGGGCGCGTTTTTTAGCTTCATGGGATCAAATATTAATTTTCGTTGTACCCTAAGAACTGAGTTTACTATATAAAGTTGACGTACAGTTAAAAGTTCATTTGTTCAATAAAGCTCATGAGAGGAAAATCTGTAAGGTTTAAATAGCATTACTTTAAAAATAATAGATGCATTAAAATAGTTTTAAATTTATATTTACTTTTTAAGCAATACATTTTTTTGTTAATTTTATGTTATAAAATGGTTGCGTAGGTAAAAAGCTCACTAAACCACAGAAGAAATAATAGTTGGTAATACTAGCTTATCCCATGAGAAAAAAAACGGTAAATGCCTTCTTTGGGATGCATCATGTGTAGACACTCGAGCGCCAAATTATGTTTCTGTATTTATGTTGTCAACAAATACGAAAATTAGCCAAAAGATTTTTCGTTTATGACGTTAGTCGTTGAGGTTGCCCAAGGTCCAAGTCCGCCATAACACTAATATTTTCAATAGGAAAATATAGTCAAATAATTTTTCGTTTATGACGTTAGTCGTTGAGGTTGCCCAAGGTCCAAGTCCGCCATAACACTAATATTTTCAATAGGAAAATATAGTCAAATAATTTTTAGTTTATGACGTTAGTCGTTGAGGTTGCCCAAGGTCCAAGTCCGCCATAACACTAATATTTTCAGTAGGAAAATATAGTCAAATAATTTTTAGTTTATGACGTTAGTCGTTGAGGTTGCCCAAGGTCCAAGTCCGCCATAACTCTAATATTTTCAGTAGGAAAATATAGTCAAATAATTTTTCGTTTATGACGTTAGTCGTTGAGGTTGCCCAAGGTCCAAGTCCGCCATAACACTAATATTTTCAGTAGGAAAATATAGTCAAATAATTTTTCGTTTAAGACGTTAGTCGTTGAGGTTGCCCAAGGTCCAAGCCCGTCATAACACTAATATTTTCAATAGGAAAATGTAGTTAAATAATTTTTAGTTTATAACGTTAGTCGTTGAGGTTGCCCAAGGTCCAAGTTCGCCATAACACTAATATTTTCAATAGGAAAATGTAGTCAAATAATTTTTCGTTTATGACGTTAGTCGTTGAGGTTGCCCAAGGTCCGAGTCCGTCATAACACTAATATTTTCAATAGGAAAATGTAGTTAAATAATTTTTAGTTTATAACGTTAGTCGTTGAGGTTGCCCAAGGTCCAAGTTCGCCATAACACTAATATTTTCAATAGGAAAATGTAGTCAAATAATTTTTCGTTTATGACGTTAGTCGTTGAGGTTGCCCAAGGTCCGATTCCGTCATAACACTAATATTTTCAATAGGAAAAAAACTTAAAGAGGTTACGAGAGAACCAAAGTCAAATCTCATATTTTAACAGAAATAGTCCATACCGGTTCAGCGGCGTTCTATGATTGATAAGTATACCATACAATGCTATAAAATAAAGCTACATTTCAATAATAATAATAATTATTATGTAGGACAAATTACACATATTGCTCTGGTAACAAACTAAGCTCTAGGCTTGTTCTATGTGTACCAGAAGTAACGATATAATATTATAATATTTTATAAACATCCAGACCATGACTGTACAGAAAAAATCTTACTTTTTTTTTGCCATGGGTGGGAATTGAATTCACTACCTCCGGATGCAATGCCAAAGGCGCAACTACTAGTCTACAGAGGCTGTCAAATACCTACAATATTTTTTGTTACAATACCAATATCGTATGGTATTCCTCAAAAGAAAATTGAAAATAAAACTAAGCCCCTTCGTTGCGTCACCGTTGGCGTCGAATCCCGACGTTGTGACTTCGATTCTCACTTATGGCGTAATAATAATTAGTAATAATTTTATACAGTTTGTCATTTTTGGTGTTTGTACAAATGTGATATTTAGGTATTCATATTGTTATTTGTGAAATACATAGTCAAGCCTAAATCTTAGTTTGTGACGTAATGTGTGTGAAATATTCTACATATTATTTTATTATTATCATATAATAAATAACTTGTCCGTGTTTGTTTGACGAACCGCCAAGATCAGCGAAACTTGATCTTGTTTAATAAACAAAAACAATCTCCATCTCCCGAGTCTTGCCGAGTCTTGCTGAGTTGCAAATATTTGTAAATCAAAACCAATATTTGTGCGGTTGGTTTTCGTTTGATGTCCTGAACAAACACGCGGCGGACTCTCCCGGACCGCTTTATGCAATGAACCTACCTCAAACCCTACTTTATATTATTTTAAACCCAAATATAATTCAATAAATTACTGAAGCTAGAAATATAAAATCTGGATAGTATAGCTTCCTTTGTTTTATATAGGGGCCCACTAAGAAGGGAGTTTTAAATATTTGTATTTATTTATTTATTATTTTATTTATTTATTACATTTCAGGTAAACTTACGGCTAACAAATTTATAGTTAGTTATAGTATTTTAATATAAGGCCATTAATAAGTTTACACATATAAATTGTATCCGAAAGGGGTTGAAAAGGTCGCGATAAATGATAATTAATGTGGGTATTGCTATCATCATCATCATCATCATCATCATGCCAGCCTTTCGCGCGTCCATTGCTGGACATAGGCCTCCCCCAAGGATCTCCACAACGACCGGTTCTGCGCTGCCTGTATCCATCGCCTTTTTCAGGTCGTCGGTCCATCTTGTGGGGGGCCTGCCTCTGCTGCGTCCTCCAGCACGGGGTCGCCACTCGAGAACCTTAATGCCCCAACGGCCGTCCGTTCTGCGAGCTATGTGGCCTGCCCACTGCCACTTAAGTTTGGCGATTCTGGAGGCTATGTCGGTTATTTTGGTCCTTTTGCGGATCTCATCGTTTCGAATACGATCCCGCAAGGAAACGCCGAGCATAGCGCGCTCCATCGCCCTTTGTGTGACTGTGAGTTTTTTCATGAGGCCCATAGTAAGCGACCACGTCTCTGATCCGTAAGTCATCACTGGCAACACACACTGCTCGAACACCTTGGTTTTTAAACACTGCGGTATTTGGGACGAGAAGATATTACGTAGCTTCCCGAATGCTGCCCAGCCGAGTTGGATTCGACGAGAGATCTCTTTCTCGAAGTTGGATTTACCTGTTTGGATTGACGGTCCTAGGTATATATAATTGTCAACAACTTCGAGTGCGGAGCTTCCTATTTTTACAGGAGTGGGTATAACATGGGCGTTCGACATGACTTTGGTCTTATCCATGTTCATGTTTAGGCCCACTTTTTTAGAGGCCCCACTGAGATCATTGAGCATTATGTCGAGGTCCTCCAGGGTTTCAGCCATGACTACGATATCGTCGGCAAATCGAAGGTTAGTGATGTACTCGCCATTAATGTTGATGCCAAATCTTCTCCAGTCCAAGAGTTTGAAGACATCCTCTAATGCCGCAGTAAAAAGTTTCGGGGAGATTACGTCTCCCTGTCTCACTCCTCGCTGTAGCTGGATGGGTCTTGAGGTCTGGTCTTGGAGGCGAACTGACATAGTGGCGTTTTTGTAAAAACACTTTAGTACTTCGATATAGCGGTAGTCAATTTGGCACCGCTATTTGGTATTGCTGTATTGTGCTGCAATACTTGCTATTTTATTATTATTGTTTTATATTAACATAAGTATTAATATGTATATATATGTAATATAGTGTGTATTTACTGCATCTATTGTACCAAAATATAATTGATATGTTTTATTTCTTATTTCAACCATGTTCATTTTATAACTATTAATATTTATTTATAGGTATAAAACATTATTTTTAAATTTAATAAGGAGAAAGGTGATTTTTTGTTAACCCGGTTTCGACCGCCACGTTATTTGTACAAAAACCCACTGTAGTGATCAAGTGTGAGGAAGTCTAGCATTAACGATCTCGGTTTTTGTGTTATCTCAGAGAATCCATAATCTCTGATAAAATGGTGGTATCCTTTTTACCGTTCCTTTTTCTTTTCCACTCTTCTACTTGAAATTGGGAAAACTACGAGTATAATATACAAATATATTATATATATAAGTACACGGGCGTCGCCAAGAATTTTAGTTTGTATGATTCTATTATGATGGGTCGTGCGATTCAACTTTAGGGCACTTAATTAAAATCCCTAACTCAACTTAATCCTACTAAAGCAGATCTATCTGTAACGGTACCAGAGTTACTGCAGCTAACGAATAGGTGCGGATTGCATGACGCCGTCCTGTGAGTTCAGCTAATTGAAACAAGTTGATTATTTATTCCTTTGAGTTGTACCGGCGATGCATTTACATACAGATGCGACAATGCATTGCGGATCATGTACACGCGACCTAAGGCCTGCCGACTGGACAGTGCACTGTGAGTGAGATATTATTGTAGTGGGTACCTACCTATAATGACTAGAGGTGGGGTATTAAAGTCCATTAATTTATTTTTATTTGGAACAACAAACAATTGAACAACGAAATAATATTTAAAACAGTTTTGAATAATATTTAAACAGTTACAATTAACTACGTTATTCACTAAATATTTATAACTAAGTATAAGTATAAAAAAAAATATCACGGGTGCCTTACGGCGCCCGAGACCGCCTAGACGGCCTCAGGGTACCCAGCGGAGGGGGTTTTAATCCCACCTCGTCGTAGCCGAGGTATGAGTGTATGAGTCTACACGGAACAAGTGGCTAGCTCGTCGCGATGTTTTGAATAAACTCAATAACCCATCTATAAACAGTTTCACAAGTTGGTATAGTGAAACCGGGACCCACAGCTTAATGTGCTCTCCAAAGCACTATAGAGGTGTTGTGAAACAAATGTACAAACATTTTTTAATTAAAAACTCATTGGTACATAACTAAAAAAAATAAATTGAATACAAAAACAAAAAAAAATGAGAGAAATAAAAGGAAAACCAACAACAAAGAGTGCTATTCGAAAGTAAATTTGATCATTCTTCTGTATGAGCAAGCACTTAATGAGAAGACATCTATGGGAGCCAAGTTATTGTAGTAATATTGTACCAAACGACAAAGTGGTGCTAACCAGCATTAGTTCTACATGCAGCGGTGGCAAAAGGGCGGTACGTTGGTTGTTATGTGGAACACGTTAAATAAACGTTGCCAGTTAAATAAACATTCTCTAAGAATTTTATTATAATTAATTAACTCGGTAAGTATGCGAATACTCTATGTTTGCATTAATAAGTCTAAATCAATATTTTAATTTTCTTAAATAAAACTTTTGTATTAATAAAATAATTATACTTAAAATAAAACCCAATGATCGATCGTGGAAGTCGGTGCAAGAGGAATTCCGCAAAGTCTTTGCCTCGTCTATGGAAGGATCTTCATAGATCTTGGCCTTCCAAAATCGGCCGGAACTTTTATGGAACGTATTTTCAAGATGGCGCTGACATAATCATATAGTATTTGGTTGGATAGAGAGGGTAGTGAACGCAGTGAAGTGGATATTTAAATTCGGAAACACTGCAGTTTACTTGCCTGCCTTCCGCATCCGCGCGATGGACCCGGCAACCGCACGGAGAAGCCATGGATAACTTAGAGAGGCAATGTTAAGAACACTCTAATATCGAACATCCGGTACCATATTATTTATAAAATTGTATATGTATATATAATAATATGTTTATAATAAATCACCTCTGTGTTCTAACGGTTACGCCATTTGCGTTGTATCCCTCAAGGCAATTTTCTGTATAGTTTGGGTGTTTGTAAAATATAATATGTATTTACATCGATGTTCCTGATTAAGATTTCCGACTATGGTATAAACCTGTAGCTAAGTTTAAGGCTCTACCATACGTTTTTGAAAAATATTAATATTTATGTCGGAAATTTGTTTACACATATTGCCCAGAGGCTTTACCATGTATTTTTACATACTATGTTTTCTGTTTTCAAAAATTTTGTATTTTTGAAAACAGATGTATCCGAGGCTCGTGGGTTTGATTCCCACCCATGGCAAAACAATATTAATTAGTACTTTTTTTTTACAGTTTGTCATGGTCTGGATGTTTATAAAATATAATATTCTATCGTTGCTTCTGGTACACATAGTACAACCCAAGAGCTTAGTTTGTGACTAAAGCAATATGTGTAAATTGTCCTACATATTAAAATTAATTACTTCTCTATCAAGAGTTTTAGAAGTCAGACATAACAGCTGTATACATATACAGGGTGAATTTGAAAGGATGTACTTTGGGCTAATTGGATGGAGGTTCTGCTGATCAAATTGAACAACTTCTCCCATGGAACCATGTGTCGCAAATGAAAAAAAAAATTGGCTTCCCCATACAAATTGGTCATTTTAACATTACTAGTTTGTATGGAGAAGGCAATATTTTTTTTCATTTGCGGCACATGGTTCCATGGGAAAAGTTGTTCGAATTGATCAGTAGAACCTCATATTAGCCCAAAGTACATCCTTTCAAAGTCACCATGTATATATAACTATATCATCTGAGTGTTTCAGTAATAAGTACTATAATAATTTGAAGAAATGTCGTAAAAGAAAAAGCTGATTAATATCAGTAAAGTTTATTATTCCGATGTTGAAGAGCAACACCTATCAAATAAAATAAAGCGAAGGGTCCCGTTTACCGAACCCCAATAAGTTTATTTATTTATTATTTGGGATGCGTCACGTGCGCGGGCTACAGCCGCGGGTGCCAGAATCAAATCACATTATTTAATACACTTGCCAAATGCTTGCCTATTCAATTTGCTACATTAATCCCGTTCAATATAATTCTAATACTTCGTAATTATACCTATTATATGTTCCAGTATTGGGAATAGTAAATAATTTTGACGTAATACTACTTTGTGTTTAGCTTTTAATGTTTTTGATATCTTTAATTTTAATGTACGAAAGTAGTGTTTGTTAAAGGTCATTGGGCTAATCCGATCCAATTTGTGAAGGTTTGCCTACAGAAACAAAATTACTTTTAAATTAATAGGTATTCCACTTTCCATTTTAA
This sequence comes from Monopis laevigella, assembly GCA_947458855.1. Lineage (NCBI taxonomy): Eukaryota > Metazoa > Arthropoda > Insecta > Lepidoptera > Tineidae > Monopis > Monopis laevigella. The sequence continues at coordinate 26,982,721 of OX381584.1, read as the reverse complement.
GTTTTTTTTTTTAAAACCATGGGAATAAAATATTACAAGTGATTTAAAAGTTGAAGATATTTATTGCAAAGAACAAAATAGAATTGAAATGAAGGAATTGTATTAAAAAACACCATGCGTATGAGTACTCGGTCTGGCGGCATATATAATGCTATCTCTCTCGCTTATACATAAATAAATAAATATTTTTTTTACAAACCATCATGTACAATTATCGAGATTCTCTACACTATTTTATTTCTGTAGATTCTGGATATATTTTTTGTACTAAGTGAGATAGTACGATTGCACCTGTAGATATTAATCAAGTTGAAATAAACCTCAGTAACTTTTTTTTTTTAGCTTTTAATGTTTTTGATATCTTTAATTTTAAGGTACGAAAGTAGTGTTTGTTAAAGGTCATTGGGCTTAAACTCGCTTATACATAAATAAATAAATATTTTTTTTACAAACCATCATGTACAATTATCGAGATTCTCTACACTATTTTATTTCTGTAGATTCTGGATATATTTTTTGTACTAAGTGAGATAGTACGATTGCACCTGTAGATATTAATCAAGTTGAAATAAACCTCAGTAACTTTTTTTTTTTAGCTTTTAATGTTTTTGATATCTTTAATTTTAAGGTACGAAAGTAGTGTTTGTTAAAGGTCATTGGGCTAATCCGATCCAATTTGTGAAGGTTTGCCTACAGAAACAAAATTACTTTTAAATTAATAGGTATTCCACTTTCCATTTTAAGTTTTTTTTTTTAAAACCATGGGAATAAAATATTACAAGTGATTTAAAAGTTGAAGATATTTATTGCAAAGAACAAAATAGAATTGAAATATATATTTTTTGTACTATTGATTCTGGATATATTTTTTGTACTAAGTGAGATAGTACGATTGCACCTGTAGATATTAATCAAGTTGAAATAAACCTCAGTAACTTTTTTTTTTCTAAGATACAGAATTTCATTTTCTGTCTGATTCCCTTTATTTATGGTAATGCGACCCATATATTCGTATACCAGAGATATATGTCGAAAGATCCCACATCAATTAATTTCTGTAGGTCGTGGGTAAATTTTTCATACTTAAGTGCCCAATGACCTTTGTTTATTTTTCTTCATATTTTGGGTTTCCGTACGTAAAAAAATCATTCAAGTCACTCTGGAACAATCTTCCCCTGTCACTACGAACAAAAGTTACTTCAGCTTCTTTTAAACCCCATCTTCACTCTTTTCTCCTCAATAATTATTTAAAAACATTTTTTTTTTACTGTAAGTATTCAAAATTATTTATTTATGTATATATATATATATATCTACTTATTTATGTATGTCTATATATTATTATTTATGTAAGTTTATGTATACTATAAAATGTTATAATACCAGTATGTATTGTTATATTGCCTAATAATTTATCTATATATCCTTGTATTATATATTATATGTTGCATGAATTAGCACTCTGCCTGCCTTTGGTCAATCTCCCAAAGGTTAGCTGGTAGATAATGCTTAAGGCATTAAGCTCGCCTATTTACAATAGTATTAAGCTTTTGTGCAATAAAGAATTTTTCATTCATTCATTCTTATTTATTTCTTAATAAGTGGAAATATCGTTACAGATTTTTAATAACCTAAAGCTAAATTTTTAAAATATTCATTTAATCTATTATGGAATCCTCATTTTCACTTATTTCTCGGTAATAGGTTGTTTCCGTAATACCACATTTTTCAATTCTATAATATTTTATTTATTTTCACAATAATTAAATCTATATTCTATTGGAACTTCGGATAACAGTAAAACACGTGCCGAATATATTTATAAGAAGAGTCTACATACAAAGTTATAATGTTGTAGCACCCGTCGCTGTTCTTAACACATCAATTAGGATAACCTTCCTCCCTCTGTCCAGAAAAGACCGAATTTCAAGTCTTTAAAGCACCTTTCATTAATGACAAAATATTAATTTTCCTATAAAAATATTTCTCTACTCTTTTCATCCCCTTGGAATTTAGAAAAATATTTACAATACTTATTTGCCGAGTTGGTTAGACCTTAGACTTAACAACACTTAGTCTTGGGTTGCTGGTTCAAACCATTGAGTTTTTAACCTAAAAATTTATGTACATTTGTTTAACAACACCACTATATTGCCTCGGAGAGCACGTTAAGCTGTCGGTCCCAGTTTCACTATACCAACTTGTGAAACTGTTTATAGATGGGTTATTGAATCGAATATACGTGGTGGCCGAGTTGGTTAGACCTTGGGATTAAAAACACTTAGGTCCCTGGTTCGAATCCCGGTGTGTAAGGGTGAGTTTTTAACAAAAAAAAAATGCACATTTGTTTGACAACACCACCATAGTGCCTCGGAGAGCACGTTAAGCTGTCGGTCCAGATTATTATGTTAATGCTTTATTTTTATGAAGATATATAAGAAGTTGAAGCGTCAATATATATTCTTAGTAGAAGCTTTGCTAAGCTTTTAAAAAAAAAATCCAAAGTGTAGGAGAATTAAACAACTGGAATAAGGGTTGTGGACTATAGTAAAACTGTCGATCCTCCGGGACTCATCCCCGAAAGTCAATTTACATGTAAATTTGTTAGACTATCCGACCCGGGGATGACCGCGCCAAACTTACGAGAATCAATTATACCAACAAATATATTATCAACATTTTGTTCTAGTTTTACGCGAGTTTTCCAGATGTAACATTGACTAAAATACACTAGTAAGTGGAATGATCACACAGCAGTAGACTAATCGACAAATCATTACAAGTATTGCAATTTAAAAAACTATATATAATAATATTTCTTTAGATAGTTATAGATCTCAAGGGTATATAATACCCCTTAATATTCCATTAAATTAAGTCATAATTTTAAAGATTCAACTTCACGCTAATGACAAAAAACAGAACAAATTATTTATAAATTAAAAACTCAGCTTATTAATTTATTAAAAGGGCTATGTATACAGTACAGCCTATGTATACAGTACAGGACCTCATGTTGATTGTCTCTGCGACCATTTAGCTTAATTTGTGTATTATCGTTTTTTTTGACCTGGCCCCGATCATAGATGATAGTCACCTGAGTCTTTTTACTTTAAGACCTACAAGTTGAAATGAAATATTTATTTTGTAGGTAACAAATACGCTCAAAACTAGTTACTACTGTTAGTTGGCAACCCAAGCCATCCCATGGACCTAATTTTAGGCTTGTATATCAAGTATTTGTAAATATATTTGTAAGATCAAGACCTTGGTATAAAATACCCTATATTAATTATTATTAGTATTAATTAGTAGTTAAGTTAGTTTAGTAGTAAACAATGTAATTTGGGATTCTGAAGTGCAGAAGGTCACGGTTGTCTCTTTCATATTATAAATGTTCTAAAGCCCGAATTAATAATGTTAATGTAATAATAATATGTCTAAAGAGGTGTTTGTAGTGACTTAGACGGAGGACAACAAACATCATTAAAGCATTGCCTATTAATTACTGTCAGGATTTCGTCTGTGATAATTTGGACGTCCCTTTGCTGACAAAGGATCGGTACTTCAAACGCTTCACTAGATTTACAGCAGAATACTAATTCGGCAAGTCTTTGACGGTTCGGATTATGATAATATGTTTTATTGTAAATAGGTAAATATATTATTATACGATTGTGTTCTGTTCGGTTTATTTAAATATTGTAATTGTTTAATTATCTGCGTGTGATCTACAGTGTAGGAGAGAGGAAATTTGTATCTCAAGGCGTGGATATTTGGAATTAATTTAGGTATTTGATGAATTTCTGAAGTAGGTTTCTTAATCCTTAAACCACTTTGAGTGAATCAACTTTGGTAACTGACTGGGAATAATTTGCATCTAATGTTAATTGATTTTAGTATGAATTCTACGGTTATAGAATGTTTACAGCCGGATTCTCGTTTTTTTTCATAGGACCATTTATAACTATTTGACAGTTAAGTACTTAAAAAAGTTCAAGATACTGGGTGTTAGTCTTCGGTTATATATTCAGTCTTAGATCTAGTATGGTTAGTCTTTGGAGTATGTTTGACACTTGATATTCGGTTATAGTATGGTTAGCCTCTGGAGTATGTTTGATATTTGGTTATGGTATATTTAGTCGTCGATGTATGTTTGATATTCGGTTATAGTTTAGTCTTCGGAGTATGTTTGACATTCGGTTATAGTAAGGTTAGTCTTCGGAGTATGTTTGTATTGGTTATATTATGTTTTGTCTTTGGAATATATTTGGTATTCGGTTATAGTATGTTTAGTCTTTGGAGTATGGTTAGGTAATATTCGATTAAAGTATTCGGGTATAATATAATTATTTCATGTAGGAATAAAATCGATATATAATATCGATATTTACACAGTATTTTTAAGTTATAGTTTGAATTGATGTTAATAAATAAATGTGCCTTTTTATTAAGAATTAAAAAATATTATTAAATAATTTCTATACACGTGTACAAGACCTGTAAAATCAAATAAATTATGCGAAAATAATTTGACGTAATTACACAATTTTAGTCTTTTGTCATCGAAGAATACGTCGCAAATTGTTTGACATCGGCTCCTATTCATGACAAATTTATATAATTAATACACCATAATTTGATCTTTAATCAGGGGAACATAGAGATCAGTATTAAGTCAATATGAATATCCACGGAATCCATTTCGTGTTTGTTTAACATTCGCATTGCCCATGCTGTCACCCTATATAGGGGACCTTTCTATAAAAATGTGTCAATTGGTTCAGCAGTATAGATATGAAGCGTCCGCAAACAAGATTCAGGCCCGTTTAATTAAAACCTGAGATTGTAAATGTCGATATTTTTAAAATATATATTTTATAAAAACATATTATCAATAGCCTATTTAAATATTTTTCTATAAAAATCTATATAAAGTCCTTTATCAGTCAAAATATATCTTATTCCGACATGACTTTTGCATTCCCAACTAAATCTCATACACCTAGTTACTCTTCTAACAACAAATAAATCAAATCCAACCGCTTACGTATTAGGGTTCAAATTCTATTTGACAAAACTTATATATAGTTACAATTGTGGCAACTTTATTCGGTAAAATTTAATATTTTGTTGCCGATTTAGGGCGAGGGCGGAGACATGTCGGATTTCATTATAGGATAATGTGACACTGTGTCAATAATATTGAGACCATTTTGATGAACGAAGGGGATTTAGATCCGATATTTTGACAGAATCAAAGAATATTCAACAGAAAATATAATACCAGCCTATAATGTAGGTACTAGGCGGCAGATACTATTGTGTGTACCTTTATCATATAATAATAATAATTTGTAGGGCAAATTACACATATTGCTCAGGTCACAAACAAAGCTCTAGGCTTGTACTATGTGTACCAGAAACAACAATATACTACATATTATATTTTATAAACACCCAGACCATGACAAACTTTACAGAAAAAACGTACTAATATTTTTTTGCCATGGGTGGGAATCGAACCCACGACCAAAGTCTACGGAGGCTGTCAGATAATATATTATATATTTTTTAATCACTCATAATTTTAACTACCTATGTGATTTATTAAATTGCGTTGACGTTTTATCCAGAGGTTGTGTCGATTCTTAGTTACGGCAATAATATTAGTACTTACTTACCTTTTGATACAGTTTTCCAGGGTTTAGGTGTTTATAATTATGTTATCTAGATATTAGTGGCGTTGTTTATGGTACACATAGTACAGACCTAGATCTGGGCCATCATAGCAATAATAATATTTAGGACAATTTACACATATTGCTCTGGTCACAAACTAAGCTCTAGGCTTGTACTATGTGTAGGTACCAGAAGCAACGATATAATACATATTATATTTTATAAACACCCAGACCATGACAAACTGTACAGAAAAACGTACTAATGTTTTTTTTGCCATGGGTGGGAATCGAACCCACGACCTCCGGATACAACGCCAAAGGCGCAACCCTAGTCTACGGAGGTAGTCAATGTAGGAATATTTTTATTTATTGAAGCACGACATGTGAATTTGTATCTACCTGGTGGTGAGCAGACCTACAAAGTCCATGAATGGGGTCAATCAATAATTATTCTTGAACAATATTGATCGCTGTACGCCGGCTAAATGATACGATTACGAAATGGGGGGCGACAATAACGAATTGTATTACGAGTACCTATATTTTAATATACTCGATGCCTTATCGTCAATTCAACTATCCATTTCGTAACCGCGTCCTGAAAGAAGACTACCGCCTCGATAAGAAATCGATGCATGAATCTCCTGAAAACCGGTGAACCCACAGACTAAAACTGAAACATGACTTGGTCACTTGACGGTTTTTGCATCTGTGGGCGATGGTAACGAGACCGGTCTGTCGGCCTAACGAAGTTATAGAGACCTTCCTCCCACCTAAAATATGTAGGTACGTAAGATATTGTACCTACATATTTTTATTATTATTATTATAATAATAAAAATATGTAAAATATAATATAACAAATTATATTTAAGAAAGAATAAAAATATTCTAAACAAGAAAAGAACCAAATAATAAATATAAATAAATAATAATAACAAAATAAAACCCTAACTGAAGTAAATAAAAAATCGCTAACCAAAACATAGTACTGAAGCTGAAAATGATTATACTCATAGGGTACTTAAACAAACTTTAAAAGAGTATAAAGACCCTTTGTGCCGAGAAAATGAATAAAATATGGAAGTTATTTCTATATATTGTGGTAAATAATAAAACTGGAAACCGTCGCTTTCTTTGACGCTCCATTCAATCGGATTCGATCTCCAAATCCGTGTAAACCAATATTCCAATACTACCCGTAAAGGCATAGAATATAGCATTCGGATTTGGAATATTTGCCACGTTGCGCATTTCACCCCTCATATATTTGCACCTCTGTCCTATAACCGAAACGTCTTACCCGACAGTTATTTTGTCATACATCATATTTTTGTCACATGGTATTATAGTTTGATTTTTATTACATGCACATTTAAGACTGAAAGTTGTTTGACAGTTTTTGTTAGTATTGTGCGGTTTATAGTGCAGAATGTTGTTTTTGATTTGTGCGGTGTGTGAGTATTTGCGATGAACCCTCATAGAAAACAACCTCAGGGCAACAATGTTCGTTTTGGTATTTTTTAGGCTTCCGCTGGTTTATTTTGTGAACAAGGTCTTGTCAGATTGTCACTCGTAATAAGGATTTTCCATGAAAATTGTTAGGTCAGCCGGCCGTGATGCAGGTAGGTAAGTATAGAGAGGTTAATAAAAACCAGGTGTGACCTAAAAGGGTACGCGAGGGGAAGGTATACGTAGCGATAATATTGACATACAGCAAAATCATACTTATTTTCAAATTAATTAAATTTATAAGCGTATTATAAATTTATACTATTTACCTATAGCTAATTAAAATAAATATTAACAAAATATAAGTACATATATTACAAATAAAAAAAAAACATCTGAAATAAATAACTAAAAGTTTTTTATTGGAGCACGCCACGTGAATTTGTATCACCTGGTGGTAAGTAGACCTACAAAGTCCATGAATGGAGACCATCATTTTAAAGAGCATTGGACGCTCCCATATAAATGATGCGGTTACGAAATGGACTAAGAAAAGATGAATTGGCATTATGAGCTGATTAATTTCTTCTATCGCCGACATAATTAAATTAATAGTAACTTAAATTGCCAGCAATCAAAAGCTTCGAAAGCACAAAAATGTATGCATTATAATACAAGATAACATTTTAATGAATTATTATTTTAAAAACTAACAAAAAAAAATCCTTATAAGGAATTTATATATAAATACAAACAAATAACAGGCAATGATGATAGCAGATAACTAAATGGCAGAGACATCTAGTATGCAAACCTAGGACTCACTTCTAGCTTCACTCTAATAATAAGTTCGAATTCCGCCCGTCAGGAACATTTTCATTGCAATTTCGTCTTTATAAATTTTAAACATAAATTAAACAATAATGTTTTACAGAAACATTAATTAAAAGATTAGAAAGTCTCAAACTAAATTTAACGTTAATATTATTGAAAGTTATTTATGAAAGAAAAAACGAAAAATAGGCGTGACGATGTGAAAACTCGATTTCATTACTCACACCACACACTTCTATAACAAAACCCACAAAAACAAAACGTGTTGTCCTTATTTCCTCGTACTCAGAAAATAATCGGCCTCCGACCTCTCTACAGCGTACCATAGACAAGAAGTAACATGTAAACACTCATCTATCACGACCGAACCATAAATACAACCCTCTAGGGGACACTAAAAAGGTATTACGCAATTAACGAGCAAACGCCAAAATAGGTGATTTCTTTATTCGATTATAGTTACACGAAAAGAGGAAAAATAATATTTTTTTGGTGTTGAACGTTTATATTTATTATTATTGTGTTTTATTGCTTTGTTTTGGATGTTGTGTCGTTTTAACTTTTTATGAGTTATTCGTAGTTGTTTCAATATATTTTATATAAGAATATTGTATGGAAGTATGAAATCATATGGAAGGCCCATAACACACATTGTAAAGTAGCAATTACAAATACACAATTGCAATTGCCGACACTCATACAAATCTATATAGAAAGAGAGATAAACCTTTAATTTTCTAAGTAATTTAGTTTCGTGTTAATATAGGTAACTATCCTGATACCTATATTATGTCCTATAATTCCAATAATGTATACCTATTAGGTATACATTATTGGAATTATAGGACATTTATTTACCTGCCGATAAAATTCCTATGTATAATTAATTTAACAAAGGTATACGAGGTGATGGCCGAGTAGGTACCTAATCAGCCGACTGCAAAATATTTGTTTTTGAAACACCGGCTGTAAGATCTTAGCGGCTCCTAATACACCACAATATTAAAGCTCTAAGTTGGGGAAAGCCGATTACATATAGTATATGACAAATATAAACTTTGCTTAAATATGTAAAAAAAATAACTTGTATGATATAGTAATAGGCGTATAGCTATAAGTTATTCTAAGTACATTCATGTTTTCCTGAAAAACATTCCGCTAAAATGTACCTTTGCATGTTTTTTGTCCGCCTGAAGCACAAACATCTCTGACCTTATACGTTCAGGCGCTTGTTTCGCATTTTCACAAATAAATCACTGACCGAAAAACAAAGTTTGCCCCTACGTGAAGCTCGTTTGTCGAGAACCTTCTGCCGCAAAGTGGTTCTGTACATTATATATTATACTATTTATGTACCCTCAGATAATTTTACACGTTTCTTTCTAAGAAAATACTCCCAATAATATGTTTTAAAGATCTCGTTATTAAGATATTGTTGCGTAAACTGGCTAGCTAAGCCCATAGTATTGTGTTCCATAGTGTTGTCAAAATAATTTGAATAAAATAATAATTAAAATATTTTGAATATTTAGTATTTCTAGAACTTATACAGACAATTGGTGTAATTGTATGTTTATTAATTGTTTGTATATTATGTAAACAAATTGAAAAGTATGTAGCTAACTATACTTACCATTGCTGGCAATTTGTCATTATTCATTAGTAATATTATCGTGAACGCACAGTTTCCCAAAAAAATACTTCAATGTGCTTCTTATAAAAATTTTTTTGGGGAGGTTTAATTTCATTTTTGATGCGTTTTATATTAAGAGTAATATAATATATATAATATAATCTGCAGTAAAATTTGACATCTCGTTACGACCAATTTGTTGTTCAAAATTAAGTTTTTTTTATATATAGCTTGTAGGTTTAAATAATATAGTTTAAGGCTATAGCAGATTCTAAATCATCCCAATGGATCCATAAAACTATTCTAGTTGGCACAAATCTTGCAGCATCTTTTAGAAAAAAATCACGCCCGTAAAATATGAAAGAACATTTGGTAGACTCTCTCATCGGGGTAACGTGTTGGAGCATTTTTTATTCCCAGATAAAATAATACATTGCTAATAATTTATTTTATTTCTCTAGGAAAAAAATAAAAGTAAGAGGTAGAGATTTTTTACTTTAACATCGGTAATAAAAAATAGTCACAAAATATATAAAAGTGAGTCATTTTGTTAGACTGACAATCTAATTGTGGCTTCATCACTGAAGACCGATTTAGATAAAATTTTGCACACAGGCAGAGTATAGTCTGGTACATCGTATAATCTCGTCGCCAGTAGTAAACCGAGTCTACAGCGAACAAGTGTTGATCTCAACGCGGTATTTATACAGTCAGCAAAACGTTTTCCTAAATTCAACTTCATATTTATTCACAACAAATTCCTAAAGATTATTAAATCCGAGCTAGCAAATTCGTCTGACCCCGTGGCTTAGCGTATGATGAATTAATATATATTAAATTTAAGTTACGAGGACACGGAAGGATTGCTATTGGCTATATTTTTTGATATTCTAATATACCTAGTCTTGCCATAAATATTGTATAAAAATATTGTGTAAAGAAATTTTTTTTTTTCTATATATATAAAACAATTTAAAATATAAAAAGCTTATTTAAAGTGGTCTCCATTGGCTGCAATACAGTCCTTTAAACGTTGAGGCCAGTTATCAATAGAAGCACGCACTCTTTCCATGGAAAAATTCTTCATTGCCCATCGTATGGATAGTTTTAGGGACTCCAAATTATCATGGCGTTTAGAGCAAGCCGTACTCTCTAAAACTGATCATAAATCATAACCCAGCGGATTAAGTTCGGGACTAGACGACGGCCAATCTTCAGCTCTGATGAAGTCCGAAACGTCGCTTTCAACTAAGACTGCGTGGGCCGAGCTTTATGACCCGGCGCGCGCCGAGTCTTGCTGGAAGGACCATACTTGGTTATTGAACATGGTGTTGTTAAGGGGCTTAACTACCTTTTCAAGAATGGTAATTTGATACACTTTTACCGATGTTTTGATACCTTTTTCATAAACATATGGCTCAGTCACTCCTTCATAGTTAACACCTCACCAAACCATCACTGAAGTCGGGTAATGCCCACGTTGCACTCTGTCGACTAATTGGGAAGCTTTCTTAGAGCTTTGAGCACAAATACGGTCATTTTGTTTGTTAAAATGTTGCTCAATTGTAATAAAAATCCAAATAATTTTATTTTTAATTGTAACAGTATTTATGGCCGGACTATGTATACGGACTTGTCGATTTACTTACAGATTACACTTATTTTCCTATGTATTTATTATTTATTTTATTAGAATATATACACATTTTCAAATTATACTAAGTATTATTATATATTTTATTTAAAATGTAAGCTTTAAATATTTTTTCTTGACACTAGAGTGTCAAAAATGTTAGGTACCGGTAAATCTGTAAGGCCTCACCAGGCTATGCCTGTCCTGGCCTAGTGTGAGGACCACAAAAATGTCTTATTGTTAAATTAATTTTCTGGCAAATAAAGTTTATTTAATTAGTTAAAAAAACAATATAAATAATCGGTGTTGAATCCGGAGGTTATGAGTTCGATTCCCTAAAAAATAGTACGCTTTTCTGTACAGTATCTTTTTTTTTTGGGTAAAAGTTTTTGTAGATATCATAATGAGTTATAAGCTATTTAATTTCTCATTAAATTGATTAAGACCTAGTACTAGGTTATATCTGTATCTGCTAAGCAAAATCCCTTACTAAGTAGATATAGTATATTAATATATTATTTTATATTTTTTCTGTCCACTAGAGCTTATTGGGAATGAAGAGGCAATTAAACCCAAGCCGAGGTCTAAGCGGCTTTCGATAAGTTCAAAGACAAATTAATTTACTCTGAACATTGTCTTAAAATTCCTTCGGGTATCTAATGCCAAACTGTGTACTCTGCAAATGTCTAGACTTATAATAACAATAATATGCGAGACATTTCACCCATACTGTCCAGGTCACAAACTAGGCTCTAGATTTGTACTAATTAAATACTAATACGTGTTTAATTTTGTAACCACTTAGACCAAGGCAAACAGTGCAGACAAACGTACGTATTGTCTGCGATATTTTACTGTAATTGCTAATACTATATTTATAGTTTTTTAAGGAAAATGTATTTAAATATTTTATATCACTGTACCCGAAAATGAAGCCGTATGTAAACCATACAAATAAGAAAGCTGGAAAAGTGTATGAAAATCCGTTGTTGAAGTGCTGAGCGGGCAGGAAATTTTACTACACCTATCCGGAAAGCACTTTCTTACGTTTTAATCGTCGACCCCCTCATACATACATACATATCATCACGGGTGCCTTACGGCGCCCGAGACCGCCTAGACGGCCCCAGGGTACTCAGTGGAGGGGTTTTAATCCCACCTTGTCATAGCCGATGGTATGAGTCTACACCGAACAAGTGGCTAGCTTGTCGCGATATTTTGAATACACTCAATAACCCATCACTATATAGTTTCACAAGTTGGTATAGTGAAACCGGGACCGACAGCTTAACGTGCTCTCCGAGTCACTATAGTGGTGTTGTCAAACAAATATACATAAATTTTAAAATTAAAAACTAATTGGTACACACCGGGATTCGAACCAGGGACCTCCTTAGTAGACTAGTTATATTAGCACCTTTGGCGTTGTATTCGGAGGTCGTGGGTTCGATTCGTAAAAAATATTAGTACGTTTTTCTACAGTTTGGTGTTTATAAAATATGATATATATTATATCGTTGTACAAATAGTACAAGCCTAGAGCTTAGTTGTGACCAGACCAATATGTAAATTGTCCTACATATTATTATTATTATTATATATTATTAATATTACATGTTATACATTTACCACAATAAACACGTGATGATGAGAAATTTATGAATTATTATTTGTTAGTTAATTGCCTTTTCTTCAAAGGGATATGATAGAAATAAATTACGTTTTAGATAAGATGTAGGATATAAAATATAGTAAATAAAAACAACTGGAACCCTTCTAATCAGTATCTCACTAACAAACAGGCAAAAACAATCCACTAACATCCAGTCGGCAAATTTCACAGCCGATTTAGTGGCGAATTGACAACATCTAGACAACGAGTCGCATTCATCAGCTCTTCAGCCAATTACTCCTGATCCTGGGCCAAGTGGACTAAACAAAAATCATTCTTTTTGTACACCCCGAGGACACGATAGACTGGACCTGGCTGCAGCTTTTATATGATAAAAGTTATCATGTTTTCACAACGTTGTGTTGAGGTTTATTATATTTTTTGCACGAGAACGACTAAAACTCTGGATGAATATTTTTTCGTAATAACTTTATTTTCTATATAAAACCTTATTTATTATTTTGCTATAAATTGTACATAGGCGAGGTTTATGTACTGCCTAAGGCATTTTCTACCAGTTAACCTTTGAGAGAGTGAAATATGCTTATGGTGCAAAACTGTTTTCAAAAATAAGAAGAAATGGGTTCCCAGCTTTGCACAAGGTCAAGTCAATCTGGTATTGACTAAAAATGTCAATAAGAAAACCTAAAGACCAATACTATAATGATTGTTAGCATACTTCACTCTCTCAAAGGTTAGCTGGTAGAAAATGCCTAAGGCCAATGTTCAATTTTGTGCAATAAAGAATTTTAAATAATTATATAAAATTGTCATTATTGGTTAATAATTTTTCAAATTTCTATTTTCATTAAAAAAAACATGCATATTTTTTTTGTATTCAAAGCAGCCACTTTCTGGAAAACCGGGAAATTTCTAAGTCTGGAAAAGACAGGGAAAACGGTAGAAGGTCAGGGAAAATAATTCTAAACTTTATATGACTGAAAACCTAAGCGATTCTTGTTCAAAATATTTATTTTTTATGCTATATTTTCCAAAAATATAACTGAAAATAATAAATTCTGATTTCCCACAAATTTTTAACTAAGAGTTCTTTTTGTGGAATTTTTAATTTATATTTGAAGCTCATTCCGGCAGGTGACTGAAAAACCTGGAAAAGTGTTTTGGTACACTGTACACCCTACCAGGGTGTACAGGGTACCAAAACTTTTAAAGGGTTAACTGTAAAGAAACTTGGTTTTAGATTTCGGAAACAGCTTGTCTGTTATATATAAATACAATATTCATATTTTAAACAAAAACATTTTTTTTTCTATACAGTGCCCTTTCTATTGGCACTATTTTGTAATCCCCTTGCAATGAGATAAGCGGCTAAGATGGATGCCGGTACTTTGTCTCATGCGCTGATATCCTATCTCACAATACTATAGTTCCATCCGTTTTAGATTTTATTATTAATAGTTATAAGGTACATTAATGATGTGTACATAAGCCAGATGGTTACTATAAAACTGTATTTACTATTTTTAATACATATGGTTATCATTTTCAATTTTTTTCTAATTATTTCCTATGGACAAGAAGACAGCAAGGCCGGACCTGGGATGGGTTACTGCTTTATAACATAATAGTGGTTATTTATAATTTATTTACCGAAGGTATAAGATCATACACACCGCAACAAGTTCACCACTTGTTAGGTGTTGCTTCCGAATACCATCGGCGAAATGAGGACGGGTTAATCCCGCCGCTGGGTACCCCCTGAGCAGTTTAAACGGTTCTCGGGAGCCAAAAAGGCACCCGTGATGGTATATTTCCAATAGTTATGCATCAATTGAGCGTTTACTACTTTAGGCGTATAACTCGATAGAGAGCCTGGCGACGCCCGGGGGGAGGCTGTGGGCAGACGCGGTGGTACAGTTAGCCGCCGACGCGACAATGCTTTTTACATTCAAGCTTGATCAACATTAATAAAAGCATAATTTGATAACTGCTGCACTATATGCACTCACTCCTTTTTATACTAGGACATGAAATCCTCAATTTTTGTTAACATTCAGTGTTTTATTTTTCGTAAAACCTAGTAAACCTATAAATAAATATATTAATTAATAAAAACTTTACATTTTAAACTTAAAACTAATAAATAACATGTAATAATTTAAAGTTAATACACTAAATATCATAATGAATTCATATTGAGCAAAACTAAAGTGTTTAAAACAACAAAATAGTGTACTTACATAGTATTATAAAGTTACTTCTTAAAATAATATATAATTTAATTTTAACTCAAGGCGTAATTTAATTATGCAAATAGAAACAAATACAATCTCGACGGTGTTAAAAACATAGTTTATAATACGGGTCGCTAACATATTATTAAGGCGTAGACTGAATAAAAATGGCGTTAGAAAGATGCGACTATCTCGATAACTATAACTCCTACCTATTTGATATTTAGATATACGATTCTTGAAGATATAATTTATGATATACCTATGAGTAATTAAAGGGGTAATTGAATGGCTTGATAATAATAATTTAATAATTAACCTAGAAAAAACTAAAATTATACATTTCCAACAAAGAATTACAGACACAAGTGAATTTCAATGGACAAAATATAATAGAGACTGACATAACTAAATTTTAAGTATTAATAATAGATAAAACATAACGTGGAAACCACAAATTAATGAAATATGACATAAAACTATTAAAAATTAACTTATTTAAAAATAAAATTTACATTATTTTACTAATTTTATTAATTATTACTAAATTCTATTTATTATTTTCTTTTGTTTTTAGTATTCGTTATTTTATTATCAAAAATTGTTTACAAAATTAAATTTATTTTGACATATTATATTATTAATTTATATCATTTATATCGAGGTGTTAAGATGCCTATATAGATATGCTACTATGACTGTCCGACTACAAAACGATGAAACAGGGCTATTCAACTGCATCGTGGACTGAGACAGGGCGATGTTATATCGCCGAAGCTGATCACTAATGCAGTTGAAGACGTTTTCAAGACGTTAGATTGAAAAGGACGGGACATAAATATAACCGGAGAACGCATCTCACATCTTCGGTTTGCCGACGATATTATCCTCATCTCGGAGTCGCTGCAGGATTTGCAGGAAATGCTGTACAGTCGTAAACTGTGCCTCTCGACGGGTGGGCCTCGGAATGAATCTAGAAAAGGCCAAGGTCATGTTCAACGACCAGGGGCTCTAGAGAAAAAGCAGGCGAGGCGACATGTCGCGTCGCCTCAGTCAAAAACGTATGTATTTTGACAGTGACAGTAGGCGTGAGGTATGCTGTCACCTGCCAAAGTCTATAAAGTTTTGACTGAAGGCGACACGACACGTCGCCTCGCTTGCTTTTTCTCTAGAGCCCCAGGTCATTCCGAGATCCGTCATGTTGGACGGTGTAACTCTCGAAGTAGTTTAGGAATTACATCACCAGACAATACAAGTGAATTACAATGGACAACATATAATAGAGACTGACATAACTAAATTTTAAGTATTAATAATAGATAAAACATAACGTGGAAACAAATTGATATATGCTACCTGTGCCAAATCCTAAACCTCGGTGGGAACAACTCCGAGAGTGAAGCCGACAGAAGGGTGCAGTTGGGCTGGGCAGCGTTCGGGAAGCTACGCCACGTCAGCCATTTTCAAACACTGCGTGTTTGAAAACAAAAGTCTTTAATCTGTGCGTCCTTCCAGTGATGACATAAGTGCCGAAACATGGACACTTACAGTGAGGCTGGTCCACAAACTCGAGGTCGCTCAGCGAGCTATGGAAAGAGCTATGCTAGGAGTTTCTCTTATGGATAAAATCAGGAATGAGGATATTCGTAAGAGAACTATAGTCACCGACAAATATCTGAAAGCAAACTGCAGTGGCAGTGGGCTGGTCACATTTGCCGCAGGACGGATAACCGTTGGAGCAGGCGGATATTAGAGTGGAAACCACGTCTTGGCGCACGTAAAGTGGACGCCCCGGAGCTAGATGGACTGATGACCTGCGGAGGGTGCCTGGCAGAGACTGGATGCGAAGAGCGGAATATAGGGATCAGTGGCTGTCTTGGGAGAGGCCTATGTCCAGCAGTGGCTGATGATGATGATGATGATATCATTAAGATACATAATTGACATAAAATATGATTTAATGACATATTTAATTTATTTGATATTTTTAAGAATAGGTAAAATTATAATATATAACTATTTTGGCTATATTTTATTATTAGAATATGTATTAATATAAATTGACATTATGGTTTGTAATTTTATTAATGTTTGCAATTAGCAATTTTAAATGTGTACAAAATCACAACGTATTCTACAATTTAATAGAAACTTAAAAAACATAAAATATAAATAAGTAATTAAAAATATAAACTAACTTAAAAATAAATTATCCTATAAATCCTAATATACAAAAAATACCTAAAAATATATAAAATCAATAATACCTAAAATTTTTGGTTTTTAAATGCCTAAAGACGATAAACGGATTCCAAACCAGTGCCATGTGGCAAAGTTCCTATGATGCTGGCGGCGTTTCCCCTTTGGATGGTAAGGCTTACCTGCTGAGAGGAAAACGCCGCAGCCCGTGGATTACTCGAGGCGAGCACCAATCTTGAATTAATTTCCTTTACACATTTTTTAGCATCCGACGACCATGGACCTAACGTTTCCACTGCAAACGCCGCAAATATGTAGTCTTCTGTTAAAGAGGAATAATTACGGCGTTTGAGCGTCTGCGCCTGCTCAGCAGCTGCACCGGCTCGCTGGACGGTCTCTCTTAAATGGGACGCAGCCAACGTGTCTACGCAGGTTGCATCCCATACGAGAGCTCGTCCAAGAGACTACGGCACTAAAGTGGCGCCGTCTGGTCTTTTACCGTCGTTGCGCAGCATGCCTGGTGGCTCCAACATAGCAGGTACAGGCACAGTAGTTAGCGCTCTTTTAATAAGATCATTTAAACTACTATGCCTGTAAATCGTGCCAGCGCTTTTCATGCACGACAGTCCATGGTGGCCGGATGTGTCCACGCCTCGTCCACATGAACACTGGTGGGGCTCGCAAATCTTAGCACCCAGTCTTAAACTAACTGCAATGCTAAGAGTATTATTATCTAATGTACCTATATGACTTGATGGTAGAGCGTGTAACCAATATCCCGATTCTTTTTCTGAAACTGCTAGAAGACGTGCACGATCCGAATCAAAGGTCGATTCCTCCAATATTTTTTTATGAATTAATTTGATCCCGGGTATGTCCCACGATTTTTGTAAACCGGTTTCTGTAGGAAAAATTTCCTGAGGATTAGCATAACTCCACGCCTCTCTGGCCTCATCCAAGTAACACACTCTTAAATTTATATTAAAAATATTACCGATGTGAGAGCGTGCACTGTGGGCAGAGGACAGGAAGGCGGAAAGCGCTATACTAGAACTCAACCGAATTCCCAACCCACCATAACTTATAGGTAGGGTAGTTTGGGTAAAACTTCTTTCATCAAATTTTATGTTCAGAATTTCAGATAGTGTCATATTTATGTTTTTATCAATTTTTGATGTGAGAGAAGGGTATTTCCATATGGGGCAGCAACGGAGAAAGTATGTGAATTTTGGTGTGAAAAGGCAGTGGCGTAAAATATACAACGCCATGTGAGATTTTATTTCAAATAAGTGTTTCGTCATTTGTTTAAAAATTCCAAATTTTTCATTTACAAAATTAGGTAAAGATTCGTCAAATATTGGTGCGTCAAGTAGCGTGAGAGAATGTTTATCTACTATTGAAATATTAGGAAGAATGGCGAAAATTTATTATATGTATTCTCTGACTTAGCAATATATGATCCGGTATATACATTTCACATTTATTAAAATTTAAAGATAGGCCTAAAGCAGAGAATTTTGATATAATTTCTTGAAGATCTTTATGTACTATATCTATATTTCTACCTAAAGTGCGATCAACCAAATACCAAAGGATGAATTTAGAATTTAATTTGGTGATTATAGGTTGTATAATCAAACTAAAAATTGCCGGCCCTAGGGGGTCTCCCTGCTGTTATAATTAACAACATGATTGTAATATTTGTATACCGCAGGGCGGAACAAAGAGAACAAACTCCAAATGTAAAAACATCTATGTAATAACCTCACAAATAAATAATTTAATTGATTCATATTTAAATAGGAAACCGCAATATACTCTATATTCTACCGTATTTAAAAAAAAAAAAACACCATGTTTTTTAGTCTAAGTTATATTTCAATTCTAATGTATTTTTAATATATTTTTTAGAACCCTACTCTTTTAAGTTAACGCTAAGCCACTCCCGATATTGACATAATAAAATCATTCTCATTATACCAAGTTTAAACAAATAATATTTCATATTAAATATATTTGACTTTTATTTAAATACAGTTTAAACTGGTTTAAACATTTTATTTTTACAATTAGCATAAAAATATATTATTCCCACGGTAAATATAATTGGAAAACTTGACTAAAAGAAAATCCCAAAACTAATATTAATAAATCATGAAATTATATACATTAAACATTTTGCTAAAATATGTAAAACAATTGCTCCGGGTCTATTGAATTTCATTATTCATGAATATTCATTTTGAATAACGACTCATAAATTCCCTTTTATTTATTTTTGTTCCCAAAGTCTCTATTCACTTCATTACAATGGTCTAATGAATTAATT
The DNA here is from genome assembly GCA_947458855.1 of Monopis laevigella. Lineage (NCBI taxonomy): Eukaryota > Metazoa > Arthropoda > Insecta > Lepidoptera > Tineidae > Monopis > Monopis laevigella. The sequence continues at coordinate 26,963,090 of OX381584.1, read as the reverse complement.
GATCTAATATTTTCTTTTGTTAAGAGACTTTGATTTAAGCTTCGTAAGTCCTGTAACCGCATCTGTTTATTGGTTACTAAAAGCTTCGTTCGTTTTGTAATATTTAAAATATTATCAGCATTTGTGATTTATTAGACGTAATTATCCTGTTTACACACCAATATAACATTTGATGCTCGTGCATGGATAAAGGAAATTTCGTGAGTAAACTTAGCATACATTGTGACTTACATAAATTAATGGAACGCATCCCGAATACTGTGGCAGACAAGCATTTAGTAAATATAAATGCTTCATTATACCGAAATAATAATCACAGTCACAAAACAAGCTCTAGACTTGTACTATGTATACCAGGTAGACGATACTAATAAATATTGTATTTTATAAACACCCACACAATGACTGTATTCATATTGTTTCGCCATGGATAGAAATAGACCCCACGGCCTCCGGATACAACGCTAAAGACGCAACCACTAGACTACGGAGGCGGTCGAAGAAAATAAAACTATGTTTCCCCAAGGATTCCTTTCTAAATGGCGGTCCGTACCCTGAATAATTTTCACATATTCTTAGTAATTTCTGCGAGAGGACATTGGCATTGCTAATGAGGACGGTCAGGGCCTCACTAATTGGCCAACTTGTTTCATTGTCATTAAAATGGAGTCGAGACTAGTTCGGGTCCAGTTTCGGGATTACTTGCTTTGACTTTAGAGTAGTGAATAGTTGGTGAGAGTTAAGTTCTGCGAGACGGGGCGGGAGATAAATTTTAATACTAGGTACATTTAAGATATAGCTATTTAAATTGTTTAACATTTCACTTTTAGGATGATGGCATTTCTATCCAAACACAATAAATTATTAAACATTTTTTGAAAAATAATCTAAGTGAGTTTTCAGTCGTACGACATCCGGCATATGATTGTTTTTCTTTGAACGCCGTCAATAAATAATATTGTTTTTATTTAGTTAAGAGCGGTTAAAACTACACCATGAGATTTCAAAATAAACTCTCTTCCTAAAACTTAACTAAGTGACTATGATAAATTAAGAAAACTTGGAGAACTGTAGAAATTTCAGTATTAATCTCTATAAAAAAATACCTGTTTTCAGGAAAATATTTACCACAAGAAGAATTTTAGGTGAATATTTTTATACAAACCAGTAAAAACAAGACTTGAGGTCGATTGAACAGAATAGTTAAATATAGATTGCTATAGCTAATACCTCTTTTGAAAATAATATCACTGTAGTAGCGGTATTGGGTCACATAGCCTTACTTGGTAAGCAGTTGGTAAAAAACTCTGGTGATCCCAGCGCCTAGAGTTATTTTATTCGCCGCATAAGCCTAGGGATTCAGAAGGAAATGCAGTGTTCTAGGCACTTTAGAAACATCGGCAGAACTAACCAAGTGTTTTTTTATATCTGTGCGGCCTCTGTTAAATAATAATTTGTAATTATTTTGTCGCCCATGTACAGTTTTGTCTAATAAATAGCTTTAAATATATATATATATATATTCTTGTCTAGCTTTTTTACCGTTAACGTGGTGGCCGAGTTGGTTAGATAACTAAAGTTTTAAATCACGCGTATCAACCCTTATTAACCCGGGCATCAACGGGTGTTAGCAGTGAGTTTTTAATTTATTTAAGGAGCACGTAAAGCTGATAGTGTGCTTTATACTGTTTATAGATGGGTTATTAATTCTATTCATATTCCCGCTATGAGCTGGCCAATGCTCGGTGTAGACTCAGCATCTAATCAGCTAAGACGAGGTAGGGAAAACACACTGTTGGGTATCCTGAGGCGGTCTCAAGGCACCCATGATGATACATATATATATATTTTCTGTAATTTTTGGAGTCATTGCAAGTGTTTTAGAATATAATAATGTTGAAGTGAAATTGATTTAATCATATAATACTCGTAAGTAGTCCATAGTTAACAATAATGTAAATTAACTTGTTACAAAACCCTTGTGAATTATAACTTTGGGCAGGATCTTAAAGTTCCGAAGCCCTGGACAAAAGGGTTATGTATTCCAAAACTTTATCAAAAATTAATTTATTGAAAGGGTAGAAATAAACCTAGATTTTGATCTTAAATTTTAAAACTTTATATAATGTATATTCTATAAAAATCGCTTTTAATTGTGCTAAAAAATATAAAAAAATATAATACTATATAAATTGGTTTTAATAGGTTTCGCTAAGTCGACCGACTGGAATCATCACCACCACCTAAACAGATGTCAAATCTGTCGAGTGACCTTGTTATGTTTCGGTTTTAGTTTGTGGGTTCACCGGGTTTTCAGAGACTGCATCGATTTCTTGTCGAGGTGGAATGGTAACAAAACGGGCGATTCATTTGACGATAAAGCAGTCAGGATATTAAAATAGACTCATAATGCTATTTCGTAACCGCAACATTAAGCCGGCATAGTGGGAGCGATCAACATCGTTTAACAACAATGTATTGATTGACCTCATTCATGGACTTTGTAGGTCTGCTTACCATCAGGACAAAGTCACATGCCGTGCTCGAATAAAACAAAAGTTAACTTATCAGTTAAAAATAAAGTAGGTAAATATGACTGTAGCCAACATTTACAAACAGACTTTGTTTTTCCAAAGTCCTCTCAGAAGTAAATGTAAACGAAAACGTAAAAAAAAAAAATGAAAATGTTTTTAGAACTCCAAAGAATGTTGGAAGCGCTCTAAACAAATAGAACCTGCAAGATATTAACCGACCAGCAAGAGTAGGTTTTTTTCACTAAAATATTTTTAATATGAATGCAATTTAAATTTGAATAGTTATACCTACGTCGAAAATGTACGATAACTTTCTAATATAGCACAACGACCCGTGTGTACTCCAATGTGGGACCATCAATGTACGATATTTCAACTGTGCACAGTCAGCTTTATACAGCTTTATACAGGTGGGAGAAAAGGAAGTGGTTTTAGGAAAAGTACCCTAAATACTGATGATCGCAAATTTTATTGAAAGGAAACAATCCTTTATTTTCATAAGTAAAACTGCATTCAATGTAAAACTGCAAAAATGATTTTTGAAAATTCGCTTAACACACCCATGAATCAAACCGAATTCGTTATCTGAAAAATCACCGATATTGGAAGAATAATGCAGTGGCGTTAACATATAACATAATGTTGATGATATAGATGCTTACCTATACTAAGCATTCTATGTGACTATGTGTCCCTTGCACAACGAACGGTTAAAGATGTTAAGAGTGAATTCATATCCCTAAAACTCTTAAAGGTCCGATTAATAATGTTTAATGATATAATAAAAAAAATACAAAAATCGTATGTGGTTTTGGAGTTATATTTAAACACATAAAGGTAATAGACAGTTGACCTAGAAGTTGCATTTAATATGTATTAGAGATTTTAATATAATACAAATCAAGCGTTATTTTCACGTTCCTAAATTTGTTAAATATTATGCCGGTGTGAACCTAGCAGCCAAAATATAGCAGCTATTATAACTCGACTAATTTAAAAAGTCAATATTTCTAAGCTTATTAATTGCAATACAAACAATGGAAATCCTATGAATTATGAAAATTCTATCAGGAAAATTAAAAATTAACCAGATGGCAATATTATTTCTGATGAAAAACAACATTTATCAAATATTTTCTCTAATATTAAAATATAACTGTAAAGTTATATTTTTCTAAAGTATATATTATATTTTTATAAAGTTATATTTTATATAACTGTAAAGTTATATTTTTTGTAAAGTTATTATTTCTCGCAAATTTTATTGAAAGGAAACAATCCTTTATTTTCATAAGTAAAACTGCATTCAATGTAAAACTGCAAAAATGATTTTTGAAAATTCGCTTAACACACCCATGAATCAAACCGAATTCGTTATCTGAAAAATCACCGATATTGGAAGAATAATGCAGTGGCGTTAACATATAACATAATGTTGATGATATAGATGCTTACCTATACTAAGCATTCTATGTGACTATGTGTCCCTTGCACAACGAACGGTTAAAGATGTTAAGAGTAAATTCATATCCCTAAAACTCTTAAAGGTCCGATTAATAATGTTTAATGATATAATAAAAAAAATACAAAAATCGTATGTGGTTTTGGAGTTATATTTAAACACATAAAGGTAATAGACAGTTGACCTAGAAGTTGCATTTAATATGTATTAGAGATTTTAATATAATACAAATCAAGCGTTATTTTCACGTTCCTAAATTTGTTAAATATTATACCGGTGTGAACCTAGCAGCCAAAATATAGCAGCTATTATAACTCGACTAATTTAAAAAGTCAATATTTCTAAGCTTATTAATTGCAATACAAACAATGGAAATCCTATGAATTATGAAAATTCTATCAGGAAAATTAAAAATTAACCAGATGGCAATATTATTTCTGATGAAAAACAACATTTATCAAATATTTTCTCTAATATTAAAATATAACTTTACAGGTGGCCCACTTCAACGAAATATACAAAAATGATTTCCCACCGCCCTTACAGAGGAACCTTGATTATGAAAATTGAGTGAAAACAATCTCGTAGCAAAATAATTTTGACATTTTAACTTAGCATAAGGTTTATTGTTTTTGAACATCATTATAACTTGTTAGACAAAAAATAACTTAGGCAATGAAAAGCAACTGAAATTGTATGAAAAATACTGATTTTCTTGTTGCGACAAAATAAAGTTTTTTAATGTAATAATTAAGCGTCTTAGAAATCTTTCTTCACCTTACAACTTATACAGTAAATAAAGCTTTGCCTTATCTATCAAAAAATATGTTCCAAAATTCCTTACAGTGGGGCCTTGACTGAAAAAATTGAGAGTGACTACAATTTCGTAGTAAAAAAAATCTTGGCATAATTAAGCATCTTAGAAATCTTTCTTCACCTTACAACTTATACAGTAAATAAAGCTTTGCCTCATCTATCGAAAAATATGTTCCAAAATTCCTTACAGTGGGGCCTTGACTGAAAAAAAATAGTGAAACTACAATTTCGTAGTAAAAAATTTCATATCATAATTAAGTATCATAGAAATCTTTCTTCACCTTACAAGTTATACAGTAAATAAAGCTTTGTCTTATCTATCAAAAAATATGTTCCAAAATTCCTTACAGTGGGGCCTTGATTGAAAAAAAATAGTGAAACAACAATTTCGTAGTAAAAAAATTCATATCATAATTAAGTATCTTAGAAATCTTTTTTCACCTTACAACTTATACAGTAAATAAAGCTTTGCCTTATCTATCGAAACATATGTTCCAAAATTCCTTACAGTGGGGCCTTGACTAAAAAAATTTTGTGAAACTACAATTTCGTAGTAAAAAATATCATATCATAATTAAGCATCTTAGAAATCTTTCTTCACCTTACAACTTATACTGTTAATAAAGATTTGCCTTATCTATCGAAAAATGTGTTTCAAAATTCCTTACAGAGGGGCCTTGACTGGAAAAATTGAGTGAAACTACAATTTCGTAATAAAAAAAATCATGTCATAATTATGCTTCTTAGAAATCTTTTTTCACCTTACAACTTATACAGTAAATAAAGCTCTACCTTATCTTTTGAAAAATATGTTTCAAAATTCATTACAGTGGGGCCTTGACTGAATAAATTGAGTGAAACTAAAATTTCGTAGTAAAAAATTTCATATCATAATTAAGTATCTTAGAAATCTTTCTTTACCTTACAACATGTATAGTGAATAAAGCTTTGCCTTATCTATCGAAAAATATGTTCCAAAATTCCTTACAGTGGGGCATTGAATGAAAAAATTGATTGCGACTACAATTTCATAGTAAAAAATTTCATGTCATAATCAAGTATCTTAGAAATGATCCTTCACCTTAAAACTTTTATAGTGAATAAAGCTTTGTCTTATCTTTTGAAAAATATGTTCCAAAATTTCTTACAGTCCCCACTGCCTTGACTAAAAAAAATAAAGGAAACTATAATTTCGTAGTAAAAAATTTCATGTCATAATCAAGTATCTTAGAAATGATCCTTCACCTTAATACTTATATAGTGAATAAAGTTTTGCCTTATCTTTTGAAATATAACTTTATTTACATATAAGTTGTAAGGTGATGAGAGATTTCTAAGATGCTTAATTATGCCAAGTATTTTTTTCTACGAAATTGTAGTCACTCTCAATTTTTTCAGTCAAGGCCCTACTGTAAGGAATTTTGGTACATATTTTTCGATAGATAAGGCAAAGTTTCATTTACTGTATAACTTGTAAGGTGAAGAGAGATTTCTAAGATGCTTAATTATGATATGATATTTTTTACTACGAAATTGTAGTTTCACTCAATTTTTTCAGTCAAGGCCCCACTGTAAGAAAATTTGGAACACATTATTCGATAAATAAGGCAAAGCTTTATTTACTATATAAGTTGTACGGTGAAGAGAGATTTCTAAGATGCTTAATTATGATGACATGATTTTTTTTACTACGAAATTGTAGTCGCACTTAATTTTTTCAGTCAAGGCCCCACTGTAAGGAATTTTGGAACATATTTTTCGATAGATAAGGCAAAGATTTATTAACTGTATCAGTTGTAAGGTGAAGAAAGATTTCTAAGATGCTTAATTTTGACATAATTTTTTTTACTACGAAATTGTAGTTTCACTCAATTTTTTCAGTCAAGGCCCCACTGTAAGGAATTTTGGAACATATGTTTCGATAGATAAGGCAAAGCTTTATTTACTGTATAAGTTGTAAGGTGAAGATAGAGTTCTAAGATACTTAATTATGATATGAATTTTTTTACTACGAAATTGTAGTTTCACTATTTTTTTTCAATCAAGGCCCCACTGTAAGGAATTTTGGTACATATGTTTCGATAGATGAGGCAAAGCTTTATTTACAGTATAAGTAGTAAGGTGAAAAAAGATTTCTAAGATGCTTAATTTGGCATAAATTTTTTTACTACGAAATTGTAGTTTCACTCAATTTTTTCAGTCAAGGCCCCACTGTAAGGAATTTTGGAACATATTTTTCAATAGATAAGGCAAAGCTTTATTTACTGTATAAGTTGTAAGGTATAGAAAGATTTCTAAGACGCTTAATTATTACATTAAAATACTTTATTTTGTCGTAGCAACAAGAAAATCAGTATTTTTCATACAATTTCAGTTGCTTTTCATTGCCTAAGTTATTTTTTGTCTAACAAGTTATAATGATGTTCAAAAACAATAAACCTTATGCTAATTTAAAATGTCAAAATTATTTTGCTACGAGATTGTTTTCACTCAATTTTCATAATCAAGGTTCCACTGTAAGGGGGGTGGGAAATCGTTTTTGTATATTTCGTTGAAGTGGGCCACCTGTAAAGTTATATTTTAATATCAGAGAAAATATTTGATAAATATTATTTTTCATCAGAAATAATATTGCCATCTGCTTAATTTTTAATTTTCCTGAAAGAATTTTCATAATTCATAGGATTTCCATTGTTTGTATTGCAATTAATAAGCTTAGAAATATTGAATTTTTAAATAAGTCGTGTTATAGTAGCTGCTATATTTTGGCTGCTAAGTTCACACCGGTAATATTATTTGATGTTTAATTAATTTAATAAACATTTTAAAATATACATACATACATATCATTACGGGTGCCTTACGGCGCCCGAGACCGCCTAGACGCCCCCAGGGTACCCAGCGGAGGGGGTTTAATCCCACCTCCACAGTCTACACCGAACAAGTGGCTATCTCGTCGCGATGTTTTGAATAGACTCAATAACCCATCTATAAACAGTTTCACAAGTTGGTATAGTGAAACCGGGACCGACAGCTTAATGTGCTCTCCGAGGCACTATAGTGGTGTTGTCAAACAAATGTAGGTACATATTTTTTTTAATTAAAAACTCATTGGTACACACCGAGATTCAAACCAGGGACCTAAGTGTTTTTTTTTTAAGTCCAAGGTCTAACCAACTCGGCCACCACGTATATTACCACCACGTATTAAAATATCCGTTGTATTTTATAGTTGATGTTCCCAGTAGAGGGCGGCAGTAGCGTGTGTTTACGGGCGAGTGGCAAACTGAAACTGGCTGGAAAATTCATGGTTTAAATATAAATTATGATATTCGCCACTCACCATGTGCGGTTGGCCCAAACTTTTGTGTCCTGCTCTATTTTCATATTCCATTTTGTCGCGATGTTTTATTGTATAATTTATTATCGCTTAAACATAATGTTTGTTGTTATTTATTGTAACACAATAAAAACTGTGAAACGTTTAAAATAAAAAGTAGCTTTTTAAAAAACTGAAATAAAAATTAAATAACTGGCTATAAAATTTAAATAGAAGTGGCCCCAGCCTATTGGTTAAGTCACTGCGTAACTGATAAAAAGGTTAAGCAGATGATAACAAGGCCGGGCCTGGAATGGTTGAACGCTTTTTTTAACATACCATTACGCGACAAGCTAGCTATTAGGTGTTGCCTCCGAATACCATCGGCGAAATGAGGACGGGTTAATCCCTCCGCTGGGCCTGTTCAAAACATCGTACCCTGAGGCCGTTCTTGGGAGCCAAAAAGGCACCCGTGAAGGTATTTTTTTAAAATTTAAATACATACATATACATATCATCAAGGATGCCTTACGGCGCCCGAGACCGCCTAGACGGCCCCAGGGTACCCAGCAGAGGGGTTTTTAATCCCACCTCTTCGTAGCCGATGGTATGAGTCTACACCGAACATATGGCTAGCTCGTCGCGATGATTTGAAAAGACTCAATAACCCATAAACAGTTACACAAGTTGGTATAATATTTTAATTATATATTTTCATTTGCAGTAGCTGCTTTATTATTTTTCAATAAGATACATAAATAAAACACAATATAATAATAATACTTTTGCTATATTTCGCCTTATTAGGGCGTCTTCAGGCAACAATATTTACAAAAATTTGGTATAGGGAAACCGGGACCGACAGCTTAACGTGCTCTCCGAGGCACTATAGTGGTGTTGCCAAACAAATGTACATAAATTTTTGAATTAAAAATTCATTGGTACACACCGGGATTCGAACCAGGGACCAAAGTGTTTTTAAGTCCAAGGCCTAACCAACTCGGCCACCACGTGTAAATTTAAATAGCTGGATAGATTTATCAAAATTTTTATATATGGGTAGTAGTAGTACAATTTGTTTGTTTTGTGATAAAGCTTAAAAATTTAATATACCTATACTATAAAAAAAAAAAAAAAAAAAAATGCATAATTTAAATCGATTATCGGACTAAAAGACTCAGCTAATATGTCGAAATAACTTTCAAGAAAACCCGTCGCATCGTAATCCCCGGTCCGCTTAGCACGCCACTCAATTACTTAGCGGCCGTCTTTGTCCCCATACAAGATGTGTTCTAGGGCGGCAAAATAATTTTCCGTTTTGTAAGCACCTAGTAGGCGTGAACTATCCGCCCTAGCAGATGGAGCGTAGGGCGAAAAGTCTTCAGGCGTTGTACAACCGTGGGCCGTAGGGCGGAAAATCTTCAGGCGTCTATAGCCGGACGAATGGCTCTGAAGAGTTTGATTATGGTTAATTAGAAATTGTGGTTTGAAAATAGTTTTATAGGTGCTGTGCTCGGGTTGATAAACAATTTTCGGGTTCAGTTGCCATTACTAACTAGATTTAGCTAATTACCGCTATGCCAAAAATACTGTAGAAATATTTTTTAGAGTTCGCAAACGATTTATATATTTATTTTGTTATTTGGGCATCTTAAGCCGGCATAATAGGCAATCAACGGTTACGTAGATCGTAATTGTTGGTTGCATTTGTTCTTGGACCTTCATACTGCTTTCCATCAGGTAGATGTGAGGTCACATGCCGAGCTCTCATAAAAAAAAAAAAAAAAACGCAGCCTCATTAATGCATCATGTATGCAGTGATGGTCGACCAAAAAATAAAATAAAAAAACTTTAGTAACAAAGCATGGTTAAAATTGGAATGAATTTTAGCGTTGGAAAATGAGACCCCACAATGTCCATACTCGTACAGATGCAAAACCATCAAGTGATCCATCATCGGTTTTAATATGTGGGTTCACTGGTTTTCAGGAGTTTATTGCTAGGTATTCTTGTCGAGGTGATAGTCTCCTTTCAGAGTGCGGTTACTAAACGGAAAGTTAATTTTACGATAATGGCAAAGTAATTAAAGTAGACTCCTAATGCAAATATTAGGGAATTGGCCAATAAATCTGTGGCCAAACAAATTAGTTTTTTTATCTACCTGGTGGTAAAAAATGCATTAATGAGGTCTATAAGTACTTTGTTGTTTAAAACAGGATTGATCGCTCCCATTATGCCGGCTAATTTATACGCTTACAAAATGAACAGCGACAAGGGCTAATTTCATGGATTTTTTTACCACCAGGTAGATAAAAAACCAAATTAGTTTGGCCACAAATTCATTGTCCAATTCCCTAATATTATGCTTGAGATCCTAATTTAATAATGTATTGTGTAGATTGTTCTATAAATCGGTTAAAAATTCTTTGTACTAATAATAATAATAAATCTTTATTTGCCAAAAATATGGTACCTACAGAAATGTTAATTTTATTGTTACGTCCCCGTATTTTACTATATTTGACAGTATGCAAATGATAAATAGGCACATTTTTAAAGTAACTATAACAAATATATTGTAACAAAATATAAAACACAAGAGTAAACCCAAACCTAACAGCTATAAAACTGTAACAATATTATACTAAATCAAATGTTAAGCCGCAAAGGATAAATCCGCTGATTTATTCACTGACTTTTAAAACTACATACATACATGTATCACAAAATGTCGCTTAACCGACAAAATGACATAAAAGTGTCGTTCAAAGTTAAACAGCAATTTATTCTTCCGGTTCACCGATCTCGTAACTTTTAACGAGCGCCGTGTACACGGGCCACAATTTTTTACCACTGCCATGTCGAGATTCTGATTTATGACTGAGGTATACGAGACCTGTTTAGCTTCTATAGGTACATTTACATTAGCGATTACAAGTTTTTTAATTGTCGGAAGAAAGCATTGAAAGGCGTTCAAGATATTGTATTCATTTTATAACTATATGGATATACCTGAATGCTATTTTGATATCTAATACATTTAGTAGTATACTAAATGACATAGATATCAATCGCTTATAAAAAAAAATACATATCTCCCATACAAAAAGTTTCCCTTCGATATCCAATCTAGTTGATATCCAATTCATTTAATAGTAGAAGACGATTTTTAAATCGTCAGATAACTTGTATGGAGAAATAATAAATTTGAGAGTTCTTCATACAAGTTAACTGTCGAATAATTTTAATTTAATTTTTATTAATATTGGGTTCACCGGTTTTCAGGAGACTGCTGCATCGATTTCTTGTCGAGGTGATAGTCTTCCTTCAGGGTGCACGAAATGGGTAGTTGGATTGACGATAAAGAAGCGAGTATATAAAAATATACTCGTAATGCAATTCGTCATTGTCGCCCCTAATTTCGTAATCGCATCATTTAGCCGGCATAGTGAGAGCAATCGATCAATTGTTTAAAAACAATTATTGATTGACCCCATTCATGGACTTTGTAGGTCTGCTCACCACCAGGTAGATACAAAGTCAAATGTTGTGCTCCAAAAAAAAAATCGAAAAATCAGCCCTAAGGAAACCTTACCTACCCAACCGGTAGTTGCCAATATGTTAATATAAACAAAAAAAAAATCCTTAAAAATAGTTTTTTTTTTATATAAACGAATAATAAAAAAAGAATTCTCCCCAACTTTGCTACATAAAACTGTAAATAATAAATAAATACCATCACGGGTAGGCACCCGTGATGGTATGACAACCGTTTATTTCGCGGATGGTATTCGAAGGCAACATCTAACAAGTGGCGAGCTTGTTGCGGTATTTATGGAATACATACAACTACCTACTGGAAAAGATTTGACAAATTTATACGCATAAAAAATAATATACATTTGCATAAAGAAAAATAATTTATCAGTGAATGTTGAACACCAGGGTATATAGATAAAAAAAACACTTAGATTACTTGTTTTTTTTAAGTGTCGGTCTATCGAGCTCGGTCGAATATAAATAAATAGAACAGGAACTTTAAAACAGCATCTGTATTCTCTCTATCGTGACACCACATTCACCTGTCAATAAACAACCAGTGATTAGTGAACAGAGAGAGTCGTGGTTAACTGAGCACTAAACCGTAAACTGCTGATTAGCCGATCGATACACGTTAGAGAAATTCTCCTCCAATCCTGTAAACTAACATAATATTATATAATATATATTATACAGTCGTTACGTGGTGTCCGAATTGGTTAGATTGGTTAGCTTGGACTTAAAATCACTAAGGTCCCTGGTTCGAATCCCGTGTGTACCAATGAGTTTTTAATTAAAAAAAAATATGTACATAAGTTGTTTGACAATACCACTATTGTGCATCGGAGAGCACGTTAAGCTGTCGATTTCGGTTTCACTATATCAACTTGTGAAACTGTTTATAGATGGGTTATTGATTCTATTCAAAACATCGCGACGAGCTAGCCATTTGTTCGATGTATACTGATACTATCGGCTACGACGAGGTGGGATTAAAAACCCTGGGTACCCTGGGGCCGTCTAGCCGGTCTCGGGTGCCCTAAGGCACCCGTGATGATAATTATGTATGTGTATTTTATACAGTCACGGGTTCAAACTTTTATTTAATAACAGATACGTACATACGAGTATATTTGTAACATTGACATATTCACTATAGTGCTTCGAAGAGCATGTTATGCTGTCGGTCACAGTTTGACTATACCAACTTCTGAAATTATTTATAAGTATCTATACAAACACCGTTATGATCTGGCCACTTGTTCTGTTTTGGCTCAGAATCTGCTAGGACGAGGTAGGTAAAAAACCCTCCTCTGGATAACCTGAGGTCCAGACTATCCGTTATCCAGACCTCAGGTTATCTAGATCTTGCGCACGGAATAAATAATAAAAGTTTGTTTTATTTATTCCGTGGTCTTGCGCGCCCTAAGGCACCAAGTGACCAGCTTGTCGCTGTGGCAATCTTTTTAGTTTCTAGTATATACGAAGATAATATTGAGCTGGGGCAGGCCCCGAGAATAATAGAAAGAGAGGGTGAGTCTCATGTTTGCCTGCATCAAATATCTCGGAAACTACTGGTCCTATTTACGTTATAAAAGGATTAACTACTGATCCTATCTAAACATTATCTGATTAAAAAGTATTAATATAAATGCTTTTCGATCAGGTTAAAAGGGCTAAAAATAAAAATGTTAAAGAAGAAGACGATGTAAAAAAAATATTTTACATAAGACCGCACTTTAGTAGACACCTTGGGTAATATAAGGAATACTGTTAGTTTTGACTGGTGAACGCTTTCCTAAATCAAATAGTAATTTTATTTTGGCTAGCCTGTGGGTACGTTGGTGTGTCTGAGCTTGCTGGAAACTACACAGAAAAACAACATAAAAAAATAAAAATACGATAGAAAATATTATTCAATAATCTTATGCGGATGAACGGCAAAATATGGTAAGTAATTTTCTATAAATAATAGGGTGAGCGTAGTTCCCAGCGGGTGCTGAATAGGTTTCTGGTTTCCGGCGACGAGCTAGTTATGCGGTGGCGGTGTATAGGGATAACGAGCCGTTACAGAATACTAACTGGAACAGGTTATCATAATTAACTGATGGGGGATTTGGCAGGCACTTGTATCAAACGCTCTGGTTTATTCAGACATAATCTTTATTTCCTTACCTCGATCGCTTCCTTAATATTAAATTAAAGTGCTTTTTTAAAATATTTGCTATCTCTAGCAGGGACTGATTGACAAACAACGCGAAGACCGTCGCCAAGGTTTAGTGGTTAGTTAAATATGACAGTTTGGCAACTTGGAATAACACGTACGTGACTTGGTTTCTGTTTATAAAAGAGGTAAAGAACATCCTGCGACAAAAAACGCGGTTCTGAGACTCCCGACTTATCCCAGGGGGGATAAGAGTATGGAAGGTGGAAGTTAAAAAAAATATATACTATCACGCTATTGTATTATTACATATTTGGTGTCGACCAGGAATACGGCGACGAGTTGGAATTGAAGCCCCTCCGCCGAGAACCCTCAGGCTAGACATACGCCTAGACAGGCGGTTAGGCATGAAGCATGCTTCAAATAAGAAACCGCAAAGCTATACAAATATCAATGTTCTGTAATAAAAGCAGTGGGATTTTTCAGGCCAATATAGATACTATAAAATTTAACGACTCACAAATCATCATATAAATAAACCTTACGTTAATGTAATTTTTTTTTATTGAAAAACAATAAATAGAAAAAAAAATGCAAAGTGCTTTTTAAAAATCATAAATGAATGAAAAAGAATGTAGACCTGAGAATGGCTTTTAAATATACTACTATAATAAACAAACCATTAAGCTTTATAATATAGTACTATTATTAGACCACAGATGCTGTTCTAATATTTAGTACGAGCCGCATTAGCAAACAAAATCAAATCAGCTACCAGAATAAAAACAATGGCGTACAGAATAAATAGTGTTGCTGCGTTGATTTCCGGTGGAGACCAAAGCAAACAGATGGTCAGGGTTCAGCGCAGAGAGGTAACTAAACATCACCGACTAAACCATCACAGAGTACCGTCATTCCTACTCAAATAGCTAGAGAACTAAATACATTTGGTGTCCCACATTTTTTTAGATTCTCACGTGTTTATTAACTATAAAGGGGTAAAGTGTCATAATGGCGATACGAGACAATTTATGTAAGCGAAACTATCCAATTTGAATACAGTAAGTCCGCGTTCCGACCTGCATCGCTGCCACGAATGGCTATTTTTTTTAGCCCAAGTTGTTCTAGCGAGTGAAAATGTTAACAATTGAAGTTAGCATTAATCTTTCGCGATCAGAAATGTTACGAGTTACACGAGAAGTTAGCAATTGTAGCTCGGTTTTTCGTGTTACTTTTTGACAGTTGTTTGTTTACATGTTTACATCATCTACAAATTGGATTTTAATTAATTATATATCTGTTTTAGTTATAAAATTCTATTAAACCTAAAAAATAAATATGACTAAATAAATTAAATTCAAAATAAAAAGGAAATTCAGCTTTGGTTTAGTTTGAGGTTATTAATAGCTATATATATATATAATTTTCCTCGAGAAGTTATTTCTCTCCCAGCTTGTTAGCTGGTATTTATTCAACATTCGGCCATCAGCTCGACGGAAAAAAATGTTGGAATTTATTAAATAAATTGCTACTTATAGAGCATTATTAGTGGTTAGTTTCGATCTTCATTCAGTTCTTGTAGATAAAAATCGTGATACTATCTTTGTAGTGTTTATAGCAGCTTGTTTTTGCATAATTTCAATTTTGATATTTCTGTTTAATTCTTCACAAAATTTTAATAAGTTGTTAGTGATCATCCCGGTACACCCTACAATTATTGGAATTACTTTAGTTGAGGATGAGTATAGTCTGATTATTTCTTTTCCCAATGGTTCATATTTCATGCATTTTTCTTTTTCTTTATTGAATATATTGTAGTCTGATGGTACTGATATGTCTATTAAATAAATAATATTAGTGGGTTTATTGGTGTATATAATATCTGGTGTATTGTGAGGAATTATGTTATCAGTATGTACAGTCATTTCCCATAATATTTTACATTCTTCGTTTTCAGTAACATTTTTTAGTTGTGTTTTCCACCATTCAGAATCATGAACAATTTTATGGTTTTTCTTTAAAATCCAAAAAAATAAATAAATAAATTATGAGGTAAAACGGTGCATCCAGAAGTTAGTAAATTTCCTAATTTCAATTATTTAATTAAAAATAGTGGCTTCTATTTTCCTCAGCGCCTGATTTTATTTAGCCTCTCTCTTTAAACCTATCTCTTCATTATTAAAATATGATTATATTCAGTTATAAATCCTGTTTAGGTTTTCTAGGCATTATGTAAAATAACTATGTCCCAATAAGATATATCTAAATGAACAGGTCTTAAAATTACAGTTACTAAAAAATTAAAATATGCAAACTTAACAATTAATATGGAAAAATCACAATTTTGTCGAAGTGAATTAAAATACTTAGGTTATCAAGTAGATAAGGACGGTTTAAGGACAGATCCACAGAAAATTGAAACTATAAAAAAATATCCAACACCTAAAACTAGAAAAGAAATCAAAAGGTTTTTAGGGATGTCAGGGTGGTATAGAAGGTTTATTCAAAATTATTCAAAAATCATAAAACCATTATGTAAATTAACATCAAAAAATATTAGATTTAAATGGACAGAAGAAGCCGAACAGTCTTTCCAATTATTAAAACAATCCTTAATATCAGCACCAATATTAAAATGCCCTGATTATTCTAAGTTGTTCTCAATACATACCGATGCGTCATCTTATGCGATAGGCGGTGTCATAACACAAAATCATGACAACATAGAACACCCAATAGCATATTGTAGTAGAACTTTGAATAAAAATGAAGTTAATTATTCTACAACAGAAAGAGAACTCTTGGCAATCATATATTCCTTAGAACAATTTAAAATGTATATAGACGGTACTAAGTGTAATATTATAACAGATCATTCTTCTTTACAGTGGTTTTATAAACTAAAAAGTCCTTCAGGTCGATTAGCTCGTTGGAGTATGAGACTTAGTCAGTTTGATTTTAAAATTTTACATAGAAAAGGTAAAGAACATGTCATTCCGGATGCTTTATCAAGAGTAGAAATTAATAATATTACTTTAGATAGCATGAATGATCCGTGGTATAATAAAATAATAAGTAGATGTAAAAGTAATCCAACTAACTGTAAAATTTTTTTAATAAAAGATAACCAATTGTTTAGATATTGCAAAAATAAATATAATTTAACTTCTGAATATTCTTGGAAAATAGTTGTACCAAAAAATGAACAAATGAATATTTTAAAACAATACCATGATGACCCAACTGCTGGTCATATGGGCATTTTTAAAACTCATAAACGGATTGGTTTGCATTATTATTGGAATAATATGTACAAAGATATCACCAATTATGTGAATAATTGTGAAATTTGTAAACAATATAAACCAGTCAACAAAAAACCATTAGGGCTAATGGGAAATCCAAAACAAATAACAAAACCTTTTGAAGGAGTCTGTTTTGACTTATTAGGTCCATTTCCTAAGTCTACAAATCAAAATACTAACTTATTTGTTTGTTCTGATTATTTTAGTAAATATGTTTTGTTGTTTCCTATACGGAACACAACAGCAAATACAATTATAAAATTAGTTGAAAAACATGTGTTTTTAATACACGGAATACCTAAGTTTGTGTATGTAGACAATGGACCACAATTTATTTCTAAGATGTTTAGGGACTTAATAAAAAAATATAATGTACCTAACATTTATTATAACCCTAGCTATCACCCTCAGGTCAACCAGGCAGAAAGAGCCATAAAAAATGTAGTTTATAGTATTGCATCATATGTTAAAGATAATCATAGAAAATGGGATGAAAATATTTCACAAATTCAGTGTGCCTTAAATACAGCAGTAAATGAGACAACAAGTTTCACACCTTATTTCTTAGTCCATGGTAGGGAAATGTTCACAGACGGGTCTTTACATAATATAGACCATGTAAACAGATCAGAAATAGCAATTAATAATCAAAATAATTTTCCACAACACCTTTTAGAGTTACAAGAGATTTTTAAAGACATAGAAAAACGCATTGTTAGCTCTCATAATAAAAATAGTAAATACTATAATCTTAGAAAGAGACAAGATGAATATAAGGAAGGGCAAATTGTATATAAAAGAACCTTTTTTCAGTCTGATGCAAATAAACACTTTTCTGCCAAGTTAGCACCTAAGTTTCAAAAATGTGTTGTAGATAAAAAGTTATCTCCCTTGGTATATAAATTAAAATCCATGGAAGGTAAAAATTTAGGAACTTTTCATATAAAAGATATTTTAAAATCACATGAAAATAGAGACTAATAATAATAATTATATAATTATTTTAAATTAGTTTTTTTTTATATCATGAGTGGAAACCTAAAAGGTTAATCTACACATTATTCAATATTATTATTTTATGTGGTATATGTTATATATTCACTGTGTGTTGGTAATCTTAGATTGGTCATGCACAGGTGAGTGTAGTGCTGGATCATGAATGTCTTTAGTGGGGACCTATACGGTCATCTCACAGGGCATTTAAAATTAGTATCTGCAATCACCAAAGCATGGAAATCTGAGTTTGCCACACACATATGAAAACAAAGTATCTAATTATGTATTATGTATATATATATATAGATAGTCTCAGGGTACACAATCAGATGTATTGAACTCTGATACTGGCCATAAATTCAATATTAGGACCTAAATAGGACTACTGTAGGATTTAATTAAAACTACAAGGGGTCATCACATACACATATAGTTTATTGAAGGGTGTAAATTTACTTCTCCTATCTCCTTTAATAGCAATATTTGCTTGTTTGTAAATAGACACTCGAGGACGAGTGGACAAAACCGTGCTTCAAGTTTTATATAGTTATTATTGTGTAAAGTAAATTATAAGAAATAATATTAAATATTCTTAATTTTTACATTGTTGGTGTAACTTATATATGGAATATAAATAATAACTTGTTATATTTAAAATATATCAACACGGTTTTGAATAAGGAGAGGGATTTTGTAACGAAATAGCGCCATCTAGCGCTGAATGTGACAGTTATCGGAGTGTTGCAAATTAAAAATCTTAATTTGGCAACACCGAGGATGACTGTCAACGTCAAAAAGGTAACCTCTGTTGAAGGAAAATGTGTTCGATCGCTACCTGAAAATTGTATAATTAAAATGAATCTACCTCATTTTGAGTTTAGGAACCGAGTCTATAAATTACCAGGCTCGGGGTGATCGCTCACATTTCCTTTCCAAACCTAAGAGGCTAACACGACATTGTATTGTTTGAAATATAAATAAAATAAAAGTGTCAGCGTCCCGGCATCTAAATTGTGAGTATAGCTTTTGTGGAACAGCAGAATAGTATTGAAATTGTTTCCTAGATAGAAGCCTAAATATTGTTGTCTAACAGGTCAGTAATTGTATCTGGAGCGGACGCTGCTTACTCCCAGCACTGGTGGTGCGTTACGGTGGCTGTGCAGGACAGTCTTGATCTGACGGGGTTCCCTTGAGGAGCTGTCACAGTCCCCGGGGAGTAATTTTTTTATTTGTTAGTATAAGGCTCCTTAGTTTAAGTATAATTTTAAGTTTGATTTGTGTTTCTCTGTTGTCTTTTATTGTAAATATATAGTGTTAACCTTTCTCTCTTTTCTTTGTTGTTCCTTGTCAGTACCCTGCCCTGAGTTGTTTCATGGTCTGTGAGCCCCGGGCAAAAGACTACGTTACAACGTATATTTTTATTTTCTTGATAAATATTTATATATTCGTTGACCATAGTGTGTGCTTAAGCATAATTTTATTTATACTATTAATGTATCGGTTGTGAGCCATTATTGTAAATAAATAAAGCATTTTATTATTATTCTCAAAAAAATATATAATAAAGTTTTTAAATGTTCTTACATTTCAGAACAATTAAAAAAAAAATAATAATGACAAGTATAATCTTATTAATTTAGTTTTAGTTAAAAAAAGAGACACGTTTTAAGTAAAACGCTCAATAAAGCTATTTATTAATGAGTGTACATATATAAGTAAAGTAAGGAATGTGTCGCAGCTAAAATTACGTAAAAATTAAATAAATTCGGTCACGTCCATATATTTGATTGTTGGAGTGAGCTGAAATCGGACGCGATTCGACTCCCAAATAACCCCGGTGATATAGATAACGCATTGATACTACGTGACACCTCAAATTATTGCTCCGGATTTTTTTAATAGCACTATGTATGAAATATGGGAATATGCTAATTCAGAAATATATCATGCTAGGACTGAAATGAAATTATGAACAATTAAATCATCAGAATAATCATTTAAATCAAACTTATAATTTTTACATTGTTGGTGTAACTTATATATGGAATATAAATAATAACTTGTTATATTTAAAATATATCAACACGGTTTTGAATAAGGAGAGGGATTTTGTAACGAAATAGCGCCATCTAGCGCTGAATGTGACAGTTATCGGAGTGTTGCAAATTAAAAATCTTAATTTGGCAACACCGAGGATGACTGTCAACGTCAAAAAGGTAACCTCTGTTGAAGGAAAATGTGTTCGATCGCTACCTGAAAATTGTATAATTAAAATGAATCTACCTCATTTTGAGTTTAGGAACCGAGTCTATAAATTACCAGGCTCGGGGTGATCGCTCACATTTCCTTTCCAAACCTAAGAGGCTAACACGACATTGTATTGTTTGAAATATAAATAAAATAAAAGTGTCAGCGTCCCGGCATCTAAATTGTGAGTATAGCTTTTGTGGAACAGCAGAATAGTATTGAAATTGTTTCCTAGATAGAAGCCTAAATATTGTTGTCTAACAGGTCAGTAATTGTATCTGGAGCGGACGCTGCTTACTCCCAGCACTGGTGGTGCGTTACGGTGGCTGTGCAGGACAGTCTTGATCTGACGGGGTTCCCTTGAGGAGCTGTCACAGTCCCCGGGGAGTAATTTTTTTATTTGTTAGTATAAGGCTCCTTAGTTTAAGTATAATTTTAAGTTTGATTTGTGTTTCTCTGTTGTCTTTTATTGTAAATATATAGTGTTAACCTTTCTCTCTTTTCTTTGTTGTTCCTTGTCAGTACCCTGCCCTGAGTTGTTTCATGGTCTGTGAGCCCCGGGCAAAAGACTACGTTACAACGTATATTTTTATTTTCTTGATAAATATTTATATATTCGTTGACCATAGTGTGTGCTTAAGCATAATTTTATTTATACTATTAATGTATCGGTTGTGAGCCATTATTGTAAATAAATAAAGCATTTTATTATTATTCTCAAAAAAATATATAATAAAGTTTTTAAATGTTCTTACATTTCAGAACAATTAAAAAAAAAAAAATAATGACAAGTATAATCTTATTAATTTAGTTTTAGTTAAAAAAAGAGACACGTTTTAAGTAAAACGCTCAATAAAGCTATTTATTAATGAGTGTACATATATAAGTAAAGTAAGGAATGTGTCGCAGCTAAAATTACGTAAAAATTAAATAAATTCGGTCACGTCCATATATTTGATTGTTGGAGTGAGCTGAAATCGGACGCGATTCGACTCCCAAATAACCCCGGTGATATAGATAACGCATTGATACTACGTGACACCTCAAATTATTGCTCCGGATTTTTTTAATAGCACTATGTATGAAATATGGGAATATGCTAATTCAGAAATATATCATGCTAGGACTGAAATGAAATTATGAACAATTAAATCATCAGAATAATCATTTAAATCAAACTTATAGACAGATAGACAGACATAATGCCAGGTATAATGGGAGTAAGAGTCATCTAGATAGACAGAATAGTACAGATGTTGCTACTTATTTATTTCATTATTGGCTGTACAACGGCCTTTAAACAAAACATTGAATATTTACAACAGTTAGCAAAATAGATCTTAACCAGTCTAAAGCCCTAAGATAGACCCACCCAGAAATAATTTTAGCATTAAATTACACAAAATAAAAATAATATATATAAAATACCTAAGAAAGTAAGATAATAATAATAAAAACATAATCAAAATAACCAAACAAAAAAAAAAAAAGATATACTTTCCGTCTTGTCAAGGTACAAGGGTGAAGCCATCGCGGAACCGGAAGGTTCGACACAATGGCGGATCTCGGTTTGATGATGGAGTTAAGTTCCGCGTGTCGACACTCTACCGGCTGATCTTGCCCCTAAAGAGATAACGATCCATCCATCTTTGTTAATACTATTGGTTACTTACATATATTACTTATTTAAGGCGTGGATATGGTCGGTGAGGTCGTCTC
Source organism: Monopis laevigella (assembly GCA_947458855.1). Lineage (NCBI taxonomy): Eukaryota > Metazoa > Arthropoda > Insecta > Lepidoptera > Tineidae > Monopis > Monopis laevigella. The sequence continues at coordinate 26,940,988 of OX381584.1, read as the reverse complement.
GGTAGTACCCATGTAGGGCAGATAACGATTGACAGCTGAATGGAATCAGCAAACCACCTAGTTTTATACTGGGTGGTTTTGTAGCATGAGTTCGATTCGGTAGCTATTTTTCATAATATGAAAAAATGCTATTCAGAATGGTGTTGCCACTGCGCGTTTGATTTCTCTATATAAAATTTCAATCTAATGAAAGATCCCTAAATGAGGACAACGAATACAATGTTGTTTAAGAACAATATTGGTGGACAACAATGCGGTTAAATTATGTGGTTAGATACAAATCTGGTGGTGATGACGAAAAATTTGCATTACAAGAAAATAGTAGGTACATTTATTGGTCATCCTCCATGTTTTCTATTAAATAAATCTGAAATAAGATTGATAAAAATGAATAAAGTCAGCTATCTACTATGAAGCAAAATAGATGTAAAAGTTTACATTAAAAATAAATATTACCACGTAAAATATTTTATAAATTATGAAAAAAGTTTAGGTAAAGAATTACCCACAGGAATAAATCAAATCCAAATACATAATTAACATAAGATAAGCCAAAATGATAACCCTTCCTTAGCTCTCAATAACCTAATAAACCAACGATAAATAACATCGCGCATTGTCTAGGGGCCTATTTGTACAAAGAGGAGGTCCGGGGTTCAGACATGTCAAGCGAGACAAGGGTCACTTTGGCTGAGGGCAAACTGACCGTGAAGTCAGAAAGTCGGATCACTTTCAGTCTTTTGTGAAGAAAAGGTTTTACCTCTTTACTTTATTAGACATCTTTATTGATGTTCAGAAGGCAACATAGCTTTAGAATAAAATTTAAAGTGGTAGAGTATAATATATATATAAATATATATTTTGTATAAGTTTTTACAATGCAAGAATATATTATTTCCGCCATATATGAAACAATATATTCTTAAATGGTTTGATCCAAGAATTTCTTTTTATCGTTGAAGCGAAAGAACTCTTACGGATTTCGTGTACTTGCAAAAAAAAACAGTTTTCGCGATTATTATTTTATGTGGGACGTCCTAAAGTAGAAAACAAATAAAAATTGGTATACCTACTAATATTATGAGGTCGCAGGAGATTAAAATACGCCTCTTGAGTTCAATAAAAAAAAAATCAATGCAAATTTATACAAGAAACATAAAATAAATACAAGTTTAGGCGAAAAAAAAAACATATGAAATAACTTAAGAAACATTAATGAAAAAAAAAAAGAAGCAAATGACTTGTTGTTTTATTTTTCTTGATCTAATAATCTAACTCGCTCATCATCAACTTATAGACCCATAAATCAAAATCTAGGCTTAAAGCTATACGCAACTCCAGTACCACTAAACTTTATAAATTTCTGTTCTAATATAAACTATAACGATATACGTGTATATAATATCTTAGAAACAAATCTCTCATCATAATATTATAAAAGCTATTGCACAATTTGAAACTGGAAGCGAAGACGAATGAAGCGATGCGAAAAGATAATATCCGCCCCGACCGCGTAGCACCCACCATCAGTACCATCACGGCTCACTGGAACCCCGATATGGACGAGAAATCATATATCAGTCGCTAAACTGTGGATGGGTGCCACAAAACCGAACCAAAATATTTTAAAGGTAAGGCTAAAAGGAAACTCCAAGTTACTTGAATCGTTTTATAATAAATTGGTCAAACGAATAGGTTTAGTGATGTTGACATCACAAAACGTTAAAATATATTTTAATCGAAATAATATTATTTCGTAAGTCTTTTATTTTCAATACCAGTTTAAGCAATACTGAAAAAATATACAAAACATTAATAAAACTTCGATCCATAGTCCAATAAAATTATCCACGGACTAATATTTATGTCCCATTTTTTTACCAGGACATACAAACATTACCTTTGTGAAAAAAATCATCGGTCTATCGGTTTTGGAGTTATTAAGTTATAAACATTTATAATATTAGTATAGATAGTAAATCCTCTTCACCTACTAAAGGTTGATTAAAATATTACAACAAGTGACAAAGAATATTGATAATTTTGATGTATGTAAGTAAATAGGCAAGTATGTTATTTTGTAATTGTTAAAAATAAACAAAAATTTACTTTAATTTGGGTTGAAAATTTTAAAGAAGCACAATTCTATATTTGGGAAAATCGTTTATATATGAGAAAAGGTTTAATTTTCGAATGATTGCTTCTATTCAACCCGTCCCACGCGTTCAGAGATCAAATGTAATTTGCATATTAAAGACTGTCTTTCTTCTCTCTTTTATATAATTTATCATTTGACTTTATTGAAAAGAGTATGTACTATGAATTCTAATTTTATTTTATATTTTAAAGTGTGAAACCTTACAGCGAACTTCAATTTGTTGGTGGTCGTAGTGCGGGTTGTTGTACCGCTACTCGTCAATCTTTAACTCTCCACTAATGGAATCGCTTTATTTTCCCAGACTGCAAAATAAGCTTACTTTTTTTTTAATCAGATAACTGATTAAAAAAAAATAAAAAATTACGGATCTGGATACATGTCCTTTTGAGCCATTTATTGTAGTAATATATTTTTATTTTTCCTCTTTTATTTAGCTTCTTTCTTTAATTAGGATCTAGTATTTCTTGACTATCTGATTAGTGGAAAAATAACACTGTGGTATGGATAGTACATATTTTAAATTATGTTTCAGTTTTTTTCTTGTGATATGTGTTTTTGTTGTTAGGCTTAGTTTATGACCTGAATTGCTCAGGTGTGTGTAAATTCTCCTACATATTTAAAAAAAAAAAAAGTTGGTGTGCGACAAAAAAAAAAATTCTTACATGGTAAAGCAAACTCACCTAGGGCCTCTGAACCACTAATGTAAAGGTTGTGTACTTAGACATAGTCTAATATAAAACTGTGCGCCCCTCAACTATATGTGTGGGTGTTCTGTGATATGTGGGTGTTGTCGATGCGTGTCTTTACTTGAGCATCTAGGGTGGGTGACAAACACTGACCAAATTGATTAACTGCGTCTATAATATATTATAATACGTTACTTTGCATGTATGCATTGTGCATACAGTGAAAGGGCGCGCAGTTTTAAAATAGATTATTGCCAACCCGTAAACAACATTTTGGAAAGAATGGATTGTTTTCTTTTTAGTCGCTGGCGACATTGATCTCGTCTGTGAAATTATACAAGTGATGATGACACTTAATGTTGTTACGTATTTCTACCAGCCAATCCTTCAGGGCCAAATTAAACACCACCGGTGTTACTAATGTTTTCATACTATTATTGTTTATTCATGGACTATATTATCCGAGTTGGACCTTAGACTTAAAAACACTAAGGTCCCTGGTTCGAATCCCGGTGTGTACCAATGAGTTTTTAATAAAAAAAATTATGTACATTTGTTTGACAACACCACTATAGTGCCTTGGAGAGCACGTTAAGCTGTCGGTCCCGGTTTCACTATACCAACTTGTGAAACTGTTTATAGATGGGTTATTGAGTCTATCCAAAACATCGCGACGAGCTAGCCACTTGTTCGGTGTAGACTCATATTATCGGCTACGACGAGGTGGGATTAAAACCCCTCCGCTGGGTACCCTGGGGCCGTCTAGGCGGTCTCGGGCGTCGTAAGGCACCCGTGAAGAGATATATATATATATATTATATACTTACCATCTCAGGGATATGCAGTCACATGTGGAACTCAAAAACAAGCAGTAAATGAGTAAATTAAGCAGAAAGTAATAGTATTACTTTCTGCTTTAATTATTGTCAATGTAAATTAAAATTTGAAAGAAAAGACAATTAAGTGCACCCGGTGTCATGTTAACCTACCTGTTTACGAGTAAATTAAGTTATAACGCAATCATGTTTTTGTATACTCTACATAGAGTATTATGAAAAAGCAATTATAACATGACCACAAATATAATTCCACATTCGAGTTGAATGCAAACAAAATGGCGTTCAAAATATCAATTTAACAAAAGGGCCAGCATTTAATTTAAATTTAATTTAATTTCTATCACACACTCAACCGCGTCACCCACAAGTAACGATCTATTAACAAGCAAAGTCAAAAACACGCCGCGACTGAGAGGGATACTCTGTAAATATGTTGGATTGCATTGGGATTACGTATTATGTTAGAAAAAAATGTCATGACATGATTTAGTATATTAAGTGTTATTAGATAATTTAAATTTACTGTAAAATATAAATAAGATGTTACGCTAATGTGTAGAAATATATCTTCATGCACCTAATTATATATAATTCATGCTCTAATTTCACAAAATTTTGTTTAGTATCAATTATACAACATGAATTTAATTTTATTATTACTTGCAGTATCGCCCCTATAGGGTGTTGTTAATTAAACAAATAAATTATATAACCACAGTCAAGATATAGTTGAAAAAAATAGTGAACTATTAGGTATTATATTTTTTTATTTGGGGGGGACACCCCAAGATAAAAAAATATAATACCTAAAACTGATATCCAAAATTAACAAACTGATTTCTGATAATTTGATTTAATTTATTGCGTTGTTATTTTTATGTTAACACTTTCTCCGTGTAATATCTCGTTTTTTTTAGATATTTAGCAACATTATTTTGTAAGTATTATAAGGAAGCGTCTTGATATAAAATTGTAACTCGATTCTAATTTGATGAAATTTAAAAGTAACCCTGTTGGTTTTTCAATCAGCATTTCTCGCCCCTAGCGCAGTCGGTCGGCTTTCGCGTTCTATGGACCGTAAAAATGAATTATTCTTTCCAATTTATCGAACTGACTGGTTTTCAGGACGTGTGGAAGGGCACGCAACCAACTGGGGTATAATCACATACGATTTGACAATCTTTTATGCATTCTTTAACTGTTGGTTTATGAGGTTCTTTTACGATATATTCGTTTAATTTTATTTAATAAAATTAAATGTTGTAGGTATATATTAATATTATTTATTTATCAGCCCGGGTGCCAGGCGCCCGGGACCGTCTAGACGATCTCAGGGCACCTAGAGCAGGTCTTTTACGGTTTTGTTCCGTAAAATAAAATAAATTTAGTTAAACATTATAACAGATTACATATATATATTATATATTACGCGGCTTGATCTTTTTAGAATTTATATTTATTAAATAAAATTTTTTTGAAACCGAAAATAAAAATGTTGTAAAATTATTATATATTGTTGGTAAATATACCTGTTATTCATTATAATAAATTTTAATAATTTATAAACGCGCGGAATATTTTAGTCAGGAAAATAACAGAAAATCATAGGCCAACTTTTATAATATTTAGGTAAGTAATATATATTGAAGGAAATTTTACGAAAAAGGTAACTTAATATATAATACGATAGCCGTGAATATTACTTAAAAATACTTTCAAGAATATCGTTAAATTATAGTTACTAATTAATTACTTGTTTTCAGTATCGGGTAATTTTATACGAGTAAATTATTAAGAATTTAACTTATTTCAAGTTGTTTTCTTATTTTAAATAATAAATTGTAATTCATCTTTCCGTTCATCTCTTAGGAACAATTCTAATCACATCAATAGCTAATTTTGCGATAGGTTGAAAGAGGGTTCATTGCGTAAGAGAGAGATTTTCACGATTGTCGATTTACCCTTTACTCTAAAATTACAAAAAAACTAAGTTATTTATTATTTTTAACTTTTTCAGATTGTGATAGAACTTGTCTTTTCACTAGTTTTGAGATGAGAGTAAGACAGGAGGTTGGCTAAAAGCGTATTCTTATACCCTTCGGAACGCTTTTAGACAAAAATACGCTCCCAATTTCAGTTCGTTTGCAAATAGGAACCGATCTCTGAGTCTCATGCTTTACCATATTTTATGTAAATATGATTTAATTACAGATTTGATATAAATAATTTTGGAAAAACTTCGAATAAGTTTAATTAAAATTATTTTTTTGTGTGTGCGGTTCACTGGTCGATTCTTTTAGACTTCACGGATTCACGCCGGCGCAGTTTTGACATTCAGCCACCCATAATATTATAAAAAGGCTTCTATTATGTGTCCAGCAGGGTGATTACGTAAATTTCTAAGATTTTTTGGAGCCATTGTTAAAAAGCAAGCTTGATCTAGGTCAGAATAACGTCATAACGATTGGCGTGCGAGCGAACTTAAGACGCGTAATAACCATGCAGTACTTTAGAACAGCCGGGTGTGTCTTGTAAGGATGCAGTCATAAATGGTCTGGGTCTGGGTATATAAAATAGAATATGTATTAGTTTCGTAGTTTTGTATTTATGCATTTTTATAAATTCCTTTATAGGATAATCTTATATTAAATTTTTAAAGATACAAATGCAATATAAAAAAATCCTGGTGGCGGGACTCGAACCCACGAACCTATATTTATTTCGTAGTTTTGGGTATATAGAGCTAAGATAGTGACCAATATGTGTAATTTATATACCTATATAATATATATTTTGTAAATTCAGTAAATTGTTTACCTAATTTAATAAGATATTTATTTATAAAGCAGACGTTATTTTTCAATAAGGAATAAAGTATTCCAAGTTTGTTCTATTAGGACTAATAAATCAAAAGAAACGACAAAAATTTGGTCGTCTGGACGTCCTACATAAAGTCCAATGAAATTGCGTAATCCCAGACATGGAAACTTCTAGATAGCTCTACAAAATAAAGATATAATAATTAAAAAATATATCTTTTAATATGCTTCCATATCTATTAAACATTTTATACGATTACTTGATGATTAAAACTAACACAGGTTATTCATAAAAACATATAGAGTCCTTGGAGAACACTGTACGGGTATGTATGTATGTATGTATGTAATTCTTAAAAAAAATACGTTATTCAATTATAGTGATTTTTAAATTTATGGTAACTGAAATAGTGTTAGTTGTAACTTACAATTCTAATAAACATATTTATAAATCCTATAATAATACTATTTAAATATTCGGCAAACCAACCGAATATTAGGCTGAATAAGATCATTATTTGGCGCATCTCTACTTATATTTATTAAATTACTATATGTCTGTATTCGACCACCACTGGTAACAACAAGACTTGAGATAAACCGATGAAAAAATCCTAATGGCCGAAAATTGTGTTGTCAAAATTAGTCAACGTATGCAAAAGTTGCCTTAACACGCATTATGATGGATCAACTTACATAATCTATACTACTAATTGTATGTTATTTACAGTTGGTAAAAAAGTGTTTGTTTTATTGTATACATTTATACAAAATATTTATTATACGTAAGATACTGCCAATATTTATACAAGATCTAAACTTAGGCCGTGTCTAACTTTTGTATGTGTTGGTAAGTTAACCACAGATTCGTTTGAAGTGGCCATTAGCAATTCAGATTGGAACATTTTCATTTACAATCAACACAAGGAAATTAATTCAATAGGTTTTTTGTTAAAGGATGACACAGTTCATACTCAAGATGGGACGAGGTAGTCGGCATTTAGGAAATCTTTGCTCCCAGCTTTTTTAACAGTTTATTGGTAAAAGATAATTATAAATAATTATTTAAATTAAATTTAAATGATCTGAACATATATGATAATTGTGGACAAAATATGCAGAGACAGCATTTGGCCACTGCCTACCCCGCATGAGAATGAACCATGTTATATACAGTAGACCTAAAAAATGCCATGAATGGAGATGATCAATACATTGTGGTTTAACAGCATTGGACGCTTACAATATGTGAGTTTTAGTCTGTGGTTTTACCGGTTTTCAGGAGATTCTTGCATCGATTTCTTGTTGGGGTGATGTTCTTCTTTTAGGGTGCGGTTACGAATCAAGCAGCTGCTAATTTTGTAACCGCATCATTTAACCGGCATAGTAGGAGCGATCAATGCCGTTAAACAACAATGTAGTGGTCGACCCCATTCATGGTTTTGTAGGTCCGTCTACCATTAGATAACATGACGCCGTGTTCCAGTAAAAAAAAAAACTGAATTTCATTTCTGATTAAAAAAAAATGGCTAAAAAAACAAGATTAATAAGTATAATGGCCGACAAAAATATTATTTCTACTTTGCGACAAACGTTAGGGAGAAATAGCGGTTCGAAGTGCGAAAGCTCATTCTGTATGGAGTAGCGGACGAATGCAGCTTAAATCAATAATGGTTTTTTAATATATCTACTCTGTTACAAATAATTTTCAGTTAGCAATTTCTCAACTTGGAGTAAGGAATGTTACATTATGTACATTCCTTTATTCAAAGGGATATACTGTCCGACAAAATAAACATTTATATTATCTAAATAATTGTATTTATAATATGACTCGCTACAATAATCTGTTTACTCCTTTTGATATAAACATATTTGTTAAAAATTTTAATGGGACACAGGATAGAATGAAACTACCCATGAAGGTACAAAGAAATATTGCTACATTGGTAGCTAATAATATTTTATTAAGTATTGACTCCACATCATCATTTAGTAGTATAACCAAATTTAAACTCTTAGATTTGACAATAGAGAAGGACATTTGCAAAATTAATTTAATTCACCAAAATATTCAAAGCTTCTCTAGGAAGGTTCTTGACATACTCGTAGAATTATTTATTGAAAAATATAACTTGGATATAATGTGTTTTACAGAATCCTGGCTTAAGTCAGATAAAATGTGTTTCAATGTAAATAACTTTTTAGTTGCTAGTTTTTTTAATAGAAACTCCTGTGAAGGAGGTGGTTCTATAATTTTAATTAAAAATACTTTAAAATATAAAGAGCGCAAGGATATTGTAAAACTATCTGTTGAACGTGTTTGTGAGATTTCATGTGCAGAGATGGACTCGTATATTATTCTATGCATATATAGACCCCCAGCATCGTCTTTAAATTCTTTTATAGATATTATGGAGGATGTACTCTCGAAAATATATGATTTAAATAAACAAATTTTTCTATGTGGGGATTTTAATATTGATATTTTGTTAGATTCATGTGACAAAGAAAAGCTCATTTCTCTTTTTACTTCCTTTAATTTAAATAACATATTTACTGAACCGACTAGGATTACTTTATATAGTCAGACTTGCATTGATAATATATTCACAAATTGTCCCGTTCCAGACCACTCTGTTATTACTGGTGTACGCTCAGATCATAAATGTCTAATGATCAGCTTTCAAGCACAAGTAAAACCAAAAAATAAAATAATTAAATATAGACTTCTTACTGATAATAGACTAAAAATGTTTGATAATAACATTATACAAAAAACTAATAATTTCAAATATAATATTAATAAACCTGATACAACCTACTCAAATCTACATAATTTAATAACCCTAGAATTTGATAAAGTATGCAAGACAAAGTCTAAGAAAATAAATAATAAATTGAATTTTGCTATCTGGGCAACCAGAGGCATTAGAAAAAGCAGAGATACTTTATATGATTTATATGACAGGAGATCCTTTACTTTAGATCAAAATTTTCATTTTTTAGATTAGATTTGTTAGAATTTACTCTAAAATATTCAAAAATGTTTGCCTCATGGCAAAATCTAATTTCATTAGCTCTAAACTAAAACAGTCAGATAATAAATCTAAGTGTGTATGGACGATAATTAATAATGAAACTGGTAAAAACGCACATATCCAAAATGATATTTTAATCAGACAAAACGGAGTAATGATATCTGAAAAAAATAAAGTTGCCAGCTTATTTGAAGATTTTTTTGTTAATATCCCTTTGGAAGTCACGAATAGCATTAATTCGTCATCCAGTATTGCTAAGGAACTATTAAATCGTTATGTTAAACTACCTGATTTGCTAGAATTTAATTTTATACATGTCTCAAGTGATGATATTATTAAACACTTTAAAATGTTAAATAAGAAGGAAACAGAGGATTTATGGGGATTATCCGTAAAAGCAATCGAACCTATTGTTCACACCATAGGGCCTATCTTGGCTGATATTTATAATGGCTGTGTGGATAAGGGTGTTTTTCCGGACCTTATGAAGCATAGTAAAATAGCCCCTATATTTAAATCGGGCTGTAGAACAGACCCTACTAATTATCGGCCCGTGTCCATATTACCTGCTCTAAGTAAAATATTTGAAAAAATAATGTTAAATCAATTATTAATACATTTTAATAGAAATAAATTATTACATAATCATCAATACGGGTTTACAAAAGGTAGAAATACATCAAATGCTGGTACTAGATTGATTGAGGAAATATTTAGTTCATGGGAAAAGTCTCAGGATCTTATTGGTGTTTTCTGTGATCTTTCGAAAGCATTTGATTGTGTAGATCACGAAACTTTGTTAGGTAAGCTGGAATTTTATGTTGTTGGCGGAGTAGCGTTAAATCTGATACGGTCCTACCTAACAAACAGAACACAATGTGTCAACATTGATGGTAGTGTTTCTAAAGGATCTCTTGTGAAAATGGAAGTTCCCCAGGGATCGATTTTAGGGCCTTTTCTCTTTCTTGTATATATAAATGACCTTCCACACATGGTACAGGAAATAGCGCAGATAGTGCTGTTTGCTGATGACACGTCACTATTATTTAAAGTTGATAGGAAAGACAATATATTGTCAGTAGCAAACAATACTCTGACTATGGTTTCTGAATGGTTTACGGCAAACAATTTGGTTCTAAACCCTAAAAAGACCAAGTGCCTGAAATTCTCTTTGCCAAACGTTCCAGTAATCAACTGTTCACTTAAATTAGGCAGCACTGAGTTGGAATTTGTTGACTCCACTATGTTTTTAGGAATCACGATCGATTCCAAACTGCAGTGGAGAGCTCACATAAACACTTTATCTAAAAGATTGAGCTCAGCCGCATATGCAGTCAGAAAGATCAGACTTTTAACTGATGTAGCAACAGCCAGGCTTGTGTACTTTGCTTATTTCCACAGTATTATGATTTATGGTCTCATTATCTGGGGCTCAGCTGCTGACATAGAAACAATATTTATCCTTCAAAAAAGAGCTATTAGAGCTATTTATGGCATGAAGACCCGCGAATCCCTTCGGGATTTTTTTCCTAAAATTGAAGTAATGACACTGCCCTCCCAATACATATTTGAAAATTTATTATACGTTAAAAAAAACTATAATACATTTAATAAAAACGCAGATAGGCATACTCGTAACTTAAGAAATATAAACAAAATTGATATACCAAAATATAGATTACAAAAAACTAATAAATGTTTCCTAATAAACAGTATCAGGTTATTTAATAAATTGCCAAATTCAATTATAGAACTTAATGAAACAAAATTTAAAAATTGTATAAAGCAAACTTTAATAACAAAAGCATATTACAAAGTCAATGATTATATTAATGACAGAGACGTCTGGAAACATACCTCCCTGCGACTGGAATCTCTCAACTAATAAATGTGATACAGTAATAATTCATTACTAAGTACTTATTATATAATTTTTATTCTACATTAGGTAATTTGTTATATTTGGAGAAGGTAATAACTTGTTATTACTATTACTTTTTTGTTTTTATTTATTTTTAATATTAAGTATTTTGGCTAGGTAATATACCTACTATATTGTCTTTCATATATTTAAATTATCATTTTGTTAACAGAGCTACATAATGCATATCCGTTTTCGATGTTTGCGTGTGTCTCAGATTCTATAATGCATATGGCCTAGTAATGTGTCCTAGTAATATGATGTGTCCAGCGGATTTCCTCTCCTTTGAAGGTCATTCCAGTGGTGGCGCGTGTGCCGGGTTCTGGTCTGCACCCTAAGGGCCTATTTGAGCAGGAGGATGGCTGACACATACGTTACGTCCGTGATCGGGTGCTGCTGTGGGGGCCTTGGATCTCCGCTGGACACGCATAGTTTAATTATTATGTTAAAAGTGGAGGTCTCGCAAAATTGTTGGATAGGCTAGCGCGGGCATCGGGGGGCTATAGTGTTTTGTGATTCTGTACTACTTCTATATTGTAAAATGGTTTATCTGCTATGGGGTGTTCTACTCGTGCTCTTCAGCAGGATGAGGGTAAATTATCATGTGCTATGATTATAAGCTAGTAAATAAGCATATCTCCTGATGGTCAGGTACATATGTGGAACGCCAGAGTTTTTTACTTGCTGGTGCCTTTTTCTCCGGGGTGTCTCTGGGGGACCAACATGCGGTCAGTGTTTGCGCTCCGATTGATACATTTTTGTACTTTTATATTAATTATTACTTATAGTGGATATTTGGGGCGTAGATATAGTATGTTAGGTTGGTCGGCTCGGTGGCACTTTTGCATGGCAGATAACGATGGACAGGTCAATGGAACCAGCTAACCACCTAGTCTTACACTGGTTGGTTATGTGGTGTGTGTTCGGTTTGGTTTCTAATTATTTTATGTATGCAAGAGCCTACCTAACCAAGCGGACACTTAGACCTTATACTAAATATAGTTTTTTTTTTTGACTATGCATAAATACCTGTAAAGGTTTACATGAAATAAATATTTTTGACTTTTGACTTTGATTTTTGTATAAATCTGTTATTTTGGTGCATCAAATTAAAACTCCAACTTTAGATTGTTTGAATTTTTTTTTTCTTAAAAGGCCAAGCGGATTTCTATAAAAGTTGATGTGATTTTGAAAACCTTTGTCATATTTAATATACTCATAGATGATAATACCTAATGAATTGTATTTATTTTTTCATGTTAAAGCACAAAAAATAACAGTAGACTGACTATTATTGAATGCTTGACTATTCATAACGTCAGTAGTTCGGTACCCCTCAACCCTATCCACTTAAATCTAGGTTTATTTAAAATAAGATTCGTCTCAAATCATAAGGTCGCGTTCATCGTATTTGACCGCCTCCGTGGTCTAGTGCCTTTGACGATGTATCTGGAGGACGTGGGTTCGATTTCCACTCACAGCAAATAATATTCGTAGGTATTTTTTTTGTATAGTTTGCTTTTTATATATTTTCATTTTATATTCAAATTATATATTTTCATTTGCAGTAGCTGCTTTATTATTTTTCATAGGTTGTTCAATAAGATACATAAATAAAACACAATATAATAATAATACTTTTGCTATATTTCGCCTTATTAGGGCGTCTTCAGGCAATATTTACAAAATAATCATGGTACATTATGACATATATAAAAACTGTTTTTTTTTTTTCATTTTGTAAGTAAGTAAGTGTGTGAGTGAATGAAAAAGTCTATAGGTGATTAAATAAATAGGTGTGTTTAAGTGAATGATAACCGATCAATGTTGAATGTTTAGAACTGGTTTATAGTGTGCGTACTTTTTATTTTCAAATATTATAGTAGATTGTGGCAGTTAATTATATGAGTTATGAGTATAATCTGTCTTTGTATTTCTACCAAATGACAGTAATAGAATGACCAATGTTTGTTGAGTATGAAGTGGACATACTTTGAATACAGGCGGTATTTAAAGTTGTTTCCTTAGACGTTTCTAAACTTATATAAATAGTTATTATATTTATGCATTTTTTATAAATTCCTTTTTATAGGATAATCTTATATTAAATTTTTTAATATAAAACCAGGAATTTTTTCATTGCATTTTTATCTTTAAAAAAAAAAATTTAATATAAGATTATCCTATAAAAAGGAATTTATAAAAAATGCATAAATATAAAAATACTGAAAAAAGTAAAAACGAAAAACAGACTCCTCTGCCATCTAGTATCAAAAAGCTAGGACTTTTAACTTCACTCGTATAAGAGTTATTAAAAGAAAGCTAATAGAGGGCGTCTGTGTATAAGTAGATAACAAGCAATGACAAAATTCGTGAGGGCTGACTGGAACCTGGTTGGCTCAGCGGTTGAGCGCCTTGCCGCGATAGCGAGGTTCGTGGGTTCGAGTCCCGCCACCAGGAATTTTTTCATTGCATTTTTATCTTTAAAAAAAATTTAATATAAATAGTTATTAAAAACAGTTAAATATTAAAACTTAATTAATTATTTAATTAATATATTATTTTTTAGGTGGGAGGAATGTCTGTATAACTTCGTGAGCCCGACCGAGCGGTCTCGTTACCACCGCCCATTGAGATGCAAAAACGGTCACGTGACCTTTCCAAGTTATATTTCGGTTTTAGTCTGTGGGTTCACCGGTTTTCAGGAGACTACTGTATAGATTTTTTGTCGAGGTGGTAGTCTCCTTTTCAGGGTGCGATTACTAAATGGGTGGTTAAACTGACGATTTAAGGCAACAAGTATATTAAAATATACTCGTAATGCAATTCATCTTTGTCGCCGCCCATTTCGTAATCGCATCATTTAGCCGGCATAGTGGGAGCGATCAATATTGTTTTTAACAATTTAATGGGGTCAAAAATTGACCCCATTAATGGACTTTGTAGGTGTGCTCACCACCAGGTATATACCAAGTCAAATGTCGTGCTGCAATAATAATAAAAAATGTTTACTTAGTTAATTATTATTTTAAAACTTTTTTGTTGATGATTACTTAAGATGACAATTATTATTAGGATAAGACAACAATACAAAATACAAAGGAAACCAAACCATTATGGTTTATTTTCTAAAAGTTTTCTCTTAAATAAATAACCTTTATGGATACGTGATGGCCCAATGACTTTTTTTTTTAAATATAAGTATCTAATAGTATATGTGTGTTAGCTTACGGAACGGTTTCGAACTGAATTCTCATTATCGGATGATTTGAACGAGGCCTTATATAGTCACTAAAACTAACTTCAACAATTTGGAAACTAATCAATATTTAAATACATCGAGTTGCACCAAACCAATTTTCTTAAATTCTAGATAATGTTATAATTTATACTGGCAGTTAAAGTAGGAACTCAGTGTTTGAAATTTTAATGTATAATTGTCAATTATTGTTTATTGTGTCTATGCCACGTATTTACTTGTCGAATTAAATTATATACAAGTATGTAAAGTAAATATTAATCTAAATATATATAACTCAAAGGTGACTAACTGACTGATTGACATAGTGATCTATCAACGCACAGCCCAAACCACTGGACGGATCGGGCTGAAATTTGGCATGCAGGTAGATGTTATGACGCAGGCATTTTGATAAATTCTACCCCCAAGGGGATAGAAGGGGATGAAAGTTTGTATGATAAAAAAATAACTATTCCACGCGGACGAAGTCGCGAGCACAGCTAGTGACATATATATAGCACAATTTCTTTTTCATATCTTATTTAATTTCTTTTTTATTTAATTTTAGTATTTAATTTAAACAAAATCTTATAATATTTAAGAGTGAGTGTATATCAGCCATCCAAGTTACGTTAGGTTTATAAGAAGATACCTAGAAAATATTTTTAATTTACCTATACTTTTAATACTTTAACCGATAATTTAACATTAACTTAAGTCAGTGCAACCCAGCCATAAACAGTTGATTTATTCGGAACTTCAGCCGCTATCATGAATATTAAATGTTGGATGCATCAAAGAGGTGCCAGCGACACCGCCCGACTGCTCCGTATTAGCAAGTCTAAGTGCGGCATAACGGCTCGCACAAAAGAAAACAAGTATTAATGTAGACCGAGGACCACAGACACTAGTACATAGAACCGTCCACGCGGATAACTGTACGTCTCTCACTAATACCCTATTAAAGCCCATTTCTACCAAACAAAGTATAAGTTTATTGCAAGAATAAAACGTTTTCAAATAATAAAATATTTTGACGTTTATCTCTAGGAATAAACTTATATCTACTTTGTTTGGTCGAATGAGGAGTTTTCCAGTAGTTATTATTTAACGCAATAGATGGCGTTTAGTCGCTGTCTACAAAAACTGTCAAAACATATAGTCGTAATATTAAAAAATATACCCAACATTTAGGGTAAATAGGGTAATACGAGTAAATACGATTAGGTAGGTAGAATTACCCCCGTATTCTAAGACGTTTCCTTAACTCCACTCTTCACTCAAGGAGCGTCTGTCTCAACTTGCTTTTTATAGTTGACATTTGGTGGAAAGAGACAGACGTTCCTTGAGTGTAAAGTGGAGTTAAGGATACGTCTTAGAATACGGGGGTTAGTCTCAGATTAATATTATTAATCTGAGGAATTAGTAGATACATACAAAAGTGATAAAGTATGGCAAAAATATAAGACGTCAATACCAAAATGTAGTTTGAGGATTATGTCACAGAGTAACTAGTCATATGGAAATATAGACTACTCAAAATATACAAACAGGGGAAACAGCCTCTTTAGACAGTTTTAGTGGATATCTCTCCTGCTGCCATCTAGTGGTATATTTCGGAACCGTCAAAAAAAAAAACTCCTCATTAGATTTAACAAAAAGACGTATAGAGTTTTAATTTGCCGGCAATTGGAAATTTGAAATTTTCGCCACGCAATGTTACCTGACTGAAATAATTGAGTTTTTGGTATCTTAAAAAGAAGAAATAGAGTGACCTTGTATCTTTCGCATCTGTTGAAAAGCTTATTTGCGGGAATATAGTCTGTATTTTAGTACTGCTAGTCTGTGCTTATACCTACTATTATACAAATATTGTTGATATATGTTTAAGGAAATTACACTTGTACTTAATAAAATGTCTACTAGCGGCTATATGTATTGTATACATACCCAACTTTGCACATGTTTTGTTTCAAGCACGACATTTGACTTTGTATCTGATAGTAAGCCGTACTATAACTTTAATGAATGGGGTTGTTATTTAACACCATTGAACGCTCCCATTATGCACGTTTTAAATAAGCGGCGTCAAAGCCAAATTTAGCTTTACGAGTCTACTTTAATATCGTCGCTCTGTTATCATAAAATAAATCGTTCGTTTCGTCACCGCAACCTCAAAGGAGACTACGACCTCGACAAGAAATCGATGCAGTGGCCTCCTGAAAAACCGAAACATGACTAGGTCACTTGACGGTTTCTCATCTGTATGAGCGGTGGTAACGAAACTGCTCGGTCGGCTTAGCGAAGTTATAGAGACCTTCCTCCCACCTAGAAATATAGCAAAAATTATTAGTAAATATCTGTTTAGTTTGCTATTGGTGAGCAAAGGATAAGTGTTTTGTCGTGCACTGCGAAGCGCCTTCGGTCATGTCTGCCAGTTACGACCTCTGCCCGGACTATCGTGTTTGAATCACAGTCGGGCCTCAAACGAAACACGCTCCCATTTAAATTTCCTAAAGTAGCTTTTGGATTTTAAGAGCTCTGCTATATCTAGTTCTTTACTATGTGGTTAGTTTTTGTTTGTTTTATAACGATGTATTAAGTATTATAGTTTGTTTTTATTTTGTAGACTTCAGCTGTTATGTGTTTTAATATATTTTTTATTAGTATATTACGCTTATAAAACGAGTGGCGAAAAAAACAAATATATAGAATATTTCTCACATAGATATGCTCTGGACCCCCATTAAGCTCAAGCTGCCCATACAGATGCAAAAACCGTCAAGTGTTCAGGGTGCGGTTACCAATTGGGTAGTTGAATTGAATATTGTTTAAGAACAATAATTAATTGACCCCATTCATGGAGTTTGTAGATCTGCTCACCACCAGGTAGATACAAAGTCACATGTCGTGCTCCAATATAAAAACTAAAGCTTGTACTAAATGTACCAGATACAACGATATTAATTCATATTATCTATAGTAATATAATAAAGTTGAAGAGTTTGTTTGTTTGGTTGAACGCGCTAATCTCAGTAACTACTGGTTCAAATTAAACAAATCTTTTGGATAGCCCATTTATCGAGAAAGGTCTATATAACATCACGCTACGATCATAGGAGCGGAGCATGAATGAAAAATGTTGCAAAAATGGTGAAAATTTATTCCTTTTGAAAGCTTCCGCTGCGTAATTCGACAGCCTCCGTAGACTAGTGGTTGCGTCTTTGGCGTTGTATCCGGAGGTCGTGGGTTCGATTCCCACCCATGGCAACAAAAATATTAGTACGATTTTTCTGTACAGTTTGCAATGGTCTGGGTGTTTATAAAATATAATATGTATTATATCGTTGCTTCTGGTGCACATAGTACAAGCCTAGAGCTTAGTTTGTGACCAGAGCAATATGTGTAAATTGTCCTACATATTATTATTATTATTATTAATTGGTTAGAGTTACGCAGTCTAAGTTTCGCGAGTCAGCTGGTATTTTATAAATACCGAGACCATGGCAAGCTGTACAGAAATAAATCTTATAATTTTAACAGAAAAATATTAAAGTAACATATAAACCCAGCATGTGACATGGTAAGATGTAATACCACGATTTTAAACCGACGCGGCGACGTAGAGTCCTGTAACGAATAAATCCACAGAGACATGATTCTGAAATATGTCTAGGATAGATACTTCACTATACCAGCTGTGAGCTGCGGTTTCATCCGCAATCAGATCGAGATTAAATTGCAGCCCATGACTCGCTGATGATATGGCCTCCATGTCGCAGCTATTTTTAGAACTAAAAGTATACTCGCCACATTCCCTCTCTGGATGATGAAAGATATTTTTTGTATAAATTGACAGTAAGCTCGGACATCACCGGACGTTTCCTTAAGGAGAGAACCTAATTCACGAGCAACATTTTTGGCTTCTGAAGACCAAACACCTGAAGTTTCGACGGAAAAAGGGACGAAGAAATAATTTTGTTCCAAACATGAATATTTAAGGTGTTTGGTCTTAGCAGCAGATTCCGCAGCTGATCCGTCTTTGAAAATGGAGCCATTAATATGCGAAGAGGTATATGTGTCTACACATGTCGCATCCAATATTAAGCTGCGACTTCGGCGCCAAGGAAGAAGAGTCAATCCATCTGGCCTCTTCCCACCTGATCTGCTAAGGCCAGGTGGTTCTAGAACAGATGGAGAATTAGCTGCTGATAATGCCCTCTTAATGGCATTATTTAGGGCATGGTGACGCGGAAACCTGCCAGGCGCTCCGTTTGCAACTAAGTGCGTGATAGCCATTACTTTTCACCTGAGAACCACACATGCATATGTATGGTTGACAGATATCGCAACCCAATCGTAGAGCAACTGAGATTCTAATAGATGAATTATCCAAGAAAGTTCCCAGCGGTGGGGAAGGATTCGCTCCCAATAATGCACCTGATTCAAATGTAGAGGTAGCTTGAAGGCAAGCTAAGTTCAGACGAACTATTTTGTAAAAGTTGAGAGTGTTTTTTTAAAATATTTATTAAGTCCCATGCAGGTTGGGAAGTCAAAAGTAATGGACGTGAAATATTTGGACAAAGAGTATCAATTCAAAAGAAGCCTCAGCTAAAAAAGGTATTTCAGAATTGATGCCCATATCGGGTAACAAAGAGGCGACCAATTCTGAAATACCATGTGCGGAGGCAATAAATGCAGGAAGGCCCATAGAGCATAGATTTATTATAAGTATTATTTATATATATTACCCATTTTTTTTTTACAATTTAATGATTGAATATATTTATTCATTCAATTATATAAAAATAGTGAACTAAAACTATAAATACCAATAAAAAAATAGTACCTAAATATAACGTTGACATTTCATTATTATTTAATCCAAGTTGGACAAATAAATTACCAAATAAAAATTTTTTTTCGTTGCTAATTTCCATAATTATATAATTTAATATAATTTCCAAAAAATAAATTTAAAACATGCCTCCTAAACTGGCTGCACGAGAAATGCTTTTACAATTTGGTAGAGTATTTTAATACCAAATGGACATGATCTTTTATACATCTAGTCAAATATTATTGTGGCATTCTCTTTTTGTTGTAATTTCGTGTGTTTGTGGTTTTGATAATGTTAACAAATTATTGTAATTTTTCTTTTATATAATGATAGTGTAAAATTTTATAACTAGATAAATAACAATGTACCTACCTACCTAAATATATTCACATACCACAAATGGTGGAGTAAGAGATCCTAAAAATCTGTAAAACAACTAATGTAAACCTTATTCCGTGAATAAAGAATCATTCATTCATTCATTCATTCATTCAATTATCATAATACTCAATAAAAATAAATTTTTCCAGCACACAATACCAGCAATCAAGCATAAGGTCAAACGATTTAAAAACATGAGATTCCAAAATTCTAAATTAAAAAGTTGTTCAAAATGGCGCCTTTAGAAAAAAAATCACGCTCTATTAAATGGCTAAAGTTGAGTGACATAAAGTAAATTGGCGGCCGAAGTTTTGCGAGTGCTCATTTTTTTGACATATTTCCCCTTGAAAGTGTTTTGGGCTATTTCTCGGCCGCCCGCCCTGGCTGATGGGCGGCTATTAAAAGTTCAGACAACTTTGTACGGCGTCTGCACAAAGCTTTCCTCTGTCATCGCTCTCAGTATGTTATCTCGTCATTATAATATTATATTTTTTTATTTTGGCATTTATTCAGTTTTTTTTATTGGAATATCTATATTTATAAAAGTAACATAGTAAAAAATTATATCCACTAGTGTTTATAGAAGAAAATAAAATTATTAAATGAATCGCCGTTCGTTAGAACCTTTCAAATTTATCCTTTATTCTTTTATTCACTTTAATACGTGTGGTTTAAGAAGAAAAATAATAAGGAAAATCTTAAAGAAAAGGTAAAATAAATATATAAAGTAATTATTATTATTATTAATAATAATAATATATAATAATAATATTTATATACGTGGTGGCCGAGTTGGTTAGACCTTGGACTTAAAAACACTTAGGTCCCTGGTTCGAATCCTGGATATGTTATTCTACAATGTAAACTTAAATGTATACTGTGACTGTGATTTTTATTGAAAATAAATAAATAAATACAAAAAAAACAAGTTTCAAATATATATCTTCACTATATACCATGAAGGTAAAAACCGTGCCCGTCCGCGCGGCGCGGGGCGCGTTTTTTTAGCTTCATGCTTTATACCTATACATAATTTTTATTACAAAAAGATAAATCGTTTTCGCTCAGGTAATACAATATTAAGTATGCCTAATAAACATGCGTCTCTTCCTCCTCCTCTAACTAATTTAATTCTCTGATGTATGATAAGGGCCGTCCGATATACTTTTGTGTAAGAGTACTTATAGTAATCGCTCCCCTGAGAAACGTCTTAAGCACAGAAGATCTTACATAAGGCTCGAAAGAGTGAACGCACGTGGTCTTACTACGACATATAAATCAGGGTATCAATATCACGGTCGCCCTTACGCTGCTTAAAACCGTATTGACGACATTATGGTAGGAGTTTATCGCATATTTTAAAAGTAAAACACAGAAGTTAGACACAGTTAACAGATATTGGTCTGGACAGAAAGACAAAAAAAATAAAGACATGAGTGAACCACTCATGTCTTTATTTTTTATATCTTGAAAATCGGTTGAATTCTTATGACAAGATTAATAGTCGTTGCTTAGCAAGTGCTAAGATTTGCTTCGAAGCCATTGCTTCGGACTGTCAAACTGCATACAAATAAGTAGATTTTGATAGTTGTAAACCAAGTTAGCTAAGCAACGAAATAATACAACCCTTTGTGTCTTCTCGATACCATAAGTATCATATTTGAAACAAAAAAATGCTCCCAAGGGGAAAAGTTTGATATTAAAAATAAAATATTATTAAAAAATTTGAGATAAGGAAATTTGTAATATTTGCACATATTATGTATTACTCTTCTCGGTCGGTGTGTACCAATGAATTTTAATGTATACCTACGTGATGGCCAAGTTAGTTAGAGCTTAGACTTAGAATCTACTAATCTAGTACAGTTTATAGGTACAGGTTCAAATTCTAATAATAAGAATGTTGTAAATTATGTGGCGTAAAGTAGTTGTGACACTCTATTTATCAAAACCAAGGCACGGACGATTGCTACTTGAGAATATACTCGTGTCTGTCTACTTATGCTAGTCTGTGGTCCGAGGGTTCCCCAGGCGCGTTAACTAAATGCATCTCTCCCCTACTTTATCCACGATACGTCGGAGCGATCCCGATGTAAAGTCAATTATTTATTAATCAGGGTTAAGAGATATTTATAAAGGGCGGTATGAAAAAATGGCTGCAATCAACTAATAACAAAAAGCCTATTCCTCGTAAATATTTTACTGTTTCTAAACAGGCAACCAAATAAATAAATAAATGTGCATCCTATACAGAAGCAAAAACCGTTAAGTGACCTAGTCATGTTTCGGTTTTAGTCTGTGGGTTCACCGGTTTTCAGGCTGCGGTTACGAAATGAGTTGAATTGACAATAAGGCAGCGAGTATAAATATACTCGTAATGCAATTTGTCGCCACCTATTTAGTAATCGCATCATTTAGCCGGCATAGTGGGAGCGATCAATTTTGTATAAAAACAATTATTGGTCGACCACATTCATGGATTTTGTAGGTCTGATCACCACCAGTAAGATACAAAGTTACATGCCGTGCTCCAATAAAAAAAATGTATAATTAGGTTTTTATATACATTTTATTGAAGCACGGCATGACTTTGTATTAATTCATTATTCTTAAACAAATAAATTTCTTGTCTATTTATCGTAAGTATCAGAAGAAAATTTGTTCCTTAACTTAGAGCTTCCGTTGCGTGCGCTGCGTAAACGTTAAAGTTGCGCAGAAGTTACGTGTCGCTAGTGAAAAATAAATTTAGTCCTCCCCAAATTATCTCTAGTAAAATAAAAAAATGTGTCTATTAGTTTTATAAGAATACTTTTTTTTTATTACCCCGCTATTCATTGTGATTATTTTACAAATTAATGAACCACCTATTAATTTATTTTCGAGATGTAAAAAATTTCAAATTTGTAGCACCATTTATTGCTGAGACTTTAACTTTTCTATAAATTCATTTTATCCTTTCAGGATTCGAATTTTGCAAAATCCCTTGGATGGCGCCTACACTATTAGAGGAAGCTGCTGTCCAAATTTCATATTCGAAGCTCCAGTAGTTTCAGCTGAGCGATTATGAGTAAGTCAGTCACCCAGGACAAGCTCTTGCATTATTAGCAGTCAAATGGGTACTCGGTATGGTATCTTCTTAGTAGTGGATATTGTATGATCTCAAGGAAGTTTAGGCAGCGGCGCATTGCTTTTCTGAGTAAGTTATAATTGTTAATATAACAATCATATACACTATTTTATTTAATATAATAATAATAATATGTAGGACAATTTACAAATATTGCTTTGGTCACAAACTAAGCTCTAGGCTGCTACTATGTGTACCAGAAGCAACGATATAATACATATTAAATTTTATAAACACCCAGACCATGACAAACTGTACAGAAAAATCGTACTAATAATTTGTTGCCATGGGTGGGAATCGAACCCACGACCTCCGGATACAACGCCAAAGACGCAAGACCATTAGTCTACGGAGGCTGTCAATAGAAGAAGAATATTAATATAGATATAATATAAGTTCAAATTTAATTATACGTTTAAAAGAAAGGAAGCCGCAAAATATTTCTTTTTAAAGCTGGGACGAAATGATTTATAGAGTAATTCGGCAACGGCAAGCCGCTTTTATATAGAACTTTTTTGAGGCAAAATTAAGCTTTCTTACAAGTTATACGGCCCTGTGTGAGTAAATATTTAATTAACATTTCTAATTTTAATATAATATGTATATTAAAGTACTTAAATAAAACTAAAACATAAAACTTTAATAAAATATAAATATAATTATTTTATTTATACGAAATATCATTAAATACACTTTTAAGGACAAAGGGGTGTCGAGGAAATATCAAGTTATCAAGGAAATATTATATATAATACTAGTTGAGTAGCTGAATAGCTTATTATACCCAAGATGTAATTAATTGACGATATACAATCTCTTTAAGTTTTCACCTTTTTGGTAATACTGCGGCCCTGGACCTTTTGCACAATAATCATAATGCCAAAACAAATTAACAATAATAAAAGTATGAAGGACATACAAGCATATACCAGATGTGTACCAGAAATATTTTAAAAACACCCAGACCATGATATACTAATATAACAGAAAAACGCAAGTTCTAATTTTTTTTTGCCATGAGTCGGAATTGAACTCAAGACCTCCGGATACAACGCCAAAGGCTACTAGTAAGGCCACTAGTCAACGGAGGCGGTCAAATTAATTTAAGTATAACATATTTTCCTGTGGTAATTAACTGGACGGTAATATGTATTTTTCTTATTATTTCTACACAATAGAATGTTTGCGGCTTGGGACGATAAAACCAACATTAAACACAAGAACCACATACAAGAACTTTCACAGAATATCTCATAAAGTCTAGAATCGTATTTCTCGAAAATCGCAAATATATCCGTAGAACAAAATGCCGCAATACATGCAGAAGGCGTATCAACTGCGTATTAAATTAAAACGGAAAATTATATGATATTTTCGCAAAGTTTGCTGCACCAAAATGAAATATATTTTGTGGGTTGACATACTCGTATGTAGTACGATAAGTACGTAAATACTTGTCCATTTAATTATTTTAAGAGCTTTTGAAAATAATTTAATTACAATATCATTTATTATGTATTACTTAAATTATTCACAAATTATAATTTTATCTTAAGCAATTATTATTATTAAGCAGGTATTTTATTTTGTGTAATACTGAAATTATTTCTGGATGTGTCTTAGGGCTTTAGATCTGTTTTGTTAATTGTTGTAAATATTCAATGTTTTGTTTAAAGGGTGTCTATTTGTCACCATAGATCTTTTAAACTACGTAATATATTTAAATGTGATTTTTAGAAATATTAAGAGAAGTTCTTTCAGTATATAAATCTAAAACTACTGAACCGATTTATTTAATGTATTTTATTCTCGATCCGATTTTTTTTCATTTAAATGTTTAATGAAACCGCGCGGTACAGCTAATATAATAAACTAATTCAATACCTATAATATAGTACCTATGCGAAGCATATCAGACCAATTAAATAAAAATAAAATCACTTGATATTTTATTTGGTTTATTGTCTGGCCAAATATGTATAACACTTAGGTTTATTTAATCTTCTAAGTATTTTTGTCTGCTGGCCAGGTGGGTTTGCAAGGTTTTTGATTCTTTCGATTGTACAACCTGCTTCTATGACACATGGCAGCGTTATTTATTCCCTTTTCCGGAAGGCAGAGGTCCCTAGTGACATTTCTACATCATATAGAGAATCTTCACATACACTTCTTGTGTCATATTCATATATATTAGTTGACAACAGGTTATAAGTCATACATAAGCGCGTTTTTTTAAGATTTTTTTTATTTCTTTTTATAAGAGCTTAACATGTGACCTTGCATCCACCTGATGTTAAGCATTTCATCGAGTGGTTTAATCTGTATTCTATCGTATAACGACGAGAGACAAGAGAGAGACAATGTTCTCAGCAAACCATGGATTCACCGTGCGGGTGCCGGGTCCATCGCGTGGTTGAAAGGCAGGGGAATGAACTTCAGCGTTCCCGGACTTGAGACCGCGAAGTAGGTTTAAAAGCCTTTTGAACTCTCACCTGCACTGTGTTCACTACCCTCTCTACTCAACCAAATAGTATATGATACTGTTAGCGCCATCCTGGAAACACGCTCCATAAAAGTTCCGACGGCTGTTCTCGGAAGGCCAAGATCCTTCAATAGACGGTGCAAAGACTTTGCTGGAATTCCTCTTGCACCAACTTCCACTGCATAAAGTTGAGTTTTAAATCCGTTTCTAGTATTTTCGTTTGTGAGATCAAAATATTTGTTCGACTTGATGTTGTGGTCCTTAGGTATGTTTGTTTCCCACGGAACGGTCAGTTCTATAAGTATTACTTTCTTCAAGCACCGAGAGTACACCAGTATGTCTGGTCTATAGGCTGAAACTGCTAGTTCGTCTGGAATCTTGTAATGTATTTTAAATGTATCCATGAATATTTTCCAGTCTTGTGCTTTGTCCAGGATTGAGAAAGGTTTACTTTGAGTTTTCTTGAGTTGTCCCTCCTTTACAAAAGTAGTCAGTCTTTCATTTGTTGTTAATCCTTTTCTGGCTCTAGCAATACTGAGACTTACAGCTTCACGAATAATTTCTAGAACTTTATCATGTCGGTGCGAATAATGACCTTTTTCAAGTAGAGTTTTGCACCCAGCAAGTATATGTCTGGCCGTCCCTACAGCAACACCGCACAATGTACATGTCTTATCTGTTGCCTTCCCCCATCTTACCAGATTACTCTGGTCAGGTAGGGACATTTGAAAGGCATTCAGATAGAACTTAATAAGTGTCGGAGACCAATCGTACATGAGTGTGCGCCATTTCAGGGCTGGAGGAATACAAACTTCCCCCAAAGTAAGCCATTCATTCTGTACTTCTAGGGTCATCGCGTGAACTCTGTAGCCATGCTCTTCATCTTCCCTAAGGAAAGATTTAATAACATCTTTATCACATTCCTTTTTCTTCCAACCTAACCCCCTTTTGCTGATCTGGGCACCGCTCATAAATGATTTATGAAACTGAAGTCTTGACTCCATCTCAGAGGCCAATGAGTCTTTTGGGAGAGATGCAATCAGATTATCCCGAGAGTTACTCAGGATTTGTTGCTTGGTTACACGTAGATGTTTGTACAACTCAGATGGTTTTTTAAAATTCATCCCAAATTGTTGCTGTCCCCTGAATAGCGTAGAGGAGTCAGCGCCCTGAGCTAATCCAAGCCAAGACTTAAGTTTTCTTATGACAGTTGCATCCAGATTTACCAAAAGAGTTTTGTTGAAGTCGTATACAAGAAAAGGCCGTGTTAGACGAGATGTTAGGTAGTTTGTCATAAATCCAAGCTTTCTTGACATTACTAATTGGCTGTTGATCTACCTTGTTGATGTCATTAATAAAGCGTTCCACAACCACATCTAAGGATGGTGTTCTTCCTTTAAAATCGATCCTTCTGCCCAGAAATTTGAAAGGCATGGCTTCCTCTACTGGGGCTACTTTCTGCCCTGCTATGAACAGTTCTGGATCGTATTACGTAAACCTAGTATTTCGTCTGCCCAGACACAGACAGAAGCATTTTGATGGTTTTGTTCTCATGCCGTTCGACCATACACAGAATTCGTCTACCAGAGTAAGCAAATTCTGGCATTGTTTTGGATTGCGTGTTAGCACTGCTAGGTCGTATGCAAATGCTAAGATGGACTCCGAATATACATTATTTAACTTAAATCTATATCCCCACTTCTTTTCACTAGTTTTAAGTTTATCAATTAAGATGTTAATAATAATATTGAAAGCTATTGGTGAGAGGCAACAGCCTTGAAATAGCCCAACATTATATTTAAGAGGATCTGTGAACCCATCTTTATTTGTAATGACAAATCTTAAGTTCTTATAATAATTAGCAATTATATCCATGATCACTGTTGGGAAGTTATACCATTTTAGGGCAACTTGTAGCAATTTATGCTGGACCGATCCAAAAGCATTTTCCAAATCAATCCAGCAGACACTCAATTGACGCTCGTGCTCCCTGGCATCCTTCAAACATTCCGAAAGTAAGGTGTTATGTTCCAAACAACCAGAAATTCCCGGAAGAAATCCTTTCTGGTGCTGGGATAAAAAGTACTTGTTTGTGATCATAAACCTCGACATTCTTGCTTGAAGTATAGAAAAGAAGATTTTGGACATAGTGTTTGTTAACGCAATAGGTCTTGTATCTTTAGGATCAGTAACCTCAGGCTTTTTTGGTATAAGAACAAAAGCTGCTTCTCCGAACACAGTCGGTACTTGTTTGCTTGACCATATTCTACAGTAGATGTTATGTAAACACTTGCGAATGTGAGGACACTTTTTATATACAATGTAGGGTATGCCATCCGGACCTGGTGCTGACTTTACGCTTTTCTTCTTCACTTGCTCCTCAGTCTCTTCAATGCTTGGTGGATTGCATTGAAAGTCTACTGCAGGATTATGCGGTCGTGTTGAAGGTGGATCCGGGTATGCAGGTAGCATACCCGGATCTCCCGGACTCTTTGTGGCATTGCATAAGTCTCACTGAAGTGTTTATACATTTGTTCTTTGGTCAGCAAAAGTCTTCCACTATTTTCACTGAAATCTTCTTAGCATAAATAAAAGGGTTTTGTCAAATCTAACTTCATGCTGGGCTCTATTAAATTGATTTTTATTATCTTGTATCTGGAGACAAATTCCCTGGATTAATTTGAGAATAGATCTTAATGCCCTGGCTAACTTGTGGCACAGGTTCTTGTCTCCCATCGCTTTGGCCCAGCGAAGTTTCTTTATGAGCTCCCTCATAAAGAAACTTTCGCATTTTTACGCCTCATTTTCAGTTTAAAAGCATTTTCTTTCTTGGTATATGCATATGTGGATTCCGGAGGATAGTGCTTCACAAAGTAATTGTATACCGTAGACTGGAAGGTTTGTACTTGGCTGTTAATATCAAATATTACGATGAAAGATTTGTATTTTTGTTTGTAATGAATAAACTCAAACACTACATGACCTATTATAAAAATCTTTTCCTTATAGAATGCTACATTATCACTACATACATACATATCATCACGGGTGCCTTACGGCGCCCGAGACCACCTTGGCGGCCCCAGGGTACCCAGCGGAGGGGTTTTAATCCCACCTCGTCGTAGCCGATGGTATGAGTCTACACCGAACAAGTGGCTAGCCCGTCGCGATAATTTGAATAGACTCAATAATCCATCTATAAACAGTTTCACAAGTTGGTATAGTGAAACCGGGACCGACAGCTTAACGTGCTCTCCGAGGTACTATAGTGGTGTTGTCAAACAAATGTAATTTTTTTTAAAATTAAAAACCCATTGGTACACACCGGGATTTGAACGTCCCTGGTTCAAATTTAAGTGTTTTTAAGCCCAAGGTCTAACCAACTCGGCCAAATCAAATCAAATCAAATATTATTTATTTCATGTAAATCTTTACAGATATTTATGAATAGTCAAAAAAAAAAAAAAGTTTTAACAATAAGGTCTAGAGTGCGTTTGGTTAGGCTGCTATATATATATATATAACCATTATAGATTAATTAATAAAAGGTGTCATAAATAAAAGTATTGAAAAAACCAACCAACCGAACGCACGCTACATAACCAACTAGTGTAAGACTAGGTGGTTAGCTGATTCCATTGACCTTCCGATTATCATCTGCCATACAAGGGTGCCACCGAGGCGACCGACCTCACCAACCGTATCCACGCCTTAAATATTAGTTCTTATATTATCATTATATTGGCTGTAGATATTTTTAAATGACCACCACGTCATTATCACTAGTGATCGGAAATTTAAAAAATTAGGACTGGTAGTTTTTTATCTAATTGTAAAAGTTTGATATTGAAGATATCCCGAGATATTTTATTTGAAAATATTCAACATGTTTTTCGTTTAAATTGATATTAATTTTTTTAACTTTATGGCCACTGCGGTGATTGGTTTGTAAGTACTTACTAAATTCCAAAAGTATACATATGAATCAGTATTTATATGTGTACTTTTATATCGAGGCTATACCATCATAAACACCGCAACAAGCTCGCCACTTATTAGGTGTTGCCTCAGTATACCATCGGCGAAATGAGGACGGGTTAATCACTCCGCTGGGTACCCTGAGGCCGTTTAAACAGTTTTCGGGAGCCAAAAAGGCACCCGTGATGGTATTATTTATTATTATTATTTATTTATAAATCGGTATAATGAAAATATTATTATGTCAAAATATTTATTTTATCTTAGCATTAATATAATATTAAATGATGAATATAATAAAATGTTTTGTTTTATTTTAAAATATTTATTAATATTTTAAATAACACGCACGAAGTTATTGGAAACTAAATAGTAAACACAATCACTCGTATTTATTATAGATCTATGAATCTTCATAAAATATATTAAATTAAATTGAATAGAAAATTGTCTTCAAAAAGCTCTCAACAACTCAATATTCTCTGTTTAGCAAACCATTGGGAGCTTTCCAATGCGCCAAAGCTTCGCGTTTACGCCACCCTCAGCTAGATGGCGCTTTCGATGTCGGAAACTTTGGTGTATCGAGATATACATCGCTGGGGGTTTTCATAGTGGACCAGCCTGCATTCAGTACCAAAAAGAGATTCCGACGCGAGGGTTGTGCCACCCTTTCGGCCTGAGCTTAACGAACTTCGTAAGCTCGCTGAAGTTTATATTTTGGAACGACTTTTAAATTAAGAATGTAATGTGAATTGTTTGAATTTAGAGTGATGTGATATTGCGTGAAGTGGTTTGCTGGCAGGTGTTCTTTTAGTATTGAAAGCTGTTTTTTGAGGTACGTATTTTAATTTTTTTGGTATGTATCTAGTATATTTTATTTTATACTTAAACGTAAAATTAACAAAATTAAATTAACAATTTATTTTTAAAATAATGGAAATATAATAAATAAAAAAAATGTTTTATTATATTTTTAATATTAACTAAAAATAACTTAAGCATCTACAACTTCTAACAAACTAACTTGTATTACAAAATATGACCTTAGCACTATAACCATCCTACTAGTTTCTATAAATTAAATAAATAATGTACCTAACATACCTATATATAATATAAGTATAAACACAAATGAAAAACAAAAAAAAAATCTCTAACATTATTTACCCACCGTGTTATTTTAGTAATCATTAAAACGTTTCCGAAATGGCAACCCATCTAAACTCCGGCTAAATAAATACCGGTCGGATCCCACCAACATAAACAACTAGTTAATCCCCATCGGCCACTCACCCACGGAATTTTGCCATCTCAATCAAAATTATACTTATATATTATACAAAATATTTTTTTAGAAGAAAAAAATCACGTATTTTGCAATTTCATTTATCTATACTAATATTATAAAGCTGAAGAGTTTGTTTGGTTTAACCCGCTAATCTCAGGAACTACTGGTTCCAATTGAAAAAATCTCAAACTAAGTTTTGGATACCCCATTTATCGAGGAAGGTTATAGGCCATATCACATCACGCTGCGACCAATAGGAGCAGACTAACAATGAAAAATGTTGCAAAAACGGGCATTTTTTTTACTTTTGAGAGCGTTGCGTAAACGGTTAAAGTTACGTAGACGAAGTTACGCGAATCAGCTAGTTAATTATATTTAAAGATAAACTAACAAACTTTTAAAGTAGTAAAAATATTTTTGGTATTACCATAAATAAGTTAACATTTTAAAATAAAAAAAAAAACAATCACAAACCGCCTAGTCGGCCTAAGGGTATCCAGCCGGGAGTTGGCCCATGCAGGTAGGGTTTTATACCCATCTCGCCGTAGCCGATGGTCGAGTCTACACCAAACCAGTCGCTTGCTTGTCGCGGTTCTTGGATAGACTCAATGACCCATCTTTAAACAGTTTTACAAGTTGGCATAGTGAAACTAGGACCGAGCTTTACGTGCTTTACGTGCCCCTCGATACTCTACAGTGGTGTTCTCAAAGGAATGTACACATTTTTTTCTTATTAAAAACCCATTGGTTTGGTACACACCAAGGTTTGAACCGGCGGCGCTGTGACAAAAAACTCTAGATAGAGTTTGTATGGGAGTCAAGTCGACTACAGCGACTTGACTCCCATACCAACGGACTTCCAATATTATAACTTGATTGTTAGTCAAAGTTCAATTATTATTTTTATGTTGGTAATTAACGTGAAAATCTTTCTGTTGTGGGTTGTAAATATTTTTGTATATATAGGTATATTATATAAATATATTTTTTCAGATTTCCAAAAAAAAAAAACTCAACGCCGAAAGATTAATAAATAAAATGACCGACAAAATTATTATTCTGCTAGACCGACCGACCGGACTCATAACACAGATGCAAAAACTGTCAACTGACCTAATCAAGTTCCGGTTTTAGTCTGTGGGTTCTCCGGTTTTCCGGAGACTACATACTGCATCGATTTCTTGACAAAACACGGGTGATTGATTTGACGATAAAGTAGCGAGGGTATTTATTGATCAACCCCATTTAAGGACATTGTATGTCTGCTTACTATCAGGTAGATACAAAAACACATGCCGTGCTCCAATTTAAAAACAAAACTACCATAAAGAGTAATAGAGTATTACTGGAAGTGCTATAGCTCATTTTGTATGGAGTACGCAGACTTCGCGACTGCAGTGTGTCCAAAATTTCCTGCGAAATAAGCGTCACCAACTTTTTGTTAATATTTTGGTTTATATTCCTTCAGTGTGGTGGGGTGTGGGAATCAGAGACTCACCCATCTTTATTTGTTTAATATTTTTTTCTGTTATTTTTAAATACATAAATAAATATCTGGGGTCTTACCAATTCGGCCACCACGTCTATTTTAACTTGTATAGAAATATATGTAAAACTATAGAGGTAATCATAGGTAGAAATATGACCTAGATTTCTTATACAAAGTGTGAATAGGCAACACATACAATGCTGGCAATCAGCGGTCGCATCCTATTTGCATCTGCTGTCTGCTGTCATTCCTGGACATAGCATTATACTAACCAGGTGGCATCTCAAACTGGGTGTTTTTTGCCTCATTGTAAAATAGTTTCACCCATAGTCTTTCAAGGTTAGGTTATGAAACAGGCAGTTAATTTGATGACAAAGCAGCGCCAGGAATTAAAATTAGACTCGTAATACAAATTCATCTTTGTCGCCGCCCATTTCGGAATCGCATCATTTAGCCGGCATACATGATCAATGCTGTTAAACAACAAAATATTGACGACCCCATTCCTGGATTTTTGTAGGCCTCCTTACTATCAAGGAAATAAAAAGTCGCATGCCGTGCTCCGTTAAAAATATTAATTTAGAACTCGTGCCTACAACTTCGTCATCCATTTCAAATCTATATCAAATCTATATCATCCCTGTAAATTTGGATAATGAAGTCTAATGGTAGCCTTAGGCGTTGTTTCCCGAGTTCTGAGTTCGATTCCCACTCATGATAAAATAATATTAGTTCATTTTTCTGTACAGATGATCATTGTCTGGGTGTTTATATTATGTATTAGTAGCGTTGTACACATAGTACAAGCTTTGCTTAATTTGTGACCACAGCAATATACCCGTATGTAAAAAAAATCATAAATATTATTTAAAATAATTATATTAATACAATAATATTATACAAAATTACAATTTTGTTGCTTTCGCTGTGGAAACTATGGGTTCGTGGAGTGAGGATGCTAAATTATTTTATAAGGAGTTGGCTCCCATGCTGGTTGATCTTACTGGTGATTCAAGAGCTGGCGGTTATTTTAAGCAAAGGATCAGTATAGCCATACAACGAGGCAATGCCGCTAGCATCTTGGGCACAATGCCACAGGATAGACTAGAGGAAAATTTTATGTTATAACTACCAAAAGGCAGTTGCAACATAAAATAATCCTCTCAGGGACTACTTTAATTATAATTATTATTTTTATTATTTTAGAATTATTATTAATATAGGTTTTGTTTGTAAATAGAGTTTTTTTTTTAATATTAGTTTTAAATGTTATTTTATTTACATCGAATAAAAATAATATGAATAGTTTGTAGGTACATGGTGGGTTATTTTCGTACAATAACTTAATGAATGGAAGCTTAGAAAAAACCTATAATTGTAAACGCGGTGGTCGAGATATTTATTAATAACTCGAACTAGACATTCGACTATATTATATGTCACAAATTACTGATTCCCACTTTAGGTATTCTGTTACTTACCATCATAATAAAACTGAACCTAACCTAAAAAACTATACCCTTACATTAATAACTTGTATTATACCAAAAAAATAATAAAAAAACTTTTTAACCCTCCCCTTAACCCGCGATCGGGAAAAACTTTTAAATTTTCCTGAAAACAATAACAAGCTTTCAGGTTTTCCGAACTTGACAAACTTTTTCCCAGCGCCGCCATTTTTCCATCTTGATATGAAATCTTTAAGAAATATACCTTGACAATTACAAGGAAAATATTTTTTAAGATTTATATTCATAGATCGCCTATTTCGCGGCATAATAAAACCATAGTTTTAAAGAGTAATTCTTACCTTACACACAAACGGTGTGGAAACCTGGATACTTGTGGCAAGTCAGATTCACACGCTTAAGTTAGCTTAGCGTACTATAGTAAGAGTAATAATCTAAACGAAGACATCGGTAAGAAGACCCAAGTTTCCATCTCTTCAGAGCACCCAACTATCGCTTTTACCATTCCTCAATGTCCTTGGTTATATACGTTCCGATCTTAACCACCGCAATTATATCGAGAGCATTGCAAAAACAGCTTCAAAAAAACTTATATATATATATATCATCACGGGTGCCTTACGGCAAAAAAAAAAAACTTGGCATCATAAATAAGGTGATTATTTTTCATTCCTGGACATTGCATACTGCTTAACATCAGGTAGATGCAAGGTCACATGTTTCTCTTTAAAAAAAAAAGTTACCGACCTAGCCCGAAGAGTCTAGAGTGGCCATCAGTCGGCCATTTTTACCGTAAAACAAAATAGGTAACAATAGAACAAACAAGTTAGAGAGCGCGCCTTGGTGCACAAAGCGTTGGATGTCCTGCGGCGAGATGCGGAATGTGGGTGCCAGGTCTTGCATGCAAATTACCCAGGATAGGTAGTTTTGGCGCACCTTGGGCAGTCCAGCAGCAAAGCAGCCGTGATCTATAATAATGAAGTTGTATTATAACACGATAAGGAAAGGCGTTTGATTGTCGTAGACCTAGTGGTCGTGCCTTTGTCGTTGTATCCGGAGGTCGTGGGTCCGATTGTCACCCAAAAAGCAAAAAAATATTAGTACGTTTTTCTGTACAGTTCGTCATGGTCTGGGTGTTTATAAAATATAACATGTATTATATCGTTGTTTCTGGTACACATAGTACAAGCCTGGAGCTTAGTTTATGACCAGAGCTAAATGTGTAAGTTACATATAACAAAAATCAAAAAATGATTAAACTAATAATTTAGACCGTATTAATTGTTTTCTTTAATTTTATTTGTGTTTAATTATTAACTTGTTAAGTTACCAAGAATTTTCAAAAAAATTAAATATGGAATTGAATATATATTATTTTTAAGTATTATTTTGTTTTGATTATTTTTTTATAGTGCACGACATGTGACTTTGTATCTACCTGGTGGTGAGCAGACCTACAAAGTCCAAGAATGGAGTCAATCAATAATTGTTCTTAAACAATATTGATTGCTCCCACTATGCCGGCTAAGCGATGCGATTACGAAATAGGGGGCGACAATCACGAATTTGCATTACGAGTATATTTTAATATACTCACTACCTTAATATCAATCTAACTACCCATTTTATAACAGCACCCTGAAAGGAGACTATCACCTTGACAAGAAATCGATGCAATAGTCTCCTGAAAACCGGTGACCCCAGAGACTATAAACGGAAAGATGACTAGATCACTTAACGGTTTTTGCATCTGTATAACGAGAGGTAGTAAAAACCTTGGACTTAAAAACACTTAGGTCCCTGGTTCGAATCCCGGTGTGTACCAATGAGTTTTTAGTTTAAAAAAAAAAATACATTTGTTTGACAACACCACTATAGTGCCTCGGAGAGCACGTTAAGCTGTCGGTCCCAGTTTCACTATACCAACTTGTGAAACTGTTTATAGATGGGTTATTGAGTGTATTCAAAACATCGCGACGAGCTAGCCACTTGTTCGGTGTAGGCTCATACCATCGGCTACAACGAGGTGGGATTAAAAACCCCTCCGCTGGGTACCCCGGGGCCGTCTAGGCGGTCTCGGGCGCCGTAAGGCACCCGTGATGATATGTATGCATGTAGCTATAGTAACCTAACCTAACCCGATCACCCAATTTATTTTCATAATTTTTGTCCAATATATTCTAAACAAAAAGAAAATATTACATGTTTTCTACACTTAAATGTTACATTTATAAAACGGCCTTATTTATAAAATTTATAGTGCCTCCGAGAGCACGTTAAGCCGTCGGTCCCAGTTTCTCTATACCAACTTGTCGGACTTTATAAATAGGTTGTTAGGTCTATCCAAACATCATGAATAACTAGCCACCCGTGATGATATTTATTTATAAAAAATGCTGAAAAAAAATATTAAAAATATATGTCTTTTGAATATGTTGGACAAAATATGGAGGAATTTTTATTTTTAATTGGTAGGGAATATTTATAATAGGTCTTTATTTGTTTTATTAAGACTGTTCTTTGTTTAAGATATATTAGGTAAACTGTATTTTAATTTCTAAGTTTTCTTTTTATTTACAAATAAACTTCTTTATAAAGGTTGAAGAAATAAAAAAATAATAAATTATATTTTAAGTATTGTACAAAATAATCAATCTTGTAATTAAAAGTAATCGTTGATAAAGTTTGCGATTTATTCATCATAATGTAGGCTATAGTCCAAAACTGATAGGTATTAGTTACATTAAACAGATAGATTGACAATTAGACAATTACGACAGCAGGCTTTAGCGCATAAGTCTATCTCAGATAAGCCATATTGTATTTAGGCAGTAAACGACTGACCATTTCCACTACTTATTTTATTTATTTAAAACCCTTTATTACACAAAATTCCAAAAATAAAATTGTACATAAGCGAACTTAATGCCTTAGGCATTTTCTACAAGCTAACCTTAGACACACTATGGCTCATAACTATCTGTATCTTTGTACATTATAAAAAAAATATCAAAACACAGCCTTTAAAAAACGCAAATCATAACTTATTTTGCGAAATTAAGTTCAAATATATTTATTTCATGGAAATCTTTACAGATATTTATTTAAGAGTCAAAAAAAATATACTATAAAGTCTAAGGCGGAGTTGCACCAAAATAAACTCTGTGAATGTAACGATTAAAGTAAAAAATGGTGTCAGTAGTATCAGCCTGTCATTCGCCATTTTTAACTTCAATCGTTACAATTACGAGTTTATTTTGGTGCCACTCAGCTTGGTTAGGTAAGCTGCTATTTATCACTAAAATTACATCGATTATTTTTCATTAGCTTAATATTTAGTACCGGAATTAAGCGCGCAGTCGATTGGGAACTTTTATTGTAATGTATGAAAATATACTACCCAATCGAATACATGCTATATAACCAACTATGCTACATAACTAGTGTAAGACTAGGTGGTTAGCAGGATCCATTGACCTTTCATTACCTACCACCGAGGCGACCAACCTCATCGACTATATCCAAACCTTAATTATTAATAGCATTGGTTGAACATACAGATATCATGTTCAGGGTTGAATATTATATTTCTAAGTGGACTATGATCTACGAACCCCAATCTACGAGCTGTTGTGTTATATACCTTCCAGACCGATAGCGTAATATTGGACTTCAGGCTCAGCTTATAAATGAAGTCTATTTTCTTACCTCCAGTTAAATTTTATAAATTATTGGAAAAGTTTTGTTATATTAAAAATATTTGTTGCTAAGTCCACTAAAGCGCGAGAGGTATAAACATCAAATTTGAATATTCGTGGAAAAATACAACTTTGTCGGTAATAAATTAAATTAAACGTTTGAACGAGTAAAATTTGTGCCGAACCCGTTAATATAAGTTAAGCCTTAGGAAGAGCTGCACCGTGTAGGTTAACCAACGATGTAACAACGTTTTGTAACGTTTATACGTTTATTTGTCACCTAGGTACTACTAATTAATTATATAATAAGATTTTTTATTACATAATTAGTTACCATAACGTTGACATAAAATACAATATTAAACATAGTAAGTAATAGTTAGTATTCATTTTAAGGGGTATACGAGTATGTGGTGGACTAGTTACAAGTTTTTTAAGTTTGGAAACCAGATTAAGTATTACGTTTATAAAAAAAAAACATACTATCAAGGTTGCCTTAACGGTGCTCGAGACCTCCAAGACGACCTGAGTAGAAAAAGAAGCAAATTTTACATAACATTGCATTAAAATATTATATAAAATATAGTTTTTATATATGTATGTACATAAGAATCTGTTTCCCATACTAGAATAACCAGTCTACCATATACATTTTAAAATTAACCTAAATATTACTGTATAGGTATATTATTCAAGAACTTAAGTGCAATTATGTTTAATGCTTTAACTTTAGATTAAAATACAAAAGATTGTTCGTTAACGATAAAAAAAAAGTTGTTGCAACTCAAGCTCAAGTTAACACTTGAGGTTTGTTTCGAGTAAGTTTTTAACCAATATTTCTTGTTTCAAGTATCCGTTTTAATTAACCAAAGAAAGCTTTAGTTGCTATCGTAAAAAGGTCCTTAAGACTTAAGTACGGTCTTTCCAAGAATTACAGGAACTCTACAGGTACTAGTCCCAAGTTTTGCCATGAAAAGTGCTCTTAAACTTAATTGCGATCGGAAGCAAGTGTTTCTATGTTGTCAGGCGTTTGTTTACTTCGGGATTAGATTTTCTACTTCTTTTTAAATTCTATCTATATCTGAAGTAACGTAACTAGTTTTTTTTTCTTTTTCATTAATAACATTTATATAGTTTTCCCAATGTCACGGTCAAAAGTTAGGGAAAGTAGATCACGTAGTAGTACAGGACACGATATTTTTAAGGATCAGAAAGGTATTTATAAAAAAAAGTAGGAATAAATATTACATTACACAGTATGTATTGTTCATACCTAGGCTAAGATTACAGAACATCACGAGTACTGAACACAGAGCACTAGAAGTGAATAAATCCTGTGAGATTGTCCTCATCACCGGGCAAATAAATAGTGGATTTTAATAATGAAATCTGTCACTGTCTATTTCAGAAGATTTTTTAAAATTTAATATAGACATTGCTCATTTATTTGATGACATGTTGTATCTACTCTATGGTAAGCAGACCTACAAAGTCCATGAATGGGGTCGATCAATAAATTGCTGTTTAACACAGTTAGAATATGATTGT
Organism: Monopis laevigella; assembly: GCA_947458855.1. Classification (NCBI taxonomy): domain Eukaryota; kingdom Metazoa; phylum Arthropoda; class Insecta; order Lepidoptera; family Tineidae; genus Monopis; species Monopis laevigella. The sequence continues at coordinate 26,901,983 of OX381584.1, read as the reverse complement.
TATTTCAGACCTAATATATACTTTACTGTTATTAAATTATATTAATTCTTTAATGTTATTCATAATTAAAAAAAGCTGGGATGCAAAACAATGTGTTGAATGTTGAATATACCAACCTTACTTGTTGACTATTTTTGATATTAATCATACTATTAAAGAAGAAAATATGTATACATCTTCAAATAACGCCTGATTCAATTAAATAAATTAAAGGGAAGTCATTTTGTTGCAATCCATTCTTTATCTTACAGTTAGTCCACTTTCTCTGTACGTGTATGTACAGAGTAGATGTGCATGGGGACGGAGCTGAATCAATTCGGGTGCTGAAGAAAATAGCTAGTTAAATATAGTTAATCAATTTTGATCAAAAGTTCTATAATTTGCCTAGTAGGTATATATTTACATTATTGCTTAATACTTAATCTTTGGGCCGTGTTCGGAAACTAACACTTTAACACTGGGTAATGTCACAGAGTGCGATAAAAATATTGAAAAATGCTTAGAGAACAAAAGATGCATATAGTGTAGTGACATTACCCAGTGTCAAAGTGTTAGTTTACGAACGCGGCTCTGTACAGTTAAAGACACGCGAAAATATTGTATTTTTCCCATATTACTTAGCCAAATTAATTTGTCTTGACCCAAACTCTATTTAATTGACTTTGCAAATTAAATGGTATTTCAAGGTATTTATTTTTATTTGACGAAACGATTTGTAATCACGACTATTAATTAAAACAAAAAAAACATCAATTTTAAATTAAGAATAAATGTATAAAATACTGCCAGTACAATACAGAACACCCCATTAACACTTCAAAGGAAAAAGCATTACAAAAACCAATACATAATAAATAATATCGCAAAGATTTGCACTTCTAAAAGAATTATCTTCCGCAAAAAATGCGGAAAAACCGTAAAATAATCGAAAATCACGGCCTTTTACCTTCCTTCCACCACGTTCCCTTTCCCACTTGATCCTCTTTGCATCAAAACCGCCATAGGAATGGTAATAGAGTGCACATAAAGAAACATTACACTACTATAAGGTAATCAGTTATTTCTATCTTATATCAGCCACATCGCAAAGTTGATTCTAATGTTAAAAAAATAATTGTTGTTATCAAAAAAAATATATAACATAACATATCCATCTAACTTGTAATATTTACCAAGACTTTATTTAAAATCATAATAATATAAGATTTTACTATATTATATTTCGAGAAATCAAATAACGTCGGCCTAGGGCTAGGGCGCTGTGAGGACGGTTGCCTCACAGTGCCTGATGATGGTACATATAAAATAATGTCCTTACCTACTTGGTCGGTCACAAGTCAAGGAAAAGGAACAAAGCGCTATACCTGTATAAGCTTGAATTTTTTAAATGTGCCTATCTTAAACTACAAGAAATAGCGGAAAATGGCTCAAAGGAGTCTCGGGGCCTATATTGATAAAATATAAACGGCTTCATTAGATTATTGAAGAAAAAAATAACTCCTAGCAGGGAATCGGACCGATTGATTTTGAAAAAGAAACTGTCTTGTATTGCACCAGCTGATAGTCAATTAACCGGTTCGATTCCCGGCTAGATTTTTTTTTTTTTCAAAAATCGAATCGATGTAGTTTTAGTTTTTATCAAAATCGACCCTGAGACTCCTTTGGGCATTTTTCGTTGTTCCTTGAAGGCACACTTGAAAAAATTCATGTGTTTCGTCGGCTCGCACAACTTATACATTAGTTTACACACGATTAAAATATAAGCTTCAATTTAAATATAATTATAAGGCATAACATAAAAGTAGTGCTGAAACGTAGAGAACTTTTGTAAGATTGGTGTTGGTTTGCCGAGCTATGGAAAGAGTTTCAAATCTAAAACGAAAGCTTATGTAATATAATAAGTGGGTGATTGGTGAAATAGTAAAATAATCAAGCTATAGATGGAGTGATAACCTTAAAAACGTGGTGGCACAGTTAATATTACAACATTTAAGGATCACTTGGTATCAATGATATCATTTTAGGCGGTTAGCGCTCTCTATTTGTTTACTGTAAATTCGGTTTACACTCTTAGATCGCGTAGCACAAAGATTAGTAAAGAGGCATCTCAACTCGAGCGGACTTTTTACGGATTTATTTATAATCTTAATAAGATTAAGATTGTCGCTATAATATATATACTAACCTATTTGTTGACGTTATGAAAATATATTTTCTCCGGGGTGGGTATTATATATTATCAACCTAGCAAAGGTTTACGTTTTACGAACAAAATCATATGACCTTTTACAAATATGCTTATCTGCTTGATATACGTACAAGGCAGAGGCAGTATATTTAGTCTTTTCAATAGCGGCAATTATCCCGGTATTTGGCTCCACATATTGCACGTATACATTTCTTCTGCAGTTTAAAAGCTCATTATATATTCATTTAGATTACCGAATAAAAAAGAAACAATGTTGCTATATCAATAAAAAGGTAGATCAATGCTACCTTCTTCTTGTGCTATCTGAAATTGAATTCTAAAAAAAAAAAAAATTTTGATTTATATTACCTTCCATAGCTATAAAATTAAAATGTTTCAATATAAACAGTGCCTTTGTCCCAAAGTGCACGTCTTTGATTGGGCGATATTTCAGTAGCTGTTGTACTATTGATTAAATCTGGATGATATTGCGATCAATTAGCAACTATAATGGAATGTTTGAATTAAGTTTCATTATTTTTGTAATTAATTTCAGTCAAGTTCAAAAACACTCAAAATGAAAAATAAAGAAATAGGTAACATTAAACTATTTCGTTTCCAGCACAACCTTTAATATTAATATTGGATAAAAATGTGATGTTGACTATTCAACGAGCATCGCTGTCGCAATCCTCGCAGGACGATTTGAGGAAGAAAATTGTAAAGTTATTCCCATTTCGACAAAATTTATAAATCGCAACGCAAACGTTATTATGTGTATTGGCCCCGACTTCCTTATGCAACGAACCACTTCAGATACATTAAATATATATACAATACCTTAAATAATATTTAAAAAATCATGCTTTCTTAATAATAATAATATGTAGGACAATTTTACACATATTGCTCTGGTCACAAACTAAGCTCTAGGCTTGTATATAATACATATTATATTTTATAAACACCCAGACCATGACAAACTGTACAGAAAAAACGTACTTATAATTTTTTTTTTCCATGGGTAAGAATGAACCCACGACCTCCGGATACAACCCCAAAGGCGCAACCAGCAGGGTTATTACGCGTCTTAAGTTCGCTCGCACGCCAATCGTTATGACGTAATTTTCTAAGATTTTTGGAGCCATTGTTAAGAAGCTAAGCTTGATCTACGTCAGAATGACGTCATAACGATTGACGTGCGAGCGAACTTAAGACGCGTAATCACACTGCTGTAGTCTAGGAGGCGGTCGAGACATTAAATATAATATATTAAAATACTGGTTTAAATATTTAGGTAGTTGTAGTCTTTGGTGGATCTTCCTATAAATACATTAAAAACTAAATTACAAATATGGTTGGTGGAATGCTACCACTACTCACTGAATGCTTTCGTCGTTATGAATTTTATTTATGATAAAAAAATATATAATGAAAGTTTCCATTTAAATAAGTATAATTTTTCTAGATCTTTATTTTCCTGTGTACCATTTTATTGTTTTGCTATGTAAAAAATATCTATATCTTGAGCAAAACCTTATTTTCCAACAGAAAAACGGATGGCAAAGCGGCACCAACCCGTGTAGTCGTCAGTTCCTATACATAAGTTTGTTTCATTTGTTCCAAGATCAGGTGGCTTGTCGGCACCACTTCTGCCACATTATTGGTGATTGGTGCCGCTCCTTGGTGCCGTTTGAGGTAAGCCATGCGAATGAATTTGTTGTGCATCCCCTTTTGGCGTGCAGCAAACACAGAGGCAGAAGCAGTTTGCGTTATTGCAGGTTTGGCGTGGCTCGAAGGGGCTTAGTGTGTGTCTTGCACTAACTATATAGAGGTCCTCTTTGTCTTGGAGACGTTCTTTTGTAGGTCGAATAGTTTTCGCTTGTATAGTCTTATGTGAATATGATACAATTTTTGCATGGAGCCTAGTATTTCTTTGCTTGTCTATGAAATACCAGTTTAATTCAAATGAAAGGAATCCCCAGTATAATTTACTTATAATTAATACATTAATTATTATTAGTTTAATGCATACCTACATAACATTTATAAAAAAAATGACAGAGCCCCTGTGAAAATAATTTTAAATCAAAATAAACCGTAGAATTTTAGTTTAACTCATTGGTATAATGAGTCCCAGGCGGAATTTCGTAGTGGATCAATGATTTAGGTTGTAAAATAAAATATTATATAAATAACTATATATATATATTATATAAAAAATATTTATCTTTAATATTTTAATTATGTACTTGATATTTAATTTACATTTTGTCTATTATAACTTTGTATATTAAAATATTAATAATAATCTCTACTTTACAGTGTAGCGTATATTTACCCGCATGCTCATGCAGAACTAGCTAGAGTTTAATAACTTATAGTGTCCTGTTTGTCTATAATATAAGCTGCTACTTTACTTGCTTGTTTTAATAAATTAATTAATTTTACACATAAAAAAAAAAATAGCAATCAATTTTACATAATCCGGTAAGCATTCAACTGCAGAAGATATTAAAGTCTTCCAAAACTCAGCGCTTAACAAACTTTGGATCCACCATTTTTTAAACAAAAGAGCTAATTTGTCCTCCATTTTGACAAAAGGGAAGCGCTGACGAGGGAAAATTATTATTTCCAGCCTCAAGTGAAATCTTTTCATTCTTTCGAAGGCGGAAAGTGACAGATATCAGCAGAGATGGACGCAAATGACGCACGAATTAAAATATTACTTCAATAGCTTTTGTGAAGTAATGATTATTTGAAGTATACAGATCTTTCAAGCTTATGTTTGTCGCTTCCGTATAAGTGTTTAATTAGTGACATTATAAATACCATCACGGGTGTCTATTTGGCTCCCGAGAGCCGTTTAAACAGCCTCAGGATACCCAGCGGAGGGATTAACCCGTCCTCATTTCGCCGATGGTATCCGGAGGCAACACCTAACAAGTGGCGAGCTTGTTGCGGTGTTTATGATGAAATAGCCTCTTTGTATAAAGCATCCCAAGCCGGCCTTGTTGTCATCTGCTTAATCTTGTTATCAGTTGCGCAGTGACTTACATTACCAGTGAGATTACATATAATGAATTGTATTTATATTGCACGACAAATGCTATATCTATTTTCCGAAGCAAAGGACCGCAAGGTTTGTACTTTATCACCTCGGGTGCCGCACAGCCCCGAGACCGTTTATCAGGTTACACGCAGAGGGATTTCGTTTGCACCTCGTCATCTGATGTTTATATGGATTCATTCAAATAAAATAAAGGAATCAAAACATAATTGTAATTAATAATTAATTACCGCTACCGTTTATGCTTTTTTGAATATAGAAAATTCAATAAATATACAAGGGGACCACATATTATTATCAAATTGGGAAGGTTTTAAAAGTCGTTGCAATTATGTATGAAAAGAGTTTTGACTGTGGATGAGAAGATATAATGAGAAGTATGTGGAGATAGAGACAAGTACCGATGGCTTGTCTCTGCCTACACCTGGCGTGGTGATAAATACAGAAAATATGTCATAAAAATATAAATATGTTTTTAATATAAAATTAAATATTATTATAATAAGTATGAAAATACCTTTAAAAGATATATAGTGACACGGGTGTCATTTAACATGGCTTCCATTGGGTACTGAACATTAAAATCAACTAGGTATTATAAATAACGAACATAAATATTTAAATGGTTTAACGACTGGATCCTATTAAAACAGCGAAACATTTATAAATGAAGTGTAATTAACAGTGAGTTTGTTCTGACTCCAGAATAAAGAAATACAAATGTCAGTATTAATCTACACTAATCAGTGGGACGTTAATTACATAAGCAACAAAGGAGAGCGTTTGGCTGAGCAACGGCTCTTTGGCGCGGAACCGATTCATCACATTAACACATTAAAGATATTTAAATAGTTGACATACTTAAATTTGTTTATAAAATTAATATACAAATAAAATTAATAGTTAATAAATAAAACTACTTACCAAAAAAATAATAAATGTGAGAAATTATTATATTTTTAGGTAAGTATTTTACCAATTTTAATAGGTAATGCGGCACTATGCCCAGACTGCTGGCTATATAGCCCGCGGTCTGGGCATATACCTTTTTGAATAATCAAAGTTAATCTTTAAAAGACCCAGCCCTCTCTGGTCACCGGTGATGTCAATAAGATCTATTAAAACTTTTTTATACATTTTAATATTTTATTTGTTTATTTGAGCCTTTTGAGTCTTTCGCGTCATCGGCTGCAGTCGTCCGTTTTGGACACAATCGAGTTATATTAAATGTTGTATGTTCAATTATTGACACGTTATTAAAATCATTAAAAAATATTGAATTCGACAGACAGCCTAATTAATGAACAAATCGACGTTACAAATTCACCTATCCTCAACCTATTTCGGCCATCATAATTAAAATTCAGTCCTGAAGATGCTTCGTGGAGAAGCGAAACATGTCGACGTCGTTTAAGTCGTCGTTTAACTAGCGGAAGAATTTGCAATAAAGTAAATATTACATCAACATTATTATATAAAATAATAGAATTCCGAAAAATAACGCCTGATTCAATCAATTAAATATTGAATTGTTGAGCCAACTTCTTGACAGAACCCAAGTGCATGTCTTTAATAACAATACTTGCTGTGTTCTAGCTGTGATTCTTTGACAAGATTCATCTTTTCTGTAAGTAAATCTACGTTTTAATTATGACACCTTTTGTTTCATTATATTAAGTATTTCTATTATATTAAGGTTTTTATGCAATAGTATTTATTTATTGTTATTAGGTAGATGCTTGCTAGAGTCGATGCCGGTTTAATATAGTAGAAATCTGTGTTTCTGGTTGTATTTTTTTGTGAAAAAGAAAGTACAGAAATCCAAAACCTTGCAAAACTTATCTTTAGGTAGCATTTCCTGACAGCACAATAATTTTATGTAGAAAATAGTACTTTTTTATTGGTGAAAATCATTTTCAATAACGCTGTAATTTATTGTGGATTATCAGCTATATAAAAATAACCAAATTATAAATATAATCTAGAAAGATATATGTTTTTTTTTCTTTTTGTTTTCTTTCAGGAAATTATAATTTAATATAGTACCTTGTAGTACTGTAATATAGTACTTTTTACTAATCTATTTAGACCAAGGCTAACTGTACACGTACGTACTAATATGATTTTTCCTTAAGTGGGAATCGAGTATACGACCTTCGGATACAACGTCGTAATACTAGGCCACGGAGACGGTCAATGATAGGTTAAATACAACAATATATTTCAATAAAACTTCAATTACTTGCGTTTGTTTGGCTATAAAACCAACCAAATTGTAAAAAGAAAACATTTCTAAAATATAATTTAAGAAACAACTTATACTCTAAAAGTGAATAAAAACTGTAGAATTGGGAAGAGCAAGACATATCCCTCGTTATTTTATCCCCAACTCCTGGGGAAGTTCTTTTGTGTTGTGTTTGACATCCGTTTGGTGTATGGCGGCGCTTTGTGTGCGTCGCGGATGTGCCAGACTTGTTCCAAATAAGTCCAGTTGTTTCCAGTCTTCGGCGGCGCTTCACAGGCTATTATATGTTTCACAATCAGTTATGGGAAACGAACAGTATGTGAAACGAAAGCGTTCTATTTCCATGATGAAGTAAGTTGTTGGTTAGTAGGACAATAAATAAGTTTTACACGTAGAAAGCTTGCATAATTTTATTATTTTTCACCTGCTGGAAAAAATCTAGGATATCCATTGAATAGTTAACTTAATCTTTAAATGTGCGTTCAATAATTGCTACGACAACCTTAAACCAGAACTAAGTAATCTCAAACCATATTCTGCAATATCCAGATTATCGAAAACATATAACGGAAATAATACACTTTTTATATTTAAGAAAATAAAAAGTTTTAGACCAAGTTATTATTAAAAGTGAGACTTATTTTATGTTACGTTGTTTTTTGTTATCAAAATAATAAGTAGTATGTAATGTTAGATATTATTTGAAGTATAACATTCCTTCTGTTCTTGAACCCTTAGGTCTACAAAGATCTGCAGGGTGATTAAGCGTCTTAAGTTCGCTCGCACGCCAACCGTTATGACGTCATTCTGACGTAGATCAAGCTTGGCTTCTTAACAATGGCTCCAAAAAATCTTAGAAAATTACGTCATAACGATTAGCGTGCGAGCGAACTTAAGACGCGTAATCACCCTGCTGATGGCAAAAGATCTGACGGTATGACTATTATACCATACAAATGTGGTCGTGCTTTGGTCTGGGATGCGACCTGCGTGGACACACTTTGTCGGAGTCACGTTTTGTCATCTTCTAAACGTGCGGGAGCTGCAGCTGAACAAGCAGTTCAAATAAAGCGCAATAAGTACGCAGAGCTCCTAAACTCGCACATATTTTTGGCATTTTCCGTTGAGACAATGGGTTCGTGGTCCGAGGATGCTAGCGAATTTATCCGTGATGTGGGTAGAAAAATTAAAATAGCAACTGGTGATCCTCTGAGCAAGGAGTACCTGGTTCAGAGGATCAGTATTGCTATCCAACGGGGTAACGCCGCTAGTGTCCTTGGTACCCTACGCCCATTGTCTCATTTTCAAAATTTTTAATATTGGTAATAATTATTTATTTTTATAGGTAGGTATATTTTATTATATTTTTGTTTATTTTATTTTTCATTTATATTTTTTGTAGAGTAAATAAATGGTTTAACAATATGTTATTTAAAAGAATCACAAAGTAAAATTCTAATAGTGCAAAAACTCGTCCGCGAAAAAATATTTCATTTGAAGTAATATTTTGTTATCCACACTAATTGTGCATGCTGCGGCTCCTAAAGGTGGAACTTTTGCCATAACTCTGTTAGTCATTGGTTGTTCTTAAGAAATAAATAAACAAAGTGTCCTCGCACTTAGGTTTCCGCAGATCAAAAATCAGCTGATATGTGAAACTGCATTATGATTTGATTAAATTATTAATATTTATTATTGCCTTTTTCTCATTTCCTATATTTTTGGGAATGAACATTTGAATATTAATTAAAAAAGGCCTAATTAAAATTTAGAATATTTGAACATATTAAATATGTATTTCTTTTTTTTTCAATTGAAAAAAGGTTTTTCAGTTGTATTGTTTATTGAAGTTTTCGAGAAAGGAAAACTACCTACCTGTTTTGAACCCGCTGTTCAGGTAACTTCAATCGTACTTTTCAAGTATGAGAAATGAAAAGATATATACCTCTCTACTAAAAAAGATGCAACCCTCTTTACTAAAGCTAAAGCACAATATAATATTCTATTTTCGCCAAACTATACGGACTTCACATTTCGGCGTTGGCTTCACAAAGGATATTGCTTCTGCTATCTCATTTTTGGCGGGAAAAAATCTATGTCAGGCCTCGACATATTGTCCTAATAAATCTGCGTCACGTACTCTGTGGGGCTGACCGGGTGTTGCCAGAATTAGGACAACTCTGACGGCACTTGTCTCTACAGGGTATATACATTATATTTGGTCATTTATTGCTGATGGAACACATTTTTGTTTAATAAAAACTATTTTTAGCTTCACTTTCTAAGGTTATAAAAAATTATATATATAAAAAAAGATTTACAATATAATTTCTTTGACTGTTAAAATTTATTTTTATTATATTGTTTTTTTTTTCTATTTTGGCTATTATTAATTATTTAAATTGAGCTGTATAATTATATTAAATATAATTGTATTAATTACCTAATTCCCAATTCAAAGCACAATTTCTATTATGTTAGTTAATACTCAAATAAATGAATAAAATAATATTCATTATTCACACGAGAAGCATAATAAATGTGACCGCGCAGCAGAAGATCTGTGGCCCTAGTGTGAGTTTTTTTAACGTTTACTTTCGCGTTAACTATACTACCGTGTTAACATTTTGACCAATCACACGACCGCATTTCTAGTTCCCAAAATTTCCGCTTGGAGCGCTGAACTATTTCCCATACAAATTTTAGTTAACTCAAACGCAAAGTAATAATAATACAGAGAGCCTCATTGACGCCATTGGTAATCTCGGGCGATGGTGCGTTAGGTTCTGAATATAACACTTTTGTACAAAAGACTGCTTCACGGCTTTCGGAAAAATAGCAGAAGCCCTTCTCACAAGTTACATGTTGGCTTAGAATAAAAATACAAATTTCTATTATACGAGCTGTGAGTATAAGAATCAGAGGGACAAGAAAGTGCGACGGATAGGCTGCGAAGATGGCGCAGGTATATTTGTAGGAACGAATGAATGAATAAATAGCATAGCATAAACATTAAATTTGGTCCAGTTATCTGTAAATTAATTTAAAGATTTTGTTTTTAATACTTTTTGGATTAATAAATGCCTTTTATCTCATTATAAATAAAATAATATTTTGTTATTACAATTATAAAAATATTTATTGCTAATGTAAAGGTATGCTGCAAACTCATGACATGTAATTTTTATTTGGTTAAATAATTTTGAAATTCCAAAAAGTATATTATTAGAAATTCAAGAAAAATATTTAAAAAAAAAGTCTAGAACGATGATATATGTATTTCAAATCAAGAAATAAATATTATTGACTTCGACTTTGACTTCCCATAGTATTTTGATTACAACATATACCGAAATATTATACTTTTAAAGTTTTTAACAACCTACGAAAAAATATAAGTATTAATGGGTGGATAATTTTAATGCAGTTTGGCTTCTTTTCAGGGTTAATATTATACAATCGTTCATTCATTCTAAAAAAAAGAATCAAAAAGTGAATGTTAAGACCCAAAGGAAAAAAATACCGTGAGGGTAGAGCCTTAGAACCTTCGCAGGTTCGTTCATGCGTCGGGTTTTAAAAAATAAATAAACACCATCACGGGTGCCTATTTGGCTCCCGAGAACCGTTTAAAGGGCCTCAGGGTACCCAGCGGATGGATTAATCCGTCCTCATTTCGCCGATGGTATTCTAAGGCAACACCTAACAAGTGGCGAGCTTGTTGCGGTGTTTATCTATGATGAAATAGCCTCGTTGTATAAAGCGGTCACCCATCCCAGGCCGGCCTTGTTGTCATCTGCTTAACCTTGTTATCAGTTGCGCAGTGACTTAACTACTAGGCTGGGGCCGCGTCGGGTTTTATTTGGCATAATTTGTAACGGCATAGGATACCTACCTTACATTTTCTCAGTTCATTACAAACAGTCGATTAATATTCGACTCTGTCGTATAAAATAGTTAAATTAATAATAAATGATCAGTTAATATTCACCGGTAACAATTAGAATTAATTGTGATGAGGATTATCTCATGGATTAAGTTACAAATAGGCAAGGGTTAATCCGTCCCGATCCAAGGCATAGGGAATCTTGGCGTAATCCTATTTGAGAGAATTGATGAGAAGTTGCATGTAGTTTGTAAGTGTAGGTAGGCGGCAACATGACAGTGGACCGGCATGATAAGGATTCATTCCTGTTAAGATCTCCAGCAGATATTCTATACTTGATATGTTTTCTGTCGCACCATCAACTAACCGAATGCATCTGTGTAAAAATTTGTGCACCTTTTTAGGCGAATTAAGAATAATATAGCCAACACCAAAATGTATCACCCCCCCCTCTATTTTTTTAAGGATTGTATTTAAGTAAGTAAGCATCTTAATTATAGCATAATGATGGCAATGAGCGGTCGCATCTCATGCTGGTTGCTTTCATTCTTGGACATAGCATATGGAACACGACATACCATATGGAGCGGTGACTAGTCTACTTTAATATCCTTGCCGATTTATTGTCAAACCAATTGCGCGTTATATAACCGCACCCTCAAGGAGACTACTGCTCCTTAAAATAATCATTTATAGCGTCTTTATATTTTAACTATTTACTTAGTAAACAAACGGACTTATTATTTTATTTTGGCTGTTTGTTGTTTTTATTCTTGGTCGACTCTACACATTGATTATCATCAGGTGGGCGTGGACATGTGGAACGTTAATAATTGAATTTATAAAAACAGTTCATCTCTTATATATTATTGTAAACATAAAATCTCGTCCAAAAATGAAAAAAGCAACGGCCAAAATAAAATAAGAAGACTATCTATTAACTTTTAATTTCCTAAGTAAAAAGCTGAACTAGAACGATGCTATAAATAATTCATTAAAAATAATCGTTGCTAGGATATTGAACACAAATTGTCAAGTATTCATATAAAATAATCGTTGCTAGGATATTGAACACAAATTGTCAAGTATTCATATAAAATAATCGTTGCTAGGATATTGAACACAAATTGTCAAGTATTCATATAAAATAATCGTTGCTAGGATATTGAACACAAATTGTCAAGTATTCATATAAAATAATCGTTGCTAGGATATTGAACACAAATTGTCAAGTATTCATATAAAATAATCGTTGCTAGGATATTGAACACAAATTGTCAAGTATTCATATAAAATAATCGTTCCTAGGATATTGAACACAAAATGTCAAGTATTAATATAAAAGTAATACAAACTAAAACTATAGCATTTTACCATGTTACTTAGTCATTTGCAAAAAGCTAATAAAATATAATGATGTTTTTTTTGTTGAAAAGTTATAATTTTTTTGTTTACGAAACTGTTAACGTGGACTGATTAGCTACGGTATTTATTTATACATTAAATACGATATATATATATATATTATTTAGGTAGTTTTTCTTTTTAGGTATGTAGGCAGATTATTTTAAGTAGGTACTTACTACGTACTTTCTTATATAAATTAAAAAAATAGAAATCTAAAGACGATACGTTTAATATTATAATAAAACGATTTATATTATATTAATACAGCCCAGCATAACATACCTAATATTACCACCATAACAAGGAACTATAATCTGTCTTAATATTTCAAACGTACTAATTAACCTGGTCGTAGATAACAACACTATTACCGAACTAATGCCGCTAACGTTATCTTAGCTTAGCCCCTGTATCCACCAAGGATTAAGCCGGAGTAATCCTAAGCCAGAGGTACGAAGCAGCTGATAATAGGGTTGTGGAAGATAGAAGGCTTTTCTTTTTCAGTTTTGAACCCGGTTCGAATAATGAAAGTGGCTTTGTTTGGCGGAACGAATCTGCACTTATTAAATAATATGAAAAAAGACTTATTTTGGTCTAAGGTTATAATTATTTTATTTAGGATCGGTATATTAAAAAAAGGGTCCAACCTCGTCGTATCCGATGGTATTATTAGTTTATATAATAAAATATAAATAATATAATTTCGGGGCCCTGGAGTCGACTTGCCCCATACAAACGTACTTCCAATATTACAACTTGGCTGTTGGTCGAAGTTTAATATTTTTTTTATGTTCGTATTTATACGCAAAAATCTTTCTGTTGTGGTTAATATTTTTTGTATTATAATATTTAAAAAAAAATATTTTTTCTGATTTCGAAAAAAAAATGACGTACAAAAATAATTTTGCGACAAAAAGTAATCGAGTATTATTGGAATTGCAAAAGCTAATTTTGTATGGAGAACGCGGAGTTCTCGATTACGGATGCAGTGCCCTTAAATATATTAGTCAATGTTTACGTTTATGTTAAACCCCGATATTCATAATGATAATTAAAATATGGGAATTTTATTACTTGGATATGGTTAAAATAACTTACACATTGGTAACGAAACTGAACTATGCACATTTCGGTACCTTTGTCGCAGCCTATTTCGTACTCGCATCATTTAGCCGACATAGTGGAAACGATCAATGCTGTTATACAACAATGTATTGGTGAGCCCCATTCGTGGATTTTGCAGGTCTGTTTATCATTGGTTGATACAAAGTCCAATGCCGTGTCCAGTAAACAAATATAATGAAATAGTGCTTTTAATAATTGGCAAAACTCATTTGATTGACCTCAACAATATGGTTTCTAAATTTATTTACTGAAATTCATTTTACAAAGTAACTTGTCAAGCGTCAACAGTATCAGTAGGTACCCCGCCGCTTCACTAAGTCAATTTTGCAGATCCCGGGATTAAAAAAAAAAGATAAAGTATAAAATTTCATCTGCCGCTGATTGTTCAAAGGGAATAGTACTCCTAAATTGTTTTTTTGTTGAAAGTTCCTATTTCAAATTGATGTTCCAGACGTCTGTCGGGTCTGGATTTAGCTAAGCTTAACCCGAGCCCCACATCTTTGCCTTTGTATTAAAAAATAAATATCTATTTTGTATGTGTACTTAGTTATACAAGTTAGTTTAATACTTCTCTGATGTTATAATAGCTTCTTACTACAAGTTTGTTAAAGATAACAACTAGATTGGGCTAGTCTAAAGGCTCCATGACGAAGAAATCATATATTATAGGTACACGTAGAAATAATATTAATAGCTCTACAGTACATGGGGCTTTTATGCTTTATGAAGCCAGAAAAAGGATGCGCTCGAGACGATCTCGAACGTCTAAAACGTGTAAATGTGTTTTCATGAAAGTTTTTTTTATGAAAAAGGCGTAGAGGTGTAAATACTATCTAATTATTTGATCCTAATTAGATAGTCTCTTTATAAAAAATCTATTAACTTTTGAAAAGACACTCAAAGTTTAATTTATGATTCAAAAAATATTAGTTGTCATTTCAAAACTAACAGATTTTTTAAAAAGAATTTATGTAATTAGGACCAAGTAAATAAAATCTACACATTCGTGGTCTTTATTTAAAAAAAAAAAAAACTTTATTATCACAGAAAACATTTAGTTATTTTTTGACGCTCGAGTTCTTTTCCTGTGCACTTAACTAGTAGATACTCTTGCTATAGCTTTCTTAGGGACATCACAACAATTAATTGACTCGCCGTGATGCCCAGGGCTCCTGGTTATTTATTTTAAAAACTTTATTGCACTAAAATTGTACAAAGACGGACTTAATGCCGCTCGGCATTCTCTACCAGTCAACCTTCGGGACAAGTGATAACAAATTATGAGGGTGCATGACTACTTACAGTCAGAATATTTAGTTATGTGTGAAACCATTAATTTCGTTCTACTTAGATCAATTCCAGTCATATACCTATGTAATAATACGACTTGTTAAACAATATGCTTTCTACCGTCCTCGCACATAATGGGCAACCAAGCTACAACCTGTTGTAGCTTGTGCGGAGACGATTACGTGTTTGTCACTACGCAATACGCTTCTTAGTCTGTTTATAGTTGTAAGATCAAATAATTTGTCAAACTTGGCTACTTATATTAGCGCTGTTTGGTGTATGAATAAAGTTGTTCTTTCTTTTCTTTTATAAAAGGAGCTCTTACCATCACCTAGGTTCCTGCTTCTGTAGAACCTAACTGCGATGGCTCTCGTGTCAAGACACTTGCTTCATCTCGTCTTAGGATAAAGAGGAGCCGCCGCTGAGAGTGCAGAGACTTGAAAATGGCACAAATATTATAATTACATATTTGTACAGTTTGCAATAGACACTTCAGGCCCGTGGGTTCCAAGCGCAAAGGAACTTTTAAGACTTAACACATCGTCTCATCGCCTCATCTGAGAAGAAAGCTGACTCTGCGTAAAGAATAAAAGTATTGCGATGGACTTCTAAGTAACTACGGAGGAGGAGTACAGAAAACATCTTTGGGTGGTAGTATGTTACATAGTTGTAAACAATTATATATATACATATATTATTATAAGGCAGTGTTTCTTATACTTAAATAAACAAATAAACCAATTTATTAATTAAGTATATTTTATTCAAACACTTTTTTTAAATTAAGTAGGTTTATTCATCAAAACTTAAATAACATTAGCAAATTAAAATCATAATATTAAAATAAAAAAAGACATTACACTTTATTGCACATACAAAAGTTATGTACACATACGAACTTAATGCCTTAGGAATTATCTACCAGCTAACATTTAAGATTGTGTACGAATATATTTTTTCTCTTATTAGGAATAAAAACTGAAATGGTCTCTATATATGAAAGCATATTTGAGGTAAGCAACACCTGATACGTTTTTTGTATATGTACAGGGATAGCCGAGTTTTCCTCGCGGGACCGATGGATTGATAAACTGACGGCAAATGGATAAAATGACTGATAATGATGGAATACTGACGAAATTCATGATATTTTGTATACCTTTCATATACTAGCTTTATGTACTGTGAATAATATAAAGACGTATTATACATTGATAGAATTCCAAATATGGTCGTTATTTTTTCTATACACGCCATGAAATATTGTACATTAGATTGATATTTATTTCTAAATTAAACGCGCAGTGGAACTACAAAACATAACTTTAAAAAAAGCTACCTCTCGAACGCAAGTTACATAACCAACTAGTGTAATACTAGGTGGTTAGCAAAGTAGTTAGTAGTCTCTGTAGAGTTCCTGCAGTCCCTGGCCATATTATTAGACGCACTGTGCATTTTTTATATTATTATTGCGATTATTCGTAAAATTTATAACATTTATTTAGGATGCTTAAGTTTTATTTTTGTATTATTGAATATCATATCGATTTTTTCTATGTGATATTAAATTGTTACTTATAGAATAGAATATAGTCCTTAACACTTAGTGTATTCGAAAATATCAGAGGCCCTAGTATGAATTTTGTAACGTTTACTATCCAGTTAACTATACTACTGCGTTAATTTTTCCACCAATCAGATAAACTATACACATATTTTGATAGTCCAACAAAATAAAAAGATCCTATTGGTGAAGATTTATCGATTAAGGAGATAGTAACGTAAAAAAAATCTCAGGGCCTCTGATTGATACCTTCCAGTAGACTAAGATAATAACTTTATATCACTTAGCAAAAATATATATAAAATTCAATAATATAATTTGTGTACTAAATAAACATTATAAATTTTATTATTAATCGCATCAAATATTCTACATATTCAATATGGAATTATGTAAAAAAAAAAATGCAGTGTGTCTAATAATATGGCCAGGGACTGTATAAGATAAGAAATCACTTTCTCGATTGCGATCGCCAACCAAGTATAGAGATTGCTCTATACTTACTTAAAATAAGTACCAAGAAAACAACTTCAAAAAAGAAATCCTTATTTCCTTTAAGGCGAGGTACTCGACAGTGAAATTACGTATTTGCATCCACTTCTCATGTTTTATCTCAGCGTTATAAGTACGATTTCTGATGAGAGTAAGCAGCGTCGATTATCAAAAGTCGCACGAAAAAAAAAATGTCGTAAGTCACAATGCATTTAAATATTAATTTAAGGAAAACTACATAAAAATTGTAAAATATGATTCGACAATATTTTATTTATGTGTACTTAGTGTATTATTATAAATACACTTATACAAATAAATAAATCATGTTAAACACAGTTATGTCATAAAATCCGGAAAAGAAAATTTCAGAGCTATTTTCACGATTTACCTTTACGTTTCTGACACGACAGATTAAGATTTTTTTTTCTGTTCGTCTAAAAACAGTTATTTTCTTTAAAAAATTGGACGTATCAACGCAATTTCTGAGCTCACCTCGCCTTAAAACCCCTCAAAAGTCCCCAACCTCACGTCATCATACGATTAAGCTATGACATTGGTCCTCCTCTTAATGCCAATTACCCAGAGGGTCCCACTCCCCGGCGCACGTGCACGTCCAACGCGTCCGGAATGCTAGATGCGACTGAACCTTTAACACTTCGCCATCTATTTATTTTACATAAATTTTCATATTTCTGGCCAAAATATATTCATTATTTTTAAAGACTACAGTTAAATAAAAATATTTTTATGTAAAGATTGACCAGTAAAGACACTCCGAGAGGTGAGTCGCGAGCGTTTGTCTACGGGTTCCGAACTTGTTAATTTTGTACACGAAACTCTTTCATTTTTCGGTAATCATAATATAATTTTCCACTATTGAATATGAATCCTATAATTCCTAATTTTGTCCCAAAGATCAGTCCTTAATGAAGAATCTTTAATTATAAGTCAAAAAACGAATAGTTCATAAAAATAAAAAGTTTAACTGAATCAAATTTTCTGACCTGTTTAAAAAAAACTTAGACCGTTTTTCACCTGACCCTATAAAATGTTTTTCACTTCTATATGGGTGAAGAACATATAATAGTTTTTTTTAATAGAGTAGGATGTGACTCTACATCCGCCTGATGGTAAGTGACAATGTAACGTCCAAAAATGCTCTCCACCAATAGTAGCAATGGTGCTTGCTTCAATTGGTTGATTCCACTATGTCTGCTTGAGAAACTTATTCACGCATCGCTTAAAGGACTCTGGATTAAAAGAAGTAGGGAAAACGCACGCAGGCAAGGCATTCCACCTTTTTATCGTGAGACATATATAAGAGTTACCATACCTTTTGTTCTGGTGGGCCTGTCATCCACTGTATGTGTATGCATTTTATTGCCAGTGCGTGTAGTACGGAATCGAAATGGGGAAGGAGGGATGAGTTCAAACAGTTCTTCAGAGTACTGACCGTGATATATGCGGTACGTTCTCTAGGGTCATCAACTACTTAATCCAAATTTCAAGTAAACCCGAGTACCCCAAGTACTCAAGATGTTTGATATATATATATAAATATAGACAGATATACAGACTTAAAAACTACCTAAAAAGTTTTTTAAACCCTAAATTCCTCACCATATTGGTTTTTAGGGAAATAATCATTAAATCTTGTATTATGCCACTCTATCTAGCATCAACTGTCATCTGCTGATTGCAGTTCATAAGTTTTTTTATTGTACTTACCTACTTACATATAATTTAGCAAAAAAAAAACTAATAAAATTTTAATAACAAAACACATATAAATGATTATTAATATAGTACCAAACCTAACAACATCACAATCATGTATTAACAACCACAAAGAAATACAAAACAAGAAACTGCAAAAGAAACTATTCACGTACCAAGTTAAGATTTAAAATCAAAGTTTCCAATCGAATAAGAAAAATTTCGTTTCAGACGAGCGAATCTGTTTTCCCGCCCATTTCCATTCGGCACGTGTCCGGAACATCCGCCGGGAAACTCGGCCTTGGGCTAAGAAACACTAGACTGTACTTATATTAGCGAAGACATCTTACTGTAACTGTTCTACAGGGAGCTGACAATTTGTTTTACAAATTTTAAAGCCATTTTTTTAATACCCAAAATCCGCCTATACACATCAAAAACCGTCAAGTGACCTAGTCATGTTTCGGTTTTAGTTTGTAGGTTCGCCGGTTTTCAATAGATTACTGCATCGATTTCTTGTCGAGGTGCTAGTTTCTTCTCAGGGTGCGGTTACGATAATGGGTGGTTGAATCGAAGATAAGGCTGCGAGTATGTTAAAATATACTTATCTTTCTCGCATCATTTAGCCGGCGTGAATAATTGGAAAATAATAATTGTTAATTGACCCCATTCATGGACTTTGTAGGTCTGCTCACCACCAGGTCACATGCCGATCTCCAATTACAAAAAAAAATGCTAGTTTATGGTGGTCAAAATCATGCATTTATTAATATTTATTTATTATAATATATTTCCCCTAGAACTGCCGAACCACTGCTTCCAATAAAATTATGGTCGGACTTTATTTTAACGGCGCGGCTGTTATAAATAATCGAACTATATTGTTTAAAAGCGGCCCCAGCCTAGTGGTTAAGTCACTGCGCAACTGATAACAAGGTTAAGCACATGACAACAAAGCCGGCCTGAGATGGGTGACCGCTTTATACAACGAGGCTATTTCATCATAAACACCGCAACAAGCTCGCTACTTGTTAGGTGTTGCCTCCGAATACCATCGGCGAAATGAGGATGGGTTAATCCCTCCGCTGGGACCCTGAGGCCGTTTAAACGGTTCTCGGGAGCCAAATAGGCACCCGTGATGGTATTTATTATTTATTTTATTAATATTCTATATATTAATCATTCGAACACCCTTCGACAGTTGGTAAACATATATTAGGATGTAAATGCATAAAAAAAGGGTTAAGTTATGCTGGCCTTTTATTTAAATATTTTTAAATTAGAGTTTTTGTAATAAACTAAGCTCTGTAAAATAAACTCTGACAATAAAATTATAGTACTCGAACTTTATTAAAATAATATAATATATTATAGAGACCCTCCAATGATGAGCAATTGATGATTTTTATGTATATAATGTATAAAACAGATCCTGATATAAATTAACCACATTGAAATGTATACAATTCATGTAAAAATTATAAAGCTGGTTAAAAATAAAAAAATAAGAATTTATTTATTAACCAAAAGCTATTTATTTATAAAATTATTAATATATTATAGAAACTATACTAAAAGGAGAATAATTTACAAAATTACAAAACTTTTTTTTAATGGATTTTGTAGACAGGCTTACCATCAGGTAGCTACAAAGTCACATGCCGTGCTCCAATAAAAGAAAAATAGTATTTGAAATGAAACAAAATGGCGCTTCTGTAAGCTTTGAAGGTAGTTCAAGTCAGACTGGACTGCATCGACAGGAATGGATCGGTGACTACATTTCCAAAGAAGTTGGACTCAATACGAGCTTAGACGAAACGTGTTTAAAACATTCTTATAAATTCAAATTGAGTTCTAACTAAATAAAATACTGTTAAAGTTACCTACTGATAATAGATTTTGGAGGTAAAGTAATTTTAATTTTATACCTCAATCGTACCTCATGCAAAACATCGCAAACTTAATCACGCCTGCTTTATAAGTGCTATAAGTGTAAATCATATATATACTCTAGACTGAAAAAGACCTAATTACAAAGTTAATTTAAATCTCCAAAATATATATATAAGGAAAGAGGTATTCCTTAAACAAAAACAGGTCGTGAATCTAAAACAAATAACCCACTTAAAACAGTGTAGGTAAACCAAAATACACAATAATTCACCCCATGACATGTAATAAAAATGGTTACTCCTCGCTATGACTATAAAGTTACAAATTCAAGCGATTGCCCACAAAATTGCGCGGAAACCTTCACCAAAAACAAAGGCATAACCCAAAATATTACTTCTAACCTTCGAGACTTACATTTCGTTTTATATTCCCATGAAAATAAAGCTATAAGTGCAAATACAGCAATGGATTTTGAAGTAGAGTGAAATGTAGGTGTTTGTTTAGCAATCGAGGAGCATGATGCCGAGCCATAATCATAAAATGCGGAGATATCATAAACATTGGTGTGAAACAAATGATCAGATTAGGAGCGCGTGCGTGCTGGGAGACGGTTTGCTTGAAATTTGTTCTTGTAATAGATATGGGATGGATACTTGTTAGCGTGAGTTTGAAGGCAGCTCAAAGCCTTGTTATTATCGTGTCATAAAATAATCGTGAAATGAATAATAACACCGAAAGTTAAACAATATAATATTAATTCTTAAAATTTATATGATAGGGAAAATAAAATACAACTTTATGTTACGATTAGGTACAATGTTATTAAAAGAACGAATTAGAAAAACCTAATAAATTTCAATGTTTGAAATTACAGACGAATGTAAAATTTGTTTGTAATAATTACCTAGTTAGTATTATTTTTACATATTCTATTAATGGATCTTCAGGTAGATACAATGTGCTTCAAAAAATAATTTCATACGAGTATTTTTAGATATTTTATTAATATTAATTTTATGCGAATATAGTTATAATCAAACATAATAATGCTTTTTTTAAATATGACTTGTTGTTATATTATTTTGTGTAGTTTAAATATAAAAACGATACACTTATTATAATAAAAAAATAGGACTACTAAAAACGAAATATAAATAAAACATATTTATTAAATATACCAAGTTATCCCAATAAAAAAAAACTTTATTTGTCCAACATTGGACTCCTCAAAATAATATAATTACGTGTGCAAGTTTGGTAAGGAGGGAAGAAGATCTCAAAGCATCTGCTCGCCTCCTTCCGGTTCCGGAGGGAAATTCTCTTATTGTTACCCGACAATCGGAAGAGGGGACGCCTCTTTGTCGGCTTTTGAAAATTTTGTCACCTTTTGTAAAAGAATATCTATCTCTGTTGTTGTTGTTATTGATTATTTTTTTGTTTTTATTCATCAATAATAAATATAAAATTCTATAATTCAAATTATTAATTTTATGAAAATCTTCACAAATATTTATGACTAGTCAAAAAAAAGTTTTTAACATAAATATAAATAAATATCATCGGGGGCCTTACGGCGCTCGAGACCGCCTAGACGGTATCAGGGTATCCAGCGGAGGGGTGTTTAATCCCACCTCATCGTAGCCGATGGTATAATTCTACACCGAACAAGTGGCTAGCTCGTCGCGATGTTTGGATAGACTCAATAGTGAAACTGGGACCGACAGCTTAATGTGCTTTTCGAAGCACGATAGTGGTGTTGTTAAACAAATGTACATACATTTTTAGATTAAAAACGCATTGGTACACACCGGGTTTCGAACCAGGGACCTGAGTAGGTAATTATTAAGTCTTGGGACTAACCAACTCGGCCACTACGTATATTAATAATAAATATATAATGCCATAATTCAAATTATTTATTTCATGGAAAACTTCACAGATATTTATGATGACTAGTCAAAAAAAAGTTTTTAACAATGATGGTTTTTAATTGAATAACAAGTTTACAGTCTCACCTCCGAAATTTTTCATTGCTTTTTACTTATATCTGTTAATACATTGTTACGTAATCTAATTTTATTTTAAGTTGTGTCTAAAGTTATATACCATGTATCTATCAGTGAAAACCTATTGTTACCTTTCTATGTTTATATAAGTGTTATGTTATGATTTATGGAAGTTGGTTTTCCAAATACCTAATAAATAAATAAATATATATATATATATTTACATAGATGCCCTCTATATGCATGTCCTAGTTTTGAATACTAGATGGCAGAGGAGTGCCTGTTTTTGTTTTTACTTTTATTTAGTATTTTTTAGAATAATATTTTTATAAATTCCCATATAACATATTTTTATATTGAAAAAGAGGTTACTGGAATCTGGTTGGCTCAGTGGTTGAGTACCTTGCCTTTGAAAGCGAGGGTCATGGGATCGAGTCTATATATATGGAGTCTGTAGTCTATATATAGCTATATTAATTGAATAACAATAACTATCCTATCATAATCATTTACAGGACTCTCGCGGGGCACAGAACATCTGATTATTAATAATAGTTTGTATGGGTATGTGACCAGAGCAATATGTGTATTAAGAACTTTACAGCACACGGCTTGTACTATGGTACCAGAAACAACGATATATTAATTATACTTATTTTATAATGACTGCCTCCGTAGACTATTGGCTTTGTATCCGGAGGTCGTGGGTTCGATTCGCACCCATGGCAAAAAAATATCAGTACGTTTTTCTGTACAGGTGTCATGGCCTGACTCATTGACCAATGGTCACCTTTATGGGTGACCAAATTGATTATTTGCAAATGATCTCTGCCAATATATTTGTGTAGAAATCTCACAATACCTTCCATGTGTGAAACTGTAAAACATTAATTCTCCTTATATGCTAACACATTGTTTCAAGATACTATTAATACAGTACCAATAATTCAACCCCTATTCAATAGATGTACACTTTCTAGACCCAGAGATGACGTGAGGCAATAACGATCAAATATTTACCGCCCATACACTGACTCCCCCTATGCCGCAGCGTCGTGAATGGAAGGACCTCAGCTACCTATACGCCGACCGGGGTATTAGTCAACCATAAGCAATCAAGCCTCAAATAATTTTAGACAACGCATAGTATAGACAAGATTGTATGACATTTTTGACGCCTCCGTGGTGGTTGCGTCTTTGCGCATACCCTTAAAAAAAATATTAGTACGTTCTTCTGTACAGTTTGTCATGGTCTGGGTGTTTATAAAATATTATAGGTATTATATCGTTGTTTCTAGTACACATAGTTTGCTTAGTTTGTGACCAGGGCAATATGTGTACAAAAAAAAATCCTTTATAAAAAAAACATTGACATCTCTAGTGGCATAGCGTCTAAAATAACTTTGATATTTTAAGATGTCGTCTACCAAAATTTTCCTGTTTGCCATTAAAAATAAATATAAGTAGGCATTTTCGAAAGTGCTACCGGAGACTGGTCTATTGCGTAGTTAGCAGTATCCTTATGCCTCTTCCACAATCATGACTCTCCTTATATATTCATGCTAACTTTGAGGTTTTTCATTTATACCACATCGATTTAGAGTTTTTTTATTATATTAAACCAATTAAAAAGTGTACAAATCATCAATACCGTCTTGATTAAAAACTTATAAAATTAAGTCAGTTTAAATGTATCTTAAAAAAATCACAAGTTTTACAATGCATTATCCTTATTTTAAAGTTTAAAGTACGCACGCAGATCAAAGCGTATGTGTTACCTTGCTACAATGCGCAAACCCATGGTAGATACACAAACAATGCGCAAACTCAGAGCACTTTTTAATGTTAATTGACCGTAAAGTTTGCTTTCACTTCAATGTAAGTACACGTAAAATATATAAATAACATGATCTCAAATAATATGTAAAAGTGTATAAGTAAAGAAAAGTAAATACATTAAAAAAAAAAAGTATTTTATATCAAATGGGCAACTGCGGTCTCTAATAAGACATATTGTCCGCTCTATGGTTAAGCATAAGATAGTGTAGAGATATTTCAGGGATCCGCCGGTACTATGTCGGTATAACAAGTTTGTATGCCTTACCGTCGGCTCCTGGTTCAGGGGTTGTTTCAGCTGCGTCAAACTTGTACTATGCTACGATAGCTGAACCGATTTCCGTCACGGGTTAGTAAAAAAAGATAATATTTTACACACTTGCGTTCTAGTGTTTATCCCTGAACTTAGATGCACCCTTAGCAAGGCGCCCAAAATAGTATGATAAAATTGCTTGAAACGTCAAAATTTCAAATCTTTCTATTGAAAACAATTGAATATTCTTATCAAAAATATTTTATCACTGCTTGTCGCGGTGCTGGTGCATAAAAAAATATTGAAATTAATAACCTAATACCAATAATAATGATCGCCTTCGTAGACTAGTGGTTGCGCCTTTGGCCTTGTATCCGGAGGTAGTGGGTTTGATTCCCATCCATGGCAAAATTATTTGTACGTTTTTCTTTACACTTTCTCGCATGGTCTGGGTGTTTATAACATATAATATGTATTAGTATCGTTGTTTCTGGTACACGTAGTCTAGTCTAGTGCTTAGTTTGTTACCAGGGCAATAGGGGTAAATGGTCCTACATATTATTATTATACTTATGTAAATGCGACAGTGAATCTGTCTGTCTGTTTGGGCCCAATTTTGATGAAATATACTTACAGAGGGTGCAGATATACAGGTTGTGTGTGTTTTAAGAGCCTCCTAGGAAAAGCTTTAGATACACCAGAGAGAAAAAGTGTTCTATGGAGTAAAGTTCATGTAGTTATGTAGTAGAAAATATTTTTCAATTTCAATTTACTTTTTGAGGTTTTTATTCTAAATTAAAAGTTGACATTTTATGTCAGCATATTGACAACTACAGAATTGTTGGGATTATAACTTGATAAAATCAAAATTTCATAATTATGTCTAATTACATATTAATTAAGTTTAAAGAAAGTATATTATAAAGCGCTTTTTTATAGTGCCTAACGTACGATGTCTGAGATCACTTAGACAGTGGAGGGGTTCTAGTACTAGATGGTATTTTAGAGTATATACCAAAACAGGTGGCGAGCTTAACGCGGTAGTTAAAAGTACAATATTTTATTATAAGCGATTTAATAGCCATTATTTGTTATTTATTGGTAGAATGTCATTTTTTTTTATTAGTTTTAATAAATATTAATTAAGTACGTGGTATCTTGAATTATCTGTTTTGAGTTAAGCCAAGGTATACTCGTCGGTGAAATTACGCATTTGAATCTACTTCCTTATGTTCGCAGCGTTATAAGTACGGTTTCTGATGAGGGTAAGCAGCGTGGACTACCAAAAGTCGCACGGAAACAAAATATCGTAAGTCACAATGCGTTTAAATATTAATTAAAAAAAAAACTACAAAAAAATGTAAAGTATAAATTAACCATCTTCTTTTTATTTATCATATACACTTTTTTAAACAAAAAAAATATGTTAAACATTTATAGTAATATCATAAAATCCGAAAAAAGAAAATTTCAGAGCTATTTTCCCGATTTATTTCTATACAGTTATATCAATAATATCCTCCAGATTAAGAAAATATATCTTTATTAAAAAATCGGAACTATCGCCGCAATCTCTGAACTCACCTCACCTTAATCCAAGCCGACTTAACATAATATCAATAAACACTCATAATTAAAATTGTACTTCTAAGGGCCGATTCGACCAAAAGTGGGCATAACTTATACCGAGATTAGTAATGTCAAATCACATACAAATAATTATTCTGAGTATTAATAATTTAATTTACGAATAAATATTTGTATGGAATTTGACATTACTATCCCCAGTATAAGTTCTTTTGGTCGAATCGGCCCTAAGAAATCGAAAAGCCAAATAAACAAGCTTTTATCAATGAAGAATTTAAAAAAACTTAAAAGAGGACCGACTTTGAGATTTCTCTTTATATGCTAATAGACAAATTTACTCCTCGGAATTGATTTGGGAAAGTCAATATGGTCGGGGGAACCAATTATTTGGTCTCTACCTTTTTTCGACTTCATCCTCACTGCGGTTAATATTTTCGGAAATTAATCCGCTATTAGGATTTTGTGGAAGCTGCTATACTTGCTTAAAATGAAAATTTAAGAATATTTGAAGGTTAATTGGTTATGATTGATTGATGTTGGGGGAAATTGGATGGAAATCTATTTGCGGTTGTTCGTAGAAATACGCACTCAAAGGAGAAACTGATCGGGGGAACTTGTAGCAGTTGTGATTATTGGAATTAATAATAATAATAATATGTAGGACAATTCACACATATTGCTCTGCTGTGTGTAGCAAAAACAACGATATGATACTTATTATATTTTATAAACACCCAAAGCATGACAAACTGAACAGAAAAATGTTCTAATATTTTGCCATTAATGAATGATTCATACATACATATCATCACGGGTGCCTTACGGCGGCCGAGACCGCCTAGACGGGCCCAGAATACCCAGCGGAGGGGTTTTAATCCTACCTCGTCGTAGCCGATGGTATGAGTCTACACCGAACAAGTGGCTAGCTCGTCGCGATGTTTTAAATATACTCAATAACCCATCTATAAACAGTTTCACAAGTTGGTATAGTGAAACCAGGACGGACAGCTTAGGGTGCTCTCCGAGGCACTATAGTGGTGTTGTCGAACAAATATACATACGTTTTTAAATTAAAACCTCATTGGTACACACTGGGATTCGAACCAGGGACCTAAGTGTTTTTAAGTCCAAAAGTTTTTAAGTCTAACCAACTCGGCCACCACGTATATATATTCTTCTTTATACAAAAGCTTAATACTATTACATAGGCGAGTTTAATGCCTTAGGCATTATCTACCAGCTAACCTTTGGGAGATTGACCAATAACAGGCAGAGTGCTAATTAATTCAAATAAAAATATACCTAATACGAGAATATATAAATAAATTATATATTCATGGCGGGAATCTAACCCACGACCTCCGGATACAATGCCAAAGGCGCAACCACTAGTCTTCGGAGGCGTCAAGTTATAATTATTGTTAGCTATCCATGGATGCTCCATGCAGGAGACCCACTATCTCCCAAGCTATTTTCTGCTGTGCTTGAAAACATATTCCGAAAACTAGTATGGAACGAATTTGGACTATATATAGACGGGAGAAAATTACATCATCTCCGATTTGCAGACGACATTGTATTGTTCGAAGAGAACCCTCACAAACTTGAAGAAATGATACAAGACCTAAATAGAGAAAGTGAGAAAGTCGGCCTGGCAATGAACACAAGCAAAACAAAGCTACTATCAAATTCAATCCCATACGAAATAAAACTTAATAACCAACCTCTCGAATATGTAAAAGAGTACATTTATCTGGGGCAAATTATCTCTCCAACTGATATAACCACCAAAGAGATCAAAAGAAGAATAGCAAATGGATGGAAAAGATATTGGTCACTGAGGGAGATTATGAAAACAACAGATTTCAGCAAAAAGGTAAAGAGCAAAGTGTTTAACACCTGTATTCTACCCTGCCTTACCTATGGTTGTGAAACTTGGGCACTTTCTAACCAGCACAGGGACATGCTAGCACATTGCCAAAGAGCCATGGAAAGAAGCATGCTGAGAATAAGAAAATTAGACAAGCAAAGAAACAAAGACATAAGAGCTAAAACAGGTGTGACAGACATTCTCACTAAGATAGACCAAATGAAATAGAGATGGACGGGTCATATGCTACGGAGCCCTTATGATAAATGGAGCAAAATATTGACGGAATGGTACCCTAGAGACGGAAAACGAAGAAGAGGCCGACAACAAAAAAGATGGGAGGACGAACTCAAATTAACAGTAGGCTGCAACTGGAGAAGAGTCGCAAGATAGAGAACAATGGAAAGGGTTAGAGGAGGCCTTTGCCAAGAGGCACACCGAATACTGTAGTGAAAATATATTAAAGATCACAGATCACAGAGTTTCGGAATATAAAGGCTATATTATTATTATTATTATTATTATTATTATTATTATTATTATTATTATTATTATTATTATTATTATTATTATTATTATTATTATTATTATTATAAATACAACTTATAGATCATCTAGACATGTTTTGGTTTTGGTCTGTGGGTTTACTGGTTTTCAGGAGATTAGTACATCGATATCTTGTCGAGGTGGTAGTCTCTTTTCAGGGTGGGGTTACGAAATGGATGGTTAAATTGATGATAAGACAGCGAGTATATTACAATATACTCGAATGCAATTCGTCTTTGTCGCCGCCTAATTCTTAAACGCATCTTTAGCCAGCATACTGGGAGCGATCAATATTGTTTAAGAACAATTATTGATTGACTTATTCATGGACTTTGTAGGTCTGTTCACCACCAGGTACAAAGTCACACGCCGTGCTCCAATAAAAAAAATATAAAACTTACATCTAGAAATTTAGCATCTACTATATAACGCAAAGTAGGTCGTTTGCGTAATACCGGGCTATTTTTCACGAGTATTAATTTTCTCTGCTGGGTTAATTACCGAACTATTAAAATATAATAATAACATACATATATACTATATATAAAGATGTCCAATGTCTTTTTTAGTGAGTGTGGAAATCGAATCTACGACCTCCAGATAAAATGTCGTAACCAAATGGTCCATATAAGCCTTTGTATATATATTTTATAAATTATAATATGTACTATACGTTGCTTTTGTAAAATATAGAACATTTTGTAACATAGCCTAGAGCTTAGTTTGTTACCAGAGAAATATGTGTAAATTGCCGTACATATTATTATTATATTTATATATATATCATCACGGGTGCCTTACGGCACCCGAGACCGCCTAGACGGCCCCAGGGTACCCAGCGGAGGGGTTTTAATCCCACCTCGTCGTAGCCGATGGTATGAGTCTACACCGAATAAGTGGCTAGCTCGTCGCGATGTTTTGAATAGACTCAATAACCCATCTATAAACAGTTTCACAACCGGGACCGACAGCTTAACGTGCTCTCCGAGGCACTATAGTGGTGTTGTCAAACAAATGTACATATTTTTACTAATTAAAAACTCGGTGGTACACACCGGGATTCGAACCAGGGACCTAAGTGTTTTTAAGTCCAAGGTCTAACCAACTCGGCCACCACGTATATTATTATATAAGTATTTCATTATCCATATGTTACATAATTATGGATAATCAAAACGTAAGATGAAGTATATACGTAAGTAAATTACATTTTTTTATAGATATTATAAATATATATTAATTATTTATTATTAGAGTGTGACTCTATACTCTTACCGTCAGGTGAGTATAGAGTTACAGTATATAGAGTCCAACAATAAAAACGACAAACTGGTGAAATAAAATAATAAGGCTATTGGTTACAAGCCATACTCCATATTATACACAGATTAGAGGAACAATTTTAAGAAATGCATAAATAAGTGAAAATCAGCTAATTCCATTTGTAAAGTGTAGTTTAAGTTCTAATTCGTACTAAAAGAATCCAAAAAAAATATGTTATCCCTTAAACAAACAAAACCGTTAAGTTTAGGGGTTACCCAGTGCTCTTAAATAACCGATGAAGGAAAAAAATGTTTTAAAAAATCTCTTGAATGGAAAACCTCTAGAGATTTGATAAGGTTCAGAGATTGTTCGGCGCTGATTTTAAGTGGCTCTTTCAGATGGGATAAGGTTTTTTGCGTTGTGTTTTGATTAATGACCAAAACCGTACCTTTTGTGAAAGATATTGAAATGTTGAACAAGTTTGACGCGGGTGTGGTGTGGCTACACGTTTCATATTTGGCATAATTAAAGACTAATGTTTCTTTTTCCCAGCAGTCAAGTTAGAAGAATTATAATTGGAAAAATACCTTTAACGCTTTAGCTAAACTTTTACTGTGCTGCGCATACAGATGCAAAAACAGTAAAATGACCTAGTCATGCTTTGGTTTTAGTCTGTGGAGCAGTAAAGATATTAAAATAAAATAAACTAGAGTGCTAATGCAAATTCATCATTTTTCATAACCTCATTCCATTCTCCGCCCATTTCGTAACCACATAATTTAACCGACATAGTGGGAGTTATCAATGTTATTACTCCCACTATGTTAGCTATTGATCGACCCCATTCATGCACTTTATAGGTCTGTTTATCATAAAATGGATATAAAGTCATATTCCGTGCTCTAAAAATAAACAATATCCCAAATAAATATCTGACCGACCCTAAAAGTGCAATTATGTCAAAAGGACTCAGTTGTTCTATGTTAAAAAATAGTGCATTTGACATATATTGCTCTGGTCACCAAGCAAGGCTTTAAAACTGCTATGTGAATTAGAAATAACGATAATACATACTATATGTTATATACAGGCAGACAGTGGCAAATCGTACCGAAAAAAAAATGTCATGAATGGGATCAAATCTACGATCTCCGTTTTTTATATAATTACAACTCCCACACATCGGAATTTGACTCGCAATTTAAGTGTTTTAAGTCCTCGGTCGATCACCCACCTCCCCTACCACGTATATTATAATAAAGGTAGGGTTACCGAACAATAATATAACGTCCAATACCTATTTGAGTCGGTTGTCAAGTACTAAACGAGCCTTCAAAAGAACCGAAACACAAACAAGTGATGATGTCTAAATAATATGAAATTAATTCATAAGTGGATGTTTGAGGGAGACGAAATGACTTTGATGTTATAATCACATTAATTTTCGGTGAATAAATTACCGTGTGATGTCTTACATTAATACTGGGGAAATTGGCCGACTGTAGACGTCTACCTGCTTAGACGTCTTTTGCAATTATTTCTGTAAAAGGAAAAAAGTTACATTATATTAATTACAGTATAGTAGATCCTTGGCCTAGTGGTTACGCAGGTGGCGTTGTATCCGGAGGTTGTAAGTTCGATTCACATGGCAAATAATATCAATACGTTTTGCTGTACAGCTTGCCATGGTCTGGGTGTTTATAAAAATATTATATATAGTACAAGCCTATAGAGCTTAGTGTGTATGAAATGTCCTACAAATTTATAATTGGTACAGCACAATAAAGAAACCACTGTGATTTTGTAACTACCTAATGGGATCGATCAATTGCTCACACTATGCCGACTAATTGATGCGATTAAGAAATGAGCGGCGACAAAGACGAATTAATATAATGAGTATGTGTAGAATCATTAATATAATGCTTTATCGTCAAATCACTTAAAACCTCACCCTAAGAGGAGGCTACCATTTCAACAAGAAATTGGTGCAGCAGTCTCCTGAAAACTGGTTAACCTACATACTAAAACCGCAATATGACTAGGTTACTTGTCAGTTTTTGCATCTGTATGGGCAAATATTATTAAATATTCTCTGGTAGCAAAACGGCCTGGCGAAATTATAGATCTTTCTCCCACATAAATCGAGTACACGCTAGATTTACGCTCTAAAAGGTTCTCCACATTGCAACCTTGCATAATTAATTATAAATGAACAATATTTTTCGTTAAAAATAAATAGTCAAGATACGGAGCCAAAAATAAAATTAGTCGTTCACATATTTAAGGACTAAATTGCGTTTTCAAGGCATTAAATCTGCTGATATATGGACGAACTTTCAGTCGCTACAAAAAGCTGATGTAGCGTCTGAAATATGTAGGTGGTACGATGCCTTCGACACGGAAGGTGCTCCGGCTAACTTTGATGGGAACTTGGTAAACAAAGGAATAAGTGCAGGCTTCAACAAGTTCGGAAGAAGACCATTCTTATGTCGTAAACTTGTGTTGATAACATTCAGCAAGTTATCGCCGACTAAAACTATAAAGAATTTGTGATGTTTGTTTAATAAACTTGGATGTGAATCGGAGATCTTTCTGCATTTAATATAAATAAATTTTATATTACTTGAAATGAAATCGGTGCATATTGCATTATTGTTTATATTTCACTTATAAAATAATATAGATTATCTATAAAGTTTAATTGTTTTCAAATAAGCATCGTTATTTAGACCTCACTTTTGTCACAACT
The DNA here is from genome assembly GCA_947458855.1 of Monopis laevigella. Classification (NCBI taxonomy): domain Eukaryota; kingdom Metazoa; phylum Arthropoda; class Insecta; order Lepidoptera; family Tineidae; genus Monopis; species Monopis laevigella. The sequence goes on along the minus strand of OX381584.1, from coordinate 26,868,994 downwards.
TTTTTATTTAGTTGGACTTTGATTCTTTTGCCCTTATAAATAATCTGCTGAAAAGGGTCTAACTCAATAAATAAATTTGGGTAGGCTTAATAAGATCTATAACTATTTCAAATTTCAAGCAAATCGGATTACTAGTTCTCAGGATATTTAATGTGGACAGACCCTCGAGCCTCACAATAAAGTTTTTTTTTTCAAATAGGTAATTTTGCTAAACATTTAGATTTGATCATATTTCTGATTTTTTTGTTAGTCAAAGTACTCTTTTTTATACATAATAAAATAAATAGTCTTAAGGAACCGTTAGATAGCAGTTACCTAATAGGTCTAAGCTAGGAATCCATCGATACCTGCTAACTCTGTGATAGGTTACATACCATCACGCCTGCCTAAGATCTGTGAGCAATGCTAGCCACTTGTCCGGCATTCCAGACATTCTAAGCAACGTTGCTTACACGAACACCTTAGCTGAGATTGACAAATTCATCGTATATTCAATTTGAAGCTGAATTCACTATAGACATAGGCAGAACTGTCTATGAAGTAGCAATTGCTATAGACAGGTTAATATTGTTTTTTTTCCGGTGGTCTAGTAGTAGCGCCGCGATTCCCACCCATGTCTGAATGTTTATAAAATATAGTATTTGTATCGTTGTTTCTGGTACACATAGTGCCTACAAGCTTAGTTTATGACTAGGCTATATGTGTAAAATATGATTATTATTTTTCAGGAGGGAACTTTCAAGTTTAACTGTCTTGTCAGCATTAAATGTATTGAATACTACATTTAAAAGATTGACTTGTAATTTATATTAGTATAGTTTTTTTTAATGTTAATAAATTTTCATCATCAAAATATACTAACTGTTCATGTATAATTCGATGAAAATTTTGTCAAAGGTTTCGAGGATATGCCAATAGCTATTCTACATATAATTCCTAACTTTTATCTGAATTTGAATTTTAGTATAGATATTAAGATCTTCAAATCTTGTATGACTTAAAAATTTGCAAACCTGGCATCGAATTAAAAGATACCTAAACTGTAAATATGAAATAATTCATTATTTTCGGTTAGATATTTCCAAAAACAAAATTGAATCATTTACATTTACGAAATATTTTGCCAATAATCCCATAACCAAATTATGAATACCTGTTAAAGTGATTAGTGAGTCCATGAACTGAATGCAGAATGAAGTGATTTGATAACGCTGAAAATTGCTGCGGTCTGATTGGGTATTCGCTCTTAGTTCCAGCTGTCGACATGACACCATTTCAGCATAACCGCGTTTCCATTAAATTTAGGTTAAGCCAACGTTTCACTTGAGTACTTAGCTAAGTTACAATTTTATGTGAGCTATAGAATTCATTAGTGATTTATTTTCATTGGGTCGTGACTAATGTTATTATTTATTTGCAAGTTAGTTATTTTCTATATTTAAATTATTTCTAGATTCGATAGTTTTGTTGGTAGTATAAATATATTAACTTGTTGCCACAGCGGCAATTTTCAGTTTTTTAAAGGTAATGTTAGATTGCCAAAATAACGATTTCATGTAAAATGAATTCAAAAATTTATTAAACCAAATCCACGTGTTATACTAGGCAACAAAGTGCATGATTTTTTGTTGCTGATTGTTTTGTGTAATAGGATTTCATTATTTTGACTAGCCGGCTATTGTGTTTCTTATAACGTTTTCGTAATGAGAAACACAATAATTACAAATTTGATGTTTGTGTAATAGGATTTCATTATTTTGACTAGCCGGCTATTGTGTTTCTTATAACGTTTTCGTTATGAGAAACACAATAATAACAGATTTGATGTTTGTGTAATAGGATTTCATTTTTTTGACTAGCCGGCTATTGTGTTTCTTATAACGTTTTCGTTATATATATATAACGAAAAAATATATATTTATAAAAAATATAATTACAGATTCAAAGTTTGGGTGAGCCCAGTTTTATTAAAAAATAAATGGTACCTAATAGTAAAATGCTCGGCTTTTACAACTTAACGATGATTTTGCGTATGATGGAAGGCGTTACAGCTATGCCAGCACGACTCTTCCAAGAAGCCTAGCAGTCCTTACATGATATTATTTAATTCTTCGTGTTCTCTACCAAAAATATATTTAGATCTACGTATTTTCTACAAATCAAATATAATAAGCAGGGTGTTACTTAGGGCTTCGTGAAGGGCTCACTCGCACTTTATCAAAAAATAAAATGCCGTTTTCTTAACCTTCATAAATAAGTCCCTTAACTGTAGTCCTGGGTCCATGGGACCCATGTTCAATTTATGAACGTGTATAAAAAATCCACGAATGCCGCGGCGCTCCCAGCTTCTAGGTATCTTCCTGTAGCAAGCACAGTGGGAAGGACATATTTCTCTCGTACTCCTAAGGTCAGTATAATCATATGCGTGGGTCCATTATAAATACTTTACTTTTTTGATCCATTATTTGTTTTGTTTTCCAATATTATTTCAGGTATTTGAGATGGCAAGTCAAAGCAGTAGTTCTAGGGACCAAGATGAATTATTGGAGCATTAGTTGAATTTATTTATTTATAAAATGTGCATAACGAGCTACAAAGAATACAAGGTCATATATAATCATTCAGTTACAATCTGGTTTGTAGCCCTAAAGCATACACACTCATCATGTTTACATAAATAGTGAATATAAAGTACAGTAAAATAACTAGTAAATTAACAATTATATTTAACCTACAGTAGATTAAAATTGAACATCATACATTAAAAATTAATTAATAAACACCATAAACATACATTTAATTAATATCAATTATATTAAATTATTTACCCACTTATTACCTATTCATAATGGAATGAAAAGAGCGACATTTATTTATAGCTAAAAAAATTTAAAAGACACTTCCTACTCACATAAGCCTATATACTAATTAAATACATACACGCATACATATATCAATAAATGGACCCACATACCTATGACCAATGTATGACTCTCCTAAACCTACTGTCATCCTTGTCAAAAATGTCAACCGAATTATCACCAGCGGACTCATTGTAAAGACGGCACATTCTGACAACTGGGTTGTAATATGAGGTATTATATTTGAAAGTTTTCAAGTTAAACACCCTTTTGGAGTTGTCCCTGGCTGGCTCTGTAACGCGTGTTATGAGTCAATGAATGAGGACTTAAGTAGTTGTGACGAAGACATGGACCAAAATTTATGATTTTCGTTACAACAACCAGAAAAAGTGATGCTATAATGATGAAATCCCAAAGCTGGAGAAGAATTAAAGAATTCTTGATAGATATGCATTATGCCCACCTATCAAGAAAGAAAAACTGTGCACTTATGCGATAACTTGTGCATTCTACCTATTTGCATAGGTTGTGCTAAGCCTTAATACATGTCAGTGACTTATTTCATTTTATAATGTCAACATTTTTTTGAAAGAATGTTATTTGATTTATTATGAGTAGGCTTATAATAAGCACACCTTAATGTTTTAAGATTTTTTATTATTTTATTGTTCGACAATTTGGTAATATTTTATTTGATAGCATATTTTATAATAAATATAATAAAAAACAAGACACCTTCATATTTGCACGATAGAATAAAGTATTTACGATCAAACCGTAATGGCCTTATAATGAAAGGCCATACCCATAGAACTAGCAAATACACAGGTTCATTTATCTTGACCTCTTCTAGGTTATGGAATAAAATACCTCTAAGCATAAGAAATATTAAAAATCCATATAGTTTTAAAATTAATTTAAGAAAATGGTTAATGCAAGCACAGAAAAAGGAAATGGAGGACAATTTTATTATTAAGTAGGTATTAAATAAGCAATTTTATTATGTATAAAATCTAGGTTAATTATCATGGTTCATCCTGAAAATGAGCGCGAGGCACTATTTATTTAGTCACCACGCACAAGCTGAGGGTGAAACCATTTCAATAAAATGTAGTTTTATTAGCATTGTAATCAAATTTGTACTATTATATTATTGTAAGTTAGCGTAAGTTTTTTTTTTGTTTTATTTTATTGAATAAATACATATTCTATTCTATTCTATTTTAGTACTATAAAAAAGTTATTTATTTGTGTAAAGTAAAATAACAGGACCTATTGTTGATTTTTGCATGTAAATAGCTTTATAAATGTTTAATATCTAAGTTTAATGAATAGACATTATAAATTTATAACATTTAATTTTTATGTTCATTTTGAAATAGGTGGAATCAGTGGACGCTAAATATTTTCACCACAACATTCAACATTAGAAGTATAGTTGAATTGATTTTGTACTAAATTGTAAATTTCATGAAATAGTGCTGTTAGCTGTAATATATTCTACTATAGACTGTTTCGGGGATGGGATATCTGAATAATATTATCGGAACGAATGTTGATATCAATTTCTGCAGTTGGTTTGTGGTTTAAATGTTCTCGTACCGTAAATTTGTCTTAGAAATTCTAAGAAATGTATATTCGGTAACATTTGAGTAATACCTAAGTATTTACAGTCAATGTTATGAACATTATTTATAAATAATTTTAATTATAATATAACGGATAATGATTAAAAAAATTAATCCAATAATTTTAATGTGTCTCTTTTGACAGCTATATTCTCGTAGTAAAAGATATATATACATACAGGCTGTTTTTTTAGGTTGTACTTTAGGGTAATAGACTCTACTAAACAAATCAAACAACTTTAAAAAACAAATGAGTTCTTTTTTGACTGTATGCGAAATTATTTATTTATGTATGTAATATCTATTTATTTATGTAAACTACTAAATATAATGTATTATTATATTACCTAATAATTTATTTATATATCCTCGTATTATATATTATTATTATATGTTTGCATTAATTAACACTCTGCATGTAATTGGTCAATCTCCCAAAGGTTAGCTCGTAGATAATGCCTAAGGCATTAAGCTCGCCTATGTACAATAAGAGTATTAAGCTTATGTGCAATAAATTATGTTTCATTCATTCATTCAATCATTTGGTGGCAAATATGTCAATATAAACGTGATCCAAGTTAACACAATGACACGTCAGGTTTGAGGAATTGATTATTGTTTACGAAAGTGTTGGTAAGGTATTGTCAATTAGATATTATCAAGCTGGGGTATCCAATGTATAATGCATTATTTTGTATTAAATATACTTCTACTCTTATAGTATAAGGAACCAGAGGGGAATAAGGCCTACCTTATTTTAAATCGCTTTGTATAATTTTGCTTTAAAATTAATTATCTCATAGAGCCGGCAAGTGTTGCTCTTTGTGGCTTTAAATATGCGTTTAAAAAATTATATATGTTTCATACACCGTAATTTAAATTAAATAAACAAAATATAATATATTTAAGATAGCCTATTAAAGCCCGGATTGTTAATTAAATGTAAACACTTACCAATTTATACTTATAATAGGTATATCATTTCTGTAAGAATGATATTTTTAAGCCAAACTAACCTTTAACACAAATCGGGCGCTTTTTAATATTATTAATATAAGTAGAAATATTAATGATATGGATTATTTTGGATTGGTCTTAGCTGTAGGCTTCCATGTATTACATTTCTTTTAATGATCAAAAATTGAACAATACCGTAAATCAAATCAACTATTATTTATGACTCATCCTCCGTAGACTAGTAGTTGCGCTTTTGGCGTTGTATCCGGAGGTCGTGGGTTCGATTCTCACCCATGACGAAAAAATATTAGTACGTTTTTTCTGTACAGTTTATCAGGGTCTGGGTGTTTGTAAAATATACTATGTATTATATCGTTGCTTATGGTGCATATAGTAAAAGCCTAGAGCTTAGTTTGTGACCAGAGCAATATGTGTAATTTGTCCTACATATTACTATTATTTAAATACGCCTTATTATACTCTGGGTCTTACTACCCTCTGGTATCTTACGTACTACATTTAGTATCGTTATTTTTACAACTAAACTATTTAATAGTCAACTCATTACAAATGCCGACGTCGATTTCATTTAGTATTCCGTTTCCCCTTCGTGTAGGCATAGTGGTTGTTTATTCTCCAATAAGTAAACTAATGAATTTCGAGACCTAAATTCAGTATAAAGTGCCTCAAAATGTATAAGTGAGTAATTTGTGTAGCTCATACATACTTAATGTATGTGTTTGCGAATCCAGTTAAGCAACGCTACTTCGTTTGCCTTCATTTAAATAAACTAAGTAAGTATGGCGCGCGTTGATTTATGAAGTTACAATGGGTACCTAATATTGTATGGTTTGTTAACTTTATTTAATACATTTACGGTATATGTACCTACAGCTTAATTGGGTAGATCGTAGATTTAACCATACGTTAAAGGTTCAACCGCCAAGTGTATCAATATTTATTTATTAAAAACAATTATATTTGTTTGACAAGAAGCACGTTAAACTGTTATTCGTCCCAGTGTTACTGTATTTTATTTATTTATTTTTATAAACACCCAAAGCTGTACAGAAATGTAAAGTACTTATAAAATTGCTCTGAATGGAAATCGAAAGAATAATTTGTGGATACAAAGCTGCTCTGAATGGAAATCGAAAGAATAATTTGTGGATCAAAGCTGCAATGTTACGAATAATAGTAATATTTTTCATAATATAAAAAGGCATAATCTTGGGATAAAATAATAAGGAAAACCACATATAGCGACTAAGCACATTATCCCAAATTTCTTTGTTTTTCGACTCCAGCGCAGGCTCAGTACGAGGCGACATCGTTAATGTAGCTTTGCAGGACGCGGCATTGTACTAGCTCCAAGTTTTCAATCAAAAATATAGACAATTTACCGGATCTTTCGCAAATTCATAATTATGATGATTTATATCACGGGTGCCTACTATGGCACCCGGGACCGCCTAGATGGCCTCAGGGTACCCAGCGGCGGGGTTTTTAACCCCCCCCCCCCCCTTGTCGTACCCGATGGTATAAGTCTACACCGAACTATTGGCCAGCTCGTTGCGTTTGGATAGACTCAATAACCCATCTATAAACAGTTTCACAAGTTGGGACGGAGACCTTAACGTGCTCTTCGAGGCACAGTAGTGGTGTTGTTAAACAAATGTACATATATATATATATATATATATATATTTTCATGTAAATCTTTACAGATATTTATGAATAGTAAAAAAAAAATGGTACTATTTGGTACTCACCGGAGTTTTAACCAGGGACTCAAGTGATTTTAAGTCTAAGGTCTAACCAACTCGACCACCGCGTATAGAATGATTAATTAAACATAAAAAAGTCAACCTTCAATAAAAATAAAATAATCCTCAAGTTTACTCTAGACGCTGACAGCGTTACCTTTTTGTAACGAAATTGATTGAAATTTTTGATCGTCATTTTAAATTTATAGCTGAATTCTTCAAACCAAACTATCATTTTTTAATAAACGCTCAACTCCCGTAAACACTGCCTAATATTTAAACAACATTTAAGAACAATAGTTTCCGATCTGAAATTAATTTAGGATGTCGGGGCGTGTTGTGTTTGGAGCCCTGCGCCTTACAGCCCTCCAAGAAGACGGCTTCATGTTTTGCTTGTATTGTCGGAAGTTTATGTTCCCTTGCAAAATTACATGGAATTACATTAACTTCATTGTGCTTAGACGGAAATCATAATATTTGGCTTGCGATCCGTAAGCAGCGAGTGTTTTCATTCGCTTAGTTATGTATTAGTTCGTATCTATTTGTTTATCTGTAGTGCATTAGTTTAGTTTCATTTTTCTAAGATTTAACTACCAATATCTTCCTAGCTTAAATGAGCTTGTCTTATGAATATGTATAAATAAAATTTCTACATATTATAAATTATGTTTTTTTTCCTCATATAATTTACATATAATTTATTGCTGCTGGTAGTTGGCATTAAGCTAATATATATTCAATCTTGAGCAATAAACTAAATTTATAATATATTTATATTAATCTTGGAGAGAGTCAAAAATGCTTAGATTGAAGAATAATGCAGAAAGTACAAAATCAACATAGTTCATTTAATATTTTTGATTCCAAAATTCAATTATTAATATAAATTGAATAATAACATTGTTCAGTAAAATGTTTTTTTTAATAACCACCTAATACTTAAAATGCCTACAATAAATATCAAAGAAAGGAAGTAAAACTTTATTCATACATCATACAACGCGTATAGTAATAATTTGCCAAACTCTAGTACATAATAATATGTACTTAAGACAATTTATCATAGTAGTACCATAGTACCTCTCATGTTATATTTTATATATGAACGAGGACGGTAGAAGGCAAAATGTTTAAATAGTCGTATTATTACATAGGACTGGAATTCATCTAGAACGAAATTAATGGTTTAGCACATAACTCTGGGCACTAGCGGGTCAGTCAATTGTTACTCCCAGGGGATACGAATTTAAGTATGCGAAATGTTTATTATTTCTCAAAGATAAAAATATTTAGCATTTTAGAATTTTAATATTATTAATCACATAAATTGTTTATCAGTGACAACAAAAACAACCAGCAACAAAACAAAAATGTAACCTGTCTAAGTAATTAAAAAAGCAACACACCCGACACAAAAACGGTTAGCACAAATCAAAATTTTATTTCTCCATGATTGATGAGTTTACGCGCCAAACAGACAAACGTCTACATTGCGCCATATTTTACGATGCGGCGGTAAAAATAAAAAAATCTCAAATACATTTTTCATTTCTACAAGAGCATGTGAAAACGGACGAGTCGAAACGATTATACCACATGGATTCACACGAGTTATTCCGAGATATAGCTCTGAGCCAAGATATAGAAGTGAGAATAACAAATAAATATAGTTGTTATGAAAAGATATTCGTCGAGTTTGCGGAGGAGGTATTAAACTCGCTCACTATGAAGTGTTGTTAAGCTCGCGGACTTTATAATTGCGAAATTTGTTTTCTTAAAGTCCAGATGCAGTTTCGAAATTTGTTTTAACATTCTAAGGAAGTGTTTCATTTTGTTATGAAGCAGTATCTAGAAAACTTTTTTGTCATATAAATGTTTAGTATTAAGTTTATTACTTATAATATTCGTTTCAAACATCTCTAGATACAAAATGATAATGTCGATGTCTGTTATTCCGCCAAGCAGATAGAGTAGAAGCAAATTTACTTCGCAAACTTGATTAAACATCTCTCAAGAAATTTGTTCGCAACAATTAATTTGTTACAAAGTTTTATTTTAGGTGCTCAACAGTCAAAATAAAGGCTTACCTATTTAAGCAATTAATGTAACAGAAGTTACTTTCATCGACTTTATGGAGTTTCTCTTTTGAGTTACTCGGGCTACTGTCTTTTGAGACTTCGGCTAATTTCCGAAGCTCTTACCTGTTCTTCTTTTCATCGTTTGTTCAGCTTTTCTTTTCTTTTTATTTTCCCTTTTAACAGTTTCAAACTGTTCGCGAATTTACTGTCCTTTGAATTTTAATTTGTATTCTTTTGTAAGTACCTATTGTCAATTCAAAGTTGCAGATTCAGTTTTAAAACTTTACACAGATTTTTAGCGGAAAAATCTTTTACAACATCTTGGTTATTTATAATTGGGTAAACTATTTTAGGTAATTCTTGTATGAAATATTTAATAAGTAAAAATAATGAAGCTACCTTCAATTTACAATTAAAAACTAAAAAAAATATGAAAATCAATCTCAATATTGTTATTGTTAACATTCGGGATAACAATCTCCATGCATGGATGCGTAAAATATGAGTGAAATAACCGATCCAGTTCTGCAGTGGTTCGGCTTACAATGGGGCTGAAAACAGTCGAGGAGGGCGGCCAATTAATGAAATGGAAGTATAAATACATTCCACAATATACAATGAAAATAATAGCGTTCCCAGTTCGTGATATTCCGTACGGAAAAAACCCACATGTTTCGTCGCGCAGAGCACCCTTAAAATATTATTCTATGCAAAACATGCCTGAATTGACTACATTTATTTTGCATGTAAAACATTTCATAATATTATTATTCTGAAATATGAACAGGTAAATGAAAGTCATAATGAAAAGTTTTCAAATGAACGACGATATGTATATGTTGTGTCGAGGTGCAGTTTTTATATTTTTGTTTTGTTTTCAGTATAGAAGTTTGTGTGCTCTGAATTTATTTGGTTTCTGTTTTAGCTTTTTGTCAAACTAGGAATTGGACTTTAATTCCGGACTGTCGGAATGTCTAATCTTGTACATTCCGACTAAAGTACGTTAATATAAGTTATACATATATAACGTAAGGTTCTTAAAATCTGATTAAAAAAAGTAAAGGTGGTAATCGATCAATACATTGTTGTTTAACAGTATAGATTGCTCCCACTATGCTGTTATGACATGGGCAGAGGCAAAGACGTCATACTTGTATGTATTTTTATTCAATGAACCTACTACAAGTATTATAGAAATACCTGAATTTTATACAGAGTTCATGATAAAATAAATCAGGGTTTTTTATAAAGCTTAATTACTTGCTCAGAGTTTTAAAAAGGAATTTCTCCTTCGTATGATATTCTTCCTTGCGTCGGATTTTTTATTAAAAAATCCTATCTTTAGACGAGGTTCACGCTTCGTTTGGGACACTTCAGGTTAAAGTAAATCTCAAAGCATCCTTCTTTTTGAGAAAAATATATTTACGTGGAAACTATGACATTTATATTACTTATAAATAGCTTATACTATACGTATCTTATATAGCCTAAGATATACGTGGTGGCCGAGTTGTTAGACCTCAGACTAAAACACTAGTTTTTAGGACCCTGGTTTTTAAACATTTTAAAATTATGAACATTTCTATGACAACACCACTATAGTAGTAGTATGCCAGCTGACACAGGTATTGTTTTACTTAACAGCTGGCTCCAACCTTAACAATATGTAATTCTTAATCTTTGTTACTGAAATAAAGGTATTTTTATTTATTTTATTTATAGTGCCTCGGAGAGCACGTTAAGATGACGGTCCCAGTTTCACAATATCAACTTATAAAACTGTTTATAGATGAGGTATTGAGTCAGTTAAGATATAGTATCCAAATATCGCGACGAGCTAGCCACTTGTTCAGTGTAGGTAGACTCATACCATCGGCTACGACGAGGTGGGATTAAAGCCCCTCCACAGGCACCCTAAGGTACGACTAGGCGGTCTCGGGCGCTGTAAGGCATTTCTGTTGCCCGATTTGATTAGATATTAAAATACTAGTTTTATGCCATGGGATCCAGATGGGTTCGAATCCCGTACCAATGAATAAAAAAGAGATTTGTTTCGCTACGCCACTACGCAGGCAACGTATTTGCTTGGTTAATGTCATTTCACACTGGGTTTCGGTACTAGCCAGCGTCCCACAAGATGGCGTATTATCTCCTCTACTTTTCTCGGTTTTTATTAATACCCTGGTTCGAGTCATAAATTTCAGTTTCTACCATCCATCTGTATGCCGATGACTTGCAGCTGTCGCTTCACTGACATCAGCCAAATTAATGAAGCGATCATCCTTCCGTGCACCACGTGGGGTTTAATATACCCCAGCGAAACAAAAATCGTCGTATCTTTTTAAACGGCTGCGCGAATTCCACGAAACATCGAGTAGCTGGAGTTGCGACATTGCCGGGTCGCATAGTAACAGTGATTTAGTAGTAGCGTCGTAGGCGCAGCGGATAGTCGTTTGCAAATTGTGGCAGGGTATCACAAACCCCACGTAGTTCGGCACGTCGTTTAAAAGGTAAGCAGATTGACATGCATTTTATACCTAATTCTACATAAATATTTATTTCTTTTGTTTTTTTAATACTTTAATCGTTTGTGTATTTTTCTTATCTCATTAGGTCCTGAAATAAAGGACAATAAAAAGTTGTTAGTTAAATTTAGTTAAGTTTAAGGCTAAACCAAAGAAGATGGTCTCTTAGTTATTAAAAAAGTACTGTTTTTGTTACAACGCCTATAGATATTAAAATTGTTTAATTTTACTTAACAAACTTATTTTATTTCTATGTCCTAATAGTCCAAAAACAATATAAATATGTATAAAATAAACTTTAAAAAGATAATCTATAGAAAACCCCACATAGTGCAGTACGCAACTTTTACCCACGTGGTTTACGGAAGGTTAAAGTATATAGTGAGCTCGAAATCATTCGATTACGTTCCCAGCTACTTGTAATTCTGGTGAATTCTGCCGAACACAGGTATAGTACTCGGTTCCAAACAGATTTTGAGTAGATTGAAATTGGAAGAACTCTCACAATTACCATTTAATAAAACTCCTTTTCCATTCTACTCACATGTTAATAATCTCGGTCTACACATTGATCATGATCTTGCGTAGACGTCAGGACGCCGAAATTAGTAAAAACATTTTTGCCAGCATGCACTAACTCAAGCGGGCCTAATGTTTCATTCCCTTTAAGGCTAAGATTACGTTGGTAAACTCTTTACTTCTGTGCACCATATATTATAATTTTTACTTTCCTAAAGGTTAGCTGGTAGATAATTCCTAAGGTATTTAGCTCGCCTTTGTACAAACAAACCTATTAGTGCAATAATTATAAAAAAAAGACGTATTTGCATACGAGTCTATTTTAATATCCTCGCTGCTTTATCATCAAATCAAACTCCCATTTCATAACCGCACTCAAAAAGGAGACTTTTGAAAAGTATATCAAATTACTGAATTTCCTTAAAAATAAATAATATCTGTTTATAAAATATCGCTAAGAATTTTCTATTACAAGATTTTACCATCTGATACGAAAGGTTTCGCTACTTTAGAAAATTCTGAGAGCTAAAAAGCAGTGAAAAATAAATTAGGTACTCGAAGACCGTTTAAGTCGCACCGGAAATGTTGGGAAAAAGCGAACGAAGCCGTCACCCGGAAAGACGTAGCATATAAACCTTTTTACCGGGATGAAACAGTTTCATTATAGATTTACTAAGTTCATCCAATTTGTGTTAAACGCGCTATAAAAAAAACGTAAACTAATTATAATTTACTTTATAATAATTAGAGTATATAATAATAAATAAAATATAAACTCCTAAAATTATATTCTGATTACGAGTACTAATTATAAGCAATTATTAAAATATTATGTAAAAGATTTTGACCAAGTTAAATAATTTATCTTATTATACTTATACATATTGTATGTTACTCCTGTAACAACAAGAATAATATGATTTATATATCAACTTGACATACATATTGTTATTTTATATTAGTATTGTGGCAAAGCCTGTATACCTTCAGTTGCTTTCATGTTATTAATTTTACTAATTGATTTTATATTATAGTTTGTTGACATTATAATGACAGTTATTTAATTATTCTACAATAATTATTTACCATTGTTTTAAAAATAATGACGAATTATTTCTATAATATTATATTACAGTTCCCGTTTAAATGTTTAAGCAACACATTATTTTGAATACATGATTAAATTATATTATATAGCAACGTGTTATCGACCCCATTCATGGACTTGCTAGGTCGGCTCACCACCAGGTAGATTGAATGATGATGAATTCGCTATAATGAAAATCGCTTTTTATTTAAGTATTTTTCTGCCATAAATTTATGACTTTTACCAATACCAACATAATTTTGTGCGTGTATAGGTTTGTTTTGTCAGAACGAGTCTACGAATACTGAAGTGGATTAGTTTTATTTTGGCATTTCTTTGTTGTTGGCGAGTGAGTGGATGTTGTAAAATTGAGACAGGCGATTGAACATTCGCAAAACAATAATTTGGGGATACGGATTGACTCCGTGGACATAAAATATAATAATAATAATATGTTGAATTGCACACATATTTCAATGCTGCCCCTGTACCATGGCGCCCAAGAACTTTTTTTATTGGAGAACGGCATGTAACTTTGTATCTACCTAAAGATGAGCAGATTTACAAAGTCCATGAATGGGGTCGCCAATACATTGTTGTTTAACAACATTGATCACCCACTATGCCGGCTAATTTATGTGGTTACAAAATGGACGGTGACAAAAAAGAATTTGCTAGTTTAATTTTCAAAACGAAATTTTATCACAAAATAAGGTCTAGGCTTGTTTGTAGGCACAGACCATGGCAAATTTTACAAAAAAAAACGTATTAATAGTGTTTTGCCAAGAGCGAGAATAAAGCCCACGACCACCGGAACAACGGCGCAACCATACAAGCTTCATATTTAGCAGTCGCCTGAAAATCAATAATATTATACGAAATAATCATGGTTTCAGCTTTAAAGCGTCACTAAAGGTTACCTATTTTTTTTATGCGAGCACGGAATGTGACCTATGTGCATCTGGATTGAGAGATCTAATCAAAACCAAGCAAAATGGCTATGTTGGCATTTCGTAGCATAATGTAGAAACTTATATATGAAATATTTTAATTTGTAAAGGCGAGGAAAAAAAGTTAGCGTCCAAAAATAGGAGCTCTCAGTCCTGACGTTTTTGAAAAAATATAAAACAATATTTTTAGAAATATTTACTCTATGTTATATTTTTTTGTACTAACATTCAGTACACACATCGTAAGAAATAATCATAAGAATTCAAAATATTTGGAGGTAAAATGAAGAAGATATAAGGCAAAACATGGATCTCTTAATCCAGACATTTTAGATTGAGTGATCCTTTGAAACACCATGTTAGGCTGAGTATAAGCAAAAGTTGACTATGCGAGCATTTAATAGTACTTCTCAACATTGTCGCAAAAAATAAATAACTATCCAAATGATAACCGTTAAAAAGTTTTAGCAACTTCGTCATTTTTAAAACATCAGGACTGAGTGATCTATATTTTTACATATATCTACTTTTACTCTCATCGCACAGAAAATCTAAAATTCTACGAATAATTAAAAAATCATCTACTAAATCCTTGCATTTAAACTATTTGTGTAAAGATTGCACTTTATTATATTTTTAGATTTCAATTTTACCCATACAGCAAGTCGTGTAGGGTGACCATGTTTTTTTTTGTTGGCACTCGGTATGAACACATGCCAAACCATACAAATTCAGATTGATTCCGTAATAAATTTAAGTGTTTACTAATACCAGTAAATCCATAGACTAATGTTGAAAAACGATAAACCCACAGATTGAAACCTTAAAAATAAATTTGGATACCGTTATAATTACGACTGATCTCAAATTTTCGAGCTACCTGAAAAGCGGTACCTAAACTCATGATATATAAGTAAATTGGTCGCAGACAGACGTGTTTAAAGTTATAATATTTTTTGTTAATTGCCTGAGTTACATAACTGGACGTTATTACAAAACCTATAAAGTGCAAAGTGTTAAAATAGTGTAATACATATCTTACGCTGTTTTTAGTGCATAGTGTATTGTCTTACGAACGGACACCGCGATCGAGCTGTATGCCGCGCCCTTCACCTCCTCGAGTAAAGAGCTAAGAAACTATTTTGCGTCCCTCTTTCAGACTCAACAACCTAGCAGACTCAACAACAACCGGTTAGTCGATTCATTCATTACAAACACTTACTATTTGAACCCAAGAAATGAGTGTACAAAGATCTCCTAAGAGGCTAAATACAGGATGTTCGACATCGAGCTCGCAACCTGATCTCACTAAATTAAAAGATAACGAATCTATAACGTTTAGAAAACGAAAATTACCTGACTTTGAATTGGAATTTAAATGTTTCCGAGATGAAATAATGAATTTCCTAAACGAGTTTGGCGCAAAACAAAATGATAAGTTAGCAATGCTTTGTGAAGATGTCAATATGATAAAAAATAAAATCGACGAGGTAAAAATGGCAAATGACAATCTAACCATAGAACATATTAAACTAAAAAAAGAGGTAGAAAACATGTCAACAAACTTTGGAAAAACTGGTAATACAGTAAAATACTTGGAGACCGAAATTAAAAATATTAAAAACCAAATTGATACCGTACCACATGTAGAACTAGATAATAATACGCCATCTTGCAATGATATAATACGCGAAGTGGAAGAAAGATTTATAAGAGCAAAAAACATTATTATTCGAGGCATACATGAACCAAATAACACGAATACTGAAGAAAGAACGAGTTATGATAAAGATGAGGTACTTAAAATAATTAAAACTATAATCAAGGATTGCCCTGAACCAAATAAAATTACACGCTTGGGAAAATATGATGAGCAGAAATCACGCCCGATAAAAGTATATTTCAGCTCTCAAGAAATTGTAACAAATATTCTGCGTTTGAAATCGAAGGAAAGAATGGAATATACAATTACATCTGACCAAACTCCACTACAACTAAGGAACCTACAAAATCTTCGTACTCAACTTACAAAACGTCAACAAGAAGGAGAAAATAACATTTCAATAAAATATATAAAGGGTGTCCCTAAAATTATATCAACATTAAAAAACTAATACATTATCCAATTGTTAATGCTACTTACAAAATAGATTCCGAAAAAAATATAACCTACCAAATAACTAATGACTATAAAGAGCTGCCTACAATTTCTTCAACATTAAATTTTCTGTATATAAATATTCGGAGTTTGGTAAAACGAGGTAAACTGGATGAAATAAATTGTATCTTAAAATCTACAGACGGAACTATCCACTTCCTACTTCTAGCCAAAACATGGATTAAAACAGAACACGAAGCTAAAACCCTAAATATACATAATTATACCCATTACTACTGCTACAGAACAGATCGAATTGGAGGGGGAGTATCAATATATGCGCACAATAGCATAAGTCATCAGATGTCTGAAAGCAAATATGTAGACAGTAACAATTTTCTTTGGATTCGAGTCGATAAATTGGCTTTAAATATTGGAGTTGTGTATAAACCCGACTACACAAATATTGACGAGTTTCTAAACATATATGAACCACAATTAGAAAAATATCGAAGAGCAGTAATTTTTGGTGACTTTAATTTAGATCTACTAGAAACAAATTTAAAAATAGAGAAATATAAAACTTTACTTTCTGAAAATAACTACATAATATTAAATAAATTACATGAAGATTACTGTACACGATTTGACAAAGGGACAAGGAAGTCTATTATAGACCATGTTTATACAAATTTAGAAAATCAAAAATTCCATATTTCAGTTATAAATTCTTCTTTATCTGACCATCAACAAATATTTTTAAGCCTAAACAGTATTAAACCTAAAGCTAAAGAAAGATCTTATTACAAAGCAATAGACTATAAAAGAATATATAAGCAAATAGAGAATGAGCCTTTTAACAAAGACATTAATGACTATAAACAATTTGAGCAATATTTACAATCAAAAATTACATTGAGTGAAATAACTAAAATTAAAATATTAAATCGTCCACGAGAAGACTGGATCACAAAAGAAATTATTAATGAAATAAGAAACAGAAACAGAATATGGAAAAAACTGAAGCAAAATAGATTAGATGAAGGTATTAAAAAAACATTTATCCAGCAAAGAAATAAAGTTACGAAAATGATAAGATTAAGAAAAAGAGCTTATTATGAAAATGAATTTAAGGACAGATTAAAAAAACCTAAAAAGATGTGGGCACTTATTAATGAATTAGCCACCAACAAGACTAAAATAAATACGGCGCCATCAAAGCTTATTGTGGACAATTTAAAACAGTCACTAATATAAACCAAATCTGTGAATCTTTTAATAGTTTTTTTGCCACAATTGGTACTAAACTAGCAAATAAGTTAACACCTATTAACATATCCCAGACTACATATTTACAAAACATACAGAAACCACACCTTTCAGAATTTCTACATACCGAACCGACTGAAATAAATAACATAATTCAAAGTCTTAATACCAACGCTAGTAAGGGTTACGATAACATTACCACTAAAATTATTAAATCAATAGGTAATCTAATAGCAAAAAACCTCTCTGATTGCATAAATAATTGTATAATTAAAAACACTTTCCCTGATAACCTAAAGATCGTCGAAAAGTTAGTCCAATCTATAAAACAGGTAGTAAACTGGAGCCGGGGAACTACCGACCTATATCAGTATTACCAGTAATTTCAAAAGTTTTCGAGAGAGTAATTTTTAAACAACTTCATGATTTTATAACATCTATAAATTTTTTAAATGCTAATCAATACGGGTTTAGGCCAAAGTCTAACACCCTAACCGCAACTACAGATTTAATCACAGACATACAGCATAATATTGATAAGCGTGGTATTGTTTTGGGAATTTTTATCGATCTAAAAAAGGCGTTCGACACAATCAGTCATAATATATTGTTACATAAACTATACAAATTAGGAATAATAAATTCAGCACACAAATTAATTAAATCTTATCTCACAAATAGACAGCAATTTGTACAAATAGGCAATAATAAAAGTAGCATGCATCCAATAACTTATGGGATACCTCAAGGCTCCATTTTAGGCCCATTGCTCTTTATTATATGAATGACGTGAATGAAATTGGATTACATGGAAAAATAACACTCTATGCAGACGACACTTGTCTTTTCTATTACGGCTCTTCTATTGAAAGTATTATTACACAGGCACAAGATGATTTAAACATATTATCTACCTGGTTTAAGCAAAATCTTTTAACAATTAATACATCCAAAACTAACTACATGATATTTACAAATAAGAATAAAAATATTGGTACATTTAATAATCTTACAATAAATGGAGAAATTATAAAATTAAGCAATAAAGAAAAGTACCTTGGATTAATCTTAGATAAAAATCTTATTTGGCAAGAACATATTTCCTATATTAAATCTAAAATAACACCCTTAACTGGTTCTCTACGTAGAATATCAGATTACCTACCCCACCAAATTAAATATATCATATACAATTCTCTCGTTAAACCTCATCTCGATTATTTAGTAACCATCTGGGGTAACGCCGCAAATCGTAATATTAAAGCACTTCAAATTTCTCAAAATAAAATTATCAAAGCACTCTTTAACTTTAATTTTTGGACTCCGACTGCAACCTTATATAAAAAAACTAAACTCATGAACATAAAACAACTGCACAAATATCAAACATGTCTGCTAATAAAAAAAATCCTAGATAAAAACACTCATTCAAAAATCACACTATTAACAAATCAACAGACACGAAAGTTTAATCTAAGGAGAGCATCACACATATCAACATTTAATATTAACCCAAAAACTAACCAAGGCAAAAAAACTATTAACTATCAGGGAGCAAAATTGTATAATTCTTTACCGAAACAAATTAGACAGATAACATCTATTATTACTTTCAGCAGATGTCTTAGAAGTCATATACTTAATTCTATTTAAAAGTAATACCTAACTTTTTTTACTTACTAATTATATGTTATACTAACATTATTATGTTATATAACAGTTATTTTTATATATGTGTTGCATATATGGGATAAATCATAATCTTTTTGTGATACATAATATTTATTTTATGGTATTTTTTGAACATACTGTATATGGGACTTTGCTTTTGTGTACTTATAACGTCGTCGCCAAACAATACAAACCGGTTAGCTCGGTAGCGCACAGCACCCATTCATCGTGCGACAATCTATTAATGTATAGATAATTTGTATGCTTTTTTATATTTACCCACTACTTATACTTATTTTTTTTTTTACTATTATTTTTTTAAATAGTTTGAATTATTGTTATTATTTTTTGTCATTATTGTTAAGTACTTTATTTTGTTTTCTAAATTAGTTTAATACCAAACAAAATAGATTTGTGTTCTTGTTGTAATCATGTCTTGTTTGTTTGCCGATTTTCTATATATTTACGTGTATAATTTATGTTTATAATTGTTTCCATATAAAGTGAATTTTGTGATTCTTTTGGAAATAAAGTTCTTTAAACCTAAACTCAGACTAATCCCGTAACATAACCGTCGAATCTCCTGAAAACCCGTAAACACTAATAATGTGTTTAAAAAAAACTTTTTTTAAACCCCATACATTTAAAACCTAGTCATTTTAAATTTCTTTAAAACGGTAATGTTTAAAAAAAGAAGATATTATAAATACCAGGAAGTACCCTAAGCCCCAAAATAGCCTGTCCAAAAATGAGAACACAATATAGCCACCCGCGACACAAAGTCAATACAAAAAAATGACAAGTGCGAAAACTCGCCCGCGGAGTGTCCCGAAGGTAGCGGAGGGGTTTTATTTCCACCTCGTAGCAAATTGTGAGTACACTACACTGAACAAGTGGCGAACTCATAGCGGTATTTGTTTAGACTTAATCACCCATCGGTAAACAGTTTCACAAGTTTATATGGTGAAACTAGGAACGACAGCCTAACGTGCGCTTATCTTTGACTTGGACCCTTTTACACCTACACCTATTAGGAGATATTTTACAATATATATATATATGTATAATATATATAAGTACCATAAATTTCAAGTATATCGGACCAGCGATTCTCGAGATATTCATGCCGACAAACAAACAGACACCTAGGAAAACTTCTTTTTTTGAAAAAATAAATAAATTCGCAACTCTAATGAGAACACAAGTGATTATAATCATTCAATGCTCAAAAAGTGATAACCCAAAATGGATTACTACACAGAGAAACGTTTAACAAGTAATTTGTACTTTGTGAAAATTATTACAGCATTTTTTTGATATTTATACTTCCATAGTACCTTCACACAATATAGTATTCCAGTATTCTGTGCTTAAATAAACGTCAAAGCGAAATATATTAATATCTAAATTATTTCGCCTCTCAGGGGAGCGGCGTCATCAGTGACAGTAATTTGTAGTGATGAAATCCATACACTTAAATCAATAGGCAAATCAAATGGTTTATTATGTATTTTTTTAGCATTGATTTACACACAACTTGTAATTTTACTGCATTAAAATGAAAGTTAAACTATACATATTTACAGAATAATATGCCATCCATGCTTCATAAAAATTAAAAACAAAACATGGTCACCCTACACGACTGCTGTATCGGTATATTTGGAATCTATAAATCTAATAAAGTGCAATCTTTACACAAATTGTTTAAATGCCAGGATTTAGAAGATGTTTTTTTAATAATTCGTAGAATTTTAGATTTTCCGTGCGTTGAAAGTAAAAGTAGATATATGTGAAAATATAGATCACTCAGTCCTGATGTTTTAAAAATGACGAAGTTGCTATAACTTTTTAACGATTATCATTTGGATATTTATTATTTTTTTACGATAATGTCGAGAAGTACTATTAAATGCTGGCATAATCAACTTTTGCTTCTACTCAGCCTAACATGGTATTTCAAAGGATCACTCAATCTAAAACGTCTGGATTGAGAGATCCATGTTTTGCCTTATATCTTCTTCATTTTACCTCCAAATATTTTGAATTCTTATGATTATTTCTTACGATGTGTGTACTGAATGTTAGTATAAAAAAATATAACATAGAGTAAATACTTCTAAAAATTTTTTTTTATAATTTTTCAAAAACGTCAGGATTGAGAGCTCCTATTTTTGGACGCTAACTTTTTTTCCTCGCCTTTACAAATTAAAATATTTCATATATAAGTTTCTACATTATGCTACGAAATGCCAACCTAGTCATTTTGTTTGGTTTTGATAAGATCTCTCAATCCAGATGCACATATGTGACCTAGCATTCACCAGTTTGAAAGCAGTATGCAAGTCCAAGCATTTAGAATATAATACATAAACAGCCAGCATTTATAATTGTGTTGTAAATATTGATCTCACTCATTATGTCGGCTTAAGATGCATATTAACGCTTCGTTTAAATGGTAAATGAATTAAAGATATAATTTTTGGGTGTTAGTAAGTACTACCAATAACTGCAGTTGCAATTTTTTTTTTTTTTAATTTTACATAATAATAAAAAATTAGGGAGTGGGCAGGAAGGCATGCTAACCATGGTCAACATGTTTACTTTGCCTTTGTAATAATAAATAGCAAGTAGTTTTTTTGTTTATGATAACACGCACACGATGTTGTGGGTACCTATCAAATAATATTAAACTAAAAATAAACATAATAAGGTATTATAAGGTATATACAGGGTGAATTTGAAAGGATGTACTTTGGGCTAATATGAGGTTCTGCTAATCAAATCGAACAACTTTACCCATGGAACCATGTGTCGCAAATGAAAATATTTTTTGGCTTCCCCATACAAATTGGTCATTTTAACATTACTAGTTTGTATGGAGAAGGCAATATTTTTTTTCATTTGCGGCACATAGTTCCATGGGAAAAGTTGTTTATATTGATTAGTAAAACCTCATATTAGCCCAAAGTACATCCTTTCAAAGTCACCATGTAAAACGGCATTGAAAATTTAAAAAATGCAATTAATATATGGATAATGAAAAAGAGGACTTAAATTGTGGTGCACGTTGGAAGCTTCAATCTTTTCGCTTTGAGGATTACAATGTTGCTGTGAGATTTGTCCGATGCACAGGATATACAGGGTATAGTGGGAATTAAAGCTGAAAAAACATAGGACTAACCAGAAATCTTTTCAGAAAATCTGTTGGTTTTTGGAAATATTTTCTTTTGACAGGAAATACTTTTTAGTCCTAGACACCACTAGCTCAGCGTTTTAAATCACGCGGGTTCGTATAACTTTTCATAAACAATTTGCGTTAGTGATATAAAGAATACTTTTATGAATGTTTGTCATATAATTAATCTATAGTAAGGTACAAAACCTGATAATAAGCATTCATTTTGTTTTAGTTAACAAAATAATTAACAGCTAAAATCTATAAATGATTAAACCATTTATAATGAACTGTTTTACAGCTGTGTATAATTTACTGCTCCAGCACTAAATATCGTCGAAACTGGCACTAACCCGGCGCCGGCAAATGCTGTCCCATGATACTGGGGTTTACGATGGCCAGAACCGTCTCAACTTATGTTAGTGCTAATTTCAACTACGAATTATAGTTCATTTTATTTTATTCTGCCATGTAGACTGGCAGATAAAACTAATTTTATGTGGGGTTGGGGCTAAAGCGGGTTATAATTAAGGGATTGGGTGGTCCCCAGATTTATTGTTAATCTTCTTGAATTGTCGCGGTTGGCGTGTTTTTAATATGGCTATTTCCTATAAACAAAAAAGAATTTTAATTTTAAGAAAGCTACTTTTTATTTTTTATTTTTATTGGAGCGAGTGACTTTGTACCTATCTGGTGGTGAACCGACCTACAAAGTCCATGAATGGAGTCGATCAATAATTGGTCTTAAACAACATTGATCATTCCCACTATGCCGATTAAATTATGTGATTACGAAATGGACTAACACGAATTACATTAGGAAAATATTTTAATAAACTCGCTGCCTTATCGTCAGTTCAATCACCAATTTCGTAACCGCGTCCTGAAATGAGACTACCACCTCGACAAGCAATCGATGCAGCAATCTCCTGAAATCCGTTGAACCCACAGACTAAAACCGAAACATGACTAGGTTATTTGGCAATTTTTGCATCTGTATGGGCAGTGGTAACGAGACCGGTCGGTCGGCCTAACGACGTTATAGAGACCTTCCTCCCACCTTAGAAATATATTATGCAATACTTGCCATGTAACTGTCTAAGATTTATCGGTTCTACATTTATAATGTCAATAATACCTCACAAACTCCTCAACACTGTTCTGGTTGACCGACCCCTAAATACAACTAGTACCATCCTGGTAGACAGACCTCCAACTGTTGGTTCAGACCTCCACTCGTACCGTGCTAGTTGATACTTTAATCACAACTAGTACTAAAAACTATTAATAAAAGTATACCACTATATTAGGATGGCATAGGTCGTCGACAAATACTATAATATGTTATATACGTGGTGGCCGAGTTGGTTAGACCTTAGACTTAAAAACACTTAGGTCCCTGGTTTAAACCCCGGTGTACCAATGAGTTTTTAATCTAAAAAACTATGTACATTTGTTTAACAGCACCTCGGGGAGACGTTAAGCTGTCGGTCCCAGTTTCACTTTACCAACTTGTGAAACTGTTTATAGATGGGTTATTGAGTCTATACAAACATCTCGACGAGCTAGCCACTTGTTCGGTATAGACTCATACCATCGGCTACGTCGAGGTGGGATTAAAAACCCTTTCGCTCGGTACCCTGAGACCGTCAAGGCGGTCTCGGGCGCCGTAAGGCACCCGTGATATATATACTATAATATGCTGGAAAATAGACCCCTAATGACAACTGGTATCGTATCTACTGGTAGTCAGACTCCTGATCACAATTAGTATAGTGCTGGCAGAGAGCACCAATAACGGAGGTAAGCCACATTCGTATCTACTGGTAGCTAGACTCCTGATCACAACTAGTATAGTGCTGGCAGACAGCAGCAATAACGGAGGTAAGCCACATTCGTATCTTCTGGTAGCTAGACTCCTGATCACAACTAGTATAGTGCTGGCAGACAGCAGCAATAACGGAGGTAAGCTACATTCGTATCTACTGGTAGTCAGACTCCTGATCACAACTAGTATAGTGCTGGCAGACAGCAGCAATAACGGAGGTAAGCCACATTCGAATCTACTGGTAGTCAGACTCCTGATCACAACTAGTATAGTGCTGGCAGACAGCACCAATAACGGAGGTAAGCCACATTCGTATCTACTGGTAGCTAGACTCCTGATCACAACTAGTATAGTGCTGGCAGACAGCACCAATAACGGAGGTAAGCCACATTCGTATCTACTGGTAGTCAGACTCCTGATCACAACTAGTATAGTGCTGGCAGACAGCACCAATAACGGAGGTAAGCCACATTCGTATCTACTGGTAGCTAGACTCCTGATCACAACTAGTATAGTGCTGGCAGACAGCACCAATAACGGAGGTAAGCCACATTCGTATCTACTGGTAGCTAGACTCCTGATCACAACTAGTATAGTGCTGGCAGACAGCAGCAATAACGGAGGTAAGCTACATTCGTATCTACTGGTAGTCAGACTCCTGATCACAACTAGTATAGTGCTGGCAGACAGCAGCAATAACGGAGGTAAGCCACATTCGAATCTACTGGTAGTCAGACTCCTGATCACAACTAGTATAGTGCTGGCAGACAGCAGCAATAACGGAGGTAAGCCACATTCGTATCTACTGGTAGTCAGACTCCTGATCACAACTAGTATAATGCTGGCAGACAGCAGCAATAACGAAGGTAAGCCACATTCGTATCTACTGGTAGTCAGACTCCTGATCACAACTAGTATAGTGCTGGCAGACAGCAGCAATAACGGAGGTAAGCCACATTCGTATCTTCTGGCACTCAGAGTCCTGATCACAACTAGTATAGTGCTGGTAGACAGCAGCAATAACGTAGGTAAGCCACATTCGCTGTAGAGGATTTGCCAGACCTCGGCCAAACTCCACACTACTTGGTCGGTTCCCACAAAGGCAAGAGGACTTACAAATCTATGTAGAAAACGCATTCAGTTGTTTAATAATTTTAATGTGCTGATATAAAATGTCATTTAAGATAACGGCTACATTTTATTTATTATCCCCAGATAATATCTCCTTTCTCCTTTTTTTTTCTCCTTGTGTCTCCTTTTTATTATTCGTTTGGGCTCACGCTCTCTCTCTCTCATCTCATCCTGTGTTTCTGCTTTAAATAATTATTGTGCTGTGGGTAGTGCTATATTGTGCTGTTGCTGCAATATTTGCTATTTTATTATTGTGTATGTATATTATTAATATAATTTATGATATGTATGTATATGTAGTCAGCATTAGTGTGTATGTATGATATTTGTATACTCTATTTCTTAAATGTATTTTACTGCACCTATTATATGTATATGTAGTCAGCATTAGTGTGTATGTATGATATTTGTATACTCTATTTCTTAAATGTATTTTACTGCACCTATTATACTTACTTAATGCTTAATTTGTCCCAAAGGTTTGACTGGTAAAGAATGCCTAGCGGCATTAAGTCCACCTTTTTACTAAATTTGTGCAATAAAGTTTTTAAATAAATAAATAAAATAAAAATAATAAATAATAGCAGTCTCAGCAGCAGACATAGAAACCATATTTATCTTGCAGAAAAGAGCTATTAGAGCTTTTTACGGCATGAAGACCAGCGAATTTCTTTGTGAAATCTTTCCTTAAATTAATATACTGGTACTGCCCTCCCAATACATATTTGAAAATTTATTATATGTTAAGAAAACATATAATATGTTTAATAAAAATGCAGATAGTTGCATACCCGCATAACTTAAGAAATATAAACAAAATTGACGCACCAAAATTAAATTACAAAAAACTAATAAATGTTTTCTAATATACAGTAATTTATTAAATAGCCTAACTATTTAATAAATATTCAGTAATTTATTAAATAGCCTAACTATTTAATAAATTACCAAAATCAATTATACAACTAAATGATATAAAATTTAAAAATTGTATAAAGCAAACTTTGATAGGCAAAGCGTAAAGTGTATTACAAAGTTAATAATTATATTAATGACAGAGATGTCTGGAATAATAGTAACTGTTATATTGTAATAATTCATTAGTTACTTTTTTTAAATATTTATTTTAACATAGCACTGGATACAGGTCCATCGGCCGCATTCATTATATAATAATTAATTAACTGGTTCATTAGTTACTATTTATTATAGGTATATTTTTTTCATACTATGGGTATTTTTTAAAATATTTATTTAATAAAAATGCTAAATATTTTCCAAGACCGCATTTGATTCAACATATCAGTTACAAGATAAAAGAAGGTGCCCCTGTTTTGACAGTCATAAATATTTGTCAGTATTTTTCTTTAAAATCTTATTTAAGTCTTAAGAAAATATTTTAAAGAAATTATGAAAAAGTATTTTATGGCAGTATTAGATAACATAAATAATAACCCATTGAACATACAACCAGAAAGATTTTGCGGTCTCTATGATATAGCACGGTATAGAGGCGACTCTCACAAGTGCACAGGATTTAAGGATTTTAAAATCTTAGTGTTCCAATCCTTTCTTGCACCACCTTTTGACGTTAAAAGATTAGTTTCGTCGGACGCCAATAAGTACTTAGTGGGCCCCATCTGGAGGATTTAGGGATATAAAGTACAAATTGTTGTGTGTAGTATTTGTACAATGTATGTGGGTTTACCTATAAAATATTATTTTTAAAATAATATATTTATAAACCTAAGACTAGCGGTGAATAAAGTAAAGTGCAGACGCGTAAGAGGAAAAAATTAATACGGTGACAGAGTTTGTTTTATTGCGTGTTATGATCGCGAACGATTTATTAGAAAAAAATAAAATTGCCCTCTGTACTTTAGAAGATGACAATAATAAAGGATATAAGACGTGATATTTAAAGCCCATGCCATTAAAATTGCATTTATAAAAATAGAATACAACCAAATGCCATAATACGTATTTACTGCGCTTTGTATTCATTTTATACAAAATCCTTTGTTAGCAACAGGATTTATAAAATAATAAAAGTAAAACTTTTTAAATTAAAATTTCCAACACGACCTAATGAAATGCACCAAAATTCATCCAAAAAAACAGGTAAAATATCTCCAGTATTTAATAAACCAAAAGCAGGATTACTCTTTTTTAATCTCCCCAAAACCGGGTAAATAATAAATTACTGCTAGAAACCCTTTTTAAAGCACCTTCAGTGTGACAAGAAAACACCTGATTCCTATGATAATATGAAACTTTCTTTACTCTCTAAGAGGTACTTAAACTGTCAAAGTTGCTGCTATCTATCCTCTCAGAAGGTCCCTTTTTTCTTTCGGGAAAATTGAAAAAATGAAAATTTCACCTTGAGAAGAATTTAATTGTTAATTAACTGAGGAGCGAGCAGCGAACACGGTTAAGTTTTAATAGGTAATACTTTCACGGTTTTGTGCCTTAAGTACGTAGTCTGGCGCACGTGCTAAGTTTGTACTAACGAGTTCTACTTCTAGATAAATATCATTAGATTAATAGTAAGATTAACTCGTACACATTTATTAGAATATACTTTAGAACTCATTTTAACCTTATTTTAAGGACCAGTAATTAATTCTTCTTTAACTTTAAAGCGGGCTTAAAATTACAGTAGGTAATTAAATAGTTCTGTAACAAATAGTGACTTAATGTTAAGGAGGTTAGTTTGAATATCTTAAGGAATGTGATAATACCGTTTAGCCCCATAAGCTGTCTTTATTCTCATTTACAACACGGCCTTTGACTTAGAGGTCATTAATGAATTGCCTACCTGCAATCGTTTCTGACAAAAATTAATAATGCCCCATGTCTTATTATAAATAATCTGGAATTTTAAAATATACTCATATAAACTTACGAAACATATCGTGGGAAACAAATATTCCAATGGACCATTCTAGTACGTAGAACAAGTTAATTAATTGAAACTGTTTTTAAACCCAACTTTATGCAGTGGAGCCGGTGCAACAGCCAAGTAGCATGTCTTTGCATATTTTTTTAAGGATTTTGATCTTCCAAAATCGGCGTCGGAATTTTTATGAAACGCTTTCAGGACGACGCAGACAGGATGACTTGGTTGACAGAAAGTACTTACAGTAAGGAGCGTTGATATCGTAAATACTTGTAACTTTACTTTGCGGTCACAGGTCCGGGAAGACTGCCCGGCTTCCGTACGGATATCCGTAAAAACGTAACCATGGTTAATTGATATCTAATAATAGATAAACAATAATAATAATAGATAGTTATAACAAAACGAATTCTTATAGATTACAAGATAGATTAAATTTAAAACTAGGCTAGCTATACTTGATAAATAATGAACCCCGTTCCCATACGAAGACTACCGGTATCTTGGGCATCTAACAG
This sequence comes from Monopis laevigella, assembly GCA_947458855.1. Taxonomy (NCBI): domain Eukaryota; kingdom Metazoa; phylum Arthropoda; class Insecta; order Lepidoptera; family Tineidae; genus Monopis; species Monopis laevigella. The sequence goes on along the minus strand of OX381584.1, from coordinate 26,840,031 downwards.
TCCGAAAATCATTATCGATGCTTACAATATTTGTCTAACTTCCACTTTACAAAAACATAAGACGACGTAAATAATTTAAAACTAGATACTTATTGATTATTCACTTTGATTTTGAACTTCACATTGTCTCTCTCTCTCTTTATAAATACCAAAATGTATTACGTAGTTACAATCTAACGTGTAGGTATATCCCACGCAAATAATTCTTGACATAAAAATAAACATTTCCCCATGTACCCTTCACATTATTATACTTTGGGTGATTTAGTGGAGGCGTCATCGAGTCACAATGACTGAGCTTATATGAATGATAAAATAAGCTTTATGGGCCCAGCAATGACCCGCAAGTATTCCGCATGACATCAACTCTCGCTTAATGCAGTCATTCGCGTTTATTAACCGACGACGAGTTATGTCATAAAATGCGCGTTCTTTAGGAGTGAGCGTCACGGATCGCACAGGGTTCCTTAGGAAGGAACGGAAATGTTAACAGTCCTTAGTTAGACACTCGACTGTAGATATTCACCATAATTCTGAAGACTTGGTAAATTTTTTTTTTAAGAGTAACAATTGACAATTTAATTACTTATTAAGATACTAAAATTCATTATTTTGTATATCAGTTTCACTTGTGTAACTGTTATAGATGGGTTATTAAGTCTATCCAAACATCGCGACGAGCTAGCCACTTTTACGGTGTAGACTCATACCATCAGCGAGGTGGGATTAAACCCCCAATATGCGTATCCTCCTTAGAGATGCCCGTGACCAGACCTGTAGGTACTATGCTTACAACAACAATATAAATATTTACGAGTTTTATATAAACACCGAAAAAAAGGCAAACTATACGGAAACACTTGGATACTAATATTATTTGTAGCATACTTCTTGAGTCATTGTAAAACCCTGAAAATATATATTGGTTCATGATATTATGTTCTTACAGAAACATAATATACAGTAGGTACCTCACAATATATTCTACAATCAAACAAAAAGTTTCGGAAAACGAAAAAAATATGATCTGTCAATGAACCTGAAGATAAACGAGGTTTAGAAAAAAAACAGCACGATATTTTTAACAGGAATCAGTTGATTCCCGCCGGAATTGAATACAGGGTGATTTACTTCCTGAAAACAAACAATATATTCAAATTAGGCTGTATACAGGGTGAACAAAGATACACAGGAGCTAGTGAGTTTAGAATACGACTGTATCTCCAACTCATTGTAGGTTTGTGGTACAGCGTGTCTCCAAAATGTAGCTGAAAATTGTGTTCGGGAGTGGCACTTTATAAACTCGAATTATATCTATAATTATTTTAATACCAGAATTATGATATTGTATTTGTGAGCTAAACTTGGTAACAAGAGAACAAAACTAAATGGATATATTTATTTATTTTATTAAAAACTTTATTGTACAAATGAGACTACAAAGGCGGACTTAATGCCGCTAGGCATTCTTTGCTGGGTATATACTATACTTATGTTATTGATTAATATAAACTATTTTTGTATTTGAATTTTTTGGTATCAATTAAAATTTTATAATTTTATTTTGGTTACATTATTAAAAATAACTTAAGTGTACTTTGGTCTTAGTGAATATTGGTCACAAGTAAAATGAGTGATGAAGGTCATACTCATAATAATCATGTAGATATATGTGCTTTTTAAATGAATAAAAGTGTTTATTAAAAAAAAACACTAAAAAAATAGCTTTATCATATTATTTTAAATCGAAGAATTTTTATAATTCAAATAATACATACTTGACTCGTAGTCTAGTATTATTTACTTACCTACTTAGTTACTTATTTACTTAATAATGAATTGCTAAAGTTGACTAAATTATATAAAAAATAAATCTCTTTTGTTTCAGGTAATGCAAACTTCAGCATCCCTTTATTTGAGCAAACCGCAAATTAACTCACCGCGAGAGACCACGTGAATTCAAACTTAAAATCGAGCGAGTTTGTCATCGACTTAGACAAGTAGACATTTAAATTTGGCAGCGTGTCGTCACGCCCTAAAGAACTGAAGAAACTTGTTACCATGATTTACTTTCATGGATGAACTCCGCCCAACTTTCTGAGCAAAACTCGTAAAACTGGATAGAGCGTCTGCCGGATTCTTAGTTCTGGCGTTTATCTCCTGCGAGAGGCTTGGAATGTTAGACAGCGCTTAGTACCTATGTTCGATGTCAAAAAAGTACGTTTACCTGTACAGTCTTGTCCTACATATTTACGTATTTTATTAGGGTAACCTAATAGGATATTCTACATATAATATAAATTATTAAATCTATTAGAAGCATATAAAAAAACTGCCCGTTTGTGTGAATTTAACTCCAGATTTACGTGATTAACGGATTTTCGATATGTTCTCAATTTGAACAATTTAGTAATGTGATTTTATAGTAGTTGATAAACTCGATTTTTGCAAATACTTTCATGGTTATGAGATATTATACAATTATTGTTTTTTTTTATATAATACTAATTATATTTTCTATACATACAGTTTTCCGAAAGATCCAGCATTAAAACGTAAATGGGCAATTAAAAGAGAAGAAAATTGGTTACCAACAATCATACCCGTGTATGTTCAGTACATTTTGAGGAATCAAGCTACGATTTAACTGTTTTAGCCTTTTGTAGTTTGCATCGACTTTTATAACTTCCTCTTGGAGGTCGGTCAAAAATGTTGAGATTGCGGTTAGGTAACATGTAGTTAGTTGTGCATGTGTTTTAATTTAATAAATAAAGTAGGTATTTTAATTTATTATATATACCTACATATTTTAAATCCACTAGTATTATAAATGCGAAAGTGTGTAACAGGGTGAATTTGAAAGGATGTACTTTGGGCTAATATGAGGTTCTGCTGATAAAATCTAACAACTTTTTCTATGGAACCATATGTCTCAAAAGAAAAAAAAAATTTACTTCCCCATACAAATTGGTCATTTTAACGTTACTAGTTTGTATGGAGAAGGTCATTCTTTTTTCTTTTGCGATACATGTATGGAACCATGGTTCCATGGGAAAGTTGTTTGATTTTATCATATTAGCCCAAAGTATATCCTTTCAAAGTTATTGAGTCTATACAAAACATCGCGACGAGCTAGCCACTTGTTCGGTGTAGACTCATATCATCGGCTACAACGAGGTGGGATTAAAACCCCTCCGCTGGTTACCTTGGGGCCCGTGATGATATGTGTGTGTATTACAATTGTATATCGATAAATAATTAATTATTAATCTTTGATGATCTCTATAAATCCCAAAATATTTGTTTTATATCGATAAGTTATAATATTTGTTGTCGGTGGCAACACTATCGAAACTATTAAGTATGCAATTTAATATTTAGCTTTTTATCATGAAGGTAAAAACCGTGCCCGTCCGCGCGCCCCTACATAAGCATCATTCAATTTGCAGGGTGCCGCGCGAGTGACAAATTTGTCACTCACACACACCTTTACATTTTTTACATCCTCAGTCTGATTTGTGCGTTCGGCGGAGAAAGTCGAAAAGAGCTCCGCTTTTATTGTCGGAAAAATGGTTAATTGTGCATTAAAGCTGTGTAGAAACTACTATTAAAAAAAAGTACCTAGTGTCACGTTTTTCAAGTATGTATTTAACATGTTTTTCTTATATTAAACCTTAATAAAAAATTATAATAAAACCCATAATTAAAATATCAAAATCTAACGTCGTAACTATGGTAACTGTCAAACTATGTGCATCAGCTAGAAGTTGAAGAACTAGTGATGTGTTTTTATTTTTAATGAGAATTTCGATACTTTAAAATAATTTATAATCTTTTCAATTTAATTTAATCAAAAGGTATGGCGACAACAGAACCGTCCAACGAGGTTTGTCAGTTACTATTTAGTGATGTGATTTTATAGTTGATATACTCGATTTTTGTAAATACTTTCATGGTTATGAGATATTATACAATTATTGTTTTTTTTTATATAATACTAATTATATTTTCTATACATGATACAGTTTCCCGAAAGATCCGGCATTAAAACGTAAATGGGGAGGCAATTAAAACAGAAGAAAATTGATAACCAACAAGAATACCCGTATGTTTAGTACATTTTGACGAATCAAGCTACGATTTAATTGTTTTTCGCCTTTTGTAGTTTGAGTATAACTTCCTCTTGGAGGTCGGTCAAAAATGGTGAGATTGCGTTTAGTAGGTACATGTAGTTAGTTGTGCATGTATTTTAATTAAATAAATAATTTAATTTAATAAAGTATTTTAACTTATTGTTATATTATTATATACTCGTACCTACATTTTTTAAATCCACTAGTATTATAAATGCGAAAGTGTCTATCAGGGTGGATTTGAAAGGATGTACTTTGGGCTAATATGAGGTTCTGCTGATAAAATCTAACAATTTTTTCTATGGACACATATTTCGCAAATGAAAAAAAAAATGTACTTCCCCATACAAATTGGTCATTTTAACGTTACTAGTTTGTATGGAGAAGGCCATTTTTTTTTCTTTTGCGATACATGGTTCCATGGGAAAGTTGTTTGATTTGATCATATTAGCCTAAAGTATATTTTTCAAAGTTATTGAATCTATTCAAAACATCGCGACGAGCTAGCCACTTGTTCGGTGTAGACTCATACCATCGGCTACGACGAGGTGGGATTAAAACCCCTCCGCTGGTTACCTTGATGATATGTGTGTGTATTACAATTGTATATCGATAAATAATTATTAATCTTTGATGATCTCTATAAATCCCAAAATATTTGGTTTATATCGATAAGTAATAATATTTGTTGTCGGTGGCAACACTATCGAAACTATTAAGTATGCAATTAAATATTTGGCTTTTTATAATAAAAAAACAATACACTTCATAGACACGCGCACACATTCGTGTTTGCTTGTATCTCTTTTTTTCTCAAGCAGTTTTTTAAGTGTCAGAAGCTTTGAGCTGCCATTTGAAGCCACACCTTTTTCCCCGTTCCTCATTTGTTCGACTCAGAAATTGGCGACACCGGTATCGTACTATTATGAAACAATTTATGTATCATGCTTACTCCATTGGCGCGGGGCGCGTTTTTTTAGCTTCATGCTTTTTATAATAAAAAAAAATATACACTTTATTGACACGCGCACACATTCATGTTTGACAATAGCTAACTTGTATCTCTTTTTTTCTCAAGCAGTTTTTTAAGTGTCAGACGCGTCGAGCTGCCATTTGAAGCCACACCTTTTCCCCCGTTCTTCATTTGTTCGCCTCAGAAATTGGCGACACCGGTATCGTATTATTATGAAACAATTTATGTATCATGCTTACTCCATTGGCGCGGGGCGCGTTTTTTTAGCTTCATGGTTACGTTGCTATAATGCGCAATCCCATGGTAGAGCCTCTGGTTATATTATTGTTTGGTAACTTACTTCTTGACCTTTTTTAAACCACCAAATACCTAACCATAATAACCTAATCGTGAACAAGGTATCGTAAACAAAATAATTATTGATGTTACAGATGTCATCAATAAAAAAAAATAACAATCTAACAAATAGCTTACTTAAATACTTAAGGAGATAACCCTGTACCAAATCGTAGCGGTATCTATCACGAAGTTTTGTGGCAAGCCCTGCATACACGAGGGATCGGGACTATATCATGTTTTATCGGGATTAATAACGATATGTAGACCCTGACTGATAACTCTGTAGACCTGGAGTTTTGTAGAACTGGATGAGTTTTGTACACCTGGATGAGTTTTGTAGACCTAGATGAGTTTTGAAGACCTGGATTAGTTTTGTAGACCTGGATGAGTTTTAAAGATCTGGATGAATTTTGTACACCTAGATGCGTTTTGAAGACCTGGATGAATTTTGTAGACCTGGATGAGTTTTGTACACCTAGATGCGTTTTGAAGACCTGGCCCTAGATGAGTTTTGTAGAGCTGGATGAGTTTTGTAGAGCTGGATGAGTTTTGTAGAGCTGGATGAGTTTTGTAGACCAGGTCTTCAAAACTCATCCAGGTCTACAAAACTCATCCAGCAGGGTTATTACGCCTCTTAAGTTCGCTCGCACGCAAATCGTTATGACGTAGTTTTCTAAGATTTTTGGAGCCATTGTTAAGAAGCCAAGCTTGATCTACGTCAGAATGACGTCATAACGATTGGCGTGCGAGCGAACTTAAGACGCGTAATCATCCAGGTCTACAAAACTCATCTAGGTCCAGGTCTACAAAACTCATCCAGGTGGCCAGGTCTACAAAACTCATCCAGGTTTACAGAACTGATCCAGGTCTACAAAACTTATCCAGGTTTACAAAACTCATCCAGCTCTACAAAACTCATCCAGGTGTATAAAACTCATCCAGGTCTACAAAACTCATTCAGGTGTCCAGGTCTACATAACTCATCCAGGTCTACAAAACTCATCTAGGTCCAGGTCTACAAAACTCATCCAGGTCTACAAAACTCATCCAGATCTACAAAAATCATCCAGGTGTCCAGGTCTTCAAAACTCATCCAGGTTTACAGAACTGATCCAGGTCTACAAAACTTATCCAGGTTTACAAAACTCATCCAGCTCTACAAAACTCATCCTGGTGTATAAAACTCATCTAGGTGTATAAAACTTATCCTGGTCACCTGGATGAGAACTGGATAAGTTTTGTAGACCTGGATCAGTTCTGGACACCTGGATGAGTTTTGTAGACCTGGATGAGTTTTATACACCTGGATGGGTTTTGTAGAGCTGGATGAGTTTTGTAGACCTGGATAAGTTTTGTAGACCTGGATCAGTTCTGTAAACCTGGATGAGTTTTGAAGACCTGGACACCTGGATGAGTTTTGTAGACCTGGATAAGTTTTGTAGACCTGGATGAGTTTTGTAGACCTGGATGAGTTGGCAGGCCCCCCGCCTCTGCTGCGTCCTCCAGCAGGCGGTCGCCACTCGAGAACCTTAATACCCCAACGGCGGTCCGTTCTGCGAGCTAAGTGGCCTGCCCACTGCCACCTAAATTTGGCGATTCTGGAGGCTATGTCGGTTACTTTGGTCCTTTTGCGGATCTCATCGTTTCGAATACGATCCCGCAAGGAAACGCCGAGCATAGCGCGCTCCATCGCCCTTTGTGTGACTGTGAGCTTTTTCATGAGGCCCATAGTAAGCGACCACGTCTCTGATCCGTAAGTCATCACTGGCAACACACACTGCTCGAACACCTTGGTTTTTAAACACTGCGGTATTTGGGACGAGAAGATATTAATCTAACTAATACAATTCTTTAAATTATAATGGCTCCAAGTATCTCAGGACAACTCTTTTGGTCTCAGTCTCAAATGAAGCAAATATATCAAACTCATTACAGTTCTGCACGATTTTATTCAGAAAACTGATTGCGCGGGTAATTGGTGCACTTTGTATGAGATTTGTGCGAGCCCTCACCTCAGCAAACAGTGTATGGCCGCGCGCGCGCAGGTACCTATCTGGTACAAACAGCAATAATTGTTGTAATATAGTAGGTATGCAACTTTTTCCCCTTAATATATCTAAAATATACAATACTAAAGCCCTATTACGACGAACTGCTAACGAATTAAAGTTAAGCATACCCATAGAAATAAAGTAGGATACATAAATGGATAGTACCCATAAGTCTTCTTATACAAACATCTTAAGAACATTTTCTGCACTTTTTCTACCATAAGGGTGTATGTACATTCCCTCGGATTCCATAAAATGGAGTTGAACTCTAAAATGCTCCGGACATATGAGTTGTACAATACTACCAGGTGTCAGGATCAGGAAAGTCTCGTGTTTGCCTCATTACCCATCCTAAGTTCTTTCTAGCTCTTGCACATATTTTGATTATATGAGTGTGGAATCTTAGATCACTGCTGAACAGAACTCCGAGATCCCGGACCGTATCCACAATGCGCGTAAACTGGGCTCCATCAAGCGTATAAGAGTAACCGTTACGACTTTGAGATCAAGAAAAAGTCATAATTGAACATTTAGCTATATTCAGATCAAGACAGTTTCTGATACTCCATTGGTGTATCTGATTTATACACTGCTGGAACCGCTCACAATCCTGCTGCGTTTGTATGGATGTTACCAGCTTCACATCATCGGCAAAAAGAAGGACGAGGCATTCCTTGGGTATCACCTGCACAATATCATTAATGAAAATACGGAACTCCAAGGGTCCCAAGTTGCTGCCTTGACCTTTACCTGATCTGGTGTAGAACGGTGCAGACCTACAGTTTCCATACTGGACATACTGCTTGCGGTTGGAAAAAAAGTAAGCGAAGAGTTTAAGCAACTGTGGCGTAAAGCCTACCGAAGCCATCTTTCTTAACAATATGTCATTGTCCACTCTGTCAAATGCCTTCCGGAAGTCAAAATAAGCCACATCTACCTGCCTACGCGCATCCACCTCTGCAGTAGCGTAGTCCAAGAAGGTCAATAAGTTAGATGTTGGAGATCTTCCTGTCAGGAATCCATACTGAGCATCCGTAAACCATGGATGTAGTTGTGAAATAATATCACCAATACTTTTAAACAACTTTCCAAATGGTGACTGAATAGCAATAGGTCTATAGTTGCTAACACGAGACCTTTCCCCAGATTTATATACAGGAATTACCCTAGAAATTTTCCAGTGAGATGGATATATACCAACTCTCAATATAAGATTGAATATGTGCATCAAGGGAGTAATTAGAACCATACGACAATCGCGTAGCATGAAAGGTGGAATACCATCAGGTCCACATGAAAATTTAGGCTTAAGAGACTTGAAGGCTTTTAGAAGCTTTTCATACGAGACAGTGTCTACAGCGATACAGCTCACCCCATTATACCCTTTGCCAATATCTTATCTACATCCAGATCTGGCTGCCAGTCTAAGTAAACACTTTTGAAGTGATTTTAGAAATCCATTACTATTTGGGAGTCAGAGACCGAGAAGTCACTTTCATGCAAAGTTTTCCGCTTATCTTTTATATATGACCAAAACATATTACTATCTTTTTTAATAGTTTTTTTTTGTTAAAATAAAATGTGCATATTTTTTAATGCACATTTTATTTTAACTTTAATTAATTTTCTTAACTCCGAAAACTTATTATAATATACATGGTGACTTTGAAAGCATGTACTTTGGGCTAATATGAAGTTCTACTGAACAATACGAACTTTTCCCATGGAACCATATGCCGCAAATGGAAAAAAAAATTGCCTTCTCCATACAAACTAGTAATGTTAAAATGGCCAACTTAATATGTATGGGGAAGCCAAAATTTTTTTTCATTTGCGACACATGGTTCCATGTGTCCAAGTTGTTCGATTTGATCAGCAGAACCTCATATTAGCCCAAAGTACATCCTTCCAAATTCACCCTGTATATCAAGATTATGTAATTTATATAATTTAAAATAATAATATTTAGATTTAATGTCTCTAATAATATCTGCATCGTACCATACTGGGTATCGCTACATATTATGGTTATTGCCTGGCATCCTTTTTATAGGAACACTTAAGTGTAAACATGTGTTAATTTTATCGTATAAAAAAGATACTGCTAATTCACAATCCTCAATATTAAATAAATCTGACCAGTCAATATTTAATATTTGGTCGTAAAGCAAAGGCAGGTTCGCCTTTCTGAAATTCCATTCGCATATAGGGCCCTGTTTATCATCTTTAACTATAGGTTGTCGCTGTGCGCGCGCTACCATAACTTCTATCCGTAAAGAAGGGTGGTAACCAGTTTTGCAAGAAATTCCCTCAGTAGCCGCTCTCACCATAATTGAGCTCGGTACCAAATTACTTAATACCAGGTCCAAGAATCGATCCCTTTTTTTAGGGATGATATTATATTGAGAAAGGTCACAGTATGACGTGAAATACTCGAAGCCATTATTTACATCATCAGAAGCAGAATACAAGTTAAAATCTCCTAAGACAATAATTTTACATTTATAAATATTTAAAACATTTTCTATATATTCAAAGAAAGCTAAATAATAAGATTCACTCACTCGCGGCGGCAGATAAACAACACAACAAATTACTTTAGTTCCTTGGTAGGTAAGTAAAGTAGATACGCATTCTATATTTTGAAAGTCCTTAATTTCTATATTGACATGTAGATGGCCCTTTTTAATAAATCGGCGCACCGCTAACAGTACTCCGCCGCCTCTTCTGCCATCGATATGATCGCGACGCAGTACGTTGTAGTCGGGTGGGATCACTTCGCTATCGACAACAGAGTCGTCGAACCATGTTTCAGCCAAAGCTATAACATCAGCTTTTAAACATCTAATTGAAAATTCAGCTTCCCGAATTTTTAATTTTATACCTCCAACATTTTGATAAAAAATATTAATAATTTACCCTTAATAACATTGGGCCTACATTTCGGCTGATTAGCGAAAATCTACCATTTGGACATTCGAGCTCCAGTTGGCCAAGTGTTAACATCCAAAAAATACTCTTCAAAATCTTCAGGGACTCCAACTTTAAAGGAGGAATATCTGATAATTACCGCTTCCGTCGATGAATTCCGCCTGCGAATAAAAATATTTAACTAGGTTTACATTAATTATTAATTCGTATCCGAATTGGCAATTAAAAGCTTAATTTAAATGCACTTACCTTGTTTTTTGTATATAAAAGATATTTATCACCTTAAAATATAATTAATATGGGTGTGTACGAGGTTTTCGAGGACACGAATTTTTTTACAATGTTAAGGTGAGGTATGCTCGTCAGTGAAATTACGAATTTGTATCTACTTCCCTATGTTTTATCTTATAGTTACGGTTTCTGATGAGAGTAAGCAGCGTGGACTATCAAAAGTTGCAGGGAAATAAAATGTCGTACAATGCATATAAATATTAATTTAAGAAAAACAAAATCTAAAATATTAATAAACAATCTTCTTTTAATTTATCATAAACACTTTTATAAACAAAAAAATCATGTTAAACATTAATTTCAGAGCTATTTTCACGATTTTTTTCTATCGAACAAACTATTTTATTTTACGTTTCTGGCTTTACAGTTAAATCACTAATATCCTCCAGATTAAGAAAATATTTTTATGTTCGTCTAAAAAGTGACTTTCTTAAAAAAATCGGAATCTTTGATGCAATCTCTGAACTCACCTCACCTTAAGATCTTAAGGTTATCTCATTAGAAAACTGTTTAAAGAAAAACACTTTAAAAACTAAATACACTTTAAAATATACATAAACAACTAATCAAAACTATATCAGATCACAAATCGTTTTTAAATCCCAAATACAAAGTTAAATTGATATTTTTCTATCAATATACTAAAATTGATTTTAAAGATGATCGCTAAACAGTGTTTCGTATCAAAGCTTCGAACTATGCTTTTAGTTTCATCAATATCCTTAATGTAAGGCTCAAAGTGGACCTTATTTTGTTGTACAAATGATTGATTTTGACTCTGAGGGAGAGTTCCGAAGTGTGTATTGCATTACAAGAAGTTTGCTTTAATGAAATTAAAGTATCTGTAAGTGAAGAGTCTCTTAAAACCTCCACCGGACTGTGTGCAGCTGAAGTGGACTTCGCTAAGAGACATCTTGCTGGCTTTTGTCTACAGAGTATGTTTTAACTTTGTGCTTTTAGCTTTTCGAAATTGATTAATTAGTTTCAGAACAAGGTTTTTGGTTAAGTATAAAATCTTAACCACTTTTTTGCTTTTATCGGTAAATTTACCGATAAAAGCAAAAAAGTGAAGTCTCGTAATAAATTCATTTATATTATAATTACATAAGGATACATGAAAATATAATAATGTAATATAAATCGTTGTAAGGCTGCAAGAAATCATGACTACGATAGCGGTTTTCTTAAAAACCTAGGTGAAAACAGTTATGGGTTAGAAGCCGTTAGTACAAAGGGATTAAGTTGAGATGGGCAACATTTTGGAAGCTCTACCATAAGTCTAGTATACTATATAAGGCTTATTGCAGCCAGATAATATGACTTGCCAAATGTGTTCAGATGATGTGACCTAGAAAATGCCTAGACATATGCACTTTGCATCTTAACTACATTAAGCTAAGATATACAATGTTCTTAGTTATCCATGGCTTCACCGTGCGGGTGCGGGGTCCATCGCGTCGTTGGAAGGCAGGGGAATGAACTGCAGCGTTCCCGGACTTGAAACCGCGAAGTAGGTTTAAAGGCCTTTTGAACTCTCACCTGCACTGTGTTCACTACCCTCTAAACAAAAATCACAGGTTTACAGGAGACTTCTGCATTGTCCCTTTTTAAGATGCGGATAGAAAATGAGTACAAACTTGTAACCGCGACGTTTAATCACTATAGTGTAAATTTTGTATTAGTTGACCACGTTCATGGACTAGGTAGTTTACTTAGATAATCACATGGCGTATTTCTACATAAAAAAACAGCTTCTGAAAATAATAATTCGATACGAATAAACTTTGAAATATATTCAAAGTAATAAAAATATAATAAATTAATAAACATTATCTGTTTATAGTAGGAACAAAAACAACAAGTTGAAGAGGTCCCAAAATACTATTATTTGTTTGATTACCATCTGTCTGTTTATATTGCCAGACTAAAGTTCAGTGAACCCACCCAAAAGACGGCTGAAGTCGTTAGAGAGGAATTATTTTCTGAATAGTCATTTAATTTGTTAGCGTTTACGATTTTCTTAGTACTTTTGAATAATAGACGTTTTAATTTAGAAACTAAATTGAGATTTTGAATTGTTTTTATTATAATAGTATTTACAAAGGCAAGAAATACTATAGTAATATTTTTTTTTTGTCTCTTTAGGGATTTCACAATTACAATAATAATTAACTTAGGTTTTAGTCTGTGGGTTCACCGGTTTTTAGAAGACTAATGCACCGATTTCTTGTCGGGGTGGTAGTTTGTTTTCTTATTGTTTTAAAATGGGTACTTGATTTTACGATAAAGCATAACTACATTAATCAGGGTCAATTCTTCATGGACTTAGAAAGTCACATCCCGTGCTCCAAAAAAAAAAAGTATTTATTATTGTATGAAAGACGTAAGATAATCCAGCTATGTTGTAGTGAAGTTGTTTACGGTAGCCGGTAGTCCCGCGGATGTCCTGCGCAGTCCTTTGTACGCGACAAAAGGGTTTCAGGGTAAGTTTTCTATACAAAAGCTGTGAGAAAAACTTAATAAATGGCCAAGTTTAAGGATAAGTTCATAAAGAAGTGTATTTTTATTAAATTGTATGTTGTTGTGTATATTTTATGTAGTTGTGTATATTTTATGTAATTGTGTATATTTTTTATTAAAATAAAAAAGTATCTATATGTAGTTTAATTACTATATATTTAGTTAATAAAAAATATATATTTTTAACGTAGAATCAGAAATAGAAAAAAAATCACGATCATACATTAGGTTACCTACCTTTTTTTTATGAAACATGGGACTTTGTATCTACATGATGGTAAGCAGGCCTACAATAGCCGTGAATGGGACGATCAATACACTGTTGTTAAATAGCATTACATACAAAAATGAATTTGCATTACGAATGACAAGTCAATATAACTTCGCTGCTTTATTCAACTGCTTGTTTTGTAACCACATCCTGAAAAAAAAGTATCGGAACTCGATGCAATATTGTCATCAAAAACAGTGAACCCACTGACTAAAACCGAAATATGATTGGTCACTTGACGGTTTTTGCATCTGTATGAGCATCTGTAACGAGACCGGTCAGTCGGCCTAGCGAAGTTACTATAATCTCGCTCGTCGCCACAGTACATTAGTGCATGACTGACACAGATAAGTAGTGTTTAGTCATACTATTAGTATCATATAAGAACGGTATTCTTACTCTATGACCGTAGTCTAGATGATAATTACAGTAGGTTCTATTATATTAGTTATAATTAAATTACTCATAAATGAAATTACTAGAAACGCTTTTAAAACTCAACTTTATGCAGCGGTCGGTGCGAGAGGAATTCCAGCAAAATCTTTACATCGTCTATTGAAGGATCTTGGCCTTCCGAGATCAGCCGGAATTTTTATGGAGCTTGTTTTCCTGATGTTTTTCTAAGATGGTCCTAACAGGATCATATAGTATTTGGTTAAATAGAGAGGGTAGTGAACATAGTGCAGGGGAGAGTTAAAAGGCCTTTAAACCTACTTCGCGGTCGGGAACGCTGTAGCTGTTCATTCCCCTACCTTCCAACCACGCGATGGACCCGGCACCCGTACGGTTAATCATGGATAGCTAAGAACATTTTCTATCTCTTGTAAAACTGTTTATAGACTAATTATTATTTATGGGTTACTGAGTCTATCCAAACATTGCGACGAGCTAGCTTCTTGTTCGGTGTAGACTCATACCATCGGCTACGACGAGGTGGGATTAAAAACGCCTCCGCTGGGTACCCTGAGGCCGTCTAGGAGGTCTTGGGCGCCGTAAGGCACCCGTGATGACATATAGGTATACTTTAGCAGTGGACTGTATGTATTTTTTCATGAGGCTGAAACGGTATTCCTTCCTTGTTTTTAATAGTTTTTATTAAAACAAATATAGTTTTTAGAGGTGCTTTCGAGCTGTTCGAACGGTCGAACATGCTCGCGGATTTTTGTTCGTACCGAGCTCCGAGCGAGTCGAGTAGTAAACTGCAAGGGACGTGTCGCGGCACATCGTAGTAGTGCGGGCATTCTATCTCTTTCTATCGCGGGTCAGTAGTTTTTATAGGAAAAGAGAAGGATTATGTTTGTGAGAGCAGTCTATGAGAAGGAAAATGATTGTAAGAGCACAAATATGTATATACCATCACAGTTGCCTTTTTTGCTCCCGAGAATCCTTTAAACGGCCTCAGGGTACCCAGCAGAGGGATTAACCCGTCGTCATTTCTTCGATGGTTTTTGGAGGCAACACCTAAGAAGTGGCGAGATTGTTGCGGTTTTATGATGGTATAGCCTCGTTATATAAAGCGGTCACCCACCCCAGGTCCGGCCTAGCTGTCATTTACTTAACCTTATTATCAGTTGCGCAGTGACTTAACCACTAGAGGCCTTTTTAGACTTTTTAATTAGTAATTCAAAGATATATAATACATAGGTAAAGCCGTTAAAATACCAAACAGCTATTTTTATTCTTAGGGAACCCCATTTTCAATAAAAATATTCAAAAAAAAAACATTAAAACATTATTGCGTTTGAAGATAAACAACTGGAACTGCAATATTGTGTAGTCAAAGTCACATCCACACTCATGTCAGCTATGCCGAGTTTAATTTAAACTAAGTGGGAAATTAATTGCGACTGTACCCGAGTTTGAATTAAATGACGGGCGGTGCCGACAGAGGGCACGGAAATTCGAAACCCGATTGTGATGGTCATAGTTTTGCTTGTAAAGTGTTATACTGTACATAATATTAATAATTCAAATTTATTTACTTCATGTAAATCTAAACAATTATTTATGAAGTAATCTTGAAAATCAGAAATCTTTGAAAAAAATTTTGACTCTTCAGTGTGCGTGCATTAGGTTGTTATATCGCTGAAAGGAAACATTCCTTTATGTTTAAAGTAAAACTTCATACATTTAAAAAACATATATTACGTATATGTACAAAATTATTTAAAAGACCACGACCATTTAGCCAATATTGGACAAGTTGAAAAAGTAAATTAAATAAAAGTTACTCGTACCATTAAAATGTGTCCCATCAGGTAATTCTGGTTATGTCCAGGTTTTCGGTGAGTTTTGCGAATGTCCGGACGATAATCCGAAGTAATCCGTCGTCCATTGGTCCATTGTTAAAACGTATTAAAACTCCGTTTTACTGTTCAATTTACTTTACGCGATATTTCAGTCATTTCATGCTAAAAATAAACGTATACGTTATTTGGTAAACGAGTTGACAAAATTTTAACTGAAAGGTATAAATGTTAATGCTATATATAACGATAATGTTGGCTTATCATCACACTTTCAATACATGTTGCCGGCCACAAACTAAGCTCTATAGACTTGAACTATGTGTACAAAAAATTACGATACTAATACTTGTTATATTTAAATATTTATGTACGTTTGCTATGAGTGGGAATCGAACTCAACCACATAGGCGATCAATACACATTTTTTTTTAAATTCCACTATAGTTTATAGTGGACGGCGACGCTACCACTACGCCGAGACTGTATCTGAAGGTGGGGAAGATTTCTACTCATGAATGGATACTAGTAAATTTATCTGAACAAATTTTCAAAATAAAAAAAAGGTATTCCTAAGCGGGGAATAATATTCCATTATCATATAAAAAAAGTTAATGAAACCCCTAATATGACGGGGCGAAGCCATAGCCCGGCTTCGCACCAAGAAAAGGTACGAGAGCAAAAAAAAACTACTCAGAGGGTATTTAAATATAATATATTTAAACACATATTATGTGTGAGTGTAAAAATATATAACATAAACATTTAAATTCTAACTTCATTAGATATGTTAATTAAATTAAATGTCTTAACATCACTTAACATAAATGAAATGCATGCATCTTTTGGTTAAAGCTAAAACCAACCGCTGGAATCCTTTTGTTTTGCATAATTAAATTACTAATAGTATTTATTTATATATTATTTATCTTCACGCCAGGTCCCTAACAGGGTAGTCAGAGACAGCGAAGCGCCACTTGTCTCTATCTCTACATACTTCTTTTGCATCGTCCACAGTCACCAACTCTTCGCAAACAAGCACGCAGATTTCGGAGACTTTTAATTACACCGTTGATTGATTAATACACTATTGTATGCAGATGACGCTGTACTTATTGCACCATCTCAGCAAGAGCTTCAATCACTTGTCACATATATGAAAGATGGATGTGCTGAAAGAGGTCTCCGCATAAATGCGGAAAATCTAAGGTGTGTATATGAAATAAATGAGATAACTAATGGGATTATTATGGTTGATAACGAAAATCTAGAACAAGTGTCAGAATTTATATATCTCGGTAGTGTATTCACTGTTTGTGTAGGTAGATATGAAAAGGACATTGAGAGGAGAGTGAATGCAGGTACTGGCGCACTGCGCCCTTTGGTGAGTAGTTAAAATATTACAATTAAAAGAGCAAGACTAAACATTCATAATGCAGTGCTTGTCCCAACACTAGTGTATGGAAGTCAGACTTGGGTATGTCAGGAGAGGGATGAAAGTAGAATTAATACTGTAGAAATACGCTCATGGCGAGGAATGTGCGGTGTTAAAATAACAGACCGGATCCGCAATAACGTAATTCAAGAACGAGTGGGACTGAATGAAAGTATAGGCATAAAAATGAGAAAGGGCATGATCCGCTGGTTTGGGCATGTAGAAAGAATGAGTGATGAAAGAATGACGAACCAGATATATAAAAGTAAGATGAAGGGCAAACGTGGCCGCGGGAGACCAAGACACACTCACATGACCAAATTGGAAAGGTTTTTAATAACTAATAATATTATAGAAAATTGTACTTAATTGAAAAAAAAAACTTTTGTAACACGTGCCTTTAATTTTATTGTATTTTACGCTAATTATTTCTCCCCCTAGGAAGTGAGGCAATATAAATCTACGTGCTCCCAATTGTAATTAAATGGTAACACACATGGGAAATACATAATGTATTATAAAGTAATTACCTAATAGCTTTATGTAAATGTAAGTCAGAGAAGCAAGCACCGTGCAAATGAACATTCTCCGTATTACATAAAGTTGAGCTGAAACCGCAGCTAAATTCAGTGCCGTGAAGATTATTGTGAAAATTAGAGAATGTTCAGGAGATTGCGGCCTTCGTCGACGGTTTGGAATTCGCAAAATTATTTAGTTGCCAAATTATTGCATAACTACTGGTGAATACTGGCGTCGTCTTGCTTACAGACGTTGCATTTTAGTATTTTAATATTTTCTTAAACAGTAAATAGACTAGTGCGTCGATGGGGTTGTATCCGAAGATAACTACTAAATAGTATATATATTAATCCATATAAACTCAATTTTCATTATTATATATATTAATATGATATATTTACTTATTATAGTCAAATTCAATAAAATTAACTTGTGATCTATTTAACGTGTAGTGATCAAAAATTCGCGTGCAATTATACCTAAACTTAACTTATTTCCGATAAAAAAGGCCTTTCTTAATATTTTCATATAAAGAATCCCGGGAATTTGATATTAATTATATGAAAATATAAAAAAAAATCAGAAAAGCATTTTTTTCCAGGGAAAAATAATTTCACTAATTTATTTATAATTCAATAATCTAAAAAAGTGCATTCATAAAAAAATATATATATAATAAGTATTACACTCTATGAAAATAATATGTAAAAAGTTTAAAGCCAGAGTTTGCTGACACTGTATTTGGGATAACAGGTGACTGACTCAATTCTCATGAGACTCCAAATTCTCAATTATAGACACGAGAAGTACCCCAGATTTTAGAGGACGTTGACTCCAATTAGGTACCCTTATTAAACATATAACGTAGCGTAAGATAAAATTAAGAACATCGTTTTTTTTTGGGATATGATTTTTTTATATTGATTTTTATATATTTAAATGCTAATCCAAGCATTTAAATATATAAAAATTAAGCAAATATACATGGTGGCCTAGTTGGTTAGACCTTGGACTTAAAAACGCTTAGGTCCCTGGTTCGAATCCCGGTGTGTACCAATGAGTTTTTAATTTAAAAAATTATGTACATTTGTTTGACAACACCACTATAGTGCCTCGGAGAGCACGTTAAGCTGTCGGTCCCGGTTTCACTATACCAATTTGTGAAACTGTTTATAGATGGAAGTCTATCCAAAACATCGCGACGAGCTAGCCACTTGTTCGGTGTAGACTCATACCATCGGCTACAACGAGGTGGGATTAAAACCCCTCCGCTGGCTACCCTGGGGCCGTCTAGGCGGTCTCGGGCGCCGTAAGGCACCCGTGATGATATATATATAAATTAAGCATTTAAATATACAAAATAATCCCATCCAAAATTAAATAAACCACAATACTTATACTGCTAATGTTTAAAAAATTAATACGACTGGCCATCATCATTTAGCATGACCACTAAAGACTAAAGTTCCCTAAATTAAACTTAAAAAAAAAAAAACATCACTTTCATGCCGAAGAAACTTGCTATTTTTTTTATTTTCATAAAATTTTATTTTATTGAGTCTTTATAAATACCGCGACCAGCTCACCACTTGCTCGGTGTAGGTTCAGAATGGCATCGGTGACGACGAGGTGTGACCCCTCCGCTGGGTACCCTGCGGCTATCTCGGTGGTTACGGGCACCCGTGATATTAAAATATAATAACATAAAACATGAAGGCCTCCACAAAGTAATATTTCATGTTTTTTATTCAAGTAATCTTAAGCTTGTTTTTCCTTAAGCTTTCAGTGATATTTATCTCAAAAACAAAATACAGCCTAAATTTTAGACATAATCCGTTATAATGCGCTAGCTTAGTGCTGCTTGAGAGCGTACTGGGCCGAGCCTTACAAAGATTAAATATTCGCACTAGCTGAAATTCCATGGAAAATCTAAGAAATTTTCAAGAAAATCATAGGAGATTTCTTAGTTTTATACCAACTGTTTTAAATGAAAACATTTAGTGTTGTTATCATAAGATCTATAAAAAGGGTTTTAATCCAACTTGAATATAAAACTATTATTAATCTTGTAGGTATACTATTCGTTATTAAAAAAAAACGCGGGTGACTTATGACGCTCGAGACCTCCCTAGACAATTTCAGAGTACCCAGCGGTTGAGTTTTATACCCTCGTCGTAGCTGATGGTATTCTGAGTCTACACCAAACATGTGGCTAGCTCGTCTATGTATATATCTAATTTAAACTTAATTACATATTAACATAAACATTGTTTTTTCGCCGTAAATAAAAATTACTTCAACTTATATATAGATTATATACGTGGTGGACGAGTTGGTTAGACCTTGGACTTAAAAACACTAAGGTCCCTGGTTCGAATCCCGGTGTGTACCAATGAGTTTTTAATTTAAAAATTTATGTACATTTGTTTGACAACACCACTATAGTGCCTCGGAGAGCATGTTAAGCTGTCGTTCCCGGTTTCACTATACCAACTTGTGAAACTGTTTATAGATGGGTTATTGAGTCTATTCAAAACATCGCGATGAGCTAGCCACTTGTTCGGTGTAGACTCATACCATCGGCTACGACGAGGTGGGATTAAAACCCCTCCGCTGGGTACCCTGGGGCCGTCTAGACGGTCTCGGGCGCCGTAAGGCACCCGTGAAGATATATATATATATATATTATATATAGATGACTTAATTTAATTAGTATTTATCTTACGAAAAGAAATAAATAAATGTAATATTTGACTGTTATTTGCGTCCTTCAATAATTAATTAATTACAGATTTGGGAAACTCATTTAGGGAGATAGATTCTGTTTTTCGTCATCACGTTATTGCAGATCCATCAATATCTCCGCACTAACTGTAATTCCTCTGGGACTTGGTAATCATTGGAAGTAATCTTTATATTTAGTACAATATTATTTGTTGTGTTTATTCTAGTTTGTTGTAATATATTATTATTATGTAAGTTTATAAGTCAATGATAAAACTAAGTTTTTAGTAATGGGCTTCCAACAATAATAAATCAAAAAACTTTTATTTTTATTCAAAAATATAGCCTAAAATAAAAATTGTTTATTTAAAAAAAAGTGGTTTTTGAGAAATTAATATTTGTAATCGGAAATCTAAAAAATCTGCGTAACGTCACAAGCATGGGCGTATATAGGACTATTTTCCAAGGGGAGCCTGCAGCATTTTTTTTTAAAGCAGCCTATTTTATTTATACATTATCGTGATAATGACGTATCACAAAAATAATAAAAATATTAAAATTTTCACACATTAATATTTTAAAAATAATAAAAATATTAAAATTTTCACACATTAATATTTTAAAACCAGTTTTTCTTATTGATAAAAACGTAATTAGTTTCTAATAATAATAATAATTAGTAATTATATTTCCGAAATCAAAAATAAAATTGACTTTTTCTTGGAAGCCTACCACCATTACGATGTGTTATATAAAAACTACTCATAACGTCTGTTTTAACCATGATTATTTTAGCCATGCCAAATCCGAACTGAAAGCTATCGAACTCATACAATCTTGTCATGGACGCTCCTTTTGATTTTAGACCAATACTGTCAATGACACTTAACGTTATCCAAACAATCAATGATAATAATAACATGATATTTTATTATCATAAAACTATTCCAAAGTAATAAACGTGGTGGCCGAGTTTTGTTAGAGCTTAGACTAAATATTTTTGATTACTAGTTTAAACACCAGTGTGTAGGTACAGGTGTACAGGGTAAATTTTTCAAGTGTTATCAAGGCAAAGAATAAAGAATAGCAAAAAAGTTTTTGTCTGACTGTAGTAGGTACACTCGGTTTCTTTAAGGATATTCTACGAAGTTCAGTAGGAACTGAATGAAACACAAATACATATATTACATAATAGGTCATTAAACCATATCTTTTTTACGCGCTTATTTTTATTAGCGCTGTCAGTATGTATTGAAAATATTGACTATAATTTCGAAAAAAATATTAGTTTAGGCTTAAAACATTAATTTAAACATATATTCTTAAAAATGAGCACTTTCCTTTAGTTTGCCGTTTGAAGTTACATTCCACCATTTTATCCTTATAAGCGACACTATCAGCTGGTGCAATAATACAGGAAGAGTTTTTTTTTTCAAAATCAACCGGTTCAATTCCCGGCTAGAAGAATAAATTTTTGAAAATGAAATGACGTTGTTTTAGTTTTTATCAAATCGGCCCCGAGACTCCTTTGAGGATTTTTCGCTATTCCTTGTAGTTTAGGATTTGGCCTTGAAGGCACACTTGAAAAATTCACCCTGTATAATATATATATTTAAAACAAAAGAAGAGACAAAACCCATTTTAACTAGTGTGTTTTTCTAAGACTCAATAAGTTTTTATGAATAAGGCCATAAGTCTTCACTTCTTCTTCACACGAGTACCATTGGCTACAACACGGTAGGAATAAAACCCCTCCGCTGGGTATCCTGAGGTCCTCATGGTCGCCGGCGCCGTCGTAATGATATCTCAAATTATTGCTACATTTATATTTGAAAATGGAATTCCAATTATATAGCAGACTACGAAGTATAAATTATATTTTACCATTCATTTACTAAATAGTTATCTTCGAAATATATTTGACATTTCAATATTACCAACTTATAGGTATTATAGATATGCTGTGCAATTTACGAATTGAAATATGTGTATTACCTAGTGCCAGCTGACAGTCTTTGTGTTATTTTGCGCATATTTTGATATTAGTTAAATTTCATGAATAAACTTGATTTTACAGAATCTTTTAGGTTGTTCAGTAGGTAGTTTACAACAGAATTATACAATTTTACATAAGTTTGTAAATGTACCATCACGCCGATTTACGACGCCCATCCCTTAGATAGCCTGAGGGTACTTAGCAGTTAAGCTATACTTTGTGATTCCATCATTAAATCTATGAAATTTATTTATTTAAAAATCTCATAGGCGGTCTTAATGCCTTAGGAATTTTCTATCAGCTAACTTATTAAATTATCTTTTTATATACAATTTATGATAAGATTCAATTCAAATCTTTATTTCAGTAATTAGGCTTATATATTTAGCACTTTTACCAGTCATAATAACACAATAAAATACCTACATTATCTTATACACTTGTATGTAGTACTATTAATACATAATATTATAAGCTTGGAATACTGGGCAGCACATTGCAGTAAATCAGTATGTAAATATACAGAGAATAATTTATAAAATAAACAAAGCTTAAACTATTAGCTGCTGTATAGAGGCATTGTCCAAAATGTTAACCTAGGTATAACTGGGAATATAAAAATAATAATAACACCTAACCCACATAAAAACAGTACCTAGGTACAAAACACAATATAAATGTCCGGTAACTTATGTAAAGGGCATTATTAAATTTTCACAGTCAAATTACTAAAATAATAAATCAAAATAAATAATAATAAACTAAAATAGTAAAGTAAATGTCTACATAAAATAAATGTCAAAAAGTAATAGTTTTTTCATTATACTGTCACCATCAATTAAAATATGTAAAGATTTACATGAAATAAATGATTTTGATTATTAATATAATATAATAAATGTCAACAATAAATAAAACTAATAGTAATAAATGTCAACAATAAATAAAACTAATAATAATAAATGTCAATAATAAAATAAAAATATGTGTCGACAATAGATGATAATTAAACGTAATAAAAAGGTATAAACAAATAATGTCAATAATAATAAAAATTCAAATAAAAAAAATAAAAAAAATGTCAGTAACATGATTAATAAAAATAATTTAAATATAATTTAATTACCTATATAATATAATAATGTCATAAACTTTACTTTACCACGCGCCTTTGTCATTTAGGTACTCTGTAATGGTATAATAGCCCTTTTTCATTAAATGTCTTTTAATATGCGATTTAAATATCTTTACAGGTAGATTTATTACATCTTCAGGTACTTTATTAAAGAACCTTGTACATTGGCCTACAAATGAGCGATTCACTTTACTTAACCTATTTGCTGTTACAATAAGTTTATTCTTATTTCTTGTGTTTTTTGGGAATGAATGGATGTTTTTACGAATATACATAATGTTATCATAAATATATTGGGAGGCTACTGTTAAAATATTTATTTCTCTAAATTTCTGTCGAAGAGTTACGCGACATCCTATGTTATAAATATACCGTACAGCTCTTTTTTGTAATATAAATACAGACTCAATGTCTGCAGCATTTCCCCATAGGAGAATACCGTAAGATAATAGGCTATGGAAGTAACTAAAGTAAACTAACCTAGCTGTATCTACATTTGTTAGTAGACGAATTTTTTTAACAGCATAAGCAGCAGAGCTTAATTTATTGCACAGAGTGTTTATATGAGGGCCCCATTGCAGTTTAGAATCCACAGTTATACCCAAAAAAACTGTGCTATCTGTTAACTCTAAAGCTTCGTTATTCAATAATATTTTTGTTTCCAGTTGCTTTACGTTTGGTAATTCTATTTGTGCTGATTTAAATGATGTAGATTGGAGTCGTGAGTTTCTCAAGCTTAGTATGGATGAGGCATTGCAAGTGTTTTATACTAAACTCAACAACTTAATAGAAAAATATGTGCCCAGTAAAAAACTTAGTTCAGCATCTTCTAGGTTCCCTCCTTGGTATACCATTCCCTTGATTAAACTAATAAAGGAAAAAGAAAAATTTCACCGCAATTGGAAAAGGTATGGTAATCCTCTAGATTATCAAACTTTTTCAATGCTAAGAAAGAGACAATCTAAAATTGTTAAGAAATGTTATAAAAATTATATACATTTGGCTGAGGAAAGAATAAAATATAACCCAAATTACTTTTGGAACTTTATAAAGTCAAAATCAATATGCAATGATATTCCAGAACAAATTAATTACGGCGATAAGGTGTCAGGAGACCCGGTTGAAATCTGTAATATGTTTAATAAATATTTTAATTCAGTGTTTATTACAGATGCCTTAAATCGTGATCAAATAATTCCTGTTCAGACGCCAGTAGATATATGTTCTATTAGTATTTCAGAGTCAGGAGTACTGGCGCTGTTAAATAGTATAGATATTAAAAAAGGAGCAGGCCCTGACGGTGTTCACCCACTCTTTATCCGCAACTGCTCCAGTGCCCTTACCGTTCCACTCACATTAATTTTCAAGCAGTCTATGAAAGAGGGCATCTTTCCAACAGCTTGGAAACGGGCACTGATCACTCCTATCCCTAAAACTACAGATAAATCCCAAGTAACCCAGTACAGGCCAATTTCAAAACTAAGTATCTTCGCTAAACTTCTTGAAAAGATGGTAACAGAACAACTAACATCCTCTATTCGTCGTCACATCTCACCTAATCAACATGGCTTTGTGCAGGGTCGTTGTGTTGAGACCAACCTGGTAACCTTTACCCATTATATTTTGTGCGCTATGGACGAGGGGTATCAGGTTGACGCTGTGTACACCGATTTCTCTAAAGCTTTTGATAAAATAAACCACAGTATTTTACTCGATAAGCTGCTTAAACTCGGTGTACATGGTGATCTTTACCGCTGGATTAAATCCTATATAATGAACCGTAGCCAGGCAGTATGTTTGAAGGGGCACATGTCTGGCTACTTGAATGTAACTTCCGGAGTACCGCAGGGCTCTCATCTGGGTCCCCTACTCTTCAATATTTATATAAATGATATGGATACCATTCTAAGTTCACCTACGCTGTTGTATGCAGATGATACCAAAATTTTTCGGGTTGTCAGATCTGTTGATGATTGCAATGTTCTTCAATCAGATATTGATAACCTCAATTCTTATTGCTCAAATAACCAACTTTTTCTCAACACGGATAAATGCTTCATAATTTCCTATGGTCGGAAAAGGGTACCCATCTCTTACAGATATTCTTTAAATAACAAAGAATTAAAAAGAGTCAAACAAATTCGTGACCTGGGAGTTACATTGGATGAGAAGTTGAGTTATATCCCTCATATTGATAATATTGTCAGTAGAGCATTTAGACAACTTGGATTTGTACTGAGAGTAAGTAAACCATTTAATCATGCCTTCACCTATAAAGTACTTTATTACTCCTTTGTCCGAAGTCATCTTGAATTTGCCAGCGTTGTTTGGAATCCACATTATAATAACCATGTACAGAGAATTGACAAGGTTCAGCGCAAATTCCTAAAGAGCCTAAATTTCCGTATCGATGGAATTGATCATCATCATTTACCCAATCTTTCGGATCGTCGCATCATTTCTGACGTCACCTTTCTATATAAAATTCTTAATGACCTAATTGATTCTCCTCACCTATTAGAAAAAGTTACATTTAAAGCCTCTTCTCGTCGCCTTAGAAATTCTGATCTTTTCTCCCTTTCCCCTTGCACCACTAATTATGCGAAGAATTCTTTTATTCGCCGTAGCATGATGCTATATAACGAGCACTTCCAATATTGTGACATGTTTTATGAGGGCGTGCAATGTTTTAAAAATAAACTTAAACAAATTTTAAATGGATTGGGTTCGCCTCTTTAACTTTTGTTGGAGAAAAACAAGTATATACATATTTTTATTGTTATTTATTTTTTTATTGTGTAAATTCTATAAAAAATTAAAAAAAAAAAAAAAAAATCTCTTTAGTTTAAAATTTACCTTCTTTTTATTTCTCTATGTGTACATATATATATGTTAGTTTAGTTTAGTTTAGTTTTGTCAAATATCTATGTCTATCGTTTTAATGTTATTTGTATAATTTGCATGAGTACTTTAAGTCTTTCTGTATTTATATTGGTAAATATTTGTTTAAATGACTGTCTGTACTAAAATATAATAAAATAAATAAATAAATAAATAAATACGAATTTAATGCACTTTGTTTTTTTTGCATTCAATACAAGATTGTTGACGTTGAACCAGTTTGAAACTTCGGATAATGCACAGTTTATATCATCAAAATTATTCTTATTACGATCAACCTTAAAAATTAATGATGTATCGTCAGCAAATAAAACTACTTCATGTTTGTTAACTACATAAGGTAGGTCATTAATATAGGCCAGGAACAGAAATGGTCCTAATATAGAACCCTGTGGAACACCCATAACAACTGATGCTCCATCAGACTCTACTCGGTTAATGACCACTTTTTGTATCCGATTGGAAAGGTAAGATGCTATTACTTCTAAAGATTTATTTTTTACGCCATAATGTTCCAATTTTTGCAACAAAATACTATGTGAGACACAATCAAAAGCTTTGGAGAGATCACAAAAAACTCCAATAGCATTTTGTTTTTGTTCCCAAGCCTCAAAACTATGTCTAACAAGACTATTTCCCGCATCAGTTGTAGATCGATCCTTGGTAAAGCCAAACTGATTAGGGTGTAACAACATATGTTCAGAAAAATGCGCTAACATTTGATTGAGCATAATTTTTTCAAATATTTTGCTACAAGCTGGTAAGATAGATATTGGCCTGTAGTTATTTGGTTCATAAGATGTACCAGATTTAAAAAGGGGGATAACTTTACTTAATTTCATAAGATCAGGAAATATGCCTTCGCTTATGGATTTATTATAAATTAGAGCAAGATATGGTGCAATAATATCAATTATTGACCCCAAAAGTGATACCGAAAGCCCCCAGAGGTCTTCAGTTTTTTTTAAGTTTAGGCTTTTAAAAGACTTACAAATAACATCTGAATTAAACTTAAAAATAGTTGTACACTTCGTAACATTTGCTTGCAAAATTGAACGAGCCATATCAGGCGATGATACTAGCAACTTGGTTGTTTCACTGGGTATTTTACTAAAAAAAATATTAAACTCTTTAGCTATTTCAAAATCTGTATCTATTGATTTATTGTCGATTTTCAGCTTAAAGTTAATGTCCCTTTTATTTCTTACCTTCCGTGTTTCATTATTAATTATTTCCCAAGTTGTTTTAATTTTATCATTTAATTTTTTTATTTTAGTACCTACTTATATAATTACATTTTGCTATTAGACATACCTTTTTTAATATTTTGGAATATGTTTGGACATAATTGTGGAAAACAGTATCGATGGATTTTTTTTTGAGGCCATAAAGTTCATACAGTTTTATTCTGCTGGTACGAATACCAGGCGTTGCCCAATCACAAAATTTAGGCTTAAAGTTACTATTAAACGTTTTAGTTGTAAATATAATATTGAATTCCCTTTGTAAAAGATTCAAAAGTGCATTATATAATATGTTGGGATCGTTGTTAAGAAAAGGTAAAGTGGATATTTTTTCTTCAATTACATCTCTAAACTGCTTAATGCGTTTTATAGAAATAGGTCTTACTACTATTTCTTTTGAGCCATTGTAATAGTAGCCACTAAAAGTGTCTCTGTTGCCACAATGATCAGAAGTTAAATGGGAAATTATAGATTTTTCTAATGGTTCACAATCACTAAATATATTATCACTAAATATATCACAAGATTCGAAGTTATTGAGAAAAACTCTCATGCCTTAAATAAATAAAGGAATATTAAATTATTTCTGTAATAATAAGACTTTTCCACGCTTTTTTCTTTTATTGTATTGTACAGAACCCTAAGTGAGCTAACATATATTGTTACGTATGAAGTAGTTTTAGTTTTAGTAAGTTTCTTACTTAAGCAACCCTTTTAAGTACAAATAAAAATATGTTTTATTCATATAAGGTTTATATAACATTTTGTAACAAAACCTTCTTTTAAGTTTAAAGAAACCTGTGTTAGAAGGGATCCGCTCTTTCAAAACATGATTCTTCTTATTAACTTAATTAATATTATATTATATTTTAAATAGCCAATATGGTGACATAAAATGTCAACTTATAAAGAAAAAATAAATAAAAAGTGTGGTGTTTTTAAATCTATGGTCTAACGATACCTAATATAATTCATATAAATGATGACCGAGTTCATTTATATGAATTATATTAGGTATACTTATATATCATAATAATAATAATATAGTGTAATGGCCGGTATACACTTTGATTAGTTAAGTGCCAAGTGTTTAGTGCCTTGTTTAGTGTTTAGTGATTAGCAGGTGCTGTCCTACACTGTTTAGTAGACGGTGTTTAGTTCATAATAAACCTCGGACAATTTTTTTAATATTTTTTTTTATTGAAGCTCGGATGCGACTTTGTCGTGCAGCATACGTTATCTACCTGGTGGTAAACAGACCTACAGAGTCCATGAATGGGATCAATAAATATATTGTTGTTTTTAACAATATTGTTTGCCCCTACTATGCCGGCTAAATGGTGCGGTTACGAAATGAGCGGCGACAAAGACGTAATTGCATTACGAGTCTCCTCGCTGTTATGTAACCGCACCATGAAATTACACTTACACCTCAACTATGCAAACGAATGGGGCGATCAATGCATTTAACAATATTGATCGCTGATTGATAGCCACTATGGCGGCTAAATGATGTGGTTACGAAATGGGCGGCGACCAGGACATAATTGCGTTACGAGTATGCTTGCTTCTTTATCAGAAAAAATAATCGGCAGTTTCGTAACCACAGCTAAACAGGATACCACTTTGACAAGAAGTCGACGCAGTAGTCAAATATCAAATATTATTTATTTCATGTAAATCTTATGTAAAACAGATATTTATAAATAAATAGTCAAAAAAAAAAAAGAGTTTTAACAATAAGGTCTAGAGTGCGCTTGGTTAGGCTGCTATATATATATATATTAATTAATAAAAGGTGTCATTAAATAAAAAAAATTAAAAAAAACAACCAACCGAACGCACGCTACATAACCAACTAGTGTAAGACTAGGTGGTTAGCTGATTCCATTGACCATCCGATTATCATCTGCCACACAAGAGTGCCACCGAGGCGACCAACCTCACCAACCGTATCCACGCCTTAAATATTAGTTCTTATATTATATTATTGTCATTATATTGGCTGTAGATATTTTTGAATGACCATCAATCGCATTAACATAGTTATATCGATCGGTATCTTCAAGGGCGTAAACACTAGTTATAAAGTCTATCCCCGAGACACCCCGGAGAAAAAGGTACCAGCCAGTAAAAAACTCTGGTGCTTCACACACACTAACAGAGGAACACAGCCATTGAGTTACCGATATGCAAATAGCATGTGGTAGCATACTTAAAATGCTCTAATCCCACTAAAAGCATGCACAAAATACCCTATGGCAGATTATTTAACAGTATAGCAATTGGTTACTGTACCAATGTACAGAACTGAAAATACTAAATAGTACATGCAATTTACTAAATAATAATATATAATAACAGAGTACCTGTATAATGTAAATATAAATAAGTAATCATAAGATATACCTTATCCAAAGATAAAAAGTTAAATATAATAAAAAATAAATTAAGTAATAATAAATTATTACAATATCAGATTTAACATATCTTACTAGGGTACTAGTACAATTGAAAAGGCAATACTAGTTGTGAGACCTCAATTGCAGATCAGAACGGGTCCAGACATCTTTATCATTAATATAGTCATTAACTCTATAGTAAGCCCTATGGATTAATGTTTGTTTTATACAATTTTTAAACTTTATTTCACTTAAATCTATAATTGTTGTAGTTATTAGCAATCGCGTCCTATATTTATGGTATGAATTCAGGTAAAGTTATATTAAAATGTAATGTGACATTAATTGTCACATTCTGAGTTGTCAATTAAAATGAAATGTACAATAATTTAAGTTTCTTTCTAATATATTATTATTTACAAGTAACTATGTGTATCTATTATTTAATACACCCCACATAACCTTATACTGTTGATGACAAAACATTTATTATTTTTTTGCAGTCTAAACTTTGGAATATCAATTTTATCTATATTTCTTAAGTTTATATTATGCCTGTCGCATTTTTTACTAAACATACTTAAGTTTTAATTGACGTACAATAAATTCTCATAAATATATTGAGATGGTAGTGTCAATACATCAATCATAGGAAATGTTTCCCGGAGAGAAACACGAGCTTTCATGCCATATATTGCCCGAATAGCCCTCTTTTGTAAAATAAATATAGTATCAAAAGTCTTTGAAAAACCGATGTAGACATTTATTTTATTCTTTTTATCACACAAAAACAACCGAAAACAAACACGAGTTTTATACTAACCACTTAACAGTCCTGTCCAGACGTGTTTAGTGACTGTTTAGCTGCAAGTGAGGAGTGAAGAAGGGACGCGCGAGGGAGCTACTTCGCAGGAAAAATAGAACGTTTAGCGAAGTACAGTGCGTTCTACACACTGTACTTCACTAAACACTAAACAGGCACTACACACTTAACACTAAACAGACCCTGTCCGAACGTGTTTTTTACTAATCGCTACACACTAAACAAAGCACTTGCATTAAACACTCATCAAAGTGTATACCCGCCATAACACCCAAAACAAAGGTGAACCTATAATACAACCTGTCAATCTGAAGTTGGCTGTAAGCTTTCTAAAAACGAACAAAAACTTTAAAAGTGGGGTAAGAAAGGTATCTTGAACGGATGCGTCGACGAAGTGAAAAAATCCAATTTCAAAGTTTTAACATAAAACCTTTACCCCATTATTATGTGGAAGATGTCGGAGAGTATGGAATTAAGAGTTTCCAACTTTTCAGTCACCAGTATCATTACACTCGATATTATAATGAATAATTCTTGGATAAAACATTTTTTTTTATTAAAGAAAACTGATGGAATGTCTATTAGATGGGAGAAAGGTCTCTATAACTTCGTTAGGCCAACTGACCGGTCTCGGTCTCACCACCTCCCATACAGATACAGTTTTAGTCTGTGGGTTTATCGGTTTTCAGGAGATTAATGCATCGATTTCTTGTCAAGGTTTTAGTCTCCCTTTAGAGTGCGATTACGAAATGGGTGGAAGAATTGACGATAAGACAGTGAGTATATTGAAATATACTCGTAATGCAATTCGTCTTTGTCGCTCCCTTGCGTAATACGATGCTCTCTGCCTACTCTTCTTTGTGTTAAATGTATCTGCGACACCGAAAAACCTCAAGGAGAAATTTGTTCTTCTTTTCATACCAAATCTCTCATCAGCTCCTTAAATCTTTAAATCCTTTCCATTGCTCAAGTTTTATCTTTAACTCATTAAAGTATGATCTTAGTTATAAACCTGTGGAACAGCTTACAGAATAACACCATTGGTATTTGCAATTAGTAATTCTCAAAAATAAATAAAAGATTTGGAAAAAAGAAAAAGAAATCTGGCAGCCTAAAAATAGGTTTACGAAAACAGTCTATTGATATAAAAAAATAATCACAAACCTAAATGGTAGTACTTGGTACATATATGTTAATTTATTTCTATATATTAATTTAATTGAAGTTTACACAATAAAATCTGGGATCACCTGATGTTTCATTTAGGAGAGCATATAGTCTCTTCCCAAAGTTCTTGGCTTCAGAACACCAGACTCCAGTAGTCTCCACCGCAAATGGGACGAAAAAGTAATCATTTTTTTAATTTAAATATTTAGCATGTTTAGCTTAAGCAGAAGCCTTAGCAGCCGCCCCGATGAGCCTATGCAAGCATTTAGATGGGAAGCCGCAAATGTGTCGACACAGGTAACGTTCCAAATGAGACTACGGCCGCTCGGCCAAGGTACTAATGTCAGCCCATCTGGGCGTTTCCTATCTAATCTACTCAACCCATGGGGCTCTAAAATACTGGGAGTATTTGTAGAGGAAAGTGCGTGACGAACAATATCATTAAGGCTATGGTGACGAGATAACCTCCCTGCACTTCTATTACAACTTAAACCATGATGACCATTCTCTAAGACTTGCACTCCGCATACGCACATATGTTGCTGGCAAATTTCGGCCCCTAAAAGTAATGCAATAGCTATTCTCAGCGACTGATCATCAAGAAACGTCCCCATAGAGGGGCAGGGAAGTGACTCTAACCATAGCCCTGACTCTGGTAATGAAATTGCTTTATATCTAGCCAAATCGGAATTTAAAAAAGTATCGAAAAGGTAGTTTTGTGTTTTTTTAATTTTAATTAGGTCCCATTGGCGTTGAGAAGATAACTGGACTGGAAGTAGACCATCTGAAGTGTACTTAAAAGTCTCTACTGCCTCCGAAAGGTATGGGATCTCAGAATTTTCACCTAAATTTGGCAAAATGGTAGTGATTAAATCTGAGACGCCATAACATGAAGCAATAAAAGCTGGTAAACCCACATCAGATACTCTACGAATTCCAATACCACCAAACTTACTTGAATCCATTGACTTTCTGATGATCGGATATTCAGAACTAGTTCTACTGATGACTTGATACAAAGATCTATAGAAGCGACTAAGTTCGGGAATTTCCATATTGGAGTGGTTCTTATAATATATTATATATTTGGGATTGCAAAACAAAATTTAAGTAAGGTGAAAGCTACATGTGAATGAAGAATGTAAATGATTATGAAGTATTTGTAATTTACAAATATTTTTATTAATAATAATTTAGACTGAATCCAAAGTAACTGGTGCCCCCAAAAGTTCAAAATTTTGATTATTTATAATTTTTATTCCAGGAAATAATTGTTTAATTTGATTGTTTGTATCTAAATTACAACTATATATTTTGGATTTCTTTACACTAATTTCTAGTCCAATTTCTAAAAAAGAAGATACTATTTTGGCATAATCTGAAGGAACAGAATTTATGTCTCTACCTAAAGTCCCATCGTCAAGATACCTGATAAAGATTAGATAGAAATTCAGAGCATAAAGTTGTGATTTTAGGTTGTATTCTAAGACTAAATAATAAAGGTCCTAAATAATCACCCTGTTGACCCTTCGCATGATTTTATAATTTTATCATTATAAAAAAGATTAGTGTGATGTAAATAACACTGGGAAATATAACGATCTAAAAAAGGTATATGTATTTGTACTTGATTTAGAATTTGGTTTCGACCTAAACAATTAAATGCATTTTTTATATCTAATTTTAGGATTATTTTATCTGAATCCGTATTATTTGCTAGAAATTTTCTTGTGGTGTGAATTGCCGCTTCACACCCTAAAGGGGTTCCAAAACCAAGTTGATTAGGCCTTAATATATTACCCATATCCTCACGAATATATTTACAACATATTTTGCCTACTAGTCATCTAAAAACATTTCCAATAGCTATTGGTCTAATACGACATTGCAGTATTCAACTTACCTTCTAATAAAAACTGGCATAAGCGACGAATTGTTGATATAAGGCGCAAGCCATGGTCGCATGCGGATCGAGAGGTTAATTCTTTTAAATGGTTTGG
This sequence comes from Monopis laevigella, assembly GCA_947458855.1. NCBI lineage: Eukaryota > Metazoa > Arthropoda > Insecta > Lepidoptera > Tineidae > Monopis > Monopis laevigella. Next base: position 26,805,930 of record OX381584.1, on the reverse strand, counting down.
GCGTAAACCATCTATACCAGCAGCGGAACCACAATTAAATTTATTAATAGTATCTATAATGCCATTGTCTGATATTATAGGATTGTTTGTATTAGAGGAAGGAAGTAAATTTGGTAATTGAGATTAACTTAAAGGAACAGAATGTTTGGATATTAATACGTTATAAGTATTATCATTGAATGGTGCTATAGTACATTCTGAAGTGAGTAATCTTACAGCACCCTTAATATCATCATCGCATACTTTAGCCTCAACTCTTTTATACATATTTATATAATTACTCGTATACATATTTATATAATTGAAAGTATTAGTGGAAGGACTTGCTAAATTGTTTTGAAAAAGTAAAGTATTTTCTTTTACTATAGTAGTTAATGTTTTATTTGTAGTGACTTCAGGTAATTGTAGAGCGATATACGGAAAAGATAAAATTGCAAACCAGCTATTGGGATTGTTATAAATTAAGGCATCATTAATTAGGGAAATTATTTTTTCCGCTACACTACAACGAGCACCCTTAGGTATATGTTTTATCACCCTTTTACACTTTTTTAATTTGTAAAACGATTCAAATGTATGCTGCGTATATAGTACCTGGAGAATTTGATTCACATTATTTTGAACTATTAATGGATCAGTTTGTGATAGCGACCTTTATTTGTGTACTTTAGTTTTATGGATATGGTCGAATTGGGACACAGTGGATATGCAAGCATACAAGGCTGAGAATTAAAAATTGTATTAGTATCCATTAAAGTAAGAACTTAGAAAATATATAAAAAATAATTAATAATTACACTAAGAAAAAACTACAAAAAAAATTAAATAACGAATACAAATGATATGTACATTTTGGTCACATTTTGAGAGATGTATAAATATCTTTGAACAAAACGGCAAAATTCCTGGTAGATATTTTAAGTACTAACTGCTACATTCTTGAATATACAGATTCTATATAGTTATATGCCATCACAAGGAAATATAGGGACTCTCACTCACGTTCACTAGTTTACAATATGCCCTTTTTGGTCAGTGGGTAATTTATTTTTGTTGCTTTTGGAGGATACTTTTTATCAGAAAAGAAGCTGAAAAGAAAATGTTTTTCAACTGTGCCAAAATTATAATTGTTGATAATTTAAATCATGTTGTACATAGACATTGTTTTTTACTAATATTAGATAAATTTGGATTGTATTTTCCAATATAAATAATAATTTCGTTTTATGTTAATAAAATATGACTTTTTTTTTGACATTATATAATAATACTTTTATGTAAGTAATAAATCATTGCTTATGAATATAGTTTATTGTGTAGGTGTTTAGCATTTATAGTAGTATATTATTTATTATTATATTTATAGGTATGGCATTTTTAAAGTATAGTAATAAATAAAATATATTTATTACTATACTTTAAAAATGCCCACATAACTCCTGAAATAATAATCGTTGTTTCGTGTGACTAGTAAATAATTACTAGCGGCATTTGTAACAAAATGTAGTAAACCTAAAATAAATCTCTAAAAATATAAATATTTTTAGTTAATATTTTCTCTTTTTTGAAATTAATAACTAAAATAATTTAATGATAGGTAAAATTTCAGTATCCTTGTGTCACCTTTGTATATGTAGTACAACGTGAAATAACTAAAATAATTTAATGATAGGTAAAATTTCAGTACCCTTGTGTAAAGTACCTTTGTACGGGAAATATTAATTTCCCACCTGTACATATACACGTTCGTTGCATATAGTTGTAAGTATAAATACATAGAGCATTCCGGTTTATATTGGATGCTAATTCAGGAATATTCACGTGGAGAATACGTGAGAATTGAAAACGAGGTTCATAGCTCAAAATATTAATACTCAGGTGCTCCTGTACGTTGAGCGCGGTGATATCAAAGAATTCTCAGTCAAGCCACGCTCCCCAGACATCTCTTGAGAAAATCTCAACCACAGACAAGATGAATTCAACATACACTTTATTAAAAATAAACCTGTTGTGTAAATAAAGACAAGTGGTAAAGTCTGTGATGAACTTGGGAGATAATATTTCTTGTTAAAATGAATCTCTTTAAATTATAAAATAAAATCCTCGGTATTTTATGAATATTTCATTTTCCTTTGCTTAAATTCAGATATTTAGGTTTAGGTATATTTGTTTGGGTTAATAATTTAATATATAACATAAATAAAATTCACTTTATTACTCGTAAGCTAACGCAAATATAATATTCCAAAGATTATATAAACAATCATAGTCCTTAGTTTACTTATATGATTGGTGGCCTGTCTCGTAACCGTCGCCAAAGTCTCAAGCAATCAAGAATTTCATTATTATATTTTTTACTATGATTATTTTAATTTGATTATCTTTCAGAAAATTCATTAGGATAATACTGAAAAAAAAAATACATATACAATTTACATACAATTATTTTTCATATAATGCTCGAATTAAAATATTTCAGTATGACTTTGAGTCTAGTAAAAATAGTTCAAAAGAACTAGTCTAGGTTAGTCCAACAAAATACACAAATTGGACCAAAAACACACATGTATATAATTGTACAGACCGTTTATAACGAGATAGGATTTACATGGACAGACAGGACACCTGTCCGGGACTCCTAGACATTTCCCAACATAATTGACAACCTTTACCAACTCAAAACTAGTTTGTCGACGACATGGTTTGATTGACACCTGCGGTAAAGCAATCTAGGCTCGGGATAGAAATTTAAATTTTCGCCAAACCCCTTGTCAATAGGTCGAGATTGAATTGGACCGTTTGTTCTTTGTGATCGATTATCCGTAGCTGCTTCTGTTCCAATAAAAAAATCTACAATTTATGATAATAAAAAACTGAAAATAATAAGTTCACAGAGTTCTGATTTTCAAATTATCGAACAAAATTTTGTTTGTGAAATACAGGTAATGAAATTTATGAGCATGCAAAGACTCTAGATTTAAAAATAAAATAACTCCAAAAAAGTGCCTCAGAAATACAAATTCTAACCCATTGGAATAAATGATTGTATCAAACACGCCTCGAAGATTTTAAATAAGCTCGCGATGTTTTCCTGTATGAAGTGAGTAACAGCTCAATGATATATGGCCAAAGTTTTAGCAAAACATCAAGGAGTGTAATGTGATTTTCTTTGCGTTTTTTTTGTTTCTTTTGTTAAGATAAAGTTGTTTTTGTTTGCGACGGTTTCCAACGCAAATCTTTGGATTTGAAGGATGGATTTTTGGTTAAAATTTTTATTTTTATTTGTCGTATTACTTCAGGGATCACACGATGATGTATTATAAGCTTAACGAGTACATTTTGTATATGAAGAATTGAAATACATTAACGTTTTTGTTTTTTAAGCTTAAATTATAATAATACTTTTAGTTACTACTTACTTATAATTCATTGGGTATATTACATTTTATCTTATATGTAACAAAGTTTTATTTAAAATAATGTTCCATTGTAGAAAGAAGATTTTATAATAACAGTTTGGACTCACACACAAGCGGCACATGCGTTGCCAAAAGTTTCAATTAGATTCATAGGTCAGTTGCCAACTTCCATAATTTGGGTTCCAAATTTTAGGTCAAAACCTTTGGAAGTTCTAAAGCTAAAACTACAATTTTCTTTAATAAAAACGTCCAAGTATAACTTGATCCGAAATTAATAACCAATCTGCTGCTCCGTCATGTACGCCTGGTACTTCGCTGTTGAGGATTTCATTAACATAAATCACGGGAGAGAGACAAGAGCGATGATATTGTGATTTTCATAAAGGACGGGTTTACCAGCTCGTTACAAGCTCCTCGTTTTTGCTGTGAGCCTGGTACTTGTAGTACTCATGCTGCTCATGGCTTGTTGAGATGCCTTTAGATTAAACGTTAATTTGTTCTTTTACTCTGGACTAATTTATTTTATCGTTTGATATCGACACTTACCTAGTTCAAAATAAATTACCATATTTCTTTCTATACATATAGTTGGACAGTCCTTAGTCTAGTAAATAATTTAACCGACTTTAAGTCCACTTAAAAGTATAAAATAAAGAATATTTTTCGGGTTTGTATTATTATGTAGTACTTTAGTATGTTTTTCGTAGGGAGGTAGTACATACATTTTTTTTTTGGTCATTAAGTATAACAAATTCAAACGTAGAATACAAATGGATAAAATAATACCAACTACGACTTTTTATAGTTACTCTATACTTTTTTGTGGTTTAAAAGTCGTTTTTTTGGTAAATAAAATTGATTTTGTTCAGCTTTTACTTTTATATGTATAGTATTGTAAACCTACCACATAAACATTTTTTTTAATCGGTCAAATTACCAAGTGTCATATATTTTTACATTTTTATAAATTCCTTATTAGGATTATCGTATATTGAAATTAAAATGCAATTTAAAAAAACCTGGCAAGTACCTTGCCGCGAAAGCAAGGATCGTATAAAAGTATACCTCCGTATATTTATAAACACCGATATAGTACCTTGGCGAGCACGTTAAGCTGTCGGTCCCAGTAGCACTTACGTAAACTAGGGAAACTGTTTATAAATGGGTAATTGAGTCTATATAACCAACGCGACAGGCTTGCCACTTTTTGAGCGTATGTAGAGTAAACCCGAAAATTGACGTTGTATTCGGAGGTCATTGGTTCGATTTCCAGTCATAGCATAATACTATTAGTAGGGTTTTCTATACAGTCTGTACAGTTTTCCATGGTCTCTGTGTTTTTAATTATAATATTGGTATATTAGTATAGTCTTTTTTGGGAATTATGGTAGATGCCTAAAGTTTAGTTAGTGAATATGTCTATGTGATAATGTCCTACATATTATTATTAGGTGTTATTACCGCCTCTATAAAGTTGTGTTTGCGCATTTGGCATTGAATCCGGAGGTCGTGGCTACAAGTCCTACCCATGGCAAAAAATATTAGTACGTTATTCTGTACACTATGTCATGATCTGGATGTTTATAAAATAAAATATGTAGGTATTATATCGTTGTTTCTGGTACACATAGTACAAGCTTAGAGCTTAAATTGTGACTAGAGAATATGATATGTGTAAATTGTCCTGCATATTATTATTAATATACATTCAGAATACCATATGTTGACGAAATGGAGGTATAAATAAAACTAGTCCATGGATTGTCTAGCTAGGCGGGATGATGATATTTTATTATATAATCTCGAGAATTGCGTGTAGTAGGTAAATATCGATATAGTAGACCCGATAGTTCTGTCAATCAAAGTTTGCGGGTAGTTCGAACACTGTCGTCATGTCATCCACACTCAAGATTATAACTTATGGAGAGCTGTCAGCATCCAGCCATCCCGACGAAGTAGGCTTCGACAGGCAGACAATGGGTAGATACCCTAATTACAGAATTAAGTAATCGCCTAAGGCTGCGTGTGTCGGACATCTTGCAGTTAAGGGATTAAGTAGGGATTTGACCGGTCGGCCTGTTTCTCGAGCATGTACTCTAGAACTTGCCGGGGCTCGGATCATGTCCTACAAGTTATTCCAACTACCTATGTTAAAGATTTAAGTTTAGCAGTGATGATTCCAGGTTAAGTGGGACGAGGAACATAAGATCCTATAACGCTTGATTTCGCCTTGAACATACATTTGAGATACTGTTTGATTATAATAAGTTTTATACAACGAGACTATTTCATCATAAATACCGCAACAAGCTCGCCAGTTGTTAGGTGTTGCCTCCGAATAGACGACGACGAATTCAGGACGGGTTAAACTGAGGCCGTTTAAACGGTTCCCGGGAGCCAAATATTCACCCATGATTGTATTTATTATTATTATTTAAAAATATGATAAAGATAATAAAGATATCTGTGATATCTGAGCTTTACATTTTTTTTTACACATATTGCTCTGGTCACAAACTAAGCTCTAGGCTTGTACTATGTGTAGCAGAAGCCAGAAGCAACGATAATATATATTATATTTTATAAACACACAGACCATGACAAACTTTACAGAAGAAAGTAATCACTTGAAAATTTTTATGATTTGTTTTTTTGTCTTCTGTTATTCATTTTGCATAATTATATATTCTATTTTGCCCCTGGTGCATTGGAATCTGTAAAAAAAATATGTAAATACGGTAGGTATAGAAGCAAAAATGTCATCTCAGGTTAGTTGTGTATACCTAATACAAATAATTTTCACACCAATGTATGGCAGTACAATATGTTTAACTCAAACATAACGTAATAACTTCTGATCCATGTTTTTGGAAATAAAGTATTACTTATTTATTTATAAAAAATATAAATATATTAAAATTAATTTCTTGCCTGGTTTGTTCTTAGAGAGAGATTTATTTTTGTAAGTCTAAATTCTAATAATGGTAACATAAACGGCAAGGTGCCTTAGATTGTGCCATAATTATGTTACTAAAAAGTCTAACATACCCTTTTATTCATATTATTATAAACTTTATAGAACGTTTTAGTTAAAATGGTGTTGTAAAACACCACCTATGAAAATAACCTTGGACAGAAAAACTGTAGGTACCCTGACCACAAACTGTAGGTACCCTGACCACAAACTGTAGGTACCCTGACCACAAACTGTAGGTACCCTGACCACAAACTGTAGGTACCCTGACCACAAACTTTAGGTACCCTGACTACAAACTGTAGTTACCCTGACCACAAAGTACATAATAAAATAATGAGGTCAAGGCTTGTACTATGAATAAGAGTGGAGTTAAAATTTAAGAAAGACTAAAAGTTCATAAATAATTATTATCGAGTCAGCCCATATTAAGAATTTAAAAATAAAAATAATAATGTTTCATACTCTCTCTTATTTATTTATTCACAATGAACGGTAGTTTGTAGTGGAACACAGGTAAATCATTTATTATTGAAAACTCAGAAATTGATCGTCCTTTGTTCGCAAAATTTTATAAAGAAATTCGAATAAATGTACAACCAGACCAGCCTTTTTGTTTCAGTGAATTCGATTAATTAAACGAAATACATAAAAATATATTTCTCTCGTATCAGATCACAGAATTCATGGTGAATAAATTTTGTATTCACTTTATTAATTTAAGTTTAATTATTTAAAAATAAAAGTTATTGTTTATAGATGAGTTATTAAGACCGAAAAAAGCACAGCGACGACCTCGTTACTTGTTAACTTTAGACTAAGGTCAATAAAGATTTATGCATCCATCTTATACATATAAATTCGAACCATGTATCGTTTGTATATTAAATTGATTCTTTATTTGACATTTAGTGAAAAGATACATACTTGAGTGAAAGGTTGAGTAGCTATTATATACTAATATTATAAGGCTGCAGGGTTTGTTTGTTTGGTTGAACGAGCTAATCTCAGGAACTACTGGTTCGAATTGAAAAAATATTTTAGTGTTGGATAGCCCATTTATCGAGAAAGTCTATAGGGCTAGATAACAAACGGAACGGGATGCGTGCCCGGCGTCAATCATTACGCCCAGCACCACCACCAAATTCGTCAAGTCTCGCCGGAGGGAAGACACGCCGCCGCGCCGTACCAACAGGTGGTTGCGGGTATCCCTGCCTGTGTGATCGTCGGGACATAAAGCCGTAAAGAGGGCCCTCATGGCCTCCTGTGCTCCAACAGTTTAGTACCGTTTATGATATTCGGGGATGGGCGCACTCGGCCGGCGGCGGCCTTGCACGCCAGCCCCCAAGGGTCTATCTTGCCCGGTTCCGCGATCTCTCAGAAAAATTGATAATAATAAATAATATGTAGGACAATTTACGCATATTTGTTATTGCCGAGGAGTTACGTTCTGTGCATGATCGTATCAAAGAAATGGACCGTGCAATGAAAATGATATCGGATCAGTATGATACCACAGAAAAAATCTTATTGCAACAGAAGGATCAAGTTGAGCAGTTAAGAAAGGAGAACGAGTTCCTGTCTGGGCAGCACAAGGCTATGGAATCAAGGATTACATACTTGGAGGAGGAACATTACAAAAGTGAGCAATGGTCCAGATTACAAAACATTGAACTAATTGGAATACCCGAGCGCAAGTCCGAATCGCTCCCCGACCTAGTAGTCCGTCTGGCGGAACATGCAGGAGTAAAGCTGGAGGCTGGAGACGTGGAGTTCGCGCATCGCGTCCAGGCCAAGCGGGTTGTGGCTGGACGACCTCGCGCCATCATCGCCCGTCTCCGAGATCGAGCCCATAAGGACGAGCTGCTGGTGGCAGCGCGAAAGTGTCGGGGCATTACCACAAAGGATTTAAAAATGGTCGGCGAACCCAAAAATATTTATATAAACGAGCATCTGACTAGAAAGTACAAACAGTTGTTTAATATTTGTAAGTTAAAAGCAAGAGAAGCTAACTACAAATTTATTTGGACAAAAAACTGCCGAATTTATGTAAGAAAAAGGGAAGATGCACCGTTCATTCATATCTCAAAGGAGACGGATCTGAACAAAATTATTTAATGTTAATATTAGTTCATTTTATTATTAATTTATTATTCTTTTGTCTCTTTTTAATTTGCAAATTTATTATTGTTTTAAACCAAATGTTAACATTTTGCCTCACATACATTTATATCACATATTACCTAAACTTACAGTCAAATTATTGGAATCTTTCACTCTTCTTGAACACAAACACATCAACACAATTACACTACACAACAAACTCGAAAAAATATAAACAAATAATTTATGAAGCCTATTACTATGTAAGTATTAAGTATTATGTTTCATCAGCATGCCAAGCATTGAAATATTCAGAAGTATTATATTATGTACATAACAACAAAATAATGTCAATGATAATTAAGATACTTTTAATAATTCACATAATATTATCTATCCTAATAATAATATTTAATACTAAATTAACTATGTATACTATTTTTGATAAACTACAGATTAATTTGCATGTCTTATTTTTTTACTTATGTCATTATATTATTTTATTAACCACTGTTCGTTTAATTTAAAAAAATATATTTAAGCTGCCTAAGTCTCACTATAAAAGAGAAAAAAAATAGCCTACGCATTCTTTACCAAAATGTACGTGGACTCCGAACTAAAACATTAGAGTTCTGTAATAGTACTTTAAACTGTGAGCATGACATAATATTAATAACTGAAACATGGCTCTGTGATGGGATTTTGGATACTGAGTTGGCGGATACTAATAGGTACAGTGTGTTTCGTCGGGATCGCGGGTCGCGCGGCGGTGGAGTAATGGCTCTGTGTGCAGCGGGACTAGGTATGCGAGCGCGGGACGACTGGCGCCCGGGACGATCTGGATGTCGAGTACGAATGGTTGACGGTGGAAGGTATATCCTTTGGTGATAGTCGCGACCTACACATTTGTTTGGTTTACATGCCGCCCGACCGCATGTTACCACAAAGAGTTGTAAACTTATCGAGCATGATCAATAGTGTAATTAATTTAAACCCAAGACATTACTTTATAATAGTTGGAGATTTTAACTTGAGTTTTATTAAATGGCAATCATTTGAACCTATATATATAAAAAAAGGAAGCATAGAACTGTATAATGCTGGAAAAGATTTTATTTCCCAAATGTCATTTTTAAATTGTACTCAATATAATTCATTTACCAACTCGGCGGGTAACACCCTGGATCTTGTCTTTTCAAATTTTCCTGTGCGCATTTTATGTCATAATGACCCCCTTGTTAACGAGGACAAATATCATAGTACTTTAGACATAGAAGCCCTTGACCTTAACATTACCCCCCTAGCCAAAATACCGCATAACAAATTTATTTTTTCAAAAGCAAATTATTTTAGAATTAACACAGAGATTAATAATAATGATTGGTTTAAAATGTTGTCTACTGGGTCTGTTGATGATGCAGTGGAAATACTTTACGATGTACTACATACAATTATTGTTCAAAATGTACCCCAAAGTAAACGTGTACATTCTAGTCGTTACCCCATTTGGTACAGTCGAGCACACGTGTGTGTTATCAAAGAAAAAAATAAGATCCACTGGTTACGCGCGCCTGGAAATATTAGAAATTAAAAACAAAATATAAAATATGTGTACCAACGTAACAAACATTTGTATATCCTTCCTTCTTCTCCCTCTAACTCATCATCCTTCCATACCTACGTCCTACTCACTATGGACGACCGGAAGGTAGTCGGAAAAAAGATGACTGCGCATTAACTCGCACCGCACCGCCGCTCTTGTAAATAAATTAATATAAAAGGATTTACGAACGATCAAACTATTTAAAGTGCATTTTCTGTGTTTTTGTGAAGTTCTGTGTGTCATAAATAATTGTTTACCCCTTGGAAGGGGCTGGACATAGCCCTATTGGACTGCCCTTGCGCACCTCGTGCGAGGGCCCTAAAATTACCATCTCTGGAAGTTGCCACAGCAGTGAGTACCTTTCCCTAATTTTCCTTCTCTCAATTTCATTCTATTCCACCTAGCCTGCAAATTGTTTGTTACCTACGGTACACATTTACGTCACCGTTCTGGACAGCCAGCATCACCCTATACAGTCCACTAAACGCGCCACCATAAGTTTTTGGCCACTTCGGCCGGATAGGTCATTTAAATCGCTAATAAAAACATTAAATAACATCTTATTATTAAATATTTCATACCTGTAGGCAAATTAAAGTTAATTTTTCGTAATACCTACGTATAACTTTCATTTTTATTTTTTATTAAATAGTACCTACATATTTTAAAATGTCTAAGGAAGGTGATAAACCCCGCGAGTCTCGTGTCGTAGGTAGGCTTCAGGCTAAATTGTCTTCATATTTTCAGCGCTTACAAACCATTCATGATAATATTATTAATATTAAAGAAGACAATGCAATGGAATTTATTTCTAGTATAGCTACTATAGATTCATTAAGAAGCGAGTTTATTAGTATTTTAGATGAAAAGGTTGATCTAGAAGTCTCTTTATATCCTGAAAAGGAACCTAATTATCAATTATTAAATTCATTCGAAGATCTTTTCTCTAACATTAAGTTCAAAGAAAAACAAATTTTGAATAAAATGTCCGACTTTAATAAAAATAATAATTCTGGGCAAATAATAAAATTACCCCAACTTGAGTTGCCAAGCTTTAACGGCGACATTGATAATTGGCCGATTTTCTACGAAACTTTCAAATCCGTCATACATAATAATAATAAATTAAATAACGTAGAAAAAGTACAGTATTTGGTAGGGAGATTGACAGGCAAGGCGCAGGCCCTATGCAAGGGCTTAATACCTACAGGTGATAACTATATCACTCTGTGGAACACTCTGTGTGACAAATATAACGACAACCGCGCGCTCGCCGTATCATACGTTGAGCAATTATTAAAATTACCTACTGTTCAATCTCCTACCTCCGCCGCGCTGGAGGGCTTCGTAGATAAGTACGCCACTGTTATTTCTGCACTCAAACAAATAAACATACCAGATTTACTGGAGTTCATGTTCGTACACATCGGGCTACGTAATCTGGATGTGGACACCGTCAGGGCCTTCGAAATGTACATCCGCGATAATAAAACTGAATATCCTTCTAGTACTCAACTAATTCATTTCATTCACGACCAATACCGCTTAGTAAACAGAACAAACTCGTTTCAAATAAAATCTAATATTAAAACCGCCGCTCTTCGTAATAATAATAATAATAATAATAGACCACAGAACCAAAACACAGTTCGTACGTTCTTAAATGTACAATCTAATAATAATAATAATTGTTGTTGTTGCAATACTTCTCAACATCACTTATATCAATGTGACAACTTCAATTCTATGTCGCCGCTCGAACGTTACGAGTTCGTAAAATCCAATAAATTATGCACTAATTGCTTAAGTAGTAAACATATTATATACCATTGTAAATCATTACATAGATGTAAACAATGCCGCAAAAGTCATCACTCATTACTTCACTTCAATAATAATAACCCCGCGCCGCGTATGACTTCCCCCGCTCAGCCTAACTACCCCGCTCCGCTCACCCAGCTTTGTACTAATGCTGGCCCCGCACGGCCACCGCCTCCGCCGCAGTCTGGTACCTCTTCCGTAGAGCCCGGACAAGCTGTGTCCCTATATGTGACGAGTCCTGACACCGCATCCGCAGTCCTAGATCAACATACCTCCCGCTCCGTCGTACTTCTTAGCACCGCCGTGTGTCATGTGCGCTGCAATAACGGTCAAACGTCATCTGTACGCGTATTGATAGATAGTGGTTCTCAGAGAGATATTATTACGCGACAATGTTGTTCTAGACTTAATTTACCTTTCTATTCTACTAATCAAAATATTTATGTCAGTGGACTCGGAGACGTTACTAGCAATATACAAGGCACTACTACATTACAATTATATTCCCGCGTTAATAAAAATATTTCATTTAAACTAAATCCCTACATTGTTGATTATGTTGTGGATTTTTAGAATAAATACTCACTTCTTATATTAGTTTTTAATAGTTTTATTTTATTTTATTACACAGAGACCATTTTTACAGTTTTAGTATTTTCAAGTGACAGTTTTTTTTTTTTAATCTTAAGCTATGGCAATTATTTAGTTTTTCATGTTTTAACACACCCCCTTAATTGACACTTAGTAATTTAAAAAAAGATTTATCTAATTAATTAAGTTATCTACCTAAAATACAAAATCTAGTATTTTACTTTTAAACATTTTTATTTTTATCAATTAATTTCTCTGAGAAAAAAAAATAATATAAAGAGACACAAAGCTTACCTACTCTTTAAGATCCTTGAGGGGTGAATTGAAATAACATTTTAAACATTAGACAATAAAGTAGGTTCAATATGTAAGCTGATTTCAAGTTAATTATTTTGTTACATAATGTTAATAATGTTTTACAAAAAAAAATAAACCTTTAAAAGAAAACATTTACATTATTAAAGATTTAATTTCTGAAAATTTTATACTCTTTAAAGGTTTAGTAAATATATCTGCAAATTGCAGGTTAGTAGGACAATATGAGATTTTAATGACATCATTAATATATAGGTCATGAACAAAATGAAATCTCACATCAATATGTTTAGATCTACGGTTCATAACACCATTCTGTATTAGTTTAATAGCGCTTTGATTGTCTACATTTAAATTAACACTTACACTTACACACATTAGTTCTTCTATCAATCCTTTTACAAATATTAGTTCCTTACAACACTCTGCAGCAGCAATGTACTCCGCTTCGCAGCTTGATAAGGCCACAATAGGTTGTTTTCTTGTGCACCAATGCACTGGTCCTCCACAGTACATAACAACGTAGCCACTTGTGCTTCTTCTTGTCTTTTTATCGCCAGCAAAGTCAGCATCACAATATGCTTCTATTTTAGTACAATCTTCATTGGCTTTATATGAGATTGTATCACCTGTGGTCCCTATTAGGTATCTCAGGGTACAAATATTTTTATACATCTCTTGTGCAGTTTTGCAGGTCATCACATGTATAATAAGTTTTTTGTCAATTGTTAGTATAATTAATTTTTGGGCTTTTGCGTCGTTTATTTCATTTTTTGTGATATCTTGTCCATTTATCACATTTGTTAGGTTATTACTTTTTAAAAGAATATCAATTTCAAATTTCCAGAGCGGGAAATCTTTTTCATCTTTTAATATTTGTATTCTTGATATATCTTCCATTTTATTTTGAAAAATTTAGGTTATTTTTTTCACGTGTTTTTTAAAAATTTTACGAGTATTTTTATATTTTTACCTTTTATCTGGGCGACCTGGGTCCATAACCTTGTTGTGGATTTTTAGAATAAATACTCACTTCTTATATTAGTTTTTAATAGTTTTATTTTATTTTATTACACAGAGACCATTTTTACAGTTTTAGTATTTTCAAGTGACAGTTTTTTTTTTTTAATCTTAAGCTATGGCAATTATTTAGTTTTTCATGTTTTAACAGATTATATTACAAACGACTTGCCATCCGTCCAGATAGACACAGCGTCACTTACCTACTTGCATAATATACCTCTCGCGGACGAGTCGTATTGCTCGCCCGGCGCAGTGGATATGATCTTAGGTTGTGATATTTTCGCGCGCATTCTTTTACCTAATACAATCAGCCGCTCGGTCGATGAACCGATCGCTGTCAATACTTTGTTAGGCTACCTAATAATGGGCTCTGCGCCTACCCTTATTAATAATAATAATAAAACCGCGTCCGCTATACGTACCTATTTATGTAACTTTGACAATACTACTGATAATTTCTGCCTATCGCGTTTCTTTGAGTTAGAAGACGTACCTAATGTTAAAATCCTTACTGCCGAGGAAAGTGAGTGTGAAAACATTTACACTCAAACTACACGCCGTGATAGTACGGGCCGCTATATTGTAAACCTTCCTCTGTGTCAAGATACAACCTTACTCGGAGAATCGCGCGCTCTCGCTCAACGAAGATTTATTTCTCTCGAACGCAGATTATACTTAAATCCGTCGATTAAAATAGAATATGATCAGATAATCACTGATTATATTAATCAAGGATATATTTCCTTAGTAACTAATGATGATCTTCCGCATTACATAATCCCGCATCATGCCGTATTTCGCGCCGATAAAGTGACAACCAAAACCCGAATGGTTTTAGACGCTAGTATGAAAACCGACTCCGGTTTATCGTTAAACGATATTTTACACACGGGACCTAATCTGCAATCAGATTTATTTCGTATTATTTTAAATTTTAGATTATTTTCCGTCGCGATGAGCGCAGACATCAGACAGATGTATCTGAGGGTCATCGTAGATGATCATCATCGCCGCTTTCAGCGATTTATTTATCGCTTTAATAAACATGACCCGTTTCAAATATTTGAATTTAATCGTGTGACTTTCGGCATGAGATGCAGTCCTTATCTCGCAATGAGAACTATTAAACAATTATCTTTCGACGAGAAAGATCGCTTCCCGCTCGCGTCATCCGTTCTGGAGAAAGACTCTCTGTACATGGATGACTTGGCTTTCAGCTGTCCATCAGCTGATGAAGCCGTAATGTTATCGAAACAATTAATACAGTTATTTGCTTCTGGAGGTTTTGAACTTGTGAAATTTTCCAGCAATGCACTTCAACTTATGCAAGAAATACCTACAGAGAATCGTATCAGTGAACGCGTAGAATTTAGTTCTGACGACCACCTAAAAGTATTAGGTTTATACTGGATGCCTGCATCGGATTGCTTTACTTTTACTGTTACGCCTGAGAACCGAAAATGTACAAAACGCAATATTCTATCTTCTATAGCCCGACTCTGGGACTTGATGGGATTTGCCGCCCCAGTTATACTACTCGCTAAACTTATAATTAAATCATTATGGGAACATAATATAGACTGGGATGACGAACCCCCTAATAACATCGTTACCTTATGGCAACAGTTTGAAAGTGAGCTGCCATTGTTACAAACAATATCTATCCCGCGTTATCTTGGCGTCACTTCAGACTGCATTGTCACATTGGTAGGCTTCTCGGACGCTAGCGAGCGAGCATACGGTGGAGTCACGTATTTACATGTTCAAAATAAAATAACTAATGGAATAACTATAAATATTTTATGTGGAAAATCCAAAGTATCTCCTGTGAAGACCATAAGTCTAGCACGGCTAGAACTTTGTGGTGCTTTAATATTATCTAGACTAATGAATACAATTATAGATACCTACTCGAGTCGATGTAAAATTAATAATATTTTCGCCTTTTGTGACAGTACAGTCGCCTTGTCGTGGATTCATTCTTCGCCATCCAGGTGGCAGACGTTCGTGGCCAACCGCGTCGCCAAGATTCATTCTAATCTTGATCCTAATATTTTTTATTTTATAAAAGGCACGAACAACCCAGCTGACTGTTTGTCACGTGGCCTTACTCCCGCGCAGTTAATTAATCATAATCTTTGGTTCAGCGGTCCATCATTCCTTCGATCGCCTGTGAACGAGTGGCCGATTAATACATTCGATCCTAAAACGGTCGCCACACCGCCTGAACTAAAGGCTAAAGTTTTAATTTCTTTAGATAATAATAAACAAGAAGACTTCCCATTTTTATATAATTTAGCTCGCCGCGTGTCCTCTTGGCCTAAACTAATTAAGATAATTATATACATTTTTAAATTTATAAAAAAAATCCCGCGTAAATTTGATGTATCGCATATTGAAATCGCTGAACATGCTATACTTCGTGTTTTACAACAAGTACACTTCGCGAATGAATTAAAACTAATAAAATTAAATAAAACTTTATCACCGATTTTTATAAAATTGCAACCCTTTAGCGAGGACGGCCTCATAAGGGTCGGCGGTAGGTTATTCAACGCTAACGTAGATTATGACGCTAAGCACCCTATTTTATTGCCCGCTAATGACCACTTAGTAAATTTACTGGTCGATTATTATCATCGACGCAACCTGCACACGGGGCCGAGTTTGCTGATGTCATTGCTGCGGCAGAAATATTGGATTGTCTCCGCGCGCAATCTTATCAGAAAGCGAGTGCATCTATGCAACGTGTGTTTTAAATCCAAACCTAAACCTGAATTTCCGCTCATGGGTAACCTACCTGCCTGTCGTGTCCGCGAAGCTAAGCCATTCCTGCACACTGGAGTGGACTTCGCCGGACCTCTGTCAGTTTTGCTGCAAAGACGTCGCGGGGCGCGCCCTCAGAAGGCCTACATCTGCCTTTTTGTTTGCCTCGTGACTCGTGCAGTGCACATCGAGCTGGCCTCCGACCTGTCCACCGATGTATTTTTAAACGCTTTCAAACGTTTTCTTGCGCGCCGCGGCCCAGTCAGCATAATGTATTCTGACTGCGGCACTAACTTCATAGGATGCCGATCCTATTTAAAATCGCTCTATGAATTAATTAATTCTAATAAATATAAAGATGCGTTTGCTAAATCACTCTATGATAATCGCATAGAGTGGAAGTTAAACCCCCCGTACGCGCCCCACCACGGTGCGATGTGGGAAAGTAACATTAAGTGTGTTAAGTCACACTTAAATAAAATAGTAGGTATTCAACTTCTTACAATGGAGGAGATGAGTACTGTGCTCTCGCAAATCGAAGCTTTACTTAATTCGCGCCCGATGTCCGTTCTCAGCTCCGATCCCGCTGATCCGCAGCCGCTGACGCCAGCCCACTTCCTAACCTTAACACCATTACACCACTTGCCTGCCCCAGACTTGTCTGATGACCGAGTCACTCTGCTTGGTAGAAAACACCTCGTCGACCAACTTGTTCAGAGCTTCTGGAACAGGTGGCGGTTAGAGTATCTACATACATTACAGATGAGGCAAAAATGGAATAAATTAACGCAACCAATTGCACTCGGAACAGTTGTCCTTATTAAGAGTGACAACGCTCCTCCACTTCGCTGGCCTATTGGCATAATAATTAAAACGTTTCCTGGAGCTGACGGCATCATACGAGTGGCAGATGTAAAGACTAGCTCTGGCATCTATCGAAGAGCTTTAGTAAAGCTCTGCCCGCTGCCCACTCAATAACCTTATCAACTACTGTACTTTAAGCTACTAGTTTTAATTTTATAACTTACTCTTTAGTTTAAGTTTCGCTTACTTTAATTACTACAAATATTTTCGTATCGCTGTTTTAATATTTTTCCCGCGTTAATATTAGATTATAAATACTTATTAAACCCGCTTTCATATACGAATATTTTCGAACCGCTACTCTATTACGAGTATTTTACCCGCGTCGCTTTTTAAGTTATACCGCACTATATTACTATTATTTAATACTTATACAAATGTACTTGTACGAATAATCTTATACCGCTTTTAGAATGTTTTCTATTAGGATTACATTTTATTGAATATTTTAAATGCTTACGCCCGCTTTTTAATTGATCTTCAATTGGCTTTATCTATTTGGAAGTGGATTATTTCATCCCCTTCCAGGAGGGGGAGGTATGGTTACGCGCGCCTGGAAATATTAGAAATTAAAAACAAAATATAAAATATGTGTACCAACGTAACAAACATTTGTATATCCTTCCTTCTTCTCCCTCTAACTCATCATCCTTCCATACCTACGTCCTACTCACTATGGACGACCGGAAGGTAGTCGGAAAAAAGATGACTGCGCATTAACTCGCACCGCACCGCCGCTCTTGTAAATAAATTAATATAAAAGGATTTACGAACGATCAAACTATTTAAAGTGCATTTTCTGTGTTTTTGTGAAGTTCTGTGTGTCATAAATAATTGTTTACCCCTTGGAAGGGGCTGGACATAGCCCTATTGGACTGCCCTTGCGCACCTCGTGCGAGGGCCCTAAAATTACCATCTCTGGAAGTTGCCACAGCAGTGAGTACCTTTCCCTAATTTTCCTTCTCTCAATTTCATTCTATTCCACCTAGCCTGCAAATTGTTTGTTACCTACGGTACACATTTACGTCACCGTTCTGGACAGCCAGCATCACCCTATACAGTCCACTAAACGCGCCACCATCCACTCTTTTTGGAAGAAATATAAAAATCCAATAGATTATGAGGCATTTTCTATTCTTAGAGCTAGGCAAAAACTGTTGCAACGGCAATGTCTAAGTCGTTACATAAGTAGATCGCAGGAAGTCATTAAAAAACATCCTAAGTATTTATGGAATTATGTCAATTCTAAGCGAAAAAACTCCATGAACTATCCTAGTACAATGTTTTTGAATGGCAATAGGGTAAATGACGGTCACAATATCTGTCAGGCATTTAACAGTTATTTTAAAGAAATGTTCACCGCTGCCGGTAAACATGACAATACTTTTCTTTCCGAGAATAACTTTCCGAATATTTTAAGTAATTTAAATGTATCGGAAGGTCAAGTTAAGAATCTACTTCTGAAGTTAGATATTGCCAAGGGAGCTGGCAGTGACTGCATCCCTCCTGTTTTTATTTTTAATTGCTCTGATTCCCTCTCGCAGCCGCTCGCGATTATTTTTAACCGATCTATTAAAGATTTCCCTACATTCCCTACTCGGTGGAAGGATGCTCATATAGTACCTATACACAAAAAATAATCAAAAACAATAATATCCAATTATAGGCCAATCTCTATATTGAACTCATTTTCAAAAATATTTGAAAGGGTAGTGTATAACTCTGTTTACCCTATAATAATGCAGGGAGTACCATATGAACACCATGGTTTTGTTAAAGGGAGATCGACAACTTCAAACCTTTCAAAATTTACCAATGATGTACTGCTCGGTATGAGCACCTCAGGTCAAGTTGACGTGATATATACAGACTTTGAGAAGGCATTTGACAGAGTTGACACATTATTTTACTTAAAAAATTGCAAGAATTAGGTATTCACGGTGATCTTTTACGCTGGTTTAGGTCGTACGTCGATAATCGTAGACAAGCTGTAGTGGTTGGCGGACATAAATCAGACTTTATTACTGTAACCTCAGGTGTACCCCAGGGTTCTTTGCTCGGTCCATTGCTCTATGTGGCTTTCATCTTCGACATAAAAAAATGTTTTAAGTACTCACGTTTCTTAATGTATGCTGATGACACGAAAATTTATTGTAATATTAACAATATATCAGATTGCATCAATATGCAGAAGGACCTGGATAGGCTGTGCAAATACTACAAGAGCAATAGAATCGACGTCAATGTAGGAAAATGTGCTCAGATAACGTTTAGTAGAAAAAAACAACTAACCAATTTTACTTATAAGCTAAATAATAGTATTATCTTAACGACCAACACCATAAAGGATCTCGGTGTAACACTTGATAACAAACTAACGTTTTCTGATCACATTGAGTATATTACTAACAAAGCCTATCGTAGTTTAGGCTTCGTAATTCGCGTGTGTAAACCTTTCACTAATAAGCAATGTATAAAAATGCTGTACTTTGCTTATGTACGTAGTATACTAGAATACGCTAGTCCTGTTTGGAACCCCCAATATATAATTTATGATGAGGGTATTGAGCGAATACAAAAGAAATTCGTTAAATATCTTAATTATAAAAGTAGTTCTCCGCCTGCTAGTTACGAGCTATTGTGTAAGAGACATAGCCTAAATACTCTTAAGCAAAGAAGAATTATAAATGATTTGATGCTGCTTCATGATATATGTTCTGGTGCGATTGATTGCCCTGAATTGATCTCTGATATCCTGCGTCTTTGTGTGCCGGACTCCCGTACGCGACACACTAACCTATTCAGTGTACCGTTCATACGAACTAAATACGCATCAAACAGTGTCCATCAAAGAATATTACTCACCTATAACAAAGGATTCTCAGAGATAGATCCTTTTTGTTTAACAAAATTAAAATTTAAAAAAGGGGCATGTTTTATCTTAGATACTCTATCATGAATTGTTCTTTGTATATATAATATTTTTATTTATCGTTTATGAGTACCTAATATCTTTATTTATACTTATTCACTAATTCAAACATATTATATTTAACATTTTATTTTTACATATAGTCTCAAGTACTCACCATATAAATACACATCGCACGTTTAATAATAAAGAGAAATAACAAAAAAAATGGGAAAAACGAGTTTTTATAATAAAACGCAATAACAGCGCGAAAAGAATCGGATAGATTCGACTCCGCTTATTTTTTGACGATTTTGAGCGAAAACGAAGATCGGTCGTCTCTTTCATTTCAAACGTTTCGGCCATGTTGTCTGTCAAAAAGCGATGTACTCAGTAATGCCCCAATCTTTGTGAAAAATAGACGTGCGTCTTTGCGGCGTAAAGTTGAATATTGCTGTTTACGATTACAACGTGAGTGATTTTATTAATATTTTTTAGAACATAAAGTACAATATTTTGATTTAATTCTATTTTATAATAAAAAATGTGATATTGCCAAATGCACATTTGCACTTATTTCAGTTTAGTTCTAAACTATTTTGTTTGTTTTAAGAAATATATTTAATTATTTCAGTTTATTATTAATCACATAGTTTTTTTTTGTAACATTAAATGTTATTTCATTTTAATATCAAAACATGATAATGATCCATAAAACTTTTGATTTTGTTTCAGTTTATTATTAAAAGCACAGTAAAATTAAATAAAATGATTGTGTGTTATTGCTTTTTCTGATTATCTAGGTGCTGCGTTTATACAAAGAATGTTTTCAAGAGGCCGAAAGATTTTAGGTCTCCTAAATAAAACTCTAAACGAGATCGAAAAAAAGGAAGAAGTGTCAGAAACAATGATGGACGTTGATTCAGCTTTATTGGTAAGGCACTTATTATTTTAGTTTCTTTAACTATACTTTTAAAAAAAAAGTGCAAACTTAATGAAATGTTTTGTTTTAGGATACTCGTTATGATCAAGAAAATACCTTCATTGATGTCGAGAATAATGCCTCTAATGGAAATTTTGATTTGATAACTTATATCGAAGTGAGTAACTTGTTTACGCATTACATTTTCAATTATTGTTTCAAGTTGTGAGAAGAAGGTTTGAATAAGGTATTTTATTTATTATTGTCGGAGCCTTATATATTTAAAGTTTTACGTTTCAGCCCCGCTACGTACCACTGTGTTTTCAAATTTTATAAATTATAATAACTTTATATATATTTATTATAGTATATAACATGCCTGCCGGGATATGGATATGTTTATAAGCTGGTATTAATGATTAATTATTGACCTTTTACAGAAACCTATGACGCCGAATTCGGTTGAAATTAACAGCAACACCACTGTGCAACAGGAACTGGGTCTCTCTGTATTATCTAAAAGTAAAAGAAGTTTTCCTTTGAGCCTTGTAACTGACTATAATAGTGAGTCGTCCATAGAAGATGTGGATACAGTTGAAAATGCCATACGTCAATCATCATTAAGTTCAGACTCTGACAGTTCGTCTTCGAAAGAATCTGAGCGAAAAGAAGGAAGTCCAGTTTATTTACAAGAACCGAGACCTTGCCATTTTGCAAATATTAATAATGAAGAATCGAACCAAGACGACATTATTGAGAATACACCGGATCTTGCCACGCAAAAACGTAGATGTTTTAATAACAATTTTAGAACAATTTCTCCAATATACACCGATGAGAGTGATGTGGATGACGATGTCGCAGATCCAACGTTCATTTCTGAAGATCCACTTGCTGAAAGCCATAGAAGATTTAATATTATAGTCCCAGAAACGTCAAGTTCTTCAGATTTCGAGTCTGAAGTTGAGATTGAGCAAAAAGGTCGTAAACGGTCACGGCAGCCACAGAAATGGAAACAAAATAAGGCAAAAATAATGAGAAATCTTGGAGAAGAATATGTATCTCTTTCTAAGACTCAAAAATCAATGCCAAGCCGTTGTCTTAAAATACCGTGTGGAGAGAAATGCCGTTTAAAATGTTCTTACAACATTAGCATCGAGCAAAGGTATGAGATTTTTCGTAATTTCTGGATATTGGGTGATTTAGGTAAGCAAAGAGCTTTCATTAGTTCATGTATGGTTGATTTGATTCCCAAGTATAAATACACAAACGCAGAACAGCCAAGAGCTCCAAACAAAGCCTATTACTTTACCTCGAAAAATGCAAGGATAAGAGTCTGTAAGTTATTTTTCAAAAGCACTCTAGATGTAACTGATCGCATGATACATACAATCCAGCACAAATAAAATAGTACTGGAATGGTTCAAGAAGACCTTCGAGGAATGCATGCAAACCACAGGCAATATTGTAAGATATTAGTTGACGATATAAGAAAACACATCGATTCAATTCCTCGCATTGAATCTCATTATGTTAGAGCCACTACTTCTAGGGAATATATTGACGGTAGCAAAACTATTAAGGATTTGTATAAAGATTTTGAACAGCAACAAATAAAAAACAATAGG
Source organism: Monopis laevigella (assembly GCA_947458855.1). Taxonomy (NCBI): domain Eukaryota; kingdom Metazoa; phylum Arthropoda; class Insecta; order Lepidoptera; family Tineidae; genus Monopis; species Monopis laevigella. The sequence goes on along the minus strand of OX381584.1, from coordinate 26,782,990 downwards.
CAAACGGGAAATTATATGGCATATTACAAAATATTTACAACGAATTTCAATCTAAGCTTTTTCCAACCGCGTAAAGATCAGTGCGATCTGTGTACTTCCTATACTAATTTAAGTGAAGACCAAAGAAAAGACATAGAGGAGGCGTACGAAAAACATTTGAAAGAGAAGGCGTTAAGCAGATGTGAAAAATTTATAGACAGGCAGAATATAGATTTGAATAACATCGTGGCAGTATATGACCTAGAAGCAGTGCTGCAATGTCCTAGAGGTACAACATCGGCTTTTTACTATAAATCCAAGCTTAACAGCTACAATATGACTTTAACAGAGCTAGAGAGTAGTATTGAGAAAAAAGAAGCATACAATAATGTTAACTGTTACTTTTGGTCTGAATCAGATGCAAAGAGAGGGGCGATTGAAATCGGATCTTGTATTTGGCACTATTTAAATGATTTGTCTTCTAAAGCTAAGGATACTGATAATAAAAAAATATTTTCTATTCGGATAACTGTTGCGGACAGAACAAAAATAAATACAACCTAAGTTTGTATTTATTTGCGGTCCAAACATTGAACATTGATAGTATCACACACAAATTTTTAATACGTGGGCACACACAGAACGAGGCGGATAGTGTCCACAGCCTCATAGAAAAAGAAGTAAAAAAAAACTTAAAGTCAGGACCAATATACAGTCCTGATCAGTACATCACCTTGATAAAAAATGCCAAGAAAAGCAAACCACCTATCAATGTTCACGAACTAACTTATGATTCATTTTTTGATACAAAAAAATTGCAAGAAGATATGGGGTACAATTTTAACATTAATATAGAAGGGGAATCGGTAAACTGGAATGATATTAAGCACATAAAAGTCACTAAGGAGAATCCGTTTACAATTAACTACAAAACATCTTATGAACAAGAGACCTATCAGGTAATCGATATTAGAAACAAACGAAAGAAATTGCCACTAATTACCTTAATCTCTCTTGAAAAAGCATACACTGAAAAACAAGAGTTAAGTGCTAATAAGAAGAAAGACTTACAGGACCTTCTCAATAAAGGCCTTATTCCTTCATATTATCAAAACGTCTACAATTCTATACTATCTGGTTAGATAAAAAGCTTTTATAACTGCAACGATATAAAGAAGTTTTTATTTTATTGTGTTTTTGAAGTTGATTTTATATTAAGCTTTAGATCTCAATTAGATGTACCAAAGTCTAGGTAGAATAAAAGGTGCTATAGCAAGTACTTACACTTTAAAAGTTATAGTTTTCTTTTTTTTATGTGAAGTTTGTGTAGCTGTTACAATACAAGAGAGATTTTATTTTATTTTTGAATGTTGTTTTTTATATTAAGCTCAAGATTTTAAATGTTCTAGTCTAGGATAAAAACAAAAGGTCCACAAAATACTTTATAGTTATTTTATTATTATTTGATAAAAATGTACCTTCTTTATATTTTAAGAGTCTTAATTTAACTTGAGGCTCTTTTGTATTCCTGTTTGTGTGACCTATTTGATAATTATATTTATTATTAAGATTAAAGTGATGATCTCAACCTTACTTAATGGGTATTAAAGGAGGCTGTTTTAGTTTATGTTAGAAGTTCCTACTTTTTATGTTATTATGACTTAAAGTTTTTGTTGGATTAAAATAATAACTAAGCAAAGGCTGTGTTTTATTTTTCACTGTTTTGATTTTCCTATATAATCCTGTGAATATAAAATTTATTACAGTTTAAATTATGCTTTTAAAAAATTGTGTTAGTAAAAAAAGGCAACTTTTTGATAAAAATTTGAATAATCTTAATATATTTACAGATTAAAAGAAATAAGTCTCAGTTCCACCTATGATTTTAATTATTTGTTTAAATAAAACAGAACGATTTAGTTTTGTGCCATAGCTAATTTAGGCTTGACTACTTTGGTTTTGTAATAAACTGAAATAAGTCGAAGGGATCTTTTTCTTTTTATTTATTTTCAGGGTTTGCATAATTGTAGAATGGTCAATGCTATACCAAATCAAAGGTTGATTTCTCTACTTTAGGTTTAATTTATTTTATTTTGAAAAATAATACGACTTTTTCCTTATTTTAACATTTTGTGCACCAGTTCGAACCTGCAAAACTTTAAACGCGATTTCCCAAAATTCTTAATTTTTGAGATATTTCTCTTTATTATTAAGCGTGCGACATATTCGAATACATATGCACACACACACTCACTCATGCACTCAAACACTCACTCATGCACACAAACATTCACTCATGCACGCAAACACTCATGCACATAAACAATCGCATGCTTTTCCTACTTAATGTGTAAACTTCCTAGCAACATAATTAAAATCCTATTATGGCATTTAATTCTGTATTAATGTTTAGTATTTAAAATATGTATTTTATGCTGTGGATATTTTGTTTAATGAATAAAATAAAATAAAATAAAAATATTGCTCTGGTCACAAGCTTTTCGCTTGTACTATGTGTACCCGAAGCAACGATATAACACTTATTATATTTTATAAACATCCAGACCATGACAAACTATACAGAAAAAACGTACTATATTTTTTTTTGCCATGGGTGAGAATCGAACCGCCGAATACAACGCCAAAGGCAACCACTAGTCTACGGAGGCGGTCTACTTCGCATGAAACAGGTGAAATCCACCGCGTGCGTCCTAGCTCTTCGTTCCCGCCTATTCTCCTGAGTCGTTGCCACACCCTACGGTCTCTGCACGGTGTTTAATGCAGCCGTTTAATTGAGCCATTCATACCCCTTACATCCATCCTTCTTCTGAACTCTCTGAGGCCGTGCAAACGAGGAGGTCGGTGAATTGTTGGCATATGTTCGCCGTGCAGGCAGGAGCGAAAGCGACCCCAGTCCACTCCCCTGGTACTGAAAGCGACCGGCTCCCCAGTCACTTATGCTTGGCGGTCTTTTGCGCAAGCCGAGTATTCTATTCTGACCATTATTAGCTGGTGATCGCTGCTACTCTCTCCCGCGTGCACTCTCCAGTCGCTGATTGGAACTTCCCTGCTGCTCATAGTGAGGTCTATATTTGACTCACCGTTTGGCCCGCTGAACGTCGACGGTTGCCCCTGCTCGTTATGTAGTAGTCCGTATCCGATAACGCTACGATCAATAACAGCGGATAAATTTGCAAAAACGGGGGAAAAATATTCCTTTTGAGAGCGTACGCTGCATAAACGGTAAAATTTACGCAGACGAAGTTGCGCGGATCAGTTAGTCTTTCATAAATACTGACACTAGAATATCATCGATGAGATGGGAATACAACGTGTCCATCTGGATACCCAGAGGTCGTGTAAGGCACGCGTAATTATACGTAATTAATTGTACTGTATAAGCAATATTCATGATATGTTTATCGTAAGACTTGAGTGGGTGTATTAAGATGCCAGTTGGTTAGAATCGTTTGTCAACGTCAGATGCATGGCACTTTGCTCTGCGCATAGTTATTATAATGTCCCCTTTAAATCTAGTCGGTAGTTATGCTTGAAATGATCAATTTGATAGTTTACTATCAGGATGCAGTTTCAAAACTGGGCAAGGTAATCAGTGCAAGTCAGTGTTTGGATAATTTGTTGCTTTTAGTTCTATCATTACCGCACTAGAATTCATTGTCTGTTCGGGGTTATTATTACACGACTATAACAGAACTCGGCTTGTTAAGTAACCAACTCTTAATTCTTAAGTTAAGGGCTCTGAAGTCGTGTTTTTTTTTTTAAATTAAAACTAGACTTAATGTTGTAACTTTTGTATTATTACCTATTTTTTTTTTCTTAAGTCAAAAAAAAACAACCCCAACATAAAGACGAACTTGCTCTGAAGTCGTGTTTTTTTTTTTAAAATTAAAACTAGACTTAATGTTGTAACTTTTGTATTATTACCTATTTTTTTTTTCTTAAGTCAAAAAAAAACAACCCCAACATAATTTCATATTAATTCAGAGTGACCTACAAAAATGTTATTTTAATTCTGCGAGTGGAGATATACCTACTGAAAATGCAAAAGCATATTTTGTATAGAGAGCGCGGAATTCGCGATTGCAAATTAAGATCGGTATCAAAATTTGAAAGGGCATGCATCGATGGTTTGGGCATGTAGAAAGAACGAGTGGTGAAACAATAACGAAGTAGATATATGAGGTGAAGTTTACACATGGCTGCGGCAGACCTAAACATACGTGTCTTTAGAAATTAAAAAGGTTTTAAAAGACGATGCAATTAAAAATTATCTTTTTATCTTTGCCTACCCTGTAAGATACATGTCAAAAAAATATAAATAAAATAAATCTCTATTTTATAAATGAATAATATACTTAATAAAATATATAATAGTTCTAAGATAAACGTAAGTCGTAAGCAATGTAGTGAATAGTTTTATTGTACTACAAGTTTGTTATGAAGATTTAGTTGGGACCATTCCTTTGTAGGCTATTTCGTTTGATTAGTCTGACAGAGATAATTGCAGGTATGCCATGAATGGCCTGGGCTACATATAGCTCTAATTAATGGGACTAGAACCTGAGGCTTAGGGTTGATTACAGGATCAAGTCCCAGAATGCTTAATCTACTGCTTGTAGAGGTGCTAGATTTGATAGTTGAAGATCTATTTTGTGGCAAATTTATTTTAATAATTCTATTATCAAAATTAACTTGAATTGAAATTAATAAAATATTAATTTTCGTTGTATTCGGAGTTTGATTCATTTTAATGGCAAATAAAATTAATAGTACGTTTTACTTTACAGCTACCTTGGCCTGGTTATTTATAAAATATAATAATCATATAAATATAGAATCATACTCACCTTTTGAAAAAAGTAAAAACCGACATTAATTCTTTGACAGATCTTTAGCAGAAATATAAGAGTACAAAATTTGTTTTCTGTCAATTAAGAACACGCATAATAAACGACACTTATAGCCAGAATGCATCCCATGACATTTTTTTATAGGAGCTCGGCATGTGACCCTACATCTCCCTGATGGAAAGCAGTATGCAGGTCCTTAAATTAATAGAACTAGCACTTAGAAGTTTGTTGTAAGAGCTGGTTTCATCCATTATGCCGGCTTAAGATGCCTATTCACGCTTAGTTTAAAGGACTCAAGGTTATAGGATGGAGGAAACACGCAAGCAGGTAGAGCATTCCACATTTTAATAGTGCGACTGATTCCATTAAGCCCAAACATGGTTACATTGTTTTATTACGGAGTTCCGGTGCCAACCTAGCTGGTTGATTATCATCATCATTAATGATCTGATGATAATGCCGGAAGGTAGGCATTAAATACTACCGAACCGAACGCTACATTTTAACTTAAGGGGCTTAGCTTAAGTACATCGATATAGTTTGACAGTCGATAAAATGAAGTTTATGAATGAACATTCATTCATCAAATCGATATGTATCGATTTTGTCGATATATCGAGCCTATTGAAGCTGTTGTGCTAAGTCCCTAAGACTAGGTAGATAGCTGATTCCATTGACCTGCCAATCAATCAAACTAAATAAATTAGACCTAACCTAAAATTAATGTATTAATCTAGATATCAAAATAGGTCGTCTATAGGCTACTGACTGATAAATATGGTCTCTGTCAATTAATAAAAAAAAAGCTCAATGTTGTAAGCAAATGAAATTAGAACTAACGTTAGGTAATAATGTATAATTTTACAGACAATATTAAAATTAGAATGCGGAATTAGTGCAAATCTGGCTGTCAGACCGCACGGTGTTTGTACGGGTTCCTAATGGACAGGCAGACGTATTGCGACTGTATACAAGCGCATTAAAACTTGCTGGAAAAAAGTTTGAGGATCTCTGACTTTTTATTATTAAAATGTTTTCCTAAGCGCGGTTGTTTTTAATAGCTTTTGTATTTTAAGCGTGGATAACATACTTTTTAATGGTTACCTACATTTCTGAAAAGTGGAAAAACAGTACGGTTAAATAAAGTAAATAAAAACGAAATCTAGAAAGCTCTTAGGGCACTTCCATAATATTCTGAAAGTATGAATTGGTTTTGTTATATTGCTTTGGCATGCCGCCTTATATCTACCTGGTGTTAAGCAGAATAAAAGTCTATTAATGGGGTCGATCAATAAATTGTTGTTTAACGATAGTGATCGCTTCCACTATGGCCAGACAATAGTTTAATAGTACACCCGTTTATGTTTTATTATATTTTTAACATTTGTCTGTGTATGTGGGAGGAATGGCGACTTAGCCAAGTGCACACTTATACAGGTGACGTGACCTACAGGTAAATTTGAAAGGTAGTACTTTGAGCTAATATGAGGCTTGTTGGATATTTTTATATCGTCACCACGAAAACACACTTGTTTATTGTTTTAGCCGTTTATTCGTTCTTTTACTTATTTTTAATTAATTAATTTACTAATTACAAAGGAACGTCGTCAGCCGGCTTCGGAAATCCTTGGAAGAGGAAGACAACACGAAAAAGTGCAAGCGGGATGCAAAATAAGGCCGCGTTCAATTTAGTTACATATTATGATGTTATGCATTCAATTTAAAAGTGAAAATCTTATACAAGGCTCTACTGGTGAAATCGAAAAACTATTCCTATGGAACCATATGTCGCAAATGAAAAAAATGTTTGGCTTCCCCATACAAATTGGTAATTTTAACATTACTAGTTTGTATGAAGAGTATTTTTTTCATTTGCGACTCATGGTTCCATTGGAAAAAATATTTGATTTAGTCAGCATATTGGCCCAAACACAGCCTTTCAAATTCAACATGTATATGTATATTTTATTACTTTTTATAAATGCCTGTAAAGGTTTACGTGAAATAATTAATTTTGACTTGACTTTTGACTTTCAGATAATTTGGCCTCCCACGTGTAACTTATATAATACTGAGACAGTAAATAGTTTTCTGTTTTCTTCGCAAGAAAAGACGGTCTCATAATTAATAATATTATCAAACTTATACCTCTATATAATTTGGTACGAGTACGAACGGCTATGAACCTTCTCAAGGCAAAAATCTTATAATAGCCACCAAATATAGTATTAATTAAGAATATTATTAATCCTACTAATATTACTTTAAAATCTAAAATAAATTTATGTTGCACAGAGCCTGGGTTTGCTATGAGATTTGATCCATTCTAACGCAAATAATAGAACGTGCTCTGATACTAAGCCTATAAGTATTATCACACAAAAAAATACTGATACCTTAAAAAGGAATCATCGAATTCTTGGATTTATTATAGCATTCAATAAGCCTCCATTAACCAGACCTAACATATAGTATCAGCTGAAATATTCCAGCCTGTAATAAATTAGGTGTAAGTGACAATAAACTCCACACTAAGTGATTTTCTGGGACCTATTTTGGGACCTAATTCATTTCATAGTCACAAAATGATTTACGCATTTTTCAATGGTACCTACGTTACGTACGTTAATACCATCACGGGGGCCTTAAAACGTCCGAGACCGCATATAAAAGTAAAATAAGGCTTATAAAAGGGTCAGTAGATATTAGTAACTAGTAATTTCTTATGCTAATGTGAAGATCTACTTAGAAATATAAAATCAAACTATTTTTATATGCCACATATACCACACCTCCCTTCGCGTACCACATCAGTAGTTGTTTCGTTTTTACCACCTTATTCTTTTTTAAATCACCAGTAAAGTCCTAAGTCACCCTTTAAAATACGCGACATATAACCAGACGCTCTTCATCACCCGAGATAAAATATTTTGCTTTCGGACAGGATTTTTTAGAATTATTTCCCTTACCTACTGCTTTGACCATCTTTTTCGTACGAACACTACGTGGACAGCCAGATCTTTTTCTGTCACAAATAGAAGGAGGTCTCATTGTACCTTTAATAGCCCGGTACACAAACATTTGACTAATACCAAGTGTATGGAGAGTTTTAAAAATTGGATTTGGCTCCATGCGCAATCACAGCGATTCGGTTCTCTTTATCACCATTTTAATATCGAAAAATATTGTACAATGTATTGGCGCCACAATCGTATATAGATTCGTAGACAGATTCCAAATTCAAATGTAATATATTTTTAATTTTTAATTGTAACAGTATTTATGGCCAGACTATGTATACATACTAATTAATTAAAGTCAAACTGCAAAGATAAAAAAGTTGAGAGTCAGACCTTACTGAGGAACAACAAATCGTGTCGTAGCTTGCTTTAAGTTTTTGAATTGTCACAAAAATGAGAGAATTATAAATTAAATTGTAACTTATGATAATAAAAAAATATACTGTATGACAATCGAAATCATCTATCTAGCACTGGGAAAGCAGCTATACTGTGGCCAAAACGTAAATAAATGCAGATTGTGAGTGTTTAGTGGAGCTGTGCCGGCATTATGCATTACAGCTTCTCACCTGGAGCAATAATGTACCCATTGTTACAAATGCAAAATGCAAGTGATTGTAAATTATCAAAGTTTAGTTAATTGTGTATACATCTTCAAAAACCAAACACCACAAACTGCACAACGGAATGAGTCAATGACCCCATTCATAAACTTTATAGATATGCTTACCATCAGACTAAAAGTAACATGCATGTTCCAATAAATTATAAAAAATTAACAGTGTATGGATTTGAATTTAAGGGTAGTAGTGGTGTTTGGTTTTTGAAGATGTATACATCTTCAAAAACCAAACACCACAAACTGCACAACGGAATGAGTCAATGACCCCATTCATAAACTTTATAGATATGCTTACCATCAGACTAAAAGTAACATGCATGTTCCAATAAATTATAAAAAATTAACAGTGTATGGATTTGAATTTAAGGAAAGTAGAGTGACGGATCCAGATGCCGACACTGCACCAAATTATCAGCACTTCAGTGAAAAATTAAAATATTAAGGTTTTTTTATGGTTTCTAAATTGCCAAGTTATTAAAAAGTTTTTTAACTTCAAATCTAGCAACATTATACAATAGTGTCGCTTGTTGATCGTCGTATAAATTACTGTAAATTTGAGTGGCAAAATTTTCATTTGAAATACTCTTCATCAAGTATTCGCCGGTAAGTTTGTCGAATTTAGTGATTCATATAACAAAATTTGGTTAAGATTTGAAATCGTTGCTTTTTTTATAACATCTATCCAAAGAGTTTAGTATAAACTATGAATAGTTTTTTTATTTTATAAGAGCCTATATAGGTATTTTAAGAAGTATACATTTTAGTTTTATAATTAAACACATCAGAAATTAAAAAAACACTTAATTTTGACTCTGTTCTGATAATTGGTTACACGACTGCTAATAATTGGCGATGGCGGTGCTAATATTTGGAAATAAGGTAATATTTTCAAAAAATGTTTTCTATGGATCATAGCTAACACTTAGTTATATAATCTATATCTATACTAATATTATAAAGCTGAAGAGTTTGTTTGTTTGTTTGTTTGTTTGAACGCGCTAATCTCAGGAACTACTGATTCGAATTGAAAAAATATTTTCGTGTTGGATAATCCATTTATCGAGAAAGGCTATAGGCTATATAACATCACGCTACGACTAATAGGAGCGGAGTAACAAAGAAAAATGTTTCAAAAACGGGGAAAAATTATTCCTTTTAAGAGCGTACGCTGCGTAAACGGTTTAATTTAAACGCGCAGACAAAGTTGCGCGGGTCAGCTAGTACTATATAAATAAACAATATTTAATGTCTATTGTATCCCCTTGATACTGCAAATATGACATAAATGAAGCCTTTAATGAAATACTTGTAATTAAAACTTCTTGTCCTATTAAAGTGCTGATAATTAGGATCATGAATTAAATATATTTAGCTTTTTCTAACAAAGGATTTATGGTTAAAGGTGCGTTATAATAGAGCTTCGTATGTAACTTATAAGAGAATAAGTATTTGCATGAGCCTAGACCATTTAAACAGTTTGTAGCAATGGGCATAGTTTGTGCTGGATCCGTTCTTGCGGTCTGCTAAACGAGTTGGAGTTTCCGTAATGATCCAGAATTGTCTGGCCTAAGGTCCATCCAATGAATTCTATTTTAATTACTGTAAAAACATTTAAAACGACTTGCATAAAATTTAATACGGTTTTAGAAATTACTTATGTTAGGTATACCATGATATACTCGTACAGTCCCTGGCCATATTATTAGACACTCTGCAATTTTTTTTTTACATAATTCTATATTGAATATGTACAATATTTGATGCGATTAATAATAAAATTTATAACGTTTATTTAGTACACAAATTATATTATTGAATTTTATATATATTTTTGCTAAGTGATATAAAGTTATTATCTTAGTCTACTGGAAGGTATCAGTCAGAGGCCCTGAGATTTTGTTTACGTTACTATCTCCTTAATCGATAAATCTCCACCAATAGGATCTTTTTATTTTGTTGGACTATCAAAATAAGCTTATCTGATTGCTGGAAAAGTTAACGCAGTAGTATAGTTAACTGTATAGTAAACGTTACAAAATTCACACTAGGGCCTCTGATATTTTCGAATACACTAAGTGTTAAGGACTATATTCTATTCTTTAAGTAACAATTTAATATCACATAAAAAAAATCGATATGAAATTCAATAATACAAAAAAAACTTACGACTCCTAAATAAATGTTATAAATTTTACGAATAATCGCAATAATAATATTCAAAGCATAATTATTAGAAATAATATAAAAAATGCACAGTGCGTCTAATAATATGGCCAGGGACTGTACATGGTGTACTTTTTTATTTCATTTTGCCGATGGTATTCAGAGGTAACATCTAACCAACGACTTTGATTTTGATAAGTGGTGAGCTTATTTTGGTGTTTATAATGGTACAGCGGTCACCCATCCCAGGTCCGGCCTTGTTGTCATCTGCTTAACCTTGTTATCAGTTATTTAACTACTACGTCGGGGCCGCTAAACTACTAAACCGATTTCGGTGAGATTGGTAGGAAGTATTTTATATGTCGATGTACTTGCAGTGGAATCAGATATACAGGGGACACATACCCTTTTTTTACACAATGTTACATCAAATCGCCTAAAATTAGAATCTTTTGACGTAGAATTCTACCCTTTGAAATAACATTTAGATACATTAGAAAATACAAAAGAAAATTTACTAAAATAATGTCATGTCAAAATATTTTGTGCCGTATTAAACACGTATGTATAATAAAACTTGTAAAAATATAGCATTATACTCAATGATTTTAGAAATACATTATTCTATGTATGCAATATTTAACCTTATTTCTTGCGGACTTAGTATTATATCTAACAGTGCAATTTGTGTTTTTATTCCTACTATGACACTGCCTTAACATAAAATAATACTATTATAAGACCAACTAATATTTTTATATTTTTACCAATCCCAACTTAAAAGCAGTAAATAATAACAAAATATAGGACAAAGGTCCTAGTGTGAGTTTGTTTTAACGTTCTCACTGCGTTAAGTGAGTGCTCATTTATTATTATTTATTATGAGAAAATTAAAAAAAAAAACGTACTAGGGCCACAGTTCACACATATTATTATTCTTATGACAAACTATATTTACCGGAAGAATGATACTAATATTATAAAGCTGAAGAGTTTGTTTGTTTGTTTTGTGGAACGCGCTAATCTCAGGAACAACTGCAACTGGTTCGAATAAAAAAAAATATAGTGTCGGATAGCCCATTTATCGAGGAAGGTTATAGCCTACATAACATCACGCTACGACCAATAGGAGCGGAGTAACAATGAAACATGTTGCAAAAACGGGGAAAATATTCTTTTTGAGAGCGCACGCTGCGAAAACGGTTAAAGTTACGTAGACGAAGTTGCGCGGATCAGCTAGTATTATTATAAACACCCGGCTGGGTGACCAGCTGTATACAAAAAACGTATTCATATTATTTGCTAGGATTGGGAATCGAACGCACAGTGACCACTAGGCCATGGAGGATCTCATCAATAATAAAACATAAATATTGTCCAGCCATTATTATGAATTTTGAATATTTTCATAAGAAAGTTGGCATCAAAACCGTTCCAGGATTAACATACCACAAAGTTGCTTCACCAAACAAAACACAAATCCATTTACACATGAATTTATCACAATAGATTTCATACCTTATTCTCAGTGGCTTTAGATTGAAATAAGAAATAATTTTCTGAATGTGCAGTTGCAAAATAAATTCGATCTGCATAAAGTTATACAGTGGTCTTTAGAAGAGAATAATTAGTGTAATTTTCTCTATTATAAAAGAAAAGTAGATCGAATAAAATCATTTGTGTTGGATTTTATTATTATTTTATTCATATACGTATAGGTATATGTATATAGATATGTAAGACCAAATTAGTGAATGAAATATTTATTTTAATTGTAATTGTATTATTTTTGTTCTAGGTAATAAAACGTTCGTAGAGGGAATAGCAGCAGCGTACAGTAAGTTCAATGATAATGGAATTACAAATTGATTAATTTGTGTAACTTTAAATCCTATTATATCTAAGAAATAATCCTATCATAGCTTATAACAAGTAAAAATATAAAATACTGAAAAAAGTGAAAATAAAAACAGACTTCTGTGCCATCTAGTATTATAAACTAGGACCATTATACTCTCATATTGAAATAAAAAAAAAAATATTTAATAAAAAAAAATACACTGTAAAAGACCACAAAAAAATATTTTATTTCGTCACTAAAACAGAAAACAATAATACAAATCGGCCCGCCATCCGCTACATCGGTCGCGACAGCTCCCGCTTGTGAGGCTGAGCTAATCTGTCGTCACTGGGTACCAGGGCACCATCAATCAGCAAGACAAAGTGCGGACGGCGTCGTCGTCACCCAACGAAGGAGTTTAGCCGATTAGCCGACAAACAACTCGAACCTTCGTCTTAAATATTGTTGCTAGACACCGCATACACTCTTGTTGCTCTAAAAAATCCATAAACATACAATTATGTACAACACAAATTATTTGGGTTGTTCCTAAGGACTACAACATCAAGTCGAATTAATATTTTATTCTCATAAACGAAATTACTAGAAACGGATTTAAAACTCAACTTTATGCAGTGGAAGTTGGTGCAAGAGGAATTCCAGCAAAGTCTTTGCACCGTCTATTGAAGGATCTTGGCCTTCCGAGAACAGCCGTCGGAACTTTTATGGAGCGTGTTTCCAGGATGGCGCTAACAGGATCATATAGTATTTGGTTGAGTAAAGAGGGTAGTGAACATAGTGCAGGTGATAGTTCAAAAGGCCTTTAAACCTAATCTTCGCGGTCTCAAGCCCGGGAACACTGCAGTTCATTCCCCTGCCTTCCAATGACGCGGTGGCGGCACCCGCACGGCGAAGCCATGGATAGCTAGGAACATGTCTCGCGCTCTCTAGGATGTAAACTAAACATATTAAAATTATGCATAACAACAGAATTCATCTTATAAAAGGTATAGGCATAAAAGATACAAAGGTAAAAGTATAATTAAAATGAATAAAATTTAATTTCAAAATAATGAACCTATATTTTGTATATTATTTGCGGTGAAGACCTACACTGATACGCCACAACCTTAAATATGAATAAACACGTATACCTTAAACGTATTTACAAACATACTCATATTCATATAGTCGTCCCTTTTTATATTTTGTCTTAACGAATTTACGAGTATGACCTTACTACCATGATAATACAAAATTTTCGTTCGCGTAAAAAGCGGTCATATTTTTGACTGCAGTACAGAAAACTTAAAGCTATGCAAGGGAAAAGTACTGCATACAGAAAACTTAAAGCTATGCAGGGGAAAAGTAAAATATATTTACATCAAATAAATATCTTTGAATTTGACTTGAAGCGGTCTCTATTACAAGATTGGGTTTTGTAGTGAAATAAGTCGAATGCCTAAACAGGCTCTTGCTTGACGAATAGTCGCGGATGAGTCGAGATTACGCCCGCCCTAGAATGTCGCAACCCTTTGCGTGAGCGATGAAGCCGTTTCGACAAATTAGCTTGCCACTTTTGCCTTGATTGGTACGTTTTATTATTTTGGGGGAGGTACTTATGTACTTAGAAAGCTGATGAAAGTGCATCAGTATCTCCCCTTTGATGCGAACCAATGTGTTTTCATTAATAAAAAAATATATTAAAAAAACAACAAACATGTTGACAACGTTACATTATCGAGTAACAATTTGTTCTAAAGTTCGTTGCAAAAACTTGCGTCTAAACTTTACAATATTAGAATATATCTTTAAATAGTAAAATATCCATTTTATTTAAACAAAAAAAAAAACCTAACTATATACAATTATTATAGGGGTTGTAATTAAAATTAGGGTAAGTTTAGGAAGTATTCGTCCTATAGGCGATAGAACTTCTCTAGACCGGCAGAGAGTGTTAGAGTTCCGAGAACGCCAGCGGCATTACCCCTTTGAATTTCCAGGCTTATTTTTTGAAGAAAGAAAGATCCGGCGCGCCGTTCTCCGGTCTTTTCCTTCAAGATTTTAGAAATACATTGTCTAAAATCTTTGGCACCGGGGGACCACACGCCGAAACTTTCCACTGCAAAACCTAGGAATTCAAAGGAGCTCAAAATACTGGCGTACTTGGCCCGCTTTAAGTTTTCAGCCTGTACCGCGGCTGTCCCTGCTGATGAACAGGAGGCCCTTACTTGTGATGGCGTATATACACGTGGCGTCCCAAATTAGGGCACATCCTCGTTTCCACGGTACAAGTGTCATGCCATCTGGACGCCGGCCGTTGTCACGTATGATACCAGGGGGTTCTAAAATGTTTGAAAAGCCTGCTGTTGTTAGAGATTTACTAATAATGAAATTAATTTTATTGTGACGTGAAATACGACCGGAGCACAAGCGACAAAAAATATTTAAAAAATCAATAAAACGTTTTGGAGAGGAAGGACGAAAGGATCCAAATCATTATGAAAGGCATTTTTTTTTGTTTAAAAAAATAAGCGTCTAGTTTAAACGTTTATGTAGCTGGGAATATATTACTATACATCCCTCCTCTACTTAATTATATAGTGTACTAAGTCTATACTACTTTCCTATAACAATTTCAGTAGTTCACTAACCAGTACTGAAGTAGAAAAATAATAAGTTAACCTCAGTGCTTTTTCTATCTGTATTTTTGTATTATTATTTTGTAATTATGGTTACTTTGTGTTTATACTTTATTGATTATTACTTATGAATATACATAAGTATTAATCAATAAAGCATAAAAGCAAAGTAACATATGCATTATTTTTACTTTAACAGGTACAGTACCCCCTTGAGACTATATCATAAGGATCTATAACACCACAATAGAAGTTAGTACAACTATGTATGTACACACATTCCAACACACAATATTTCTGCTTGAGAGGTGAAATGAGAAAAGCAAATACAAGCTCATCCGACTCGTTCTCAGCAAGCTCACCCAGATGTTATTTCACGCTTCACTTAGGGAACACTGGAGATTGCACATTTTAATAATGCGGCAATATACGGCGACTTAAATTGCATTTTGTCTGACTTTTTTATCGCGGCTTACGTCTCTGAAGCTAGGTTCTGCTATTAATGTTAGACACAATATATACAAAAGACAAAATGAATCCTGGTGCTTTTAATACTTCAAATAAGGTATGCGTATAGATATAAAAATAAGAAATTCCTTTTTTTTTGTAAACTTCGATCCGGCCTTGTATGGAATATTGTTCGCACCTTTGGGGAGGATCGGCCAAATATTTGCTGCATGCCCTCGATGGTCTGCAGAAGCGTGCATCTCGTATTATTGATGACGAAGAGCTCACTAATACCTTAGAGCCACTGCAGCTTCGCAGAGATGTAGCGTCGTTGAGCGTATTTTACCGCCTTTACCATGGATGGTGCTCTGAAGAACTAACTTAATCTCATTCCCCCTTCCCCTTTCCGTTACAGAACCTCACGAGCAGGTAACAGAATGCATGCGCATTCTGTGGCAGATATACCAACCCGCACTAAAAGATTTGTTGATTCGTACATCTGTCGCACTATTAAAATGTGGAATGCTCTACCTGCTTGCGTGTTTCCTTCATCCTATAACCTTGAGTCATTTAAACGAAGCGTGAATAGGCATCTTAAGCCGGCATAATGGATGAAACCAGCTCTTACAACACAATTCTAAGAGCTGGTTGTATTCATTCTTGGACCTGCATACTGCTTTCGATCAGGTGGATCAGGTGGACATGCCGAGCTCCTATTAAAAAAAAACTTGAAATTCCAAGTATTGTTCCGTACACAAACGAATTTATAAAGCGAGTACTCGAACTATAGGAAGCTTTAAAACTAACGCTCTGTGCAATATTATATTGACATCTTGATTTGTTTTCAGAAAAAAATACCAGAAAGGCATTTTAAGTTTAAGTATAATTGCACTCGAATTTCCGATCACTACTTTTAATGCACTTATAAAAAAATAAAATAAATACCATCACGCGTGCCTATTTGGCTCCCGAGAACCGTTTAAACCGCATTTCGCCGATGATATTCGGAGGCAACACCTAACAAGTGGCGAACTTGTTGCGGTGTTTATGATAAAATAGCCTCGTTGTATGCCGGCCTTTTTGTCATCTGATTAACCTTCTCATCAGTTGCGCAATGACTTAACCACTAGGCTGTGGCCGCTTTTTTAAATAAACCTATATTTTTTAATAAATAATAATATAATTCGTTGTTACCGCCGTCCATTTCGTAACCGCATCATTTAGTCGGCATAGTAGTAACGATCAATGCTGTTAAACAACAATGTATTGATCGACCCCATTCACGGGGTTTGTTTGTCAGCTTATTATCAGGTAGATACAAAGTCACATGCAGTGCTTCAGTAATATAAAAAAAATATAAGGTACCTACCTAAACTTAAACTACCGATTATAATTAAATTTCAGACGCACTAACGAAATTTGCTAGCACTAAGTTTAGAATTTACATCTTGCATGCATTTTATATCTAATATAAAATAGTTATTAAGATCGCTACATAATACAGAAATATAATAAAATAAAAAGGTGAATATTTTTAAGCCTTGGATGCAACAGTATTTAGTTATTAAGCTAAAAAGCTTTTTAATACCTTTCCACCACCAGAGGGCGCCGTGGGATATCTGTGAAACCCGTTAACAGAATTGATTTCATATTTTTTATTTTATGGAATGTAGTATAAATGTCCCACAGTTACCAAAAAATTATACAACTGTTGTTTTTTTAATGCCAGAGTTGCGTTTGACCTCAATCTTACCAGATGTAAAACTTCGATGAGGTCGAATTTAGAGCACGCATACTCTGTAAGTGCCTATTAACCTTTTTCCCAAAGATATCCAGATTGCAAGGTAGGAATCATAGATGCAGGGAGAGAATCAACGCCTCAGCTATGCGCACCAAAAAAGATGATGCAAAACGCTTTGCGGGTGCAGATGGGGTATCAACCACGAAAGCATGAAACTCCTCTCCGCGTCTAGATGTGCGATATCGAATCGGGCAGAAGAAATTAATTCATGTAACTCTCTAGTTCTATCCATATGTCGGCTTAAGATGTCTTTACACACTTCGTTTAACTAAGGTTAATTGGATGAAGTTAATACGCATGGTATTCCACATTTTAAGAGGAATTTCTGATAAGGCTCTTCGATTATCATGCTGATTCAACTGCAAAGTATTACCTCTACCTGTGCATGACGGTAAGTCGGTAACGCTACCATATATTTATGTAAACCTTCTCCCCGACTCTCAATAAGAGAAAGAGCACGTATGAGATAATAACTAAAATTTTGCAGGAAAACAACTTTTGGGCCAAAACTGTTTTCTTCCCCTAAATAGGATTTGAAAAAAAAATGGTCTCGTTTTATTTAAGAGAAAATAAACGATTCGATCAGACGCTTCTCTTAATACATAGTATGACAGATGTATGAAACACTAAATGTTTTACTTCAATTGCAGTCCTAAAACGGATAGAAAAGAAGCGATAAGATTAATAGTGCTTAACAATAGATTAGTTAGACAAACTTGATGATGTGCTTAGCTAAAAAAAAAATAGATTCATTAATTGACATGTGACTTTATATTCTCGCACAGCATAGAGCTAAACGTAAAGAAAAATATAAGTGTAAATATAGAAATCAAACCATAGGAATTATTACTTTTATTTAATTTTCATTTATTCGAGAAAAAACAGTACAATACATAACTTAATGTAGGTAGAACAATATAAATGTGGCATAGACCAACATTTTCCTACTGATAGGTATTACAAAAAACAGATGGCAGAATCCTGCAAAAATGTCTATTTAAAAAAAAATATGAAGAAATATTTATAGAGCATTATAGGATTTTAACTAAAGTAACAAAATTGAATTGAGCACACTGAGAAACATTTAAACTGGCCGAGGACATTACTTTTAAATGTTTGGAAACTAGTGCTAAGCAGGTCGACCAGCTCAAGGGAATTAAATAAGTTAGTAGATTATGCTTAATATCTTTCGATTAATTATACTGATCTTAATGTTAGCTGGTACAGAATGAGAAAAAATATATTGTTCTATATTACACGGTTACTACCTCAACCGCAACCCGTTAATATTTCAACAATTCCGGCATTCATTGGATGCGGTTGATGTAATATATATATATATATATATATATATTATTAATGCTGATGTGGTATATTTTTTAACTGATACTATTATATTATATATTTATGGAGCGTGTTTCCAGGATAGCGCTAACAGGATCATATAGTATTTGGTTGAGTAGAGAGGGTAGTGAACACAGTGCAGGTGAGAGTTTTTTTAAAAGCCTTTTTTAAACCTACTTCGCGGTCTCAAGTTCGGGAACGCTGCAGTTCATTCCCCTGCCTTTCAACTACGCGATGGACCCGGCACCCGCACGGTGAATCCATGGTTTGCTAAGAACATTGTCTCATATATACATACTATATATTACATTGAGGAGTTTTCTTTTTGACGGTTCAAAAATAAGCCACTAGATGGCAGCAAGAGAGATATCCACAAAAACTGTCAAAGTTTGTTTCTATATTTTGAGTAATCTATGTTTCCTAGTTATCTCTAGTTACTCTATGACTCAAACTTCAAACTAAATTTTGGTATTGCAAGACGTTTTATATTTTTTACTATATTTTATCACTTTTTCACTAAGGCATTAAGCTCACCTATGTACAATAGTAATTTTTTCATTCATTCATTGTATGTACACCTAGGGGCTTAGCACGCGGACAACGATAAGATATATACCGACTCGACATATACCGTCTGCTGTCGAAAAATATATCGAATTGGTGAGCACGCAAACAGACATCGATAAATTTCTCGAGCTTTGTCTACTAGTTAAAACAAGTGTGTTTTCGTTGACAATTTCAAAAACATTTATGTAATAAATAAATAATTATTACCTTATACGATGCATTTATTTTATATTATTATTATTAATCGTTACAGAAATATATATTTTAATTTAAAAAGATTAAAAAATACATATATTTAACAAAATAAAAATAAAGCCGAAGAAAACTCGTTACCTTGGCCTAAAAAAATATTTTGTTTTTTGGTGAGTTTTTTTTATTTATTATGGCATTGGATAGGTATACAAATTTGTAATGGAAAGTACGTATAGATACGGAAATATTCTAAGACCTAAAAACGCTATTCAAACGAATTGTCAGACATATTTTCTTGAGCATTGATTGGTTATGATCGCATTTGTGTCACCATTTATTTTGGTTTGTATTGCGGGCGGCTATCTTTTGTTCTTCAACTGGTAAGGCGATTAAGCCTTAAGGTACTTCCCTATAATAATATACTTCAATGATATAAATCAATTATTTTATTTTATGGATGTTTTGAATTTTATGCAATACGGCGACGTGTGAATGATTTATTTTAATTATCAGCCCAAAATTAGTCGCCTGCTGAATAATCAAATTACATTACACAATCAATACATTCCGCATTCAAGACCTATCTGAACTTGAAAACCTCTGAACTTCGGGGGTTACCGAAGTTCAAAGGTTTTCACTCTAGTAGTGATCATCCCCTCTAGGATTTGTTCGCTTTAAAATATTAAGACTAATCTACTTCCACTTCATAACAATAAATACATAAAATTAAATTAAAAAAATACACGATAATAAAAAAACAAGAATTTTAATAAAATTATTTTTTCTAAATAGCATAACTCTAGAAACATAAATACTTATTTTCTGATAATCTTATTTTCATAATCTATTTCTTGGTTTGGGCATCCAGATATTTTTTTCAAAATCGTTGTTTTTTGAGGTTTCAGTTGTTCCAGCAACCTTTCTATAACACGCACATTTATAGTCACTTAAGTATAACAGTTTTTCTAACGAGAATAAAACAATTTTGGCTCTGTTTTTAGCTATTAAATCAATAAAAATATCAAAGCAAAAGTAATTTCGACACTTATCAGCACCTAAAAGAAACGTGATAAAAATTGTATATATATCGACTTTTGTCTACAATCTGACAGTTTAGTTTTGATGTTAATAAGCTGCATGCTACCGTTTTCGATAAAAGTCGACATATATCTTCCAATGCGTCAAATTAGTCTATTCGTTATATATCGTGGTCGCGCGTGTTAGCTTTGTAGATATATGTCTTATCGATCGATATGTATCGAACCGAATGTCGCTCGTGCTCGGCCCCCTACTCTATATTCTTATTCTTTATATCTTTAGAAGATTCCTTGTCAAGAAAAACTACGTCAAAAAGACTAAGATACCTTAACACACAAATTTAATGAATCTTGACAATGAAAGAAAAAAGAAGTGTCCAGGATATTTATGGTGTTAATATGGTGCTTTTTTGTATGATACAATTTAATTAATTTACATCTTAATACTTATACTTAGATTGTTGTTATTTTTATTAACTTTTTATATTTGTTTTGTTTTTTGTTATGTAAATGTAAAATGTTTTAGAACTAAGTATCTACCTAACATACATAACTTTATATATATTTGTAAAAGATTACTGGTTCCCACAACACAGGGAATCCTAGCGTGGGGGCAGGGTTTCTTCAGAATTACTGTATTGTAAAAATGTTTTGATCAATAAAGAATTATTAATTAATTAATTAAATAATAGTAGACTATTATAAAAAATATTATTATAAGGTATTTATTTCCTATTTACCCTATTTTGGGTATATTTTTTATATTACCACTATCGGTTTTGACAGTTTTTGTAGATAACGACTAAACGCCATCTATTGCTTTAAATAATAACTTCATCTTCATTATGAATAAAATGTGATTACGGCTAAGTATAAAAATAAATGTGAAATCGCCCTAAGAAGACGTGAATTTTTTTAACAGGTATTAATAAGACTCTAGTACTATATATATATTACTGGAGTGCACAGTGAACTGAAAAGTTAATTAACTTATATGTATATGTATATGTATCATCACGGGTGCCTTACGGCGCCCGAGACCGCCTAGACGGCCAGGGTACCCAGCGGAGGGGTTTTAATCCCACTTCGTCGTAGCCGATGGTATGAGTCTACACCGAACAAGTGGCTAGCTCGTCGCGATGTTTTGAATAGGCTCAATAACCCATCTATAAACAGTTTCACAAGTTGGTATAGTGAAACCTAATACATATAATTAACTTATCCTAATTTAACGTATTTAAGGACTTGTAGAGACATCATACACTATTCTGACATTATTTTGTGGTTAAACCGATCTGATCTCATGAGGAAATCTTACCAAATTCTCACCAAAAGGGAATGTTACCCAATTAAGTATATTGGCACGAAAGACGAAGTTTTCGCTTCCAATCCATTCCGAGCAGATTTCTCCAACTTAAGTTAATAGCTGGATAAATGACTATACACGGAGCAGTTATTTATTGTATCGGATGCAGAATGGCTTTCAGAAGCGTTTTGTACACGAGCGTTTTAATGGGTAATGCGAGGATACGATGTGGAATATCTCATGTTTCGGTCTTTTTAAATGTATTTTTTTCTTGTTTGTTTTTGCTACGTTTAATGGCTTTTTTATTTTCTTAACATTTCGTTTATGTAGGTATAATAATATGCAAAGAGTTTGAAGGATATAAGTAGAGTTTTTTTAGGTGGGAGGGAGGCCTCTATAATGACAGACTGACCGACCGGTCTCGTCAAGACATGTTTTGGTTTTAGTTTTTGGGTTTACCGTTTTTTAGAAGACTACTCCATCGTTTGTGACATCTTGAGGTAGTCTATTTTTAGGGTGCGCGGTTAATTTGACGATAAACGTAATGCAAATTCGTCCTTGTTGCCGCCCATTTAGTAATTACATTGTTTAGCCAGCATAGTGGGAGCGATTAATATTGTTAAACATCAATTTATTGATCGATCCCATTAATTGATTTTGTAGGTCTGCTTAACGTCATAGTTAAATATACAAGGTCAAATGCTGTGAACCTATAAACACAAATCTAAACGTTTATATAACTAATTAGAAACAATTTCGAATAAAAAGGTCTCTTTTTGCCAATACTTATAATATTATAAGTTGCTAAAACACAATAAAATTCATTCTTCTTAACTTCAAAAGACGCTAAGCATATAAAAAATCAATCAAAAACATTTACCTGAACAAAAGTTTTAATAATAACAATATTTTCGAGCAAAATACTTTAAAATCATTTAGCAGACGTAAATGAAAACCGTACAACAGCGATCAAAGTAAGTCGCTAAGTAAGAGCAGCGCCTGAAATTTTACTAATCTATCATCGTTAATTGCTCCCTTAGGGATAATTTACTTCGCAAATACAACATTTTAAATGCTAATTTTAAAGTTTGGAATTTTGTTGTCGCTTCTCTATTTTTGATTTATGTGTTCGTTTTTGTTCTATATTTAGTCATTCATGAATTAACAAATGATCACTACTTATTTATTTAAAGTACTTGCTTATCTCACACAGCAGAAGAGTTAATAGGTTTGTATGCATGTTTGAACGGAAATACCAGTTTGATTAAAAATTAGATTTAGTAATTCTTTATGAAAGAAATATTAATTATTGCATAGGTTATGATTCGCACATTATTCTGCTAAGTTCAGGCTTGTCATAATAATTGTAAGAAAGTTTTAATAATATGCATATAAATAAATATGTTATCCTATTTATACCCAGTACAGTAACCTACAGCTTAAAAAAAAAATAATGGTCCCCGCAATTTCATCTACCTTTTAATTTAAAATAAATTGGATTGAATATAAAAAGCCAGTGTTACCCGCTGATATTATTTGAGTTTATTAGTATAGATTAACATTTAAATTATTTTCAGTAATTTTTTTGTTATATTCTCGGTGTGTACCAATAACTTTTTATAAAAAAAATAAGTATATTTGTTTGACAATATGGAAAACAGGTTAAGCTGTTTGTCCTAGTTTTACTATATTAACTTGTAAAACTGTTTATAGATGGGTTATTAAATAGCGGGTCCACCAAATAACTTTTTTTTTTGAAAATGCTATAAAAAAAAAAACTCCTGAATATTTTTTCAAATTTCTCTTTTTATTTGAAAGTACAATCCTTCCGGTTTATGATGAAAAATAATTTCATTCAAATGGCTGCCTCGGCTGGCAGATCGACTTGCAGAAGATGCGGATTTTGCCAAAAAAATCATCTTTTCAGATGAAGCTCATTTCGATCTTGGCGGGTATGTAAACAAGCAGAATTGTCGCATTTGGGGCACAGAAAACCCGCACGCATTCATTGAAAAGCCGGTGCACCCAAAACGACTCACTAAGTCGCAGAGCTGATGTCGTTTGGCCACCTCGGATCTGCGATTTGACTCCGTTGGACTCCGTTATTATTTGTGGGGTGCCGTCAAAGATAAGTGTTACGCCGACAAGCCAGAGACAATTGATGCTTTAAAGGACAATATTCGTGAAGCCATTAGTGAAATACAGCTGCACACAATCGATAAACTGGACCGATCGTGTAGGCTACTGCATGGCCAGCCGAGGCAGCCATTTGAATGAAATTATTTTCCATCATTAACCGGAAGGATTGTACTTTTAAATAAAAAAAGAAATTAAAAAAAATATTCAGTAGTTTTTTTTATAGCATTTTTAAAAAAAAAGTTATTTGGCGGACCCTTTATATCCAAACGACAATCCAGGTGGCCAATTGTTCGATATATTCTCAGAATACCATCAGCTAGTACGAGGTGGGACTAAAACCTCACCGCTGAGTACACTGAGGCCGTCTAGCCCTATGAAATGAAATGAAATGATCTTTATTTGTAGAATACGGTTACAAGGTGGATAATAAAATGTTAAGCAGTTCTACATATTCTGCCAATTCAGCGTGCAAATATTAAGGTACACCAATCAATTTTATGGTTGTATAAAGTCAATGCAATACCCAAAACGACGTGAAAAGTCCTCGTTCAAATAAGTACTAGGTAAGTGTTTATAATATGATTTTTTTCAATTCAATTTCATACGCCTAATAATTACTATTTGCTATATTATTATTATTATTAGGTTTTATTATTCTTGTTTTCATCATAATTATTATCAACAGGCATTATTATTATGTATCATTATTGCCATTATTATTATCAACAATCATTATTATTACGTAGGTATTATATTATTATTATTATCAGTAGCTACAAGGAATTTATTAGGCTGGTAACTATAAATTTATTGGAATTATTAGGTAGGTACTATTAACAACTAATAATAAACTTATTATATTATGACAATTTTTACTATGTATACTAAATATTTTTATTATCTGTAGCCATCAATAATGTTGTTATTCACAAATAATTATAATTTATCGTTTAAAAATTCATTAACAGAATAATATCTTTTTTCCAACAGGAAGTCAAACAATGTTTTTTTTATTTGTGTAGAATTTAATTTAGTAATTGTGCCCGGAACATGGTTATAGATTTGTATTGCCATGCAGTAGCAATTCCTTTTAAACAGAGTTAGACGGTGACGTGGCATATGAAGTTTGTGTTTATAGCTTTCACTGCTATATCCCATTCCACAGTTTGTTTTAAATAAACTCGAATGTACAAAAATAATTACTTTATATAAATAAAGGCATGGCAATGGCAGAATGTTCAACCTTTCAAATAATGGTTTGCAACTATCCAAAGAAATAGCACTACATACTGCACGAATGCACTTTTTCTGTGCAATGAAGGCTCTATTAACCTCTACAGAATTCCCCCATAGAATCTCTGAGGGCGTCGTACAGGTCGCGAGGAGGGAAAAACGCAAAGGAAAGGGACATACTAAAAACATTATTTTCTTATAGTGTATGGCCACCTTTAGGCCCCTGTACGGTACCCGCCCTTTAGGTACGTTTTTTTATATCAATTTGCAGTTTGCAGGTAGTTAAGAAAGTCCAAGTATATGTTATTGTTACATCATGTAATAGATGTTTTTTAAATATTCATTTTGACTTCAAAAGATTGTACGTTGGGCTAATATCAGGCTCTACTTTATAATTTGATGTAGTATACTTAGAGCCTTATATTATGAGTAGAGCCTTATTAGCCCAGCAACCTTCCAAAATCACCAGGCTACTAAAGAAAATTATTATTTGTAGAATTTATCTTGTTGTTGCTGTTGCTTTATTAATAACAATAGCGTGAAGGGGATATTTCCAAAAGGGATTATGTTCTAAAATAGAGGTGAAGTGCCTAAAATTTAAATTTATCACTTCCTACGTAAAATATTATTAATAATTATATTTAAATACGCTTTTATACCTAATGATTGATAGTACTTAATATCTGATAACATGCCTAGGCCGTGAATATGTCTACTGGATGATTGGGACATTCAAGAAAAGAAAGAAAGAAAGCCGTTAAATATTAGAGAGAGCTAATTTTACAACAATAATAATAGTCCAGAGAGGTAACTGACTTCGATAGGTACTGCGAGATCTCGATTGAGTTGAGATCAAAAATCATATATGTATGTTATATACATATAAATTTCTATAAATAATAATAATTTTAATATTAAGAATATAAATTACATTGTGTAATAAAATATTATTAAGGTTATAAATAAAAAATAACTCTTCTAAATTTAAAGAAGGCCTGTCAGGGATAGTGCCATGAAAGCTAGCAACGTTTCCCCGCTGAATAGCCAAACTAATGCGTTGGCAGAAATAATTGTTGGCCTTCTTGTCACCTGACCTTTCTATCAGACGTCTGGACAACTCTTTGGCTTTTGGCAGAAGGCTCCCAAGGTCTCTTGTCTTAACCCTGGGGTTAGATAGCGTTCTTAGACCGTTCGACGTTCTCAGCAGAAACTGCCGCCCCTCCGGCACACGACTGAATGCGAGATGGAGCAAGTGTGTCTACACATGTTGCATCCCTCACCAGTGGCCTGCCGAGCTTCCATGGCCCAACAGTTATTACATGAATACAGCAAATCTTAAGTATTGTTTTTTTTTTTAGTATTCAAACTAACGACCTCCGGATACAACGCCAAAGGCGCAACCACTAGAGTCGTCTACGGAGGCTGTCTAATTAGGTATATATATCACCAGGTTTTACCCGCAGCTTCACACGCAATTAATAAGTTTAAAAATAAGTTTTGCTTATAATATTCCAAATTTCGAGTTACTATTAAAATAAAATATATTCTTCAAAAAGTAAATATAAATTCTATTTTTTTAATACACTTTTCTCTATAAAAAGTTTTCCTAATAGACGTTTATATCACTCCTATATCTGTACTATGTCCTTGTCCTTCTAAGGGTCTCACTATCTCCATGCCAAATTTAATCTAAATCTATTAAGCAGTTTAGGCATACATCATATAACAAATAAATTAACAGTTACTTGCACATTAAAATATTAGTATGGCATGGGTATTAGCTAGTATGGATTACTTATTTAAAAAGCAGATTAGTACAATAAGTAACTTATATATTATATACTATATATATATATATATATATATGTAGGACGTTTTTATTCTGAAATGTATATATTATTACTTACTTTGAACGATATAACGCAATAGAAACGTTATTTATAATCTAATCTATAAAAAAATATTATCTATGAAAAATAAATAAGATTTCCCATTATCAAATCAAACTCACCTATCACAATTGTTGATCACCAACTTATCACATTACTATGCATCGAAATTGAGACAGCGCGGTACGTATAAAGTATGAAATATGGCTCGGAAATCGAGTCGCAGTTATTGCAAATTACCCTAAAACTCCTCCCGGCGGAACTCCAGTGGAACTATTTTGAAAACTTATTGAAGTCCCACTCAATAGTTACTATTCCACAGCTTATAATGCAGACAATTGTTCAACTTTCCTACCAATTTCGTAATTTGGAGACCCAATTTTCAAATGCAATTAATGCAATTTCTTTGTTGAAAAATGTTGAAAGTTTTTTTATCACCGCATTTATACCTTATACTTTTATGAGAGCTGTTTGTACATTATTTATTGACGAGAAAAAAATCAAAAAAATAAAGATTATAGAAGTTTAGTACCATCACGGGTGTCATACAGTAAGACCTAGCCAGAATTGTGGCTTTTATTCATAACTCGTCGTTGTCGATAGTACTGTCTGGGTTTGCTTCCCTGAAAATTAAACTCCAACACTTCTGGGAATATATTTATTTTAGGAACAGTTTTTGTTTGATGTAAATCGCTTATTATTCTATTTGACTTGATTGACAGTATAAGCAGTTTCTACACACCACGTATGTTCTTTTATTAGGTATTCTATGTGACCTCTAGGCGATCCTGTCCAAGTATTTTGGGTATATAAAGCGGCCAGCTCGTCCTATATATAAACAGATACATAAGTTGGTATAGTGAAACTTGGACTCACTACTTAAATTTCTCTTCAAGGCACTATGAATAAAAAAAAATTTAGTTAACTTACATAAAAGTGTTACTTCTAACTTCACTCATAGAGTTATTAGAAGAAAAGCTAATAGAGGGCGTCTGTGTATAAGTAGATAACAAGCAATGACAAAATTCGTGAGGGCTGACTGGAACCTGGTTGGCTCAGTGGTTGAGCGCCTTGCCGCGAAAGCGAGGTTCGTAGGTTTTTTTCATTGCATTTTATCTTTAAAAAATAGTAATATAAGATTATCCTGATAAGGATTTATAAAAATGCATAAATATAAATAAAAACATCAAACGTCACCTGGTGAGCAACAAAGGTTAACAAGTGGGAACATTCCGTGATTGGTATGTCCGTATGTAACCATTTCAATCTGCCAATTAGGTTGTCTCTAAAAGCAAACAGATATTAGTTGCAGTTGTATGCAGCAGAGCAACCAGATTTGGTCGTCCGCTGGAAGAAGCAATCACACAGATATTGTGTGCAGAAGTTCCGAGAACAATGGCCTCGTCAATTTGTTACTATAATAACAATGAGGTTTCAAAGCTATGCCAAGTTTGTCTGAAGACGTCACCTGCCTAAAGGAGTTTTATTAGTGTTGTATGCCAAAATAATTATCGATAAAATCATTTTAAATATGTTCAAATACGAACGATATTTGCTGAAGCTCAGTAGAAAAAAATATCACGCTATACATTTAAGATATTTTTTAAATCACCATAATATATTTGTAAGGTTTAAAGACTAACATAATTTTTTGCTTATACATAAGAATTATATTTAATTATACTTATACATAAGAATAAGATCTAACGTCTAATATCGCTCGCGCAATTAAAAAAAAAACTTTTCTATATTTTATTCTTGTAGTCCCATCGATTTACGCTATTCGTTGTCATTTTGCCCGTGTTAAGAATTTAAGTAGATCTTTAGCACTTTATTTATGACAAATAAGCTGCATTGTCTTCTAGTTAAACACCAATTGCTATCAGAAATAAAACAAAAAAATATGTTTATTGCGATTATACCTTTAATTTAATTTAAGTTCATTCAGTTTTTTTTTGGAAACATAAATACGGAATCTTCATGAATATATTTTTATTTTTTTTGCCTTTGCCGGCGATCTCACCTCCTGCCCTTCATATCATTTGATCTAGATGTAAATACTCGTAAAGTAAGAAAAAAAATTGCTAACCTAACATTGCACCGAGATAATATATTACCAAACTTGATTGATTATGAAAGTATATTACTAATTAAACATCCACATATAATCAGGATAAAAAAATAGGTAGTAGGTATTAAAATAAATCTATATTTACACATACTACATTAAATCTTTATTGGTATCACGGAGCATGTCACAAAATTTAATAGCAGTATATTGTTGTTCCAAGATTTACGCCAAGTATTTAAGTGCGGTTTAGTGAAGTGCTTATAAACCAACTTCAGCATCAACTGGGCTTACTTATTGACATTCTTAGCATTATCACGCACAAATGCATGTAATATGTTGTATACGATAAAGCCAAGTTTCGAACTGGAATGCGCTTCTTACTAGTTTAGGGATGTGAAAATTTATAACTGTCGATTATATTTACTTAATTCTTCTGTTGTTATATTATATATATTGCCACGCCATGGGGCATTTTCCACAGTTACGAGTACAATGCCGATTTTAGTGGTTTTTATTGCATCGTTTCTTAATAACTTCGTAATGTAAATCTTGGTATTTCTTTACTTTACTATTGTAATATTTAGCTTGTAATTTTAGTATTACTTATTCTTCCTATAAGCCTAAATCAACGCTCGTTAAAAATCATATATATGACATGATTCTGCTCGTTATAAATATAGCTAAATCATTTAATACCCATTTACAAAGGTTGAAACCACGAATTAATCAATAATATAAAGTTGTAGGAGTGTCCACGTTATACCGTTGGTCCTGTTTTTAATAACTCCTTAAAGTAGAGGAGTTTATTTTACATGATTACATTATTAATATATAATTAAAGACAATTTTTCTAAAATGACCCTGTTGGAATGTACATTGTGTAAGGACTGGCGCAAAATATAAAGCTGCGATTTAGAGGATCGTTTATTAAAAAAAAAACTTTATAACTTTTAATAACTACTTTTGTATATCGATAAACAAAGTTGTTCGCACATCACTAGTGAATGTAAGTAAAACTTTATGGCGGCAGTTTCCCTTGGAGCTATTCCTCGACTTGTCTTATTGTAAACAGTGTTTGTCTGTGGCACTGTGGTGACAGATCCTAAACTAATTGATTTACTTTATATAATCAACTAACTTTTGCCCGCAATTCTCTACTTTATGTATACGAAGCTTTATTCAATCTAGGAGACGGAATTATATTTATTAGTTAACTTGAACTCTGTTGGTCTATTTTTTAAGTAGAGCATGTGATTTTGAATGTAGTTATATAGTAATCAAATATATTGGATATTTCACACATATTGCCCTAGTCACCAACTAGGGTTGTATTGTGTGTAACTAAAACAATAAGTTGTATAGGAAACGCGCTTATAGTCTTGCCAAAAATATTGTAACAAATAAAATAAAATCTATTGCAAATAACATTTATTACTTTTACAGTGTGTTAGACAATTTAAACAATATGTTAAACAATTAAAAATATAAAAAGCTTATTCGAAGTGGTCTTCATTGGCTGCAATACAGTCCTTTAAACGTTGAGGCCAGTTATCAATAAAAGCACGCACTCTTTCCATGGGAAAATTCTTCACTGCCAATCGTATGGATTTTTTTAGGGACTCCAAATTATCATGGCGTTTAGAGCAAGCGGTACTCAAAAAAACTGTCTATAAATCATAATCCATCGGATTAACTTTGGGCCTAGACGACGGCCAGTCTTCAGCTCTGATGAAGTCGGAAACATTCGCTTCCAACCAAGACTGCGTGGACCGAGCTTTATGACCCGGCGCCGAGTCTTTCTGGAAGGACCACACTTGGGGGATATATATATATATACACTTGTGCCGATGTTTTGATACCTTTTTTACAAAAATATGGCTCAGTTACTGCTTCATAGCTAACACCCCACCAAACCATAACTGAAGTCGGATAATGCTCATGCTGCACTCTGTCGGCTAATTGGGAAGCTTCTTTAGAGCTTTGAGCATAAATTGCTCAATTGTAAATAAAATCTCATCTGTAAACATAAAATTCTGTGACCTCCCTTTGCGTACCGCTTCAGTAGTTGTTTCGATTTTACCATCCTATTCTTTTTTAAATTATCAGTTAAGAAATGACCAGTGCGTCTCTTATAGGCTGCAAGTCCTAATCTTTAAAGTACGCGACATGGTTCTAGGTGCTATCTCCCGAGATAAAATATCTTGCTTTCGGACAGGATTTTTTTGAATTCTTTCCCTTACTGCTTTGACCACCTTTTTCGTACGAACACTACGTGGACGGCCAGATCTTTTTCTGCCACAAACAGAGGAGGAGGTCTCATTGTACACAAACATATACAATAGCCCGGTACACAAACATTTGACTAATACCAAGTGTATGGAGAGTTTTAAAAATTGTATTTGGCTCCATACCTACTTTGTGTAATGCAATCACATCGATTCCCTTTATCACCCCACTCCATCGCAAAATATTGTACAACGTATTGGCGCCAAAATGAGAAAACCAATGAACAATCGTATAAAATATACAGATACCAAATTCAAATGTAATTTTTTATTTATTTTTAATTGTAACAGTATTTATGGCCAGACTATGATTAAACATAATGGCAGACTTGGTTAGTCGTCTAGGCGGTCTCGGGCGCCGTAAGGTACCCGTGATATTCAGCCTACCTTAGAAATTCTATGGACAGCAAATCAAGTATAAACAAATTATAAGCTCATAGAAACAATCACAGCATTCTACTTGCCGTCGCCCAATGTAATGATGATTCATTAATTGCAGGTTTAGTGGCACTGGAACTAATAACTTAACAATAGTTATCCAAGAGTATTATTTAAAAAAAAAACTCTTAGAATCTGAATGGTTTTTGTTTTGGTCTTTGCTACTCGGCAACTCCTCATTGAGAAAGGTTTTTTTTTGCCTACCCACATACGCACCTATATTATTATTCAGATCAGCGCTACAGAATAACATAACGTGTTTTAGTTAAAAATTCAGAACATAATTTGTGGAGTACAAGGATTGTTTGAAAAAAAAACTCTCATGAAAAATTCCTGTGCGCCTTGAGGGCGGGCGCTACAGGGCGAGCGTTTATGTAATTTTATGAATAAAGCTAGAAAATAAAGTTAAATACTATTACCATATTCATAATAAAGAAAAAGTTATGATACAGAGTTTATTATACAATTATTTTTACCTTTTTAAAGGTATTTTTCTTAAATGATATTTAGATTACGATTATCCAGTCGCTTTATAAGAGTCTGCTATGTTCTTATTTTCAAATAAGGGTTCTTATTTATCTTTTATTGCAAAGTGACTGTGTTTTTTTTTTTCTATTATTTGGGAAGTTTATTATAAATCTTATGAGCGATTCCTAAAAAGTTTTTGCTATACAAGGTGAATTTGAAAGGTCATACTTTGGGCTAAATATATGTGTTATATGTGGTGAAATCAAATAAAACAATTTCTTGTTTCGCAAATGAAAAAAAAAATTTAGTTCCCCATACTAATTGGTCATTTTAACATTACTAGTTTTTATGGAGAAGATATTTTTTTCATTTGCGACAAATAGTTCGATGGGAAAAGTTGTTCGATTTGATCAGTAGAACCTCATATTAGCCCAAAGTACAGCCTTTCAAAGTCACCACGTAGTTTTTTGTTAGACCTTATTTTATTTTTCATACGGATTTTATAATAATAAAAACAATTGAAATCGTTAATATAGAACAACAAAATATTTATGGTCATAATGTCGCACATAAACTCTTTATTAAACCTTATCTGTAAAATAACCATTGAAGCATAAAACTTTATTATAATCGTCAGTATTCTAAGAACACAGAAATTACGCCAACGCTCGAAGAAGTCTCTGGTGACAATAGAGCTGGTTGATTTTTGCTCAGGAACTGAGTATTCTTATTCAGAGAGGAAATGTTGCCAGTATATTGGAAAACATGCCGATAGACTGAATATGGATAACGGAATTTATTTATTTATTTAAAATTCTTTACTGCACAAAATTGTACATAGGCGAGCTTAATGCGTTAGGCATTTTCTATCAGCTAACCTTTGACAGAGTGAAATATGCTTAGGATGCAGAACTTTTACTTTACAGGAATATGGAACAAATATTTATTTTATAATTAGGTGCTTTTTATTAGATTGTATTTATGATATCAATATTAACAACTTGCTGTGTATTAGTATGATGTAGATTAACTTCTAAGATTGACAAGACTAGAGCGAGACAGCTTTATCTCTGTTTTACATTTACCATTAATAGGGTATTTGACTCCATTTTGAAACTCGTCTTATATGATTCTTCATTATCGGGATGTCTACTCTATTACTAATATAAATCAATGTTAAAGTTTTAATTTCCACAATGGCGCTAAAAGCGCTGTTACGCAGTCTATGTCAAGTATGACGTCACACGCAAATAAACAAACAAGCACAGATTATAATCTCCTATATATTGTACTCTATTCTATTTCACCCACATGATTTATAATCTGTGTATTGTTTTGTTTACTTGCGTGTGACGTCACCAGTCATCAACCAATCAAGATGTTTTTGTTATAAATACAATTATAAAAAATATTCAATTTTATTTCGTGTAATCTACAAAAGATATACATAATTTGGTTTAAAATAAAATGAAATATGTTTTTTTACGCCATTGTCGGATGACCACAATGTATAGTATATTTTTAATGTGGTCAAATACCCTATTGATACTATAAAGGTGAAACATAATTTACATATTTTCTAAACAAAATCATTTAGGCTTTTCAACCACAATTTTTGCTACGTACAAGCTACATAATAATAAAAAAACATTTCACGAAAAATATTTAAAGCAAAATAAGCTTTATATTTATGCGAGTAATATAGGTTTTAGTACGTTCAGCTTTGATGACACGTTTGTGAAGCGATTATGTAAATAATGCAATAATGACGTCATCATGGGTTAAGTCGTTTTTGCTTCAATGTAATAAAAGTTTGAGGTTGAGCTTTAAGGGGTTGTTGTAATGTGCCTATGTATTTACCAGATAGTAAGTAAAATTAAAAAAAAAATTTTACTTAGTCGTTTTACACATCGATAAATTCCGTTTTATTGGAACAAAATATTCTTAAGTCTCGAAGGTTTGTTAATAAAGTTTTATAAATAAATAATAAGGTAACTTAGGGTTTTCAGACAAATAAAAAATCCGTAATATCTTCAATTTTCGTGTTGGCTTGCCCTTTACTGATCTGAGATATACTATTATTTGAGGTATAATTTTTATTATTATAATAAGTATATAATATAATATAAGTATTTACCACTGCAGGTCTAGATTTGCTAAATAAATACTTACGTTCGACAAGCTCTTACTCGTCTTCTCCATTCAGGATGCGGTTACGAAAGGGGCGGTGTTTTCCGACTCGTAATGCAAATTCGTCTTGGTCACCCACCCATTTCGTAACCGCATCGTTTAGTGGGAGCAAACAATAATTTTATTCCATTCATACATAGGCCACATGCCATGCTCTAATAAAAAAAAATTAAAAAAAAAAGAATTTGAAATACAGAAAAATTACGATTGGTAATTTTTCATGTAATGTGTCAAAATTTATAATTAAAGTAAATGAGGTTTCGTTCTTAGAGGTTTTTATACGGTGATTTATCGAGAGCTAAGATTGATGGGGTTCCGGAATTATTTGGCTCCTTTGTTCTTTGTGGAAATATTTTTTGTTTTATTACTGGCCTTTCGGGTGCAGGCAATACCTTTATAATTAGTTTATTTCTGATTATTGGATCAATATCATTTTCTGAAATAATAATAATATGTAGGACAAATTACACATATTGCTCTGTGTCAGTCACAAACTAAGCTCTAGGCTTGTACTATGTGTACCAGAAGCAACGATATAATACATATTATATTTTATAAACACCCAGACCATGACAAACTGTACAGAAAAAAACGTACTAATATTTTTTGCCATGGGTGGGAATCTAACCCACGACCTCCGGATACAACGCCAAAGGCGCAACCACTAGTCTACGGAGGCTGTCAAATAAACAATTACCTACTTAGGTGAATTTGTGGACCTTTTATATAAAATAATAATTCATTAATTAAAACAAATAAAATATACCATATACCACACAATATGTATAGGTATATGCTAAAAATATGTTATTTTTGGATTATATTACTTACTTAAAACTACGCTATAATTTTGAAGATTTTTGGATAGTTATTCTTTATATTAGTTATGGTATATTTTTTTGGATATAATTCATACATTAACGAAAGTATAAATAAGAACTTTCAATAGATTTCTTAATTATAAAATTAAACTATTAAAGTATTTCAGTTCATTATTAATTTAAAAAAAAAACTTAGTACCTATATTTTACCTCGAGTTTAAAGTATATTAAACATTAAACAACTCTCTGGTTGTTTGGTTTTTACCTTAAATGATTTCGACAATTCACATATTTATTTCACTTTGGCAGATTCAGATTTTTTTTTCTCGTTCAGAGTATTTCAGAAATTATAAAATTCTTTTCAAAAAATGTTTGTGCAGAACCCAAAATTACATGAAAATTAAACGGTATTTTCTAAGGAATCTATTTGCCTGGAATGATTGATGTTCCCTAAAACAGGTTTAATAAAGAAGTTATAATAAGCAAATCTGAGGTCACGATCATCAATCAATGGCGGATTAAATCCCTCGATTAATAATAACACTTCGCTATCCATAATTGTTTTAAAGAAAAACCGGTCAAGTTCGATTAATTTTCAAGCAGATACGGCTCCGTATATATTTTATTTTATTGTATGACACTAACATCGATATACGTGCAGGTAAGTTACTATGAATTATTTTATATTATACATAATCTATATTTACGAGTATTTATTTTAATACTTTATTGCACAATAAACAAAAGTTATATACAAAGGCGAACTTAATGGCTTAGCCATTATCTACCAGTTAAAAGATACCTTTTATTATATATTTTTAATATACAGTTCTTTTATTTACATTCAACATATTATTTATTTCATATTTGACAGCCTCCGTAGACTAGTGGTTGCGTCTTTGGCGTTGTATCCGGAGGTCGTGGGTTCGATTCCCACCCATGGCAAAAAAATATTAGTACGTTTTTTTTCTTTACAGTTTGTCATGGTCTGGGTGTTCATAAAATATAATATGTATTATATCGTTGCTTCTGGTACACATAGTACAAGCCTAGAGCTTAGTTTCTGACCAGAGCAATATGTGTAATTTGTCCTACATATTATTATTATTATAAAGATTATTAGTTAAATGTGATTGAAAAATAATGAATGTAGTTAATGAAATTATTCTTGTTTTTTTGCATTTTGCAACATGCCTACACAAGGTTAATATTTATACAGCATAGACAAAACCTGGCCACATTTTGACAATTTCTCGTTTTGTAACTGATAATACTACACTTGATGGTGTAGTACCATCAAGTAGAACAAATATTTTGACCTCACAAATGAAATTACTAGAAATGGTTTTAAAACTCAACTATATGCAGTGGAAGTTGGTGCAAGAGGAATTCCAGCAAAGTCTTTGCATCGTCTATTGAAGGATCTTGGCCTTCCGAGATCAGCCGTGGGCAAGGTACTCAACCACTGCGCCAATATTATTATCAGAAAAGAACCCATAATTTTAAATAAAAAACAATAATATTTAAAAAATAAGGCAATACTATAAATATAATTTAAAAAATATATATTCTAATTTATTAAATTTTACTTTTAATGAACAAAAGAAAATCGTCTATATACGTGGTGGCCGAGTATATACGTGTTGGCCGAGTTGGTTAGACCTTGGACTTAAAAACACCTCGCCCCTGGTTCGAATCCCGGTGTGTACCAATGAGTTTTAATTTGAAAATTTATGTACATTTGTTTGGCAAAACCACTATAGTGCCTCGGAGAGCACGAGTCGGTCTCGGTTTCACTATACCAACTTGTGAAACTGTTTATAGATGGGTTATTGAGTCTATTCAAAACATCGCGACGAGCTAGCCACTCAGTGTAGACTCATACCATCGGCTACGACGAGGTGGGATTAAAACCCCTCCACTGGGTACCCTGGGGCCGTCTAGGCGGTCTCGGGCGCCGTAAGGCACCCGTGATGATATGTGTATGTAGAAAATCGTCTACTTATATATTTTATTGTTATCTTAACATAATCACATCAAACTACAGTATAGGTACTAAATATAAATATTACTTTAAGTATAAGTTGTAATAAGTATATATTATATTTAGTTTTAATTAAAGCTAACATTTTATCAAACAAAGTAGATTCCAATTCCGTTCTCACCTCGATCGGTTCTTTCATTTACATTCCGCGTAACGACAAAGGGTTTATTTTTATTGGCGCCAATAACGAGAAATTGGCAACACTGTGAATACAATTCTATTTCTATTTATTATCCGGTACCCACTACCGGCGACAAAGAGAACTCGTCCGCCTTTCCGCTTTCCCAGCTTACTGTTACTACGCGGCTATTTAGTTTAAAGTGTTACTAGAAACCCAATTTTTCGATAAAATCTTTGCAATATCTTGAGAATTCTTTGTAAATGAATTATGAATTAGGTCGCTTGTTGACGCCATCGAACAATAATAAAAATAAATAAATAAAATAAAAATCATCACGGGTGCCTTTCGGCGTCCGAGACCGCTTAGACGGCCTCAGGTTACCCAATGGAGGGGTTTTAATCTCACGTCGTCTTAGCCAATGGTATAAGTCTACCTACACTGAACAAGTGGCTAGCTCGTCGTGATGTTTGGATAGACTCAATGACCCATCTGATGTATAAACAGTTTCACAAATTGGTATAGTAAATCTGGGGCCGACAGCTTAACGTGCACTTCGAGGTACGTTTTTTTGTATTAAAAACTCATACCGGTGTTTTATTTTTTGTAGGCAATATTTTTTATGCCCATTTAAAAAAATATTTTTAAAGTATTTTTTCTTCAAAGAAAATATTGTCGAAATTTAAATACGATATGAACGCCAATAAGCTTAAAACTACTCCAACAAATACATTGTCTTTGATATGATATTGACGATATGGGTGTGAGGTTATAAATTCGTCTTTGTCGCCGCTTATTTCGTAGCCGCATCATATATTAGCTTAAGGCAAGACCAATATGGCAAAAATTGTAAATTGACTACATTTATCGCCATCGACTGCGCCCAGTGTTGCCATCCGGACTACCCATCCAAACAAGAATGGCCATCTATAAAACCTATATCCGGCCCATCCTCACTATGCATCGCCAGCATGGCGTTATGTGCGGATGCAAAAATCACAACACAAAAAAATAACTGCCTGCGCATCATCACTGCGTGCGTATTATTTTATGCGTAATGGCTCGTTGCGACGAGACCTCCGGATAACACTAGACGCCTTTGTTGCCCGTTAGGCTAGCCGAATGTACTCGTGTGCAGATGCACCAGACCACCCACACATACGGGACCTGACTCCTCTGCATTCGAGGCCACCGGATGCCATACGACGACTATCGCGCGACCTGGTATCTATCGCGAGAAATGAGAGCAGTAGCAGTTCGGGGAGCGAAAGCGACTCGGACAGCCAAGGCGATCGCTGCGAGTGGTCGAGCAGTATACGGATTTACCATCAACCACCCTTGAATCCTTAGACCAATTATAAGGTCACCAAAGACCTATCCGTAGTAACGGTTAGCGAACAGGTACTACTGTAAAGAGACCACAATCTCGTTACACTCGCCCTTCTCCCATTGGGGGAAATAAAAGACATATCAGACTCCATTTATGGGCTTTTTTTTTAAATAATGTGTAACAACAAATTATACATATTGCTCTGCTCACAAACTAAGCTTTAGGCTTGTACTATATGTACCAGAAACAACGATATAATACATATTATATTTTATAAACACCCAGACCATGACAAACTGTACGGAAAAAAGCCTACTAATATTTTTTTGCCATGGGTGGGAATCGAACCCACGCACTCTGGATGTTGCGCCAAAGGCAGCCACTCGTTTACAGAGGCGGTCTTTATATGCATACTTACCATCAGGTAGATACAAAGTTACATGCCATGTTTCAATAAAATAAAATAAGTTCCATACAATAACAAACTATAATTTAAAAGTATTTTTTTTATTAACATTTCACTTATAATACAAGCTGATTCGCGCAACTTTGTCTGCGTAACTTACGTGCGTACGCTCTCAAAAGGAATATTTTTCCGTTTTTGCAACGTTTTTCATTGTTAATCCGCTCCTATTGGTCGTAACGTGATGTTATGTAGCACATAGCCTTCCTCGATAAATGGGATATTTATATTTATTTAATTCGAACCAGAAGTTTCTGAGATTGGTTTACATCAAATAATAACAAATGCGCAATCAAATTACTTTGCTCAAACTTCTTTGTTCAAAGCTTTAAATGAACACAAACAACAATATTAACTTATTGCTAAAAAAGTATAACGAAACTCAAGGAGGTAAGTACGATTCAGGAAATAGCTTCCTCGTCTCTATTACCACTTAGCACGGTATTTATTATATCATGTCACTCTGCCTATCTCTTTCTAGCAGAGTATACCTCAAGTTAGATAGAAAGAGCCGGCTAGAGAAGCAACAAATAATAAAACCTGACATAAACATGTTTTTATTCCAGAAAATACATCGTTTTGGTGTAAGTTAATAAAAATAAGTTCTTTGCGTTATTTTCTTGAGTGTTTTTGTCTTGCCTTTATATTCCGGTTATGGCGCTTTCGAGGTCGAAATTCAAAAAATATTATTTTATTGCCGCTGCTGACGTCACAATAAGGGTGAGCTCACACCGCGAGCACTTGATTTTGTGAGTTAATGACGATTCATATTTTTCAGAAGCAGATTAATAATTGTTCACGCGTATCTTATGCATTTATGTATTTTTTTATCCTAAAATCCTTTATCCTTCCTACGGTACCCTAGTTTCCTAAAACCCAATATAACCGCTAGCACCATCTACCTCATTGAAGAAGGAAGTTTCATATGTAGTTCCAACCAAAACCGCAAGTCGGCACTTTTTATTGGCTTTATAAAAGAAGAAACCAATATGGCGGGATCAAGTAAATTACCTACGCGGTGAGTCCCTGTTATAATTCTCCTAATTTAAATGCATATTCCATATTAAAAACGTAAAAAATCTATTTTATAATTAATACAGTACACTTTTCGAACAATAATAATAATAAAAAGCTCACCGTTTAATAATATTCATGTAAATTTATAACAGACAGTTTGCAAAATGTTCTGGTACATCAATTGAACATAACCATAAAGAAATATAATTATCAATTAAATAAATAATCATATATAAAAAGCTTTACTACTTAAAAAATATATTAGGCAATTTTTAAGGAATGTGTTATTTTTTTATAAAAATACATGTCCGAGTGAACAATTTAAATAATATTTTTTTGGTAAAATAATATTGATTAAAATAAATTTATATATATTTTTTTCTGTAGAATAATACTTACCTGAGGCTATACCATGAGTTTTGCTTCGTATTAACGTAACGTTGATACGTGAGGAACCACTAATAACATGAGTTTATTTTTGAATACATAACCTTTGCTTTTGTTAAAACCTAAAGTTACTAACTATTTATACAATCGTATTAGATTGTATAAACTTAGATTGTATAGCTTAAGACCATTAGAAAAAAAACGTACAAGCTTAAATTTGAATGAAAAGAGTATAGGAGTATGATAGCCTCCCAGTACATAACAGAACCTTACTTAGCACTAGCTTTATTGACGATAATGGCGCGAGGATATTGTAATGCAAATTCGTCATGTTGCGCCCGTTTCGTAACCCCATAATTTAGGCCGCATAGTGGAGAGCGATCAATGTTGTTAAACAACAAGGTATCGATCCCATTCATGGACTTTGTAGGCCTTAGGTAGGTAGGTTACCAGGCATATACCAAAAAACTACTATCCTATTACATTCTCCTACAGCAAAAATAAGCTTGTTTTGCAGATCCCACTCGTAAATGGGACATGCATTACTTCCCACGTAATCCGGAATACAAAAAAAAGTCATCACCAAATAGAAAACCCTTTGACATATCTCTTCCTATACAGCCTTGAGTCTTAGCCCGTAGACAAGACTTTTATCACGCACATTCAGAACACACGAAGTTATACTCTATATCGCTAAAACTTAAAGCTCAAAATTGTCCAATTTTCTGATAGAAGAACATGTAAACCTATAGAATAGCTTTTGCCGTATTTTGTCTAGCAAGCTTAAAGGATTTAGGAAGAGACCGCAACCCATACTAGTAATATTTTCAAAATATTTTAAAATTAGAATTATATTATATTAATATTTTCAAACAACTTTTGATCACGCACTGTCTAAACATACAGATCAAATGAACAACAGCGTGTTTTAAGATCATTTATGTAGTAGGTACCTATTATGTGTCCTCTTTATTTTTGTATAATGTATTTGTAGAATGATAATGATATAAAATGAAATGATCTTTATTTGTAAACAAAGTTAAAGTAGTTGTTATCGTTAATAGGAAATATGCATGTTTTATTTTTATTTCATTACTTGATAGAGTAACTACATTAGACCCTAAATACAAATAACAAACATTTTTAAAGGGTAATAACACAAAAATAAAAGGGTTTAAACTTTATCTGCCACTACCGCAGTAAAAAACGGTACATCACTAGCCGCCATTCTGTGACGTCATTCGTGCTCTAAAAACATATTAGTTTAATGTTATTGCACCTCAAAAGTTAGTCAAAAGGTTTGTTTATCACAAATTATAGTAATAAAGGACAATAAATACCCGAGAAAACAAGGAACTGTAGACTACAGAACACGTGCACGAATTACGTCACATGTAGTGTTTGCTAATGTCGGAGCGTTTAGAAATACGTTATATTTCTACAACAAAATGGATTTTAAAAATCGTATTTATAAAAAAATAGCTAATTAAAATAAAATAGATTACTGTTAATATATTCAAAGACATAAAAGGAACATTATATATTAAAATAATAAAAATGGGCGTTACATACATATTCCCTATTACAGTTCGCTATGTTCCGCCTTTCGGCATACAAATATACATAATATATAATTATAATAATGAACTCTCAATGAACTGGCTAGGCCTCCAATTTAAACTAGTTGGCGGCGACATATACACTATACTTACATAGAGCTGTGAGCTTAATTTTAATAAAATATATCATCATGCCAGCTTTTCTTTGCGCGTCCACTGCTGGACATAGGCCTCCCCCAAGGATCGCCACAACGACCGGTTCTGCGCTGCCTGTATCCATCGGCTTCCGCGACCTTTTTCAGGTCGTCGGTCCATCTTGTGGGGGGCTTGCCTCTGCTGCGCCTCCAGCATGCGGTCGCCACTCGAGAACCTTAATACCCCAACGGCCGTCCATTCTGCGAGCTATGCATAAAATATATAAATAATATTAAAGCAAATAAATTACAAAGCATAATTTTATAAAGTTATAAAAAATATTAACACTTCTGTATTTTGTAGATCTTCTCTATCTTTGTAGTATCCGCTTAGTAGTAAACCAGGCGAATACTACAAAGACATAATATGTAATGATATAACAATAAAAAAATATTTTGATTACTGGTTTTTAAAGCATTAACAATAATTATGCGCTCTCTATGTTAAATAATTGTTAAATACTCTGTCCATTATTTTCTTTGTGTTGTTTTTTTG
The DNA here is from genome assembly GCA_947458855.1 of Monopis laevigella. NCBI lineage: Eukaryota > Metazoa > Arthropoda > Insecta > Lepidoptera > Tineidae > Monopis > Monopis laevigella. The sequence continues at coordinate 26,740,017 of OX381584.1, read as the reverse complement.
TGTATTATTGTTGTTAAATAGTTCGCACTCGTACGCGAGCTGTGGTTGACGGATGGAAGGATCATTCACTTACATAATAAAGCTGTTGCAAGTTTTGTATCAACAACATTTTTTTAGGCCATAATTTACGTAAGATATTTTGTTTTAGTGCATTTAAAAATGTTACATATTCTTTTAACTAATTTGTCATTTTAGACAATTATTATTTGGGTGTTTTTAAGTCTCGAGTGAGCTACTTTAAAAAAAAATCTCACCCATGCTTTTTATCAGGTTAAATGCAAACTCTGTCCATTAAACTGTATATTACAATAATATATTTTTGTATTATATTATGCTTAGAGAAGCCATTTTTGTAATATTGGTTTTCATTTCTTAAAATAAGTTATCCAATAAACAAAAAAGGCCTTAAAATAACTTAAATAATATATTTAAAGAATACTTAAATGCGCTTGCCAACTGCTAAAATAAATAAATTTTAAATTATTAATATAAAAAAATAAAAGCACGCCCTCAACGTATTTAAGTTTATTTTACAAACGTTCGCAAAGAACAAATAATTCGATGAAAAATAATAAAATCTAAACATAATAAACAAAACTTAAATAATATCTGTTTATAATTTTCTTAGAATCTGGCTTTTTTCTAGTCTCAAATAAAACGCCCACCTATTTATGTAAAATAAGACAGTTTGATAAAGTGGCGTATTAAGGGAAACATCTCGTAATTGGATTTGCACCGAACCTTCTGTGATACAAAATGAATTCTGCGCACTTTCATATTAAATGTAGCAATAAAATCTGTATCACATAAGGATGTGGCTCAGAATATACAGACCGATTTTAATTTTAAACTTAAATTAATGTAAATATAATAATTTTAATTTTAAAATAGATTTATTTACCGCCTCCGTAGAATAATAGCTGCGCCTTTGGCGTTGTAACCGAAGGTCGTGGGTTCGATTCCCACGCATGGCAAACAAATATTTAGTACGTTTTTCCGCACGGTTTATAAAGGTATGGGTGTTTATAAAATAAAATATTTATTATATCGTTGTTTCGATACACATGGTACAAGTTTAGAGCTTAGTTTGTGACCTGAGCAATATGTGTAAATTGTCATACTTATTATTATTATTAATTAAAGAATAAATATGTATAAAAAATAGACGATGTTTCCACTACGAAAGCGACTAAACCAACACCACTGCCAAACCGCACTGGGCGTTCGTTAGTTTCTTAAAATACAGCATTAATATTTCTTGCTGTTTCTGCTGCGTATGTTTAACACCATAACTCGTATTCAACATTTACTCTAATGCTGGTCTATCCAAGTTTAGTTCAGATATAATAAAAATATATAAAGTTAAATAAACAACTGTCACTTTTTTATTTAATTACAATATTATTATGTGTTCTCAACTTCTCACCCAATACTTGTTAAATTTTTAATCAAACTGGCAAAAGTTTAAACAAAAATTTCATAATTTAACTCCTATTTATTTATATTACATAAAGTACTTTTTTATATATCAATCCTAAGAGAAATGAATCGTTAATCGCTGTGTCAGCCCCGGGCCAACACTTTTATCTTACTCCAAAATTGCGAAGACGAAATGGAACAAAATTAAGACAGATTTAGAGATGAGAAATCATATTAAGCTGAGGATGTGCGCGTTCTTAAAGCGTTCACTTTGCCATAATATAATTTAGGTATTAGACATCTTAGTTTAAAAAAAAGTACAAATGTATTTATAGCCACTTAAATATGTTTTATTTCTAACTATATTTAATATCATTTTATGCGGTATAAGTACTGCCGATTTTCGGATGTGGCTCAATTCTCACCGTGTGTAAAATTATCATTACGGCGCCCAAGACCGCCTATATGAACTTAGGGTAACCAAATGAGTTTTATTGTCACCTTGTCGTAGTCGGTGGTATTCTGAGTCTACACGAATAAGTGGTAAGCTCGTCGCGGTGTTTCTATAGAATAAACAGTTTCACAAGTGAATATAGTGAAATTGGCATTAACGTGCGTGCTCTCCGAGATACTTGTTGACAGTGGTGTTGTCAAACAAATGTACCTATGTAAATTTTATTGGTATAAATTTTATTTCATTGGTATTGAGTTTAGAAGTGAGACCAAAAAAATATTATTTTCAAGTCTACGGTTCAACAAACTCTGCCACTATAATTATTATATGCCGTATTTTATACAATATGCTTAGGTATAGTTGTTATATACTTACATATAATTCTTGACTTTCATGGTATAAGGAAATATATTTATAATAATTTTGATAAATAGATAAGGAAGTACAGTATTGATTTAATAAAATACAAATCTATTAATAAAATAAGGATGTACATTTATTTAACAATACTGCCAAAGTACATTGGAGTACACGTTAAGCTGTCGGTGCCAGTTTCACTTTAACAACTTGTAAAACTATTTAATTTTGTATTTTTGAGACTATACCAACACCGCACCGAGAGGATCACTAGTTCGGTGTAGACTCAGATTGACTACCATACAGTGGAAGTACGTACGTGCACCGTAAGGTACCCGAGCTGGTATAATTAAATAATACAATTTTATTTAATACTTTAATTATTTTATATACGTGGTGGCCGAGTTAGTTAGATCTTATACTTAATAATACTAAGGTCCCTAGTTCAAACCCCGGTGTCTATGTTGTTGTTGTTGTTGTTAGTTGTTTAATCTAAAAATGTATGTACATTTGTTTAACAACACCACTATAGTGCCTCTGAGAGCACGTTAAGCTGTCGGTCCTAGTTTCACTATACCAACTTGTGAAACTGTTTATAGATGGGTTATTGAGTTTATCCAAACATCGAGACGAGCTAGCCACTTGTTCAGTGTAGACTCATCATCACCATCGCCATCGCCACAATCACCATCGGCTACGACGAGGTGGGATTAGAAACCCCTCCACTGGGTACCCTGAGGCCTTCTAGGCGGGGTCCCGGGCGCCGTAAGGCACCCGTGATGGTACATATACATATGTATTTAATAACTAGTAGTATGCACATGCAAGTGAAAAGACGGAATTGGTGCGATGCAACCAAACGAAAATGAACAAAAAAGCCATTCAGAAGTTTGTAGAATTGCAATCGACAGTAGCTCGCAGGCATGCGGCCCGCTTTCAAACTGCATATACCAACTATGACACTATTTTAATTTGACGGTTTGGCGGATTTTATAATATTACCCTTTTTCAAAATGAAAAATTCTTGTTTTTCAACAAACCAATGTTGGTTTGTTTAGAGAGGATATGAAACATTTTTCAGCTTAAGAAAATAAAACGAAAGAAGTTGCTAACTCGTATTTATAGATTTTTTTACAGATCGCTGATAAAGACACAATTAATAAGCGTGTGTATACGTGTTGGCCGAGTTGGTTAGACCCTGGATTTAAAAACACTTAGGTCCCTGGTTTATATCCCAGTGTGTACTAATGAGTTTTTAATTAAAAAAAATATGTACATTTGTATGACAACACCACTATAGTGCCTCGGAGAGCACGTTAAGCTGTCGGTCCCGGTTTCACTATACCAACTTGTGAAACTGTTTATATAGATAGGTTATTGAGTCTATTTAAAACATCGCGACGAGCTAGCCACTTGTTCGGTGTAGACTCATACCATAGGCTACGACGAGGTGGGATTAAAAACCCCTCCGCTGGGTACTGTCTAGGCGCCGTAAGGCACCCGTGATGTAAACGTACGAGTGTATAATTTTACGTAAAATTATCTGCAATATCTATAAGTGTTCAAATTGCTACGAGGCTACGAGGCTATGGCGTAGTGTGCTACGCCGTAGCAACATGCAACAAAAAAACTTATCAATAATATTAATGTTGGAATATATATCAAGTTTAACATTAAAATGTTTTACAAAAAAAATAACACCTATTTTCTTTATTTATAAGTAAAAGTAACAAAATCTACCTAGATACTCGTAAAATCAGCTTAAGAAAACAGTAAAAGGTTTCGCGATCTCGAACGTCCAATATCGTCTAAATGTTGTTTTCATTGATATCAAAGTTTATTTTTAATGAAAAAGAACGTAGAGGTGTAAATATTACTTACTCGATCCTAATTAGATAGTATTTTTATAGAAAATATATTAACTTTTAAAAAGACACCCAAAATTTAATTTATGATTCTAAAAATATTACTTTAGTTCTCATTTTAAAACTAAACAGATTTTTTATAAAGAAATTATAAAATTAGGACGAGTAAATAAAATCTACACCTCCATGTTCTTTTTTTCCACAAAAAAAACTTTATTATAACTGAAAACAACATTTAGATGTTTTTTGACGCTCGAGTTCGCGAATCCTTTTCCTGCCCACTTAAAACAAATTAAAATAGTATAAAATTTAAAATTAAATGAAAAAAAAAAATGGATCATTTTTATTTAAAAACTAATAATAAGTATTTTCTGCAAACCTTTTCTTTTTAACACTTCTGTGTTAGTGTTGTAATTTAATATAACAAATATCATACTTACAAAGAATAATGTAATACATTAGGTGTACGAGTATATTAATTGATATAACAAGTTTATTTTCTTTTTTTATATATATATTGGTATTTATATCCTGAAACTTATATTTTATATATACATAATATTATATTAATATACATTAATTTATTTTATGCAGATACATTTAATTTTATAAGTAAAAACTATTTTTCCGTATAACAGTTTGAATAGCGTGATGCTATCAATCACCGCGCGCTGCAGCCGGCGCTGTTTTATAATAAATGACTTATTTAAAACGGTTATCAAATAGAGAAATTCCGCTCGTATGTCGTTTTTAACAGATATCCGATGAAAAATGCCTTTGACACAATTCTGAAAAAAAACGCTTTCAGGTTTGTACAACTATTTAGGCATACAAAAATATCCAACGCACGTAATATTTTCATACAATGGTTTTCCAAAAAAAGGTATTGAAGGTTTAAATCTCTTTATATAATATGCAACAATGAGTTTTACAACTTAATTATCAACATTTGTAAATTGTGCTTCAGAGACCACGTTAAGCTGTCGTACTATTAACTTAATCGTACAATGTGTTAAATATTAAATTATAAATTATTTTTAATATAGAGAATTGTTATTCTGACAGGTTCTTATTCAATCAGTGGAGTGAATGAATTGCTAATGCTAGTTAAACTATCATTATTTATTTAACTATTACCTAATAATATTATGTCCTACAATATAAATATATGATATGGATATAATATATACTATGTGAGGCCAAGGATATAAGGGTGTAATGCAATCCACGGCCTCTATATTTAATACCAACCGCGTAAAATAATAGCCCACGGAGATAATGCCTAAATGATAACGAAATAAATTAATTATGTATATTGGGTTTCTGAAATGTATATAATAGTTACGATACCAGATCGTTTGTAAGTAATTGTGAACCTTTCCACATATCGCCGTCTCGTCTGGACCTAACCTAATTTGCCGCTCACTTTGCCCAGAGAAATATTTTCTAACTTAGCGTAACTTAATATTGAGACGTAGGCAGACATAAACTTAGAAATATTTTTATTGTTACGTCTTCGCTGTTTAGTGTCAGTGCTCGGGTTTTTCTATTGGTGTTGAGGTATTGCTGTCAGTGTTAGGTTTTTAGATATAGATACTCTTTTTGGAACTGAATAAAAATATTATTGTTTACATATTATTATTTGTTTTCGGTTATACTGTTGCCTTTCCTCTACACTAGTCAAGAGGTCTCAACTTCAGTAGGCCGACCGACTGGTTTCGTTACCACCAGATGCAAAAACTACCTAGCCATGTTTCAGTTTTATTCTGGATTTACTAGTTTTAAGGAGAGTTCTGCATCGAATTATTGTTCAAGTTGTAGCCCTTTCAGGGTGTGGTTACGAAATGAACAGTTGAATTGACTATAAAATAATACATGAAGGGCTATGTAGCCTATAACAACGTACTTTCAATATTATAATTTGGCTGTTAGTAGAAGATGACCGACAAACATATGAGAAGTGCGAAAGCTCATTCTGTATAGAGAACGCATACTTCAGGATTACAAATGCAGTGCCGTTAAAGTAAAATGGTATTGCATTGTCATCTTTATCGCCACAATAAAAATATTTGCATATGCGATTTTATCAGAAGTGTTAAACATCTAATGAATACAATGCAACATACAATGAAAAAGGCTTTTAATGATACGCGAGTTTCGAGGTTATAAAATATATGGAGGTAATACATATCATTTCCCACTGTAATTTTTAATTTGTAATCGACGCCACGGTCTATCTAACTCGACTATTCTAATATAGGCAAATTTTCTAATACCTATAGGCAAATTAACCTAGGTATTTTTTTTCTCGACAAAAAAACACTTTTTAAAAGTAAAAATCAGTTTTTATTTTTAAAAAGTTACTCAACTCCTAATAGTTTCAGTTATAATTTAATTACGTTAAGCTATTTCCTCAATTTTCAGCTTCCATCAAATTTAACTGCGATTCGATGAATTTCGTAACAGCAGTCGGTCCATTGTCTAACTTTAATCGCTGACTAATTTTGACCACAAACTTTGGCGTAGCGACTAGCGATTAATAAAATTGTTTTATTCGCTGTTCCGATTCACTTGTCGTTTAATGATTGCACCGTTTTGAAGATTAGATATATAACGATTATATGTATATAAATAGTAAAATAATTAGATAATTTAAGTTTTTAAGCAATAACAACCTTAAGAACATAATAAATTTTAATTAAAAACAAAAACAAAAGTGGACTTTTTTTTATTTAATTAATCTAAGTTACTATCGTCGTGGGTAATCAACCACTGAGCCAACCAGGTTCAGATCCCGCCCTAAATTGTTTATTGCTCATTACACGGACTAAGGGCGTCTGTGGAAATATATGTAAAAGAAAGCAATAAAAAAATCGTGAGGGGTGACTGGAACCTGCTTGGCTCAGTGGTTGAGTTGCCGCGAAAGCGAGGGTCGTGGGTTAAAGTCCCGCCTACTAGGGAATTTATCATTTTATTTTTATCTTTAAATATAAAAAAAATCCCGATATGGGAATTTATAATATTTATATTTATTTATCTTTACACCAGGTCCCTTACGGGGTAGGCAGAGACAACCGAGCGCCACTTGTCTCTATCTATAGGTACATACTCATTTTGCTTCTTCCAAAGTCATAACTCTTCTCATACATGTGCGCTGATTTCAGAGACTTTAAATTGCACCGTCTTTTAAAACCTTTCCAATTTGATCGTGATACGTGTGTCTTGGTCTCCCTCGGCCACGTTTACCCTTCACCTCGCGTTTATTAATTTTGTTCGTCAGTCTTTCATCACCCACTCTCGAATTACGTTATATAAAAAATAAAATCTATTAAATAAGAAGACAAACAGTATGGGTATGACATGTGCGTACTTCATCTTCAACCAGATAAAACTGTTTAAAAAGAGTCATAATTAAATTTTAGTTCTCTGATATGTTAGTCATTAAAAATAATAAACCTTCTTCTATTTATTTGATAGTAGTACTAATCATGAAAGCTATCTAAAGTACTAAACTTTAAACTTCCTTACTCAAGCTACTGAAATATTTTACTGTCAAAAATAAAACTAGCTCCATGAATTTTATTTTCGCAAAGTTTATCTGTAACTTGTTAAATTTTAAGTAACAAACTAGTAATGAAAAATGCAAAAAATGCAAAAATTTCTCAAAATCGATAGCTTTCATTGTACAAAGGTCTTCAATAAATCGGCTAAAAGCTCCAAAATTGCTGTGGAGTCGGTGAGAGAGCAGTGATCGGACGGTTAACCTGGCCAAAGCAATTGTCCCACGACTAATGGCCATATAACTGTAGTGCTTCACTGATAGGCTGCAGTACCTCCATACTACACATTCACTAAATTTATAGACAATTTCTGCATTTACTATTTCTTTTTATGCGGATTAAACAAAATATTAAAAAAAAAAAGTGGATTAATGTCTGGACTTTTTTTTGTGACAATTTTTTTGGAAATATAAACTATCAAAGCTTGACTTTACGTAGATACTCCATTTGCCACGTCTATATTAAGTCCTAAAGTCAGCGTATACATGAAGACAATAATTATAATCTTGTCTTCATATACGCTGATTTCAGGAATTTAAATATAATTTTAAAATAAAGGTAGGCTAAATATTAAATAATATTATTTATTGACAATATACCCATTTTACCAAGTAATACCCGGCCGTAGTCTAGAGGTTACGTCGTTGGTGTTGTATACTCAAGGAAAACTATATTAGTAAGCTTTGCTGTACAGTTTGTCCTGGTCTGGGTGTTTATAAAATATAATATGTATTCTATTGTTTTTTCTGGTATGTCTGGTTCACGACCAGAGCAATATGTGTGAAATGTCCTATATATTATAATTATTATGGTAGTGCAAACCCTATAATATTCTACGATTGTGATTTTACTATAGTATAGTTCTTTTTCTTAAATTTAAGAGCTAGGCTCTTGTCGGTGGAGCTATCGCCACTCTTGCCTATTCTCGGCCAACGTCTCCACCTCCCTGTAAGAAGTGACACTTAATTTATCTTTTATATATCTTCTTCTTAACCTTCCTCTTCCCCTTTTTCCTTCAATCTTTCCTTCTATTATTGTTATTAGATAAGCGCTATTCCGTATCAAGTGCCCGAAAATCTAAATTAAATTTTCTATTACTTCCAATAAAGATCTTTTCTCGTTTACCTATGTCAATACTTCTTTATTCGTATTCTACTCTGAACAGCTGATTCTCTCCATTCTTCTCTAACACCACATTTCAAACACTTCCAGCCTCTCTCTATCTTTCTGTGTAAAGTCCACGCCTGCAACCATATAGCGCTATATTCCATACATAAATTTTAATTAATATTTTCCTTACTTTATTTGCAATTTTGGATCTAAACACAGGGGTTTGTTTTTAAATGCCTTTGCTATTGTTATTCTTGTGATCACATCATGGGTATATCTGGAGTCACTTGTTATTAAACTGCCTAAATATTTGAACTGTTTTATATGATGTAGTTAGCGATTACAATAGGTTATTTGACTACATTACAAATATACTATAAGTTGTGGTCATCCTATCAGACAATGGCGTAAAAAACATATTTCAAATTATTTTTAACTAAATTGAATATTTTTTATAACAAAAACATCTTTGATTGGTTGATGACTGGTGACGTCACACGCAAGTAAACAAAACAATACACAGATTATAAATCGGGGGGATGAAATAGAATAGAGTATAATATACAGGAGATTATTTAATCTGTGCTTGTTTGTTTACTTGCGTGTGACGTCACACTTGACATAAACAGCGTTTTTAGCGCCATTGTGGAAATTCAAACTTTAACATTGATTTTTATTAATAATACAGTAGACATCCCGGAAATATCAATGTAGTGTGCTTATTATATAATGAAGAATCATCTAAAACGAATTTCAAAAAGGAGTCAAATACCCTATTACTGATTAGATGAACTTTTTGCAGGTGCTTCATCTTATATTACTACAAACATCGTAATAATACGTCTAACGAATTTAAACTCAACATACCTACATCACAAATAGAAAAATATATAATAGCAACTGCACAGGATAATATCTACGCCTGTACGCCGGATTGATAGCTTTGACGGGTTCTATTTCGACAACTTTGCTTCGTCGCGACAAATTGCACCCCGGTATAAATGCCGATACGACCAACATTTGTATACATAAGTAGTGAACTTATAAGTGGGTGTTAGATATTTTTATTGTAAAATGATGTCTAAAGTAAAGGTCCATTTTGCGAATAATTTACGAGTTTTAAATTATTTATCGATTTTACTATTCATTGTTCTAAATTTTCAATGTTAAGGTTTTAATTTAATTTTATTATTGTTGATAAGTACTTACTACCTACTAATAATATAATTAAAGAGAACACCGTATTAATAAAATCTTAATAATCACACAAAATATTCAATTGACCGCCTCTGTAGACTAATGGTAGCGCTTTTGGCGTTAAATCCGGAGGTTGTGGGTTTGATTCCCACCAAAAAAAAATATTGCGTTTTTTTCTGTACAGTTTATCATGGTCTGGGTGTTTATAAAATATAATATGTACTATATCGTTCTTTCTGGTACACATAGTACAAGCTTAAGCTTAGTTTGTGACCAGAGCAATATGTGTAAATTGTCCTTAAAATTGTTATATTATTCATTTATTAAATATATAGAATATAAAGAATATGAATTAATAATAATAAATAAAATGATAATTGGTGTTCAAACTCATACAAACCATTCTTGTATAGTTTTGTATACATGAACTTACCGTTAAGTAAATTCTTATAAGGAACTAAAATATTTATTTACCTACATATAAAAATTGAGCATAAAAATATGTTTATTATTTTGATAAACTTGCGACTTACGCTGCCAGGTTTATTTGTTAGAAGAAAGTCGCTTTGCAGAGAATGTCAGGCCGGACAAAGGGTCGCTATGTCACATCCTTTCAACTTATATTAAAGCTAAGTTAACATACTATGTTATATCTCCATGTGACTAATATTTGCTGAGTTACATGTCTTTTGATATGTCCATCTAATAGTCGGGTTATGAATATTTGTTTTATAAAAGGGTTGGACCGTTTGACAATTTTACCGTACCTATTTTAGTGGAGCAATATTTTATTTTTCTCGTAAAAAGTTTATGAATATTGATATATTATTAATTTTATGGCATAGTGGGAGTGAGCAATGCTGAATAATCATCAAGGATTTGTGTGTGTGGGAAGATGGTGTCTTTAACTTTGCTAGACTGATCGACCGGTCTCGTTACCATCGCCCATACAGATGCAAAAACCGTCAAATAACCTAGCATGTTTAGGTTTTAGTCTGTTAGTTCACCGGCTTTTAGGAGACAACAGCATTTATTTTTGGTCGAGGTAGTAGTCTCCTTTCAGGGTGTGAATTGACGATAAAGCCGCGAGGATATTAAAATAGACTCGTAATGCAAATTCGTCTTTGTCGCCCATTTACCTCGCCTACGGTATTAGCTACGGCGAGCAAATATCGTTGTATCGAAGTCGTGGGTTCGATACCCACTCATAGAATATAATAAAATGTAACTATTAATATCGCTATTTTGTATAATTTGTTAGTTTGTTATGAGAAATTTCCCACATACATTTTTTAACCGCTTTTTTATTAGAGTACAACATTTAACTCCACACCCGAAACTAAAAATGATTAAGTTTTGATTCAACTACGATTCGACAATAATTATCCACTTAATCGAGTTAACATGATAACGACAAAGCGAAAACTTCTATCTACATGTATCGCCGCAAACGAGCCGAAAGTTAGGGCTCGTTCACACCGGGGCTCCTAATATACAAGACAAGTTCACTCGTAAATATATTCATGAACAGATGCCGTAGAAACTTGCACTCAAAGCATTCGGATTTTGAATCCGCGCCGGAAGTCGTACGTGCCGGTGCCGAGCTTCCGTCGACTGTTGAGACTTCAACACTGCGACACTCAGGCTGCTCTCAAAAGGTTTTTCTCTAGGCGACTTCTCAAAAACTTTTTCTGAATTTTTAATCTGGTTTTATAAGATTTAGCGTTGAGAAGTCTATTGTCAACCTCTTAGTTTTAGAGTTAGCGGCTTTAAGAGCCTTTCGTACTTCATATTCCCACTTTAGGTAACCTATTTTTTATTACAGAACAGGATTATTTTTATATACGTGGTGGCCATTTTGGTTAGGCCTCGGACTTAAAAAAACACTACAGTTTGTAAGTCTTCGGTTCAAAACACCGGTGTGTTAAATTTGTTTGATAACACCAGTTTAACAGACAGACAGACAGACAGTGTGTCGGAGAGCATGTTAAGTTGTCGGTTTGTCTCAGTTTCACAAGTTGGTATAGTGAAAACTGGGACTGACAACACGTTAAGTTGTCAGTACCAGTTAACATGATAATGTTAATTAACGTGTTGTCAGTCCCAGTTTTCACTACAAAGCCCATGAATAGGGTCAATGAATAATTGTTCTTTAACAACATTGATCGCTCCCACTATGCCGGCTAAAGATGAGTCTTATCGTCAATTTAACCACCCATTTCGTAATCGCACCCTGAAAGGAGACTACCACCTCGACAAGAATCTCCTGAAAACCGGCGAACCCTTGTCGTTATAGAACGAAAGAGAGAACACGTTTGTATGGAATGGTCCCTATCCGTGGTTTCTCGACTACTCAGCGTATTCGTAGGCATAATAGATCGGCCACCACATACCTATTAGGTTGGTAAGTCGTTTGACACGTATCTTAGCTCCTTATAGTCACAGACGTCTAGCAAAAGATTGTTACTCTATATCTTTTTTTTTTTATCAAAGCACGGCATGTGACATGAATAAAAAAAATACTATGTTTAACTAGATACTACCATCAATAAATTCCATTGGTAAAACGATACTACAAGGGCCTGTGGGTTCACCGGTTTTCCGGAGACAATCCGTCTTAGAAAACACCTTCTGTTTCGGATTTATATATTATGTATATATAATTTAAATTTAGAGCTAGGTTTTGAATTCAATTTGTTTTTAAAAATGTAGTTTTCCAATAAAATGGAAAGCCCCGGTCATCCGTGTTATCAATAACCTCACTTCACAGATTTCTGAATGGATGGGGCAATAAATTGTTCCGATGTCAAAGCCGAAAGCCTAATGTATTGTTTCCGAAATAAATACTAAACCTCACCTGTTTATTTTGTTTACACCCTGAATTGATTAGATAAACCGACAAATTTGTGTAATTGCCAATATTAGCCTAGGCTATAAAAAAAAACTATATAAATATATTATTATTAAAAGTGGCTCCAGCCTAGTGGTTAAGTCACTGCGCAACTGATAACAAGGTTAAGCAGATGACAACAAAGCCGGACCTGGGATAGGTGACCGCTTTATAAAACGAGGCTATACCATCATAAACACCCCAACAAGATTGCCACTTGTTAGGTGTTGCCTCCGAATACCATCGGCAAATGAGGATGGGTAAATCCTTCCACTGCGCTGGGTACCCTGAGACCGTTTAAATGGTTCTCGGGAGCCAAAAACGCATCCTTGATGGTATTTATTTATTTAAATATTTTTAATACGAAAACACAGAGTTCAAGTTACATAGTTACAAAATGTCTAAAGTTGGATATGAAAATATTCACTTTAAAATATCTCGGAAATGCAATAAGAGAGATAATAGAAAAGTTACGTCTTTACTTGAAAATACACTAAAACCAAGCACGTTGAAGCAAACACGAGGAAAATGTTGTACGAGATATAAAAGTTGACAAAAGAAGCAACTAAGAACAAACGCATTTCAATCAAGGACTCAGCTTGATCAAGGAGTAGCGGATTTAGAAAACGTATTTTAGTTGTCATATTTGGTAATAATTTGGTAAATATTGCAATAATAAAAGTAAACATATTTTAACCATAAAAATCCAAAAAGTAAAACTTAATATTTAAATGTAGCGTATTTAAACGCGATTTAATAATAATAGTTTAATAATATCCCAACGTAGGTATCTAATAAATGGCAGTCCCGTGACATCAATAAATGCGACTTGGTGGAAATGTCGGGAAAATTAAAATATTTTCAAGGTAAATCGCGTTTAATTTTTTTTTTAAATATGTAAATATAGCGGATATTTAAATATTAATTTATAATGATAACACTAAAGGGTTTCAAAATTAAAAAGTAAATGTAATATGTGTATTTATTTATTTATTTATTAATTATATGTCTTTTCTATATGGCTTTTAGTAGTTTGTTTTTATGGTAGTTGAAAATGAATCTATGCAAACTATGAATACCTAATACTAACAGGAAAACATACATATATATGAATTACTCACTGTAAAATAAAATAAATATTTATTTTAAGACCTCCATCGCAACAGTAAATATTTCAAGAACGCTGGCAGCGTTACCTCTTTGTATTTTTAGTGCATTTTTTTGAATAAAGTCGGCCTGGCGCGATGATCTCTCTTTTCAATTAATAATTTCCCAACGTCGTAGGCGAGATTTCTAGAGTCTAAAGAAGACGGGCAAGAGCTACTACAGCGAATTCCGAAAATTTATCATTTTAAAATAAGTATTTAGTTTTATAGATTTTCAGCTATGAGTATTTATCTGTCTTATTAATAACTGGCTGTTGCTCGCAACTTTGTAAGCGTGATTATTTTACAACAAAAAAAATATGCTATTGTTTTTTAATAGATACTTATTAATGCTATACTATATTGAATAGAGAGAGAGAAACAATGTACTTAGTTATCCATGGATTCACCGTGCGGGTGTCGGGCCCATCGCATGGTTGGAATGCAGGGAAATGAACTGTAGCGTTCCCGGACTTGAGACCGAGAATTAGGCCTTTTGAACTCTCCCCTGCACTGTGTTCACTACCCTCTCTACTCAACCAAATACTAAATGATCCTGTTAGCGCTATCTTGTAAACAGTTAAATTTTCAAGCGATAAGCAGGAAAATTTAATCAGAGAAAGAAAATCGCTGAACGCTCCGCTTTTCTCTTACCTTCACCAAACACAAACGAATGTGACTTTAAGGAGATATGATCAGAATTTACGCGGCACAATGAAGCAAATGGAGTAAAATTTACGTTCATGTACAATGTATGTATGAATGACATGAATTTCCCAGCGACTATAGATAAAGGCAGAGTAGCGTTCAGGATATATTATTTTAGTATTTCTTCCTTTGGAGTTTGCGTGTTCGTAATGTTGCTTGTTTTTAAAACAACTTTGCCAAATATTTTTGTAGGCTTTTGTGAAATATTAGCTACTTACAGTAGTATTAACATTTTTATATTTATTACGATGGTTTATTTATAACGTACAATTTTCTTCGCATATAAAATTTTGTATCCTAGCCGAATATTTGGATCTTTATAGGACATATTTATTTGATCAATCATTACGTGTTAAATTACTTACTTTTTAAAGTATTTTGAACTATAACTTAATTAAAAAAAACTTTATTGTACAAATTTAATGCAAGCATTCTCTACAAGTCAAACCAATAATAATAATATTTGAAGAAATGTAAAATACATTTTGACAGCCTCCGTAGACTAGTGGTTGCGCCTTTGGCGTTGTATCCGGGGGTCGTGGGTTCCGATTTTTCGATTTCCGATTCCCACCCATGGCATAAAAATATTAAGTAGTACGTTTTTTCTGTACAGTTTTTCATGGTTTAGGTGTTTATAAAATATAATATGTATTATATCGTTGTTTCTGGTACATAGTACAAGCCAAGAACTTAGTTTGTAACCAGAGCAATATGTGTGATTTGTCATAGCAATTACTGTTTATTAATAAACAGTAATTTTTAATATGTAGAACAAATTATAAAATAATTATATGGCGGACATAAAATATGTGTATATATCTTATAATAATACGCAGCATACACATATTTTATGTCGTTTTAACAACCATTAACTGCTTGAAGCAAATATTGTTTAGGCAATAATGTCTCATTTCCTAAATTTCAGTAATATCATATTAGTTTAAAACATCAATTGATAACCCCTTCATAGGGTTAGCCTTTCAAAAGGATTTTATTACTTTTTTCCTAAAATTGGGTTAGCGCTTTTGAGATAATATTGAAAAACTTTTGAGGTAAAATGTGTTTAATAAGTAAACGCTTAATAAATATCAATTAAAAATATTATACTTATAACAATTTCCGCTTCTCTCATTTAAATGTAAAAAACTTTGTTGTTTAGTAGTTTTTCATTATTTACCACAATAAAAGATCTTATGAAATTCTGTGAAATAGTTATTTTCTTAATATAATTAGTTATTTTTTGATGAGGTTTCTTATGATTCATGTATGTGGTTGACTTATTATGACTTGTGGCAAAAAAATAATAATTCTTGATTTAATTTTTTTTGGTGTCTTATAAATTATATATTTTTTTACTTGTATGTTATGAATAAATTCTCTTGTATTGCATTAATCACATTGAAGTATTAGCGTTTGAAAATTTGGTGGACCTTTTGTATCCTGTACCCTAGATAAAGAGGACAACAAGAATAAATAGTATCTTACCTTGATAAATATATATACCTATTAAAAAATATAAACAGTTCAGTAAATTCCTTCAATCTCGTTTTCAATTGAATATAAAAATGAAACGCAAACTCCAAAATCAGTTTTCGATTGTAACACGTTTCGAAACTGAAATTTACCAATTTCCAAAAGCCCCAATGTTTCCCCGCGCTAGGTCAACATGGCACCGTTATTTTATACCTTCCTTTTTGAAAATTCGTTCTTTTTTTGAAACCGTAAAACAAACTGTTTTAAAGCTCGCTGTGCCATTGAGCGCGTGTTTTATGAACCCTCGGTTAAAAGGTTTTATTTCATCAAAGTTATTGTTGGACCGCCGTAATACACGATTTTATAAAACCCATTGTTCTTATAACTATTTTTGTTTCAGTATTATTTCTAAGTATGTATAGACACGCGAATGATATGAGTTGTAGGTGCTATAAAATTTGGTTACGTTACATAAAGTTAATTAGTGTACAAGGTACAGAACAAAGGTACGGACAGGAAAAAAATAACACGGTGAAACAACAGTTGAAATTCTTAAATTTAGTTTATATTACATAACATAATATTAGAATTAATAGGAAGTGCGGATTAAACTTAATTATATATTCGTTTAATTTATATGTAAAGTATAAGTAATTAACACTTTGGTCATACATGGTGAGTTTGAAAGGTTGTACTTTGGGCTAATATGAGGCTCTACTGATCAAATCGAACAACTTTTTCCATGGAACCATGTGTTGCAAATAAAAAATTAATTTAGCTTCCCCATACAAATTGGTAATTTTAACATTACTAGTTTGTATGGAGATGATTTTTTTTTCATATATTGAAAGGTTGTACTTTGGGCTACAAAGTACAACCTTTTAAAGTCACCCTGTATATAATGTAAATTAAAAGTAAAAAAACAGGTAACATTTGTTTAATGAATCAATATAAATCATTATAATAATATATAATTCGTAAGATAATACACACACCGACATTAAAAAAACATATCATACAAGTAATTAGGTATATGGCATTCAAACACGAGTCGAAAAAGTACAAATAAAATTATACAAAAAGAAATAAAACAAAAAAGATACTCTGGAACAAACTCCCAAATGTTTTCCCAACAAACAAGGCCTCTGCATACGTTAGGCATCTCTCAATTACCCAGAAAGAACATCTTATTTCAAAATTCAATTAGGGAATTCTGGACCAAAAAAGTCACTCAATTTTTGAGAGCAAAAACAAAATTAATTATTTACATACGTGAGTGTAAGCTAACCAACATTTTGTTGTCCTTCAATACAAGAATTAAGTTATATACTTTTCAAACATACAGTAATGTAAAAAAAATTTGGTTAATTAAAAAGCACGGGATAAAGCAGCGCGAGGCTATTGAAGTACTCTGTTGGATTAATAATAATCGTTTACTAATGCTGTAAAATTCGTGACCTTTGACTATTTTTGTCGATGGTTATTCTGTGGTATCCTACATAAAAAGTTGTCGGTCTTTTATTATAAAAATAAAATACTTTTATACAATACAAGGTCACATGCCGTGCTCCAGTAATAAAACTGAAAGCAAATTCTATAAAATTGTTCTATTACAAATAGGCTGTTAGAATATAACACACTGATAAATTATATTTTTACCATTAGCGGCAAAATAATGAAGGAAGAGCTGTAGCCAAAGTTGTCGCGAAGCAAAAAGATAAGCTACGTATGCACAAGAAAAAACATAGCTTTTAATCCCCGAGGCTAAGCGAGCTGTTCCGTAAAATACTTTGAAACCTTATATCAAAGGAATAAATGTATATTTCGGAATATATTGACGGAAAAATAGACAGGCGAGGAGAGATGTGTAGAAGATATAATGGCTAGTAAACTAGCTTGTGTCTTTAAATTATAGTTTTAAAAGTTACTTGTGCATGGTCATAGGCAAAGTCAAAATTTTTGGGAGCACGGTATGTACTTTTTATCTATCTGGTGGTGACCTACAGTCCATGAATAGGGTCGATCAATAATTGTTCTTAAACAACATTAATCGTTCCCACTATGCCGGCTAAATAATGCGATTATGAAATGGGTGGTGACAAAACGAATTGCATTACGAGTATATTTTAATATACTCGCTGTGTAATCAGCCATCCATTTCGTAACTGCACCCTGAAAAGGGACTACCACCTCGACAAGAATCGATGAAGTAATCTCCTGAAAACCGGAGAACCCACAGACTAAAACAGGTTTTTGCACATTAGGAGCTGTTGTAACGAGTCCGGTCGGGCAGCCTAGCAGAGTTATAGAGGCCTTCCTCCGACCTGAACCTTTACAGGCAATTATAATAAATCAAACATACATAAGTATATACATACATATATAGTAAGTATGCGCTTAACCAAGTTCGTATAATAATAATAATTCATTTATTTCTCACAAAAAGCTTATTAAAATTCACAACATTCACTGACACAAAATTTGTGAGACTGGAGCTTGAATTAGGCACAAGCCTGTGTCTCAGGTCTCCAGGATCTCAACCTTATTTACAAATTATACATTTTATCATAAACTTTATATAGATTAAAATTTTAAAACAATAAAATCATACAGACATGCTAACGCAAATTTAAAAAGTAAAAAAAAAAAAAAAAAAAGAAAATATAGGTAATAGGCCACAATACGAAATTATTAAAAAAAAAATATGAGAATTTGTGTGGATGTGGATAATATTAAATAGAAGTTTACCCAAAACAAGAATCACAGAGATTAAAACAATATTTTACGTGAATGCAACTAGAAAAGAAAAATCTCAACAACAAACTTTTAACCCTTAAAAGTTGACCACAAAGAAGGCCCTACACGACGGTTAAACAATAGGTGAAGTTACCGCGGTTTTATAACCGGAAAAACGGACTTAACCTTCCATTTCAGAGGCCCCGATGATGAGGGTAAAGAATGAACACTTAAGAGGTCCGCGGGCATAGATCTTCAAATAGCGCATAGAGTGTACTTTGCTTAATGTAGATTTTTTTATGTGGGAACATAATGGACTTGAAATCAAAATATACGCGATGGTTTGTAGACTACATTAATGCCTACCTTATGGTGCCGAGATCGTCTAGACGACCTCAGGGTACCCAGCAATATTCTTTTACTTATATGTGATTGGTAACTTAACTTTTATTTAGAATATATATTTAAGGGGTGCAGACATGGTCGGTGAAGTTGGTCGCCTTGGTGGCTCCCTTGTATGGCAGATAATGATTGACAGGTCAATAGAATCAGCTAACCACCTAGATTACATTATTTGGTTATGTAGTGTGTGTTCGGTTCGGTAGTATTTTTCATATTATGTATTCCATTCCATCGCGTTTAAGTTCTAAATCTGATATCAAGGTATAATCAATATTTGGCGTTCTTTTGTTAATGAATAGCTTGCCTAACCAAATGCACTCATTGTTAAACATTTTTTTTTACTATTCATAAATATCTGTAAAGATTTACATGAAATTAAATATTTTGACTTTGACTTTATTTTACAGCCTCCGTAGACTAATGGTTGCGCCTTCCCACCCATGGCAAAAAAAAATTAATACTTTTTTTCTGTACAGTTTTTTATGGACTGGGTGTTTATAAAATATAATATAATAATAATAATATGTGGGACAAATTACACATATTGCTCTTGTAACAAACTAAGCTCTAGGCTTTACTATGTGTACCAGAAGCAACGATATAATACATTTGATTTTTTTTATAAATACCCAGACCATGACAAACTGTACAGAAAAAACCTATTAATATTTTTTTTGCCATGGGTGGGACTCGA
Organism: Monopis laevigella; assembly: GCA_947458855.1. Lineage (NCBI taxonomy): Eukaryota > Metazoa > Arthropoda > Insecta > Lepidoptera > Tineidae > Monopis > Monopis laevigella. The sequence goes on along the minus strand of OX381584.1, from coordinate 26,720,007 downwards.
ACCCACGACCTCCGGATGCAACGCCAAAGGCGCAACCACTCGTCTACTGAGGCTGTCATGTAATATATATGCTTCTGGTACACATTGTACAAGCCTAGAGCTTTGTTTGTGACCAGAGCAATATGTGTAATTTATCCTACATATTACTATTATTATTTGTATCTCGTTGGAGCCGATGGGATTCTGGTTGTATTTAGACCGAAATATTAAAAGTTTTTTTTAGGTAATATATTTTAAGAAAAAATACTAAATACATTAATTGATTAAATATTTATTAATTAAATTATTACCAAACGATGAAAAATTTCCCAATTTCTAAACAGAAACATACCCCATAAAAATATTACCAACTATTTTTTTTTTATTTTTTTTATACATAGTTATAAGTTATATTAGATTTCTTCGGCTTGCTTTTGACATAGGTAATAGTAATTTTATGTCTCTCTATATTATCTATTTATGTGAGTCTCTGGATAAAAGCAACATGCGCCTTACGTCGGTAACCCGGACAGACAGTGGCTCTCGACTGTAAGCTTTGAGACTTTATTGAAAATATTCTTTATAAGGGCTTACTTAAACGACGTTTGGACAACTTGGATAACATTTGTTACGAGTATATTGTGTTGGTTTAACTTTTAAAGGTTTTCTATTTATCGAACTGTATAACACAATTATGCTGAAGCTTTCAAAGCCTTGGCTACAAAAGGCACTGAGCGTGCATTCGATTAGGTAACATTTTTTTATGATTCGAAGCCATTCCTTTGCGCTTATAAATTATAAAAAATAATTGAGAGACGGAGAAAAAATAATAACGTTAAAAAAAAAGAGACGTAACATATTTATTGCCATATTATATTTTTACTGCCTCCGTAGACTAGTGGTTGGCCTATGGCGTTGTATCCAGAGATCGCGGTTCGATTCGCACCCATGGCAAAAAAATATTAGTACGTTTTTCTGTAGTGTTTGGTGGTATGGGTGTTTATAACATTTTATATGTATTATTAATAAAAATAATAATATATATTATTATATTATTAACAAATCACATTAATCTTCGGTTATAAAACTATCTTTGAATTCATTTTTATAATGTTATATTTTTTAGTAGTTTACCAAACATTAAACTACAAAATACTTCTATAAATTAAATTGGGACTTGAGCATAGAAGTATCAATAATAATAAGGAAGAGCCCTAAGAGCCTTTGTTGTACATAAATCACAAATATATTATGTGTCTTTTCTTTTATGATTTTATTTATTGATCAAAACTTAAATAACATTAGTAAATTAAAAATAAGCAACTTAAAAAACAAATTAAATAAAGTTTTAATTATATATTTATTTAAGAAAAAATATTACAATTAAATAAATATAAACTATAAACCTGAAATAACAAAAAAAAACTAAATATAAACAAATATTACCTAAAAATAAACTAGTATCTAATTTAGCTAAAAAAAAACTATCTAAACAAAAAATATATATACATATATATAAAACAAAAAACTTACCTATCTATATTTACAAAACGAATACATCATCTAGTGTGTAGAACACACATATTCTTTTATGTATAATTGTTTATTAAATTTAATAAATAAAACAAATAAAAATTAAAACTAAACTATACCTATAGATACAAACATTCACCCATACTCTGTTGTCACAAACACCTAGTCATTACTAATAGACTAGTATTTGCGCTGTTTCGCCTTTTCAGCCGAATCCGCTGCCGCTCAAGCTCTGGCATAAGAACGTGCCCTGAAGATAAGAACGAGCTAGGGTGTCAAGTCAACACAAGTTGCATCCTCCAATCAATCCAGAAATGGCTCAACCCATCGTCCAGGAAATCAAAGCAAATCCGCCAGGTCTTTTACCATCATGCGTGAGATCCCTGACGGTAAGAGAACTGCAGGGATCCCCACTACGCACTAACCAAAACCCTGAGTTCACATTGTTGACAGAATTGTGGCAGAAGCGGCGACCGCCATTTTTTTGACAAGAAAGACCGTGGTGAACGCTGCTGCCTCATGAACTAATATGTTGAATACATAACCTCTTTTTTTTTCTTTTTTTTTTATAGGAGCTCGGCATGTGACCCCACATCCACCTGATCGAAAGCAGTATGCAGGTCCAAGAATAAATGCAACCAGCTCTTAGAATTGTGTTGTAAGAGCTGGTTTCATCCATTATGCCGGCTTAAGATGCCTATTCACGCTTCGTTTAAAGGACTCAAGGTTATAGGATGAAGGAAACACGCAAGCAGGTAGAGCATTCCACATTTTAATAGTGCGACAGATGTACGAATCACCAAATCTTTTAGTGCGGGTTGGTATATCTGCCACAGAATGCGCATGCATTCTGTTACCTGCTCGTGAGGTTCTGTAACGGAAAGGGGAAGGGGGAATGAGATTAAAAAGTTCGTCAGAGCACTGTCCATGGTAAAGGCGGTAAAATACGCTCAACGACGCTACATCTCTGCGAAGCTGCAGTGGCTCTAAGGTGTTAGTGAGCTCTTCGTCATCAATAATACGAGATGCATGCTTCTGCAGACCATCGAGGGCATGCAGCAAATATTTGGCCGATCCACCCCAAAGGTGCGAACAATATTCCATACAAGGCCGGATCTGGGCTTTATAGATAAGATACCTAGGCCCTGGAGTGAAATATCGTCGCACCTTGTTAAAAACGCCGAGCTTTTTACTTGCGGTCTTGGCAATGTTCTCGATGTAATTGCAGTGATTTAAGTCGGAGCGTATTTCCAATCCCAGAATATTTAGTATTGGTGAAATTGAGTGCTCTGAAGAGAGGGAAAATGGGAAAACGGTATCTTTTCTGCTGACATCGCGCAGGCCTGGGTTTTTTGTGCGTTGAACTGGAACCTCTTTCCCAGACGGAGGCACAAGGCGATACGAATTGTGTTATTATCCAACAATGTGCCAAGATTCTTAAAGGGTTCGCATGTAGTACCTGAATCTACATCCGAAACCGCTAGAAGCCGCACCCGGCCAATGTCACTTACAGAATTTTGTATCAAAGATTTATGGACACCCTGCCTCAATGGAGTATCCCACTATTTCTGAAAGGGTGTTATCAGTAGAATGTCAACATTAGTATACTGTATTTTTCATTCACCAATGGCATCGGAAGTATAACATATTTGGATGTGTATCTTTAAAATGTTACATATAAAATTTTTGGTACTAAAAAAAGACGCAAAAATAGCTGGTATTGAAATATGTACTCGAAATTTTTCTTATAGGTACCGATTCCACCAAATTTTATTAGCAGAGTTGCTGTAACTGTTATTCATTTATATGTTTAAAATTTTCTCCTAATGTTTTTTTTAAAATAATGTCCAAGGTATCCATTATGCCTGTAAATTTCCGGATTACTTGTAGGTTCATACATTTTGGAACAAATGAGCAATGTCTAAAAATAGTGATGGAAATGTGTGAATTTAATTTAATCAACCTGTCAGAGGTATCTCAGAAATTGCGACTCACAGACTCTAAAAGAGGAATTACTCCTTTTTGAAAGACAGGGGCTCCCAAAAGGGATAGCTAACTTCGATCAACAAATTTTATACCAGGTATTATATGATTAAATTCTTGTTTATTTTCATTTATGTTAGAAGCATTTTCTGATATAAATAATTTGCATTTTGAGAAATTAATAGTTGGTAATAAGTTTGCGAAATCATTTTTTAGTAAATTTAAATCATGTTAACTGTACTAACCGTACCTCCAAGTGTCCCGTCGTCAAAATACCAAATATTTAAATTAGAATTTTGTTTAAATATTATAATAAAATTGATAGCCAGGCTGAATAGTGCTGGACCTAGAGACTCACCTTGTTGACAACTTACTGCTGAAGCTATTATATTATCGTCGAAGAATACATTTGAATTAATGCTGTAACATTAACAAACGTAGTTATACATGTGTGAAATATAGGTTTGTACTTGTGACAATAAAACGCCTCGATCCACGGAGCTATAAACATTTTGACATCTACCTTTAAAAGTGTCTTGATCCCATTTATTTAGATCTACGTAATATGGAAAAGAGATAAACATCTGCATTTTGTTTTGTTTTATTTTCACATAAAATATCAGACGTGTTCGGGTCCGCCAATAATCTGTTCTCACTTCTTGGCGAGGATTAATTGGTTACAATTTTTGTTTTTCACACTATTGTTTTATTTATTTTTTTAGACAGGACCTCACCTAGCCTAATAACTGACTGACTTATACATAATCGCAGCCTGAAGCCCATTCATAGTTAACTTATTCGGCTATATGCCTTGATAGGTAAATTAGGTACTAGTAGTTTAGGAAATGCCTTGTAGGCCTTCGGTGCCGGCTGTCGCAATATTTATGGGCTCGCCGTGGTCACCCCTGTAGCCACACACACCCTCTGTAGCCACACAGGCAACATTCACATTCTAGGCAAACAATTCCGCAATATAAGTTACAGATACTATGTTACTGGAAGTGAGCCCAATTTTCCTTTCAAATTCACCCTATATATCCTCTATTCCAAAATCTCCCGCAAAAATATACCACGTAGGATATTTTGAATATATCAAAACTAAGTAATTTTTATGTTCCTGAAATCTCCCACTCTAATTTCCAATTTGATATATGTGGTGGCCGAGTTGGCTAGACCTTGAACTTGTTCCTGGAATCCCGGTGTGTACCAATGAGTTTTTAATTAAAAAAATTATGTACATTTGTTTGACAACACCACTATAGTGCCTCGGAGAGCAGTTAAACTGTCGGTCCCGGTTTCACTATACCAACTTGTGAAACTGTTTATAGATCATACTCGGTGTTAAGGTGTGGTCACTGCTGTTAAACGACAATTTATTGAACTCATTCATGGACTTTAAAGTTTTATAAAATAGTCACATGAAGTGCTTCAAAACAAACTTGGATGCTTTATAAATCATTAGTGCGAATTAGAATCTATTAGTCCAATCAGTACCCAGCTGGACCTAAGGGGCAGTGGAGGGTCAACAGGTGTGAAATGAGGAAGGCATGCTTCGTTGCTTCGACATGAAAGCAGTCTTTCACTCAATTTAATCTTAGCCTCCCTTAGTAACGTCTCCCTACTTTGCACCCTAGATCTAGGTACATACATTAAGTGCATTGAACTAAATGATAACTATAACTAATATTTCACCTATAATCCTATGTACAAAAATAACAACTTAAGACTACTTGGCAAGAAATCGAGATCTAATCTTAGAAGTAGTCTTCCGAAAACCGATGAACCCACGACCAAAACTGAAACAACTAGGTCACTTGATGGTTCGTCAAGTTTGGGCAGTGGTAACAAAACCAAACGAAGTACAATGACCTTCCCCCTACCTAAGCTTACCTAAATTACTAAATAATAGCAGTGAAAATTATTAGATAGTTAAAATATGTCAAATTGTGAATTTTTCGTAGAATACCTTAAATGATCTACGAATTGTTATTTCAATGCATGGAATGATGGGTCGAACTTCATTTTTATCAAAACTTTAGAATTTCTAGTTAATCCGACTACAGTAAAATGAATTTATTTTTAGTCCATTTTGTTATTGAACACTCTTTCAGTCAAACACTTTGTGACTATGTTGTACTTTTGCATTTTTTATTTTCTTTTTTATTTCCTTAAATGAAAATTAATTTCTCTTTTGATTTCAGGTAAAGGCGATTTCGTGAAAGCGTTGGAGATTGCGGCGGTAATGTTTGGTTATTTTTCTTTTATTCGCTCTCCTGAAAAATAGCCACGATGCTGATAAATTCATATTATATTTTGAATTAACTTTTCTATTAAACAAGTTTCAGCAACACATTTCCATATTGTAGCATTGGCTATAATATATTGTGATAATTTAAGGTTATATTAATTAATCAATTTGCGAAATTCATGAAATTAATTTATTGTTAATTTAATATCTTTTTTAATTAGAAATTCAATGAACCGTTTATTTTACGAAGGGACTTTAAATAAAGGTAAATAATAATGTAGGTTAAATATTCTTTAACACTAAACTAAATACTAGTCGACAAAGCTTTGATATCTGTTTATAATAAAAAAGAAGAGTTTAACTGATTTTAGCCCTTTTCGGCTTACGAGACATAATAAGAGGATAAAACGTCCCCATAATTTACAGTAAAATGTTAATGTGCAAAGTATGAAAGGAAAAAAATGAAAATATAAAATGCGCGAAAGAATATCTGCCAATGTTGATCCTCAACCGTGACTAAAGAAATGGTTAAATAAGTTGAAAATATTTTTTAGTGAATCGTACAGTACGGTTTATTGCCGAAGAGGTGAACATTTTCGATAGAAAAGATGCTACAAGAACCAACTCGCATAGCCATATAGAGAATCTCTAAAAATATATCTTTGAAGAGGATTTTTAGAAAGGGAATTAACAAAAAAATATTACAACAAACTCGTTCTTACTTTTATTTAAATGATCCTCGAATGTTATACAAGGTAGGTAGGTAGTCAAAAATGCTACATAAAATTAAAATCATAAGCAAACAAATTATTTCTATGGCTTTATGGAATATGCTATAACTAAACTACGTACTTATTTTTTATAAAAAAACAAAAACAAATCGCAGCAGGATGCCAGCCAATCCATTTCCCGAAGATGGTCGACCCACTTTTCACTGGAGTACCTGTCTAAACCATTGCTTCTACAATCTATAATTTTCAAATGAGAATTATTATGCTCTCTGTTTACGTAGTCAAGATTTCTTTGCAAAGTAGTTCTCCTTTTAGAAAATAATATTAACCAAATTATCAACGAATGCAACTTGTACTAAATTTAAATAATATTAAACTTTATATAAAACAGTGACAGAACAGTTTTCTTTATCATTATTGTGTTAAAATGCTACGCGGCTACGGCGTAGCCAATACATAGTTTTAAAAGAATCGTTTTTAAATGAATAAACAATATTTTGTAACGATATAATATATATGTAACGTTTTGTAAATAAATGGTTTTAATTACTATGTAAAAATAAAATACTTTGTTACGCAAATAAACTAGTATTCCCTGTTTTATGTGTAACAACGATTCTAATTTATATTACTTTTAATGCCTTTCTTAAACAACTGCGGATTACATATGTATGGATTTTTAGGTCTGTCAGGTTTTATAAATACAAATACAAATTTCTTTATTTAATAAAAACTTTACAAAAATTATGTTTGCGCAGTTCCCACTATAGGTTACCCTGTGCTGTGGGAAACTGGCTCTTAAAGTACACAGTAAAACAGTATCAGTAAAACAGTATCAGTAAAACAGTATCAGTAAAACAGTATTTGTATAAGCTTTACTAATTTGTGTAATATGTACCTCTATGTGTGAGTGATGTGTGTGCGCGTGTGTATATAAGTGGCCTTGTAAATATGAAAATTTGTGTAATTAGTGTGTATCTAACTAATTCAAGTCAATACAACAAATAACTTCTCAGTTGATTCATAATCAAACTGATTAAGCCATTTAATAACATTTTTTATTATTTTTTAAATAGATAATTACTATATATTTTTATGTCCTTATTTATTAGTAAGATCTTGTTATAGAGTCTAGGAGATATAACATTGAAATGTCGTTGTGCAAATGCAGATTTTACTACAGGAATTGGATAGCGTTCAATTCTTTTGGGTATTAGAGAGAGATGAGGAGATATCCTGCTATGGAACCTACGAAGAGCATGTAAAATAAAAAGTTTACGAACAGAAAGGACATTAGTTAGTATATGCAGTTCTGTTGTTGGAAAAAGATAAGGAAGTTTGAGAGCGACTTTTAGAATAGCCCGCTGCGCTCTTTCTAGTTGAATTAGATACGTCTTCGCTGCAAAACCCCGAGAAACGAGCAGATACAGTACGTGAGTATACATTGACATAGGGCTTTGAATATTGAAACTATCAATTTTTGGTCAGCTACATCTCTCAAGTTTTTAAATATGTAAATAAGTTTACGAGCACGAGCAGAAAGAGAGGAAATATGTTGTCTCCATTGTAGTTTGTCATCCACGATGATTCCTAAGTAACGAATATCATAAGCACAGTTTAATGTTGGGCAAACACAGGTATTATTATTGCCATCTGCATTACGGTTACATGGAAACGTGTGGATTATTATTTTAAAGATATCATTAGGACTATTGATTTTGGTTTTACTAAAACACAGATACTTAGTTTTTTAAGTATTTATAGACAATAAGCTATCTTCTAGCCAGGCTGTAATTTTGCAGAGCCCTTTCTCTGTTAGTTCTTTGACCTTAGACCAACTTTTATCATGAAATAAGACTACCGTATCTTCAGCAAACATTAAAATATCTGCTCCAGGGATCTTAAGAATACATAAATTGTTAATATAAATAAGAAACAAGGAAGGACCGAGCGTCGAGCCTTGTGGCACTCCATAAGAACACTCAACACTTGGACTGCTGATATTTCCCACTCTTACATGCTGAACCCTTCCCGTCAGATAGCTTTCAAAACAGGTGAGTACGACTCCCCTAATTCCCATATTCTCAAGTATCACAACTAACAAAGGGATAGATACAGTGTCAAATGCCTTTTGTAAGTCAAGAAAAACACCGACACATCCATCACCCTTATCCAAGTGAGAAGTGAAACAGTTGTAAGTTGGAGCACTGCGTCATCAGTCGATCTACCAGATCGGAAACCAAATTGGTTTTCACCGAGTAAATTAAAATCTTCTTAATATTTAATTAATCTTTTGTTTAACAATTTTTTAATTGTTTTAGATAGAGTGGATAAAATGGAAATCGGTCGATAATTTGTCGGATTATTTCGCTCACCTGATTTGAAAATTGGACATACAGAGGCAGTTTTAAAAAGGGTTGGGAAAACGCCAGTGGAAAAACTTAAATTACATAAATATGCGATAGGTTCAGACAAGACATTAGAAAATAATTTTAAAAATTTTGCCGTAATATTGTCCCATCCGGGTGCGCTATTGGAGTCTAACATAGTAATAGTTTTCCTGACCTCCATAGGATCTGTTAAGGTCAAGGCCATTGAGTTTAGAGGGATGTTGTTATCTTTAGCCTTATATACTAAGTCCTAATTTGATTATGAGATACCAAGACCTAATTTAGAAAGAGTGTGACCAGCCAGATCTTGACCTATTGATGTAAAATAATTATTAACATCTTCAAGGGCTTTTTCAGGTGTGTCATTCATTACTAGAAGCTCGGTGCATGGATCCCTGGTCTTAGATATATTGCAAATTTCTTTAATAACCTTCCATGTTGCTTTATTGTTACCGGATGATTTCTCTAATATTTTTTTGTAGTAAGTTTTTTTAACATTTTTAATTATTTTAGTACAGTTAGATTTATAAGTAGAATATTCAAGTCTAAGATTAAGATCGGTCGGATTATTTTTTAACTTTTTAAACAGGTTGTCTCTTTTACGAATAGATTTAATTAAACCTGTCGTAATCCATGGTTTAAGTGGTCTATATTTAGTAGGTCTGTCAATGCCCTGCTTTAAAACATGAAATGCAATAATATTTAGGTAGTCATTTACATTACTTGTAGGGTTGTCCTGTATTGTATTGATGTTGACATCTCCCGTAAATATAACATTAGGTGTTTTAATATTAAGTAGTATAGTATTCAAAGAGTATGTAATTAGATACATTTTTGAAGGCTGGGGATCTGTATGTACAAATCACTGTAAAATCATTACTTATATTTATAATTAGACAATTATCTTCCACTAGATTAGGTTCTGAGCAATGTACTGTAAGGTGTATTTTAATTTAGACGACTATCCCGTCATTCTGGTTAAAAGTGTAATTAGTGCGGAAGCTTCTATAGCCATCAATTGTTGGTACAAAAGAATTCGCAGTAGACCAGCAATCAGACAAAACTATGATATCAACTGAAAACTTTAATTCTGTAAGGAAAACAAGTAAGCTATCAAAATTATAATTAATACTTCGTATGTTCACTGAGAGGATACTTAGGGACTTACCTGGATCTGTAGTAGATTTTTTTTTTTTGTGAGATATCGGCTGGGTTTATATGTACAAGGAATTTTATCTATATGCTCGATATCATTTATAATATTATCAGCGTTAGAATCGTGTGTTAATAAGTAAAATAGTCTGTCTCAATCAAATGTGTGTGTCACTAGGTGAAAATTATTAGCATAAATTATTATCATATAATAAGAATAACAGTCTATTAATATAAAAGTATTTAAGAATATATAATTAGTTTGTTGAAAGTTGTGATGTAGTGTTAATAAAGATGTGGGTGTGTGTTGATATTAAAGTATGTGTGATGTATGTGTGAAGTTTGAGTGAAGTATATTGCTATTATGAGTGTGGTTAGAGTTTTCTATTTGTATGTAAGGGGCTCGTGTAATTGTTTTTAGGTAAAAAAATATTTTAATTGAAAGTATATAAGGGATTGCATATAAAGGTAGTGAATTTAAACATAACAGTAGTCATATCTTAAGCTTATCTATATATGTTTCTTCAAGAACTCGAATAGCCGGGAATACCTTCGTGTTTACGCAGGAAGACAGTTCCACGCGAAGTCCAGCAATAACTGTAGGTGAACAATTTAGCAAAGTCCCGCGCCAAAGCGAATAGTTTTTTATTCTTAAAAGTGAGACTGTCACTTATAAAAGCCGGTTGACCCAAGAGACCGCGGACATATATAAAGGCACATAATATTTTCTACGATTACTTTTTGTTATAATAATAAATAAGATATGCTGCTGTTTATAAATTAAACTTGCACAAGTTTCGAAAGTAAATACAAATTAATAAACTGGTTAACTGACAATTGTTGAAAACTGAATGTTTTAACAGCATTTGTTAGTATTCATTTTATATTCTGACTGTTGTCATAGGATTGGTCATCCCCACTATATCGGTTACGAAATGAGCGGCTACAAAGACGACATATTTACGAGTCTACTTTAAATTCTCGCTGCCTTATCGTCAAATCAACCGTCCGTTTCGTTACCACATCCTGAAAGGAGACTACCACCATGACAATAAATCAATGTAGTAGTCTTCTAAATACTGCTAACCTATAGATTAAAACCGAAACATCACTATATAAACAGAAATAAGTCCCTCAGTTAAATCTCGCAGTACCTTAACTCCTTACAAGTTCTTTAGAAACGCTGTTTTGCAAATGAGGTCGTTTTCATTCGCGAAACCTGCAGAGAGGCTGTTCATAATAACACACTATTTGCAGACGAGACGCGGCTCATTCGTCTGGGCTGGAAGTAGTTTTTTTAATGTCGACTCTAAGGTTTTTTGTCGTTTTATTTTGTGACGTTACGTGTATTTTAGGTACGTATTGTTTGTTAGACGATCTTAATAAAAAAATATGACTTTATATTATACTGGCTTTCCGCGACTTTGTGTCCGTGGGTATTCCGAAATAGTATTTAACATATCCTTAGATTTTCATTGGCACCTTGAGTTACAGTTTGCTATTAAGGGGTTAATTGTTGGATATCCGCGGTCCCTTGGGTCGCAGTGTGCTGTTGGTGTAAATTGGGTGTGCGTTGGGTATCAGTATTGAGTTGAACAAAAAATAAATAAATGCAGCCGAGCCTACAAGAATTTTTGCGAGACTAACGCATGGCTATTAATTTTTATTATATAGGTAAATTATTATTTCAGGCACTAGAGTTTGATGTGTTTCATTACTACCAAGGGGTCTTTTATAACTTTTAAAGATATTTATTTATTTAATATGTTGGTAAGCCTTTTGGTGGTAACGAGTCCGTAATGTATACAGATGCAAAAACCGTCGAGTGACCTAGTCATTTTATGGTTGTAGTCTGTGGGTTCATAGGTTTTCCGGAAACTAGTGCATCAATTTCTTGTCTCCAATTGGTAGTCTCCTTTTATGGTATAGTTACGAAACGTGCGAATGATTTGACGATACAACAGCGAGGCTATTAAAATAGACTCGTAATGCAAATACGTTCATGTCGCCGCCCATTTCGTATCCGCATCATTTGGCGAAATTGTTAAATTTACGTATTAATCGACTCAATTCATGGACTTTGTAGGTTTGTTTAACATCAGGTATATACAAAGTCACATGCCGTGCTCAATAAAAAAAAACTATCAAATCACTTGATATCCTTGTATTACTTACATAATCCATTTTTAAATAAGAAGGTTGTTATTGTATATCTTCATAAAAAGTCCTGAAATACAAATTATCATATAGGAATGTATGGTAGATAATGCATTTTGTTGTCGTATCATGGAATTAAAATACCTTTAAATAAGTAAAAGAAGCAATAAAGAAGCAATATGTAATTTAAAGAAGAATAAAAAAAAATACATTCAATAAGAAAGATTAAATCAAGATTGGCTTAAAAGGACTTGTATCCAAAGCTGTAAACCATTTTAACAAAAAAAAAAAAACTTATTACATAATTTTTCACCATAGAACACAATATAAAAAACTGCTACTGTAAAAAAAAACAGTACTCTATCAAGTACATGTTATTAAGTATTTATTATTATTTATTTTGGTAACTTAAAAATATAAACTTATAAATTGGTTGCTATTATAAGCAAATACACATGTTATTGAAGCTGCGGCAATTAACAATATTATTCAGGTTTCCGCACTGTTTCACGGCCGAGTGAATTTGAATGAAAATTGGTGAATATCTGTATGTTCTGGAATGACGCATAGGCAAGTAGTTTGTTTTATATTTATACCTATACCTATATACAGGGTGAATTTGAAAGGATGTACTTTGGGCTAATATGAGGTTCTGCTGATCAAATCGAACAACTTTTCCCATGAAACCATGTGTCGCAAATGAAAATAAAATTTGGCTTCCCCATACAAATTTGTCCTTTTAACATTACTAGTTTGTATGGAGAAGACAATTTTTTTTTTCATTTCCGGCACATGGTTCCATGGGAAAAGTTGTTCGTATTGATCAGCAGAACCTCATATTAGCCCAAAGTACATCCTTTCAAAGTCACCATGTATATTTATTTATTTACACCTTAGTATATAAAAAGATACGCAGTGACCGAGGTAGGTTCACCTTAGACTTAAAAACACGATCCCGGGTTCAAACCCAGTGTGAACCAATAAGTTTTTATTAAATACACCACCAGGGGCCTATTTTATATAATTGTAATTTACATTGTAATTAAAATGTATAATACATTGTTTGGTTCAGTTAGTTCTAAGTAAATAAACCCAACTAAATGAGGCAATGCATTATGAATTATCATGGTAAATTACGATTATGAAATAGGCCTCTGAATATACAAAACCACAAACCGTGCTCAAAAAAAAAAAAAACCTTTGTTTGTCAATACCACTATAGTGCCTCGGAGAGCAAGTTGAGATGTCGGTGCCAGTTAAATTTAATACAACTATGAGCTGGCCACTTGTTTTGTGTAGAGTCTGAATAGCATGAATTTGGTGTTGACTCAGGTAACGACGAGATAGGAATAAAACCAACCCGCTGGGTGCCCCAAGACCGTATACGCAGGTTCGAGCCTTAAAGCCATACATTGATCATTTTCTGGTGATTTTAATATCTTGATCGTTAACCTATTGATACTTATTTGTAATGTTTATAAGAATATTAGAGTTTTTCTTGATGCTTTATTGTTGTTTTCAATACCTTTAAATACAGGTGTAAAACACATATTAGGGTAAAAAAAATGTATTGCTTAAATATTCCAAATTTCAAGATTTTACGTGAAATGGTTGTTAATATTATAATCATTATTACATACATATCATCATGGGTGCTTTACGGCGCCCAAGACCGCCTAGGGTACCCAGCGGAGGGGTTTTAATCCCACCTCGTCGTAGCCGATGGTATGAGTCTACACCGAACAAGTGGCTAGCTCGTCGCGATGTTTTGAATAGACTCAATAACCCATCTATAAACAGTTTCACAAGTTAGCATAGTGAAACCGGGACCGACAGCTTAACGTTCTCCCGAGGCACTATAGTGATGTTATCAAACAAATGTACATTTTTTTTTTAATTAAAAACTCATTGGTACACACTGAGTTTCAAACCAGGGACCTAAGTGTTTTTAAGTCCAAGGTCTAACCAACTCGGCCATCACGTATAATTATTATTACCCCACGTATATGACTTTGCCCTATACTACTCGAATGTCCTTTCCAGGGTCTCTATTTCCATACCAAGAAATCGATTTAGCGGTACTTTCGCATTTACAATAATTTATTTATTTCTGAATAGTATGTATTTATTCCATGTCGTTTATAAAGTCTCCCGCGACCAGCTTAGCGAGCGAGTGAGAACTAATTTTAGAATATTATCAGACAATTTGACTCTATATTGGTTTTTGGACAGAACTCTACAACGTATCCCCATACACATTTTAAGTTAACCCTTAAATTACTTACGATTGCTGCGTTATCGTTTCTTAGTGATTCTAACCTCTGTCAACCGACGGTAAATCAAAGGGTTAATATTATAGGGTAAGGTCACACATACGTAATGGGGGAAGGGTTCCCGAACTAAGATTTCCCTCACGGTTATAAACGACCGATAAACGTTTATGTCAAATAAACAAAACTCAACCCGTTTCGAACCCAAGACCTTTGTGATTAATAATTTATTTATGAGGTACAAACCTTAATATAAAAAGTGTATTTTTTATCTAATATTTTAAATAATTTTATCATTTAAATATAAGTTTGCCTCAATCATCACTTTTTTTCTATCTGGTAGTTTTTTTTTTCTAACAGAATTAAAACTCAAACATTCTGTATTTCTGAACCTCCTCAATGTATATTATGTGATGTGAATGTATATGTATGTATATTACCTATGAAATTTTCGATTTTAATACTGGCTAATGTGAAGATTAATATTTATCATTGTACTTAGAATTACAGATTCAAATCTATTATATGATTTAGCAATGACATTTCTAAAAAAAAAACATATATAACTTTCAATAAAGTGAAATAAGAAAATGCCTAAGGCATTAAGCTCGCCTATGTACAATTTTGTGCAATAAAGAATTTTAAATAAATAAAAGTTTTCTTTGATATCGCTGTTTCTCTGACAATGGTTTTTATTTCGTGCTATTTTCAAATAGATAACGTTACCCGCCACATTCACAGGCTTTCATACAACTGATTTCCTTTTTTCGGAATTTGGATATCTTTATAAAGAGGAAAAATTTAAAATCCGATGAGGCGGTAAATACGTCTAGAGTTCATCGAATGTCGTGCATATTCAATTTGCAATAGTAGAGGCATCGGTGAACTTCCATTAAAATGGCAAAAGTGCATCGACACAATATTATTATATATTTTTATTTTATTGGAACTCGGCATGTGACCGTATCTACAAAGTCCATGAATCAACTACAAGGTCGATCAATATATCGTCACTATAAAAGCTAAATGATGCAGTTACGAATTGGGCGGCGACAAAGACGAATTTGCATGACGAGTCTATTTTAAAATCCTTGCTGCTTTATCGTCAATTCAACTGCCCGTTTTGTAACCGCGCCCTGAAAGGAGACTACTACCTCGACTAGGAAATGTTGCAGTAGTCTTCTGA
This sequence comes from Monopis laevigella, assembly GCA_947458855.1. Classification (NCBI taxonomy): domain Eukaryota; kingdom Metazoa; phylum Arthropoda; class Insecta; order Lepidoptera; family Tineidae; genus Monopis; species Monopis laevigella. Next base: position 26,704,378 of record OX381584.1, on the reverse strand, counting down.
AAAATAAGAAGTGACCTATACATACAGCGTTTCCAGTTGTTTCTGACTGTCTCTCGCAGACAGATGCCTGGACTCGCCTCATTGATTTCAAAGCCGTGCAATAATTCAAAGAACATCATTTCCGTTCCGTCAACTGCGCCGCGACAGCTCCGTCCGATATATTTATGTTCTTTCACTACACTTCTAATGGTGAACATTTTTCGTATAAATCTATACTATTGTTTATTAGTCGTGTGAATTCAAAGACCAAAGATGTCGGTGGTAAACCAATTTCCGGCTTTTGGCATTATTTGTATAACTTACAAAATAATTTTAACTAGTCCGGTTTTGAATATGTATTCATTTATTAATAATACTTATTAAATAGTAAAATACAAGTTTTATTTTTGAATAAAACGTTACAAAAATATTTCGCAGTTTCCACTATAGGTCACCCTGTGTTTCTTTTAAGTATACCTATAGGTTACCCTGTACCTACCCATTTATAAGTATACCTTTTAATTAATAAAAACTAATTTAATAATACAAAAAGAAAATTAATGAATTATTTAATTCCAACACCGCGCAGAACAACGAAGTACACTAGATTTTGGCAAATCTTCGAACAACATACGCGGAAACCGCATTCTCTAATTTAGCTAGATTTTGTCTGGTATTATAATGAGTTCTAGTACGCTGCAATAAAGGCTATTTTCGCGGTGTTTATGATTGTTTGTACATAGTGGATCTCAAGCAGGAGTGGTCGTTGACAAATTCGTGCTTGCAGGTCGAGGCCGCCGACTCCATTAAATAAAGCACCTCTGAGTGCTGACTTAACATTTCATGCAGTGCTGCCAGCTTATAATGGATTCCCTTATCCAGCTTTCCTTATATATTTTTTTTATGTTATATTCCTACATTTTATGTTATACGAGTATTATACCGCATCACATTATACACTTTTGTATGTTTGTAGAGTACAATTTAAACATTAATAAACCATATTTTGTTATTAAAATTATTATAAGTATACACATTTTATAGAAAGTTACATAGATGTAAAAAATAACCTTAATGACATCTAAAATAAAAATAACCTTAATGAGTCTACACACTTTCGAATCCCGGTGTGTACCAATGAGTCTAAGGTCCCTGGTTCGAATCCCGGTGTGTACCAATGAGTTTTTAATTAAAAAATTTATGTAAATTTGTTTGACAACACCACTATAGTGCCTCGGAGAGCACGTTAAGCTGTCGGTCCCGGTTTCACTATACCAACTTGTGAAACTGTTTATAGATGGGTTATTGAGTCTTTTCAAAACATCGCGACGAGCTAGCCACTTGTTCGGTGTAGACTCATACCATCGGCTACGACGAGGTGGGATTAAAACCCCTCCGCTGGGTACCCTGGGACCGTCTAGACGGTCTCGGGCGCCGTAAGGCACCCGTGAAGATATATATATAGTCTACACACTGACTTTGTGGTTCAAAAGTGTATCTACAAGTGTCGGACGGGATGAAATTTTAAGTCAAAGGGAGCCAGGAGTGTCCATTGTATACCGTTAGATATTTTCATTACCGCAGACTAGTGCTTATACTACCATTAGAGTGTTACGATGGAAATTAATCACTGTCATGAATCACTAAGTCAGTCGCGTTCATATTCAGCCAGCTCGGTGTCTTGCCGGCTATTCAGGGGCACCGCTCCTATCTCAATATCTCTACTAATTATTTCTGCACATAAAAATCAGTATATATATATATATATATATATATATATATATATATATATATATATATTACCTGCACGATGCTCTCTTTAAAATTAATTATGTTTTACTCTGGAAAATAAAATTTATGTTATTTTATAGTTAGCGACACAATTTGATGCATGATTTTTGTAAGTAATATATAGGACAATTAACTCATATTGCTCTGGTCATAAACTAAGCACTAGGTTTGTAATATGTGTTTCAGAAACAACGATATAATACATATTATATTTTATGAACACCCAGACCATGACAAAATGTACTAATATTTTTTTGCCATGAGTGGGAATCGGATTTACGACCTCCGGATACAATGCCAAAGGCGCAACCACTAGTCTACGGAGGCGGTTTGATTTGACAGTTTAAAGGTAAGCCAATAAGCTATTTTACATTATTAATAATAATATGTAGGATAGTTTTAAACATATTGCTCTGGTGACGCTCTCTTACAAAAAAACACGTTTTTACATAAAATAATCGTACAAGTATATCTATAATAAACCACTACCAATTTATGAATTTTACCAGTAATTAATAATTTAGATATATCTTGTTTGCGGAGTAAATCTATATTACCGACAAAAGATGAACTATAGATGAATCTGCCAGCACTGTTAACCCTGTTAACGCAGAGACCACTCATAGTCGGTTATTTATTATTTTGAGGGTTTTCCTACGACTCTGTTCATACTCTAAACGACATAATATTACTATATCTTTGCGACGGTTATCTTGTAATGGAGTCACTAAGGATATAAGTGCAGATTTGTATAATTTTTGTCATAAACATGTTTAGATCTTTTTAGTTATAAGGTTACATGCCGTGACGACTTTATATACACATACTACTATTATTATATACACATACTATTTATAAAATACTATACATATACTATAAATGTATACACCAAACAAGTGGCAAACTGGCTGCGGATTTATATTGACTCAGTAAATGATATGAAATTATGTAAGTTTTTTGTTATGCTCGTAGCTTAATTAATACCCAATATTTAAATAAGGTAAGTAAATATATTATTAATTAGTTTAAAATCGCCCCAAATCAGGTTTTCATTAACAACTATTATAGGTAGTACTTAAATCTTTAGAACTCGCAATAACATAGAAAACGATTTATTAAATTAACCCTTATATTATATTCAAATTGGGATCGGTGACAATTAATTCATACTACCTACTTATTATATATCTGAATGTATATATAGGTGAGCAAATGCAATAGTGTCAATGGAGCACTGCGATATATCATACGCAGTTCAAATATAGCTGAAATGTAAAACTAGCCATTCATAATGCAGTGCTGGTCGACATTATGTGTGGAAGTCAGACAAAGGTATGTTAGGAGAATGATGAAAGCAAAGTTAATGCAGTGGAAATGCGCTCGTAGCGACGTATGTGCGGTATTAAACGCAATGACGTAATTCGCGATCGAGGACTAAAGTAAGAGTGTGAAAATGAGAAAGGGCATGTTTCGATGGAAAAAAATAGAGATGAAAGATTGACGAAACATATATATAAAAGTTAGGTAAAGAGTAAAGGTGGTAGCGGGGGACTAAGGCACACATATCATTTTGTAAAGGCGATAATAGACGGTGCTATCATAAGTCTTCCAAATAGCGCACTGACTGTAATGACTGTGGAAAAAGCAAAATAAATATGTACATATAGAGACAAGTGGCGTTCGGTTGTCTCTGCTTTCACCGTAAGGGACTTGGCGTGAAGGTAAACAAATCAATATTATGTTAAATGATATATTGTATAATAATAATCTATACCGCTCCCGTAGACTACCGTGGTTGTGCTATTGGCGTTTTATTCGGAGGTCGTTGGTTTAATTACAACCAGCTAACCACCTAGTCTTAAACTGGTTGGTTATGTAGCGTGTGTTCGATTCAGTTGTTTTCTTTTTCTCCCGCAATGACAATAGTTTAATAGTTCACATCTGTTTATTTTTATTATAATTTCAACATTTGTCTGTGGGAGAAATTGCGACCTGGCCAAGTGCACACTTGGACACTATATATATATATATACTCGTATATATATATATATATATATAATATACTTTCCATAAATGCTTGTAAAGGTTTACATGAAATAAATATTTTTGACTTTGACTTTGAGCTATGGCAAAAAAGAAATATGGGTAACATTTTCTTGTACAGATTGTCACCGGCTGGGTTTTTATACAATATAATATATACATATTATATTGTAATATATATTAGTATACCTACGTATTATATTGTATGTGCCGTGCCCCGGACCGCACGATATGCCGCGGTCTCAGTTTCACTATATCAACTTCTGAAACTGTTTATAGATGTGTTGAGTCTATCCAAATGCAACGAGGAGCTGACCAATAGTTCAGTGTAGGCTCAGAATACCATCGGTTACGACGAGGTAGGAATAAAACCTTGCCGCTGGGTACCCTAAGTCCATTTATGCGGTAGGCGATGGTACGTATATAATCTATTATTACATTAAAATAAATAATCTTTACTCATGATGCCAAAACTCCTAATTGCTAGACCATATCCCCCCTATCCGATTACAATGGCCATAAACAACGCCCGTAGACTATCATAACGCCAGTTTTTCGACAAAGTGACGCCTGTAAAAAGCCATAAATATTAGGATGCAATTCAATGTGACAGACATCGGAGTGCATATGTCCGCCAGGCTATACGGCCCGGATATTACATGGCTCCCGAATTACCCGTGCGGGAGAAATGGTCAATAAATTTTCTTGCTAACTGTACTTGATTGTGAATTCATGGGTTACAAATTATGGTCGCGATTGTATCGAAGGTTAAACGTGGTGGGAGAATATATCATTGTTTATTATAGCTATTTTAATCTGCACAGTTAGTGATATAATATTATATAACGTATTACCGCGGCAAGGTGAGACTGGGAGGAATATGCCTCAAGGTGCCCAGCTAAAGGGTCTAGTCTTGTACAAAGGATTTTACTTTTACTGTGAATTTCTGGCCTTTGCAGTTGAAACATTAGGTCCGTGTTCACTAGATGTTTTGAAATTTTCCCAATTACTGAGGAAATTACTTATTGAAAAATCTGGTGACCGACGTGCAGGGCCTACTTGGTACAACGAGTTGGGCTAGAAATTCAAAGGGGCAACGCTGCTGGAGTTATCGGTACGTGTGCGGCCTCAGATGAACTTTACGATATTTTTAATTTCATTTTCATTTATTTATACTCACTAGTGTCTACTTTAGTTTTTTAAATGTTTTAAATACATACGAAGTAACAGCAAAATATAAAGATCAGAGTTAAATATTCATTACATAGTAGATAAATCTTTTAATAAAATAACATTGGAGCCAGTAAATTTGAATGCTCTCTCCTAGCGACTTTAGTAATACCCAAGTGTGCTCTAGAATTGCTTCTACCGCCAAACAAGCAATCTTGTTTGTAAATACGACTGAGTATTGTAGCCTGTAGATCGGATTAATTATTTCCATCCCCCCCCCCCCCCCCCTGGTTGTGTCGCAGCGGAACAAGCAAGCTTAGCTTAATAAAGGGCCAGGCGGAGCGTGAAAGCCTTGGTGGCACGTCAGCGTGCTTTTAAAGACAGTGATGTCATTACCGTTAAATTAACTATGAATACTGGATTGTGAATTTTAATAGTGCAATTAAAATGGTTCTAAAATTTGTAAATAGTTGACAGTGTTATTCATAGATTAATTTGATCATAAAACTAATATTAATATCATTATATTTTTTAACCCACTTCAAAAAAGGAGGAGGTTCTCAATTCGATGCGTATGTTTTTTTTTGGGAATGTCAAATCATAACTCGGTCAAATCTTAACTGATTTTGAAATTTATTATTTTACATGAAATTTTTGTGAAGATCTGATAATGAATGACGGAGCTGGAGACTGAACATCGCAAATTTCGAGAGGTTTTCTTAATATTAGACCATAATATATCTATGCCAAATATTATTATCGTTATTTGTGTTATCGTTACTTTATGTATACGCGGGTCACGGGTTAGTTTCATATAAATTTGGTTAAGAATGGAAGAAGGATTTCGGAACTGGATGGTGGAACACCTCAAAATTAAAGAGTTCATGTTGGATGGTGGAACACCTCAAAATTAAAGAGTCCTACAAATATTTGTAAAATCTAAACTGAATTAAGGATTCTTATTTTATGTTAAAAAATGTATTTTATTTTATATTAATTTAGGTACCAACTGAAGAAAACTTAGAGCTTCAATAATAATAAAATAAAATAGAATTTAAAAACCTAATGTGAAGTTTGTCTCAATTAATATAATTCCAACTTTATTATAAGTTTCAATGAAAATAATGTAATTTTATGTCAAAGTATCGGACTAAATAACACTTGTAAATATTCATTATTTTATACTTCTTAGTTATTTAGAAGTCGGTTTGTTTTTTTTGTTAAAAAGTTTTTATCTTTTTAAAGATTTATTGAATACAAACATACAGGTATTAAGAGGGAGAGAAAATACTTTATATACCTTTATATATAAAAAAACTAGCTCACTCGTGGCGGTGTTATATTATATCTCTTTAAATAGATAAAGTAGTCTCTATAAAATCAAAAAACCAACAGACTACCTACATTAATTAAAGACTTGTTAATTTTTACTTTTACATTACCTACGAGTATTAGGTACTATTTTATTTTTACCCTGCCCAGTAAGGTTAATTTTTAAAATAATTCAAGTTTTTTTAAAGGAATTTTCACAAGAAAATTAGAACCCCATTCCAAAATCATTAAATAAATCCTTACTTTTTCCACTAATCTATAAACCGCCGCAGAGTAATTACAATTCTGACACTTCGATTTAGGGTCCAAATTTGCTTCTAAAATCGTTTAATTTGTTACTTGTTCGTACAGCGGCTATAAATTTTGAAAGCCTGCAATTTCCGAACTGTCAATCTCAGAGTGGTTATAGGTTTCTATGCTCATCATGCTTTTGTGTATGTCGAGAATATATGAGACAATATCATCGGGTAATACCTATTGGACATTTTGGGCCGAGCAAGTGAATCGATTATGGACCATGCTGAATATTGAGAGGTTTTGGTTTGCAATTGTTTAAGGGAAACGGTTTTGGGGGCTGTGTTTATATTTAGTATGAAATGTAAATTAAACGCTATACTAGAAATTCCTAGATCCGTAGATTTACATAGTTATTTCATTTTATATTATCCGGATGCTACTTTTGTGAATACTCCTTTATATACCCGTTTCAGCGTTGATCGGTCTGTTATTTTAACACCGCACATTCGTCGCAATGAACCCATCACACATGTATTTTACTTTCATCTTTCTCCTCATCATACAATGTGTTGAGATTTAATTTATTTCTTATTATTTGCATAATTATATTAGCCTATAACCCCTACTGCTAGTTTTAAGCCTTCCCCAAGATGTAAGTTTTGGTCAGTAAAACAAAATGACAAAGTTTAGTTTCTAACATAAAGTTAGTTCTCTCAAGCACATAAATGTAGGCAGCCTGGTCAGGCCTAAATACAAAGTCCGTATTGAAATATGAAGCCACTAATTTCTAAAAGCAAGAGCTTGGCTTTGGGCCAGAACTAAACAAGCGCCTGTGGTGACACCTCGCGGCGAAACCCTTTCATATTTCTTCCTTGAAGATATATTGACGCCTTTAGCCAAAATATTAGTTTAGTTTTTGCACGGTCCTAAATCAAAGATTGGGAGAATAAAAAACACTGTTTTGGTAAGATTTCTGTCTCAGATAGTAAGATGTATTTTATTTTTAGAAGCTTGGAGTTTTAGGTAATATGAAACAGGCTTAAACAGTTAAACTGTGTCTGCTGTTTGTCATTTTTAATTTTCTTCCTCTTACTATCAGATAGGGCCCTTCTATCGGAGTGTTTAACTTATTTGTTCCCCACTCTCTGAGTACTTAAACTAGGTCGTCGTGGCAATTTTGTTTGGTATGTTATTATATACTGGCTTTAAGTGTTTAAATATTACTGTGTCATTTATGATATGATATCCATTTTAATTTTTAAAATATTATTGTTCTGCACCCTAAGCATATTTTACTCTCTCGAAGGCTAGCTGATAGAAAATCTCTAAGCTATTAAACTCGCCTATGTGCAATTGTCTGCAGTAAAGAATTTTAAATAAGTAAATAAAACAGCCAAATGAAACTGCTTATTAAAATAGACAAACATAATGCAAGTATTTTAAATAATTTAAGCTACTTATGTAACTTTAATTTATAAAACAAGAAATCTATTTCCTCCCAGCTTTACACGAAAACATAATCGTGAATCTAGTCGAGATTTGAAGCAGGAATTCCACCTCAAGCCAATATAAATCTTCTGCGGTCGGTTTGACCCAAAACATAAGAAAAGAGGAAAAGTTTTGACATCACGCTGTGCGGGAAAATGGAAAGGAAAAAGATCGGATGTGCACATACATTACTTTTGCTAGTGAGAGGTGAAAATTAGGTTTACACGCCATCTCACTTGTTAATTTATTGCAATGCTGTCGCTGCTTTTCTTTTGTATTATTTACGTATATAAATCCGGATAAGAGGTAAAGTCAATGATATTATATAAACCTTTGAGCAAATGGAATATTTATAATCAAAAATATTATCTAATACAAAAACTAATGTAGACTTCGTGTATATGTTATTCAGATATAACAATCAGTGATATATATGTATCTTTCTCTCTCTATCTGCTGATCCTCTTAAAACTGGAAAGGTTTATGATTTCTGAACCAAAATAAACGTTACGATTCTACGAGATGTGTTAATGATGTTGACATGTAACAAGTTTAAAGAAGCAACTATCCGCACATATTATTTTAATCAGATTTGACCGTCTCGGTAGACTAATGGTTGCGACTAGTGTTTTACTACTTTTCGCGTTTCATCCGGGATTCGAGGGTTGGATTGGATTCCCACCCATGGTAAAAAACATTAGAACGTTTATCATGTATGTACAGTTTGTCATGGTCTGAATATTTAATAAAATATTATATTTATTACTTAACAGAGAAAGCCTAAAGCTTAGTTTGTGACCAGGGAAATATGTGTGTAATGTCCTTCGTATTATTTATATTACATGCATTATATGTTATTGTAAATTTCCTTCTAAAAACAAGTGTGTTTAAGCATTAGAGCAGTCTCTAACAGAAATAAATCCGTTAGCGTAATCCGTGATAAAAAAATACTTATTCTTATCTGCTGCTATTAAGCAGTAAATCTAAAACTCTTGCTTAACCTAACTTTGCACCTAAATCAAAGAGAATCTGCGCTACATTCGTAGAATTGAACAAAAGCGTTTAAACGCAGATCCTTCGTCGAAAAATTCAATTTTCAAATAAAATTTTAAGGTTCCCTCGGCCATTGCTCGGCGGATACTCGCATAAATTTTCGTTTTCCACGGAACCATGCTCGTTCGTGGACAAATGGCACTATTTACTAGTGTGCTTGGGGTTTTGGCTGGCTCCAACTGTATTAATCATTTCTTAAAATGTTTCTTAGTTCCTTTTCGAATGTGTCTTTAGATTTTTACGACTGTCCCCCCGTAAGTACCACTTACGAGTTTGTTCGCGGGAAGTTATGTATTACTTTGCGATTTACGAGATTTAGGTATTTTTATTGTTTTTAAAAGTAGATAAAGTAAACAATGACAAGTTAAAAACCTGGTTGATCTGCTTGTGTAATGTTCTAGCATTTTTACGATGCTCTGGTGTCCGTTCGTCTGCCTATCTGCCTCTCTCATCTAATACTGCCTCTATCATCTAGAGAACTACTGACTCATTTTGTAGTGTACATTGCGCCTTTGCGTTATATCCAGGGGTTGTAGGTTCGATTCCCACCCAAGGCAAAAAAATATTAGTACGTATTTGTGTACAGTTTGTCAAGGTCTGGGTGTTTATAAAATATAATATGTATTATATCGTTGTTTCTGGTACACATAGAACAAGCCTAGCGCTTAGATTGTGACCGGAGCAATTTGTGTAAATTGTCCTACATATAATTATTATTATTAAACTCTGAATCATCCAAATAAATATTCATTTAAGCATAAAATAAAATATGTAATATATGTATGTAACCAACAATGACTTAGGTACCTATGACGATAGCAACATTTCTTTGTGAATACCTTTCGCCCCAAAAACTATTTCGAACTATTATCTCCTGACATAATTTGAGCTTTTTACCTTAATTAAGGCTTTATTTCTATTAATGCTACTGTCATAATGTGTTTTTCTATCAGCGACATTATAGGTAGATATAACTTACAGTGTCAAACAAGTCACCCAAAAGAGTCAAGTTACCAGAATATACTGTTTTTATGTTTTACATAAGCATGTGACATTACGTATTCGTGTTTTCCCGATGTATACAATTAGATTATAACATTTCTCATTGTCTCTCGTTATATGTGAGTCGAGGACTTGTGTACTCCGGTCTCCAGTCGTTTAAAATGTTTTATTTAACTTCCTGTTTTGTCTGTGAAGATGTTTATTTGACAATAAATTTGCTTTAATTAAATCACGGTTATTATGTTGGTACTTAACGTTTTACTTAATCCCGTAGTTTCTAGAATGAAGATCAAATTTATATATGATCGAAATTAGATAGCAAGGCATATGATTGGTATAACGTCGCGACATTTTTCTACCAATCACGTGTTTTATTATCTAATTTTGGTCAAAGATTAAATAAATACCGCAACAAGCTCGCCACTTGTTAGTGTTGCCTCCGAATACCATCAGCGAAATGAGGATGGGTAAATCCCTCCGCTGGGTCCTCAGGGTGATGCCGTTTAAACGGTTCTCGGAAGCCCAAATAGGCACCCGTGATGGTATTTAATTTTTTATTAATTTTATCAACGTACTAGTAACTTCGGTAATGCGTGATACCAAAGCAATACAATGGGTTTCGTTGACATCTACAACTTTTTTTTATCCAAACAATGTATATATATATACATATATAGGTAACTCTATATCTTACATTGTTTTTTTATGAAACTCTTTATATATTCAATTGAGATAAAAAATAAAATAATGAATATAATTCCATTAATTCCTCTGTAGCCGCGCAGGTGCCGATAACTGCATCTGCATTACCTCTTTGAATTTCTAGCCATATGAGTTGAAAAAAGTAGGCCCTACTTGACTTCTCTAATAATAATTTTCCCAATAGATTAGAAAATGCAAGAGCATCAGTGGTGACCAAGGGCCTAAAATTTCCACTGCAAAGGCCAGAACTTCAAAGTGGTCTGCGAGCTGGGAATATTTACCATATTTTAAATTTTGTGCTTTAAGAGCTGCGACCCCAGAGGAAACAGGAGAGATCTGTAGACTATATATTATATATATTTTAGCAAAAAAGCTAGTTCATCACATAACGTACTATGTACCAGAAACACCACAAACAACAACCGCTATCACTCGCTAGTAATTTTAGGTTCTTCTTGGTGAAGCCTAAGAACTTAGCGGTTAAGTTTTGTCAGCTGAGCGAATTGCGCCTTACACAATAACCGTTTGCGAAATTGTCGGAGTGCAACTATTGCGGCATCTGCTGGACGATTAGAGAACTAGATCATTTTGGTGATTTTAGGCTTGTTCTACCGCAAATTAGTATTTATAATTAAAGTACAGTATTTGACTTTATATCCACCTGTTGGAAAGCTGACCTACTAAGTTAAAGAATGTTGTCAATCAATACATTGTTGTTTATTAGCATGGTCACTATGACGCTAGCGGCTGTAGACGAAATAGGTACGCTAGCGGCTGTCGACGAAATAGATACGCTAGCGGCTGTAGATGAAATAGATACGCTAGCAGCTGTAGATGAAATAGATTCGCATTACGAGTCTAGTTTAATATTCTCGCTGCTTTGAAGCTAATTCTACTACATCATCACCCTCAAAGGAGACTATGACTCGAATTTATAAAATAGAAATTAAACATAAACTGTTTACTATACGCTTTAAATCGGTCTAATCGGTGGATTGCGGACTGACCTTAGTTTGATAAAGTGTCGGTTTCCAGAATTTCTAACAGGTCTCTCAAATTGGTCTCTGATTTAGCTAAGCTGATTATATTGTTTAATTGGCGAATAAGCTAACTAACGCCATACACTAAGAATCCTACTTGCACCGCTTTTATTCACGTGTGTGCGATGAAACTAAGCACCACTATGCATTGTTGACATATCGAAAGAAATATATTTTTACAATTGATATAATTAAACGATTCGATGTTAAAATAACGTTTGACAAAACGAATGAGAAATCAAAAGATAAAAACAACAGACAAATAGCATACCATTCGTAATCGCGAAGTCTGCGTTCTCCTTGCAAAATGGGATTTAGCACTTTTAGTATAACTTTAAGTACTCGATTACTGTTTGACGCAGATTTTTTTTTTGTGGGTAATTGTGTTTATTATTCTTTCTGTGTTCGGGTTTTTTTTTTACCTTTTTAATTATATAATTCAAAGTCTGCGTTCTCCTTGCAAAATGGGATTTAGCACTTTTAGTATAACTTTATGTACTCGATTACTGTTTGACGCAGATTTTTTATTTTTGTGGGTAATTGTGTTTATTATTCTTTCTGTGTTCGGGTTTTTTTTTACCTTTTTAATTATATAATTCAAAAATATTTACTTATTACCAACATAAAGATTTTTGCGTATTAATTACGTAATAATTACCAACATAAAAATTATAATTAAACTTCGACTAATAGCCAAGTTGTAATATTGGAAGTACATTTGTATGGGCGTAAAGTCGACTACAGACCTACAGAGATTTTATTTTGACAACCTTATTTTTAGTCTCGGAGTACTATAATAGTAGTCAATCGAACAAGTCTAAATATCTAGTTTTTTTTATAAAGTCAAAGTTTTCATTTAAATGGTTGACGTTAAACTATAAAGTTTTTTTATTAAGAAAGCCTCGTGTTACAAATAAAGTGTGTGTTATTGACTGTACATAATATGGTTTAATGTTTGCGGTCTATATCGCCCCTCAAATAAATTATTATCTATTAAAGATTTACGCGGGTCAGAAAAAGCGGGCTAAAACGACACCATAAAATGATGTACTTTGTACTTACCGACTTTATTTATAGTCGGGTTAGTTACAACATTTATAACTTAAGAGTAGCTGGACCGACTTATATGATCTTGTGTTTGTTGTATTTATCTTTGCTTTGAATAGCAGAATAACTATTAAATCATCGAAAAACTAATTAAGACGAAAATTCATTTTCTCACACATGTTTTATTGGAACAAACAACTTTTTTGTTAATATCTGGAGATTGCCTGATGTCGATGATATGTTTTAGTTCGTCTCGACCACTACACGCATTGGATACCATACACGAACGCCATACACAATATTTTTATTGATTCTGAGGTGGTACGAAGTTCGCCGGGACAGATAGATAGTATTTAATATAATCGAGAAAAAGTATCTAAAATGAACCGAATTAAAAACCGTTCAATTATTCATTTGCAATAAGTTAAAAATACAATCAATTGGTGTTAGAAACAAAAATAACAGCCTTTTAAAATCATTCAAATTTTTTATTCCTAAACGTCCAAAGATTCCAGTCGATTGAGTATTTTGGTTCATTTGACGCGACATATTTTGTGCGGCAATCCGTTCACGATTCACCGACACTTTCAAAAGAACATTTATAATGCAAAAAGAATTTGAATGTCATTATTATTTAATATTTTTAATTGATTTTTGCCGCGACTTCCATTCAGTGAAAATGTTTTGAAATATTTTGTATTTTCAGTACTTGCTAATTGATGGATTCCCATTCATTGAAATATACATTCTTTAAATAAAGGTATAACTTTTTTTTATTAAGGCATTCTCTGCTGGTTTTGGCATGTAAAATTTTTAACTAATAAAAAAAATATAAGATACCAAAACGTTGCATAAAAAGTCCTCAAAATCGACTTGCAAAAATGAAAATAGTTATGAATGTGGACGAATAAAAAAAAAATACAAGAGACTCTGTAGTCTCTGATTAACCTGTAAGGGAACGTAAATAAGAAGATTTTGCTTTCTTTATAATGAAAAAAAAAGTCACATGACCCTATCCCTAAAATACCCTAAACTAAAGAAATACTTTTAAAGCTTCTTTCTTAGATATATATAATTCCAGCAGAATTAATTATAATAGCCAGGATGTCCATGTAGCTATATAGATGGGTGGGGTATTATTTTATATGCGGTATCAGATCTTAAGCGGAAGCGATTTACAAATTATTTAAAAAGTGTCTATTTTTTTTTTGTACTATATAAATTTTTAACACGCTATTATTTTAAAAGTTTGGTGTCCAGAGGTTTATGTTTAGATGTTTTTATAGGTTTTTATATTAATTTATTTAGCGATACCTAAGTGTTCTGTCGCCTTTTATTTTATACTACATTTTTATATTCAAGATAATAAGGACGTTAAAATTAACATAATTCAAAAACAATGATGTTATGTTTTGAGACCACTCTAGTATTAAACCAACAATAATTATTTATTTTTATCTGGCCTTAATAGAATTTAATGTATAGCGATAATTTAATTAGCACCGTATTTTTAACTGCAGTTTTAAATTAAAATATACGTGGTGGCCGAGTTGGTCAGACCTTGGACTTAAAAACACTTAGGTCCCTGGTTCGAATCCCGGTGTGTACCAATGAGTTTTTAATCTAAAAATTTATGTACATTTGTTTGACAACACCACTATAGTGCCTCTATACTCACTATAGAGCACGTTAAGCTGTCGGTCCCGGTTTCACTATACCAACTTGTGAAACTGTTTATAGATGGGTTATTGAGTCTATTCAAAACATCGCGACGAGCTAGCCACTTGTTCGGTGTAGACTCATACCATCGTCTACGACGAGGTGGGATTAAAAACCCCTCCGCTGGGGGTACCCTGGGGCCGTCTAGGCGGCCTCGGGCGCCGTTAGGCACCCGTGATGATATATATACATTTGTTATAATTTAACAATGGAACAGATAAATGTGCGATTCAATAATACTCAGACCCGGTAAGTATTATAGGTTTGTGAGTATTAATTTTCCAACTGTTAATCAGCAAATTTAGTTTTTGTTTTTTTCTTTTTAGAAAAAAACTTTTTTTTTCGTTTTACAACTGTATTGTATTAGATAATATTTATAAATAAATGGCTTCCCGCTATGCTTATGACTTTCACCCCTCTACACGGTTTCTTCTTCCTAACGAGTTGCTCGCCTATCTCATCTTAGAAACGATCTTTTTTGCGAATACTCTGAGAGGAGGACACGAAGTTTTGAAGGTAAAAAAACTGCTATCTCAGTGCGTCAAGGCCGGGAAAGCGAAGCACAATTATGGCATTATTAGTTTCCTTTGACATTTATGAGTGTACTCCTCTTACCTTTATTTATATATCAAAGTAACGTATAAATAACCGTACCTTCTTACATGGTAAATAAAAAAATCCTATACTATTTTACTATTAATGAATTATTAAAAATATATAAGTAGTAAGTAAAATTTGTAAAATAAATTATTAGTTATAATAATTTATTTTACAAATTTTACAGAAGAAACAATAGTACAAGTACAGAAGTTCCACTACGAAAAATCAATTAAATAGCGACTCTTGCACAGACACAATAAAGTCTTGGTTCATGTCGCACTGGCATGCTAATACTTAGGTATACTTGGACTATGAAAGGTTGTATTTTTTATTATATCTTCATTTATTTATTTAAAATTCTTAATTGCACAAAATTGTACATAGGCGAGCTTAATGCCTTAGGCATTTTCTACTAGCTAACCTTTGAGAAAGTGAAATAGGCTTCATGGGTGCCTTACGGCGCCCGAGACCGCTTAGACGGCCCTAGGGTACGCAGCCGAGGGGTTTTAATCCCTCCTCGTCGTAGCTGAAGGTTGTACTTTGGGCTAATATGAAGTTGTACTGATAGAATCGAACTACTTTTCCCATGGAACGATGTATCGTAAATGAAATAAAAATCTTCATACAATTAATGATGAAATAGAATAGAATGGGATAGAATAAAATTTATTCAATAAAATACAAAAAAAATAACAATATAATCATACACTAACTTATAAATACAACAATTTTAATTTATAACACGATTTAAACATATTAAAATATTGTAAATATATTGAATCGGTTACACCCACATCTTGTGCGCGGATACTTTGCAGAATCTCACGCGCTGATTTTCAGGGCGCACCGTGAGATTCTTACAACTTTTATATTGAAATGACTGATTTGTATGGGGAAGGAAAAATTATAAACTTTTATTTTTACATCATTTGCGACACATAGTTCCACGGGAAAAGTTGATCGATTTAATCAGTAGAGCCTTATGATGAGCCTCAATGTACAACCTTTCAAATACTTCCTGTAGGTAATATATCTGGGCCGCGTGGAATAGTGGTAAGATTGGCTGCATTTCCCAGCTGGAGTCAATTCTTTTTAAAATCCTATTTATAATAAGTATTTATAGTATTTAAGTAGTTATTAAAAAATAAAGTAATAAACATTGTGATTTTTTATTTATAGACATATAAGTCCCCGATTTAAACTATTGTACTCTAATAGTGTAACCTTTAGAAAATGCATAACTAGAAAATAGATACTTTAGTAACTGTTACTCGAAATAAATGTTATTATGAACTTTTAAAGCTATCCTGTTACTATATTAGTGATATTATCATTTTAACGAGTAAATATTATTTTAATTTTAAGGCAAAGATATCATAATATAATAAATTCGTATATACTTTTCATTCCGTTTTTTTTTTTAAATATTTGCATTTGGAGGCATAGTATTCTTAGAAATACCAAATTTATCATTAAGCATCATTTAGTCGACATAGTGGGATCAACCAATAATAATTCTGCTAAACAACATTATATTGATCAACCCCATTCATGGACTTTGCAGGTCTGTCTACCATCAAAAAGATACAAGTAACATGTCGTGCTCTAATAAAAACCTCTACTTACCCGTATAATACAGTGTGCTGTCGTTGAATAAACGGCAAGTAATTTGGTTTAAGTATTGTTATGCATCATTGATATGATTATATATATTTCTTTTTTGATAGGTTCTGCACTCTAAGCATACTTTACTCTCTCAAAGGTTAGCTGGTAGAAAATGTCTAAGACATTAAGTTCGCCTATGTACAATTTTGTGCAATAAAGAATTTTAAATAAAATAAATAAATAAATTTAGTTAAAAAAAAAACCCATATTAAAAAATAAAGTTTGATCATAAAAACCAAAGTAACCAACTGCTATCAATAATTATTTCAGGACTCCTAATAACAAATCCAATTTTAGGGTACGGTACAGAAACAATATAGCTTTTGCCAATGTGTTTGGTAATAGGGAGTGGCTTATAAAGGATGTCGTACATATATCACTTACGCGTCGTCGCTCGCACAGCCACGTCCCGGTCACAGCGAAGCGACTGCGCTGCTCTGTAGGCGATTACGTTGCTTATTTATCGATTTAGACTTAAGTAGGTTTTAGAGTTGAGCGCCTTCTCTCTGCTACGTAGCAATGTTTGGAGTTGACTCTATCGGGAATTTTTTATCCGAACTTTTCGTTTTTAAACGGAAGAAATATATAAATGTAACGGTTGGATAAAAAAATCATTTCATTTTTAATATAATCCTGTTAGTAAACAAACACTGTGACAAAGTTAACACTTGATTCTAAAAAAACTATTAATTTACAGAATATTATATATATATATGCCGCGATATTTGGATAGACTCAACAACCCATCGATAAACAGTTACACAAGTTGGCATAGTGAAAGACCGACAGTGCTCTCCGACGCACTATAGTGGTATTGTACAAATGTACATAAATTTACAGAATTATTTAATACATAATAATACATTAGGTTAGATGGAGGTGCAAGTCATGTTTTGTTTTAGTACCCCGACGACCCCATTGATAGATTTCTGCTTACCACCAGGTAGATAAAATTCTCATACCGTGCTCCAATAAAAAAATCAACCGGATAATAATATTACTTGATTTATTAAGAGGCAACCAATATAAAACGACATAGGTAATTTGCAATTTGCAATAAATACTTACATTCTGATTAATAAAATCCAAACACCATTAAAAAAAATTGTAAGTATAGAAATACTTGGTGGGCAAGAGAG
This sequence comes from Monopis laevigella, assembly GCA_947458855.1. Taxonomy (NCBI): domain Eukaryota; kingdom Metazoa; phylum Arthropoda; class Insecta; order Lepidoptera; family Tineidae; genus Monopis; species Monopis laevigella. The sequence goes on along the minus strand of OX381584.1, from coordinate 26,686,371 downwards.
GCTGGTGGGTCAAAACCTAATGTCCACTGAGTGTCAACAACAATTTGAATTTCTGAATTTTAGCAAAACCCTTCAAGCGATCACATAAATAAAACAGTAAACATTTCGCTATAGCTGCAAACAATAAAAAAGCTATTTTCTTTCGTCTAAGACACAATAAAAAAGCCTCCATAAACATAGAGACCGACAATAAAAACAAAGATATAAACCGACAAAAACCGAATATTGGTAATCAACAGATCATCAAACTGGCCAATTATTCGGATCAATAACAATTCTTCGGTTTTTTAGGAACATAAATCATATTATTGGTTTGTTTTCACAAATAATTTCTTAAATTAAATAAAAGAATTTTGTTGTCCTTCGCAAGTTAATAATAATAATAATAATAAATATATTTCCAGAAATATACACACCTACTTATGCTACACAAAACAAAATACTTAAATAATCAGAATATAGTAGAAGTATATATACTGTTAAGAATTAGGCTACAAACATCTATTATATATATATATATATATACACTTAGATACCATTAGTTTAGATTATTTTTTATTTATTAAATATATATCGTTCCCATCATCATTAAACGAAATACAGCTGAAAACTTGGGAATAGATGATTCCCAAGTTTTCATCTGGTCGTTTGGTGCACACTATAAACCAGGTCTAAACATTCAACATTGATCGATTATCATTCACTTAAACACGCTCCATATTCTATCATTCACTTAAACACACCTATAGATTTTTTCACTCACTCACACACTTACTTACTTACTTACCTACACAGAAAAAATGTATATATGTCATAATGTACCATGATTATTTTGTAAATATTGTTGCCTGACGCCCTAATAAGGCGAAATATAGCAAAAGTATTATAATTATATTGTGTTTTATTTATGTATATTATTGAACGACCTATGAAAAATTATATATATATATATATATATATATATATATATATACATCTTCACGGGTGCCTTACGGCGCCCGAGACCGTCTAGACGGCCCTAGGGTACCCAGGGGAGGGGTTTTAATCCCACCTCGTCGTAGCCGATCGTATGAGTCTAAACCGAAAAGTGGCTAGCACGTCGCGATGTTTTGAATAGACTCAATAACCCATTTACAAACAGTTTCACAAGTTGGTATAGTGAAACCGGGACCGACAGCTTAACGTGCTCTCCGAGGCACTATAGTGGTGTTGTCAAACAAATGTACATACATGTTTTAATTAAAAACTCATTGGTACACACCGGGATTCGAACCAGGGACCTTAGTGTTTTTAAGTCCAAGGTCTAACCAACTCGGCCACCACGTATTTATTAAATAATAAATAAATACCATCACGGGTAGGTACCTTTTTTTAGGCTCCCGAGAACCGTCTAAACGGCCTCAGGAGCGAGACCCCTATGGGTTAATCAACCCGTCCTCATTTCACCGATGGTATTCGGTAAAAAACATATTTATTGATTAATTAAATTTATTATTTATTGAAATGACAGCATATGGATAATTATTTTCGATGCAAATCAAACTTTGGATGTGTTAATATAAATAATAATCTCCATATGAATGCACAGGTTTAATTGCTGTAAATTGGTTTTTAATTATTAAGCTCCCCCGTGTGTATAAAATACCTTGCACGATTAAAAAATTAATGTAATATTTACTCGAATTGTAAATTCGTCTTTGACGCCGTCCATTTAGTAACCGCATCATTCAGGCGGCATAATTGGAGCGACCAATAGTGTTAGATAACAACATTTTGATCGATCCACTCAATGCTTTTATTGGCCTGCTTACCAACAGGTGGATAAAAAGTTACATGCTTTGTTAATATTAGATTTGCTCCAATAATATAATACATACGGTGGAAGACAAGCCCACTATAATTAAAAGATTGTCGATTCTTATTTTTGTCGCACGATAAAAAGTGGAATGCTTTGCCTGCGTGAGTTTTCTTTTCGTTTAGGCATGAACAAGTTCCTCAAGCAGACATAGTGAGCGAACCAATTGTAGCAAAAGTGCTATTCTTAGGTAAGAACATTCTTGGACTTTACATTGCCCCTTAACATCAGGTTGTTATAAGGTGACACTTCGTGCTCCAAAAAAAAACATATATTATTTAACCATTCATGGTCTGCAAAATGTTTCTTGGAATGAAATTGGTCTTGCAATAATGTAAAGAAGTAGGAATTACACTAAAGTTAGTATCCAAGAAATTCTTTGCATCGTCTTTTGAAGGATCGTCTAAGATCGTTTGTCGGAAGTTTCATGGATCGCGTTTCCCCAAAATGCATACAGGGTCATATAGTGTTTGGTTGGATGTTAAAGACAGTGAAGGGTGAAATTCCTCCCAACTACACGATAGACCCGCCACCCGCACGAATGATCCATGGATCCCGCACGAATGATCCATGGATAGCTAAGAACATTGTCTCCCGGTCTTCCTTATTCATAAGTTGGTTTTATTATTGAACATATATTGCCCGAACCCAAAACCTCCGGATTCAACACCAAAGGACTCGAAACCACGAACCTCGCTATCGCGGCAAGGCGCTCAACCGCTGAGCCACCAGGTTCCAGTCAGCCCTCATGAATTTTTGCATTGCATTTTTATCTTTAAAAATTTTATATAAGATTATCCAAATAAGGAATTTATAAAAATGCATAAATATAAAATACTCAAAAAAGTTTATAAGAGAAATACTCAAAAAAGTTTATAAGAGAAATACACAATAAAACGAAGTCGAAATTATGTAAATCTAGATTTGGTCGATGAATATAATTTCACGTAGGTAGAAGATAAATAAAGCACGAATAAACATTTTACCTTCAAGAAGAGCACATACCTACATTATATAACCCTTTTTTTTTTAGCCAGAATGTTCTTTTTCGTTGTCAATATTATGATAGTTTTCCTTTATAAATAATTCCGTAGTATTTGGGACCCTCCTCACGATTTGACATTAAAATATTTACTTAGGTCACCCCGTCAACCAAACTTCCCTTAGTTTTAATTTAGGATAGGCGCTTAGGGCTCTAGTGTTACTACATTAACTTACATACAAAAATCCTGGTGGGCGGGACTCGAACCCACGAACCTCGCTATCGCGGCAAGGCGCTCAATTTGTATTAAATGTTCATAGATATTGTCGTCTAGCTAAAACGAATACTACATTTCTATGAGTAAGTATAATTTAATATGTCTAGACCTATAAAAATCACGACAACAATAATAACAATAAATGAGGATAAACATAAAAAACAAGTGATATAATTCTCCTAAATATGACAAAAAGAGTTGGTAAAGAGCCATACATCACACGCGCTCTAATAACTTCTGAAACTTCTGAACGCCCAACAGTGTTTATGATATGTTCCCTACAAAGAACTACAATTTCATAGACATATTAAAATATCAGACAGTCTCATTTAAAACGTAAATATGTCAAAAAGAGTTAATAAAGAGCTATTAAGCAGCGCACTCTAATAATTTTGAGACTCCTGAGCGACAGTGCTTTTTCTTACGTATGTTTTTAAATAAACTTAATTTCCCAGATATATTTAATTTTAGACAAACACGAAAATCATTTGTGGAAAATCACATGTTATTATAGATGTTACAACGATGTTAAATTATACACTATTTTATATAATATGAGTAGGTACCTGCTATAACTTTTGTAAAAAACTTAACATTGTTAAATGAGTAATTTTATTTATAACTTTAAACGTTGTTTTCTTTATTGACTTGCTTTTTATTGTCTCCCTGAAGTGAGAAAAGTATAGTATTCTCTTTGGGGTAAAGAAGACTTTAGGTAGAATGGGATTGTTTCCATCGCTGAACTTAGTATAATAATAATTTTATTATTATATTTTGGTAAAAAATGGCGTCTACGCGTTACGCGTAATTTTGCCAGTGTCTAGTGGGTAGTTGTGGGTAAACTTATTAAATATTATTTGTGAAAGAGGGCTAACAGGATGGGAAGGAATCAGGAAAGGACTAGGGTAGAAAAGGGAATGGCGACATGACCGTATGAAAGCATACGGTATAGTCTTGCCAATGTCTAGTGAAGGAGGAAAAGGATCAACAGTAAAATGGGTACCGCCATTTTACTGAAGATTGTGGGATTATTTGAGATAACACAAACACCGAGATCACTGCGTAAATGCTACACTTCTCACACTTAATATTACTATACGAATGCTTATTCTACAAAATTAGTACACTTTTGCACAATAATATTCGATAAAATTAAATTTGAAAAATATAATATAAACACGCGTCTACAGTGTTCGGGCTACCCTCAAAGAATAATAATAATAATTATATGTAGGACAATTTACACATATTGCGCTGGTCACAAAATACTATGTGAACCAGAAACAATGATATAATACATATCACATTATATAATAATAATAGAAATTAAATTAATGAATATAATTCATTGAGTTCCTCTGGAGCCGCGCAGGTGCCGAGAACTGCAGCCGCATTGCCTCTTTGAATTTCTAGCCCTATGCGTTGGAAAAAGTAGGCTCTAGCACGTCGATCACCTGATTTTTCTATTATTAAAATATAACAGACAAACTGTACAGAAAAACATACTAATATATTTTTGCCATGGCTCGGAATCAAACCCACGACCTCCGGATAAAATAGAGACAACCACTAGTCTACAGTGGCGTTCATAATATTCCCTCGTTTGTATCTGAAGTTGCTTTTCAACTTCTTATGCTTAGAAATAAATACACTTATGTTAATTATTATTATCCTCTTGGTGAATATTATTATGTACTGTTGAAAATTCTATATATTTTGTGGTCTGTGGTGTTATACTACATTAAATCCTTATCTCGCGTTATGTAAGTTACTTTATAGCTACATACACGAACCAAATATTATTCTTATTCAAATTATCATTTATTCATTCATCGCTATCAATAATAATAACTTTGACGCCACTTTTTTATAAAATAGGTAATTTGATAGTGGGTAATGCATATTTTTCTAGTTAAAACTGGGTTCTAGTGCTGCGACATATTTTTTAACAAAAATAATATTAAATATTTAACGACGTAATTCGGAATGCACAGTCAGCTATGATTCAATTATTCAGAACTACTGTACTGAAAGGTGCACATTACACAATATAGTAAAGTTTCGAGACTATTCAATTCGTTATATTTTTTTCTTGAATAATTACCTTTTGATTTACGCGTATTTAACACGTCAGTTGTCGAAAAGGCATGAATACATATTTCCAACAGTTTTAAATTAAAGTAAAAAAATACAATACAGTTATTATTAATATGTAACTACACATAAACTGGTTAGTTGTATTCTAATATAAAAGGACGATATAAGGACTAATAATGGAAAAGGACGACAAAGACTTTATTTATTTATTTATTTATACATATGCATAATGACCTACAAACAATACAAGATTATATTTAATTAAGTTAATCAATTAGTTACATCTGGTTTGTAAAGCATACACACCCATCATGTTTACATATGACATATAGTGAATATAAAGTACATTATTCTTATTATTTAATCAGTAAGTCACTTAACGGTAACTTTTGCACCTGTAGGGTCAGTGGTAATTAAAATAGTTTCCATTATTTATTGCTTCACTATGTTAGGAGATCGTAGGTTCTATTCCTATTCGGTGTAAACTTATTTGTTTCTTTTCTGTATAATGTGATCTGAATTAATGAATTTAGTACCTATGTAATAGTATTAAAATTATTGTTCTTCGTACAGCGAATAGAAAACGATATTAGAATCCGACACAATTTATTTTTATTGAATTATAACCATTTCATGTATTTGGAATTTATTTATTTCATTTATTGGAAAGTGTCAGATTTGTGACTAGCTAGATGTCTAAAAATGACCATTTATAAAATTAAATAAATAAATACCATCATACCAGCGGAAGGATTAACCCATCCTCATTTCACTGATGGTATTCGGAGGCAACACCTAACAAGTGGCGAGCTTGGTGTTTATGATGAAATTGCCTCATGGTATAAAGCGGTCACCCATCCTAGATCCGGTCTTATAAATAACAAAAATCGCAATAATATTTATAGCAAATTACATTCTATATTTCATTTATAGTTTTTCTATAGATTATTCCGTCAAAGACAAATCCATATTATAATTTGAACAAAACTAATATAAAAAGATATTCTAAAAGAATATTTAGTTAGTACCTATAATAAAATAGTTTTCTTCGTAACAATTTTATGGCCCTGGTTGGAACCCCTACACACTCTGCTCAGTAATCCTTCTACAGCCCATGTGCATCCCTTCATTTTGGAGGGAATAATCTTAGATGGAAATAGGGATGGGACAGACACATCTTTGTCGATAAACGAGCATAATCTTTAGTTTTATATTGCCTTGCAACATTTTTGTTATAATCTTCGAACTCATTCAATGATTACATACACGTAGTTTTAAATGACAATATATAATTTTTTATTTAGCCAATCTATCATTATTGACAAAAAATTAAACAAAACATATGTAGGTTTGCATTCACGGGTGCCTTACGGCGCTCGAGACCGCCTATACGGCCTCAGGGTCCCCAGCGGCGGGAATTTATTCGCACCTAGTCGTAACCGATTGACTCAATAACCCATCTATTAACAATTTCACAGGTTGGTATAGTGAATCTAGCTTGAAATGCTCTTTGAATCACTATACCACGACAGCCTCCGTAGACTAGTGGTTGCGCCTTTGGCGTTGCATCCGGAGGTCGTGGGTTCGATTCCCACCCATGGCAAAAAATATTACTACGTTTTTTCTGTACAGTTTGTCATGGTCTGGGTGTTTATAAAATATAATATGTATTATATCGTTGCTTCTGGTACACATAGTACAAGCCTAGCTTGGTTTGTGACCAGAGCAATATGTGTAATTTGTAAAAAAAAAAAAAAACATTTTGAAATACATACTTAGAATGTATGCTTTAGACTCAACAAATAATAAGAAATTTCTTTAAAATAACAAGCGTATTGAGTGGTTCCATCGCAGAACTATGCGGAATCCCTGAGCCGCGCCGAACCATAAAATCGCCTTAACGTATCCATTTTGTGATTACTTAAGATGGATTTTAGTAATCTTAAAGTGAATTTTTGGCTAATCCTTCTTAGCTAATAGATATTGTGCAAAAGGGCTTTAAATGCATTTTGATTTGTTAAAGAATTGGAGTTTTTTTACAAGTTTTTGATAGTTTACTAATATATTTAAGCATAAAATTATTTATAGTTTCCGTAGTACACATTTTATAATTTTCATTAATTCCTTAAAACCCCTACCACAATATTATTAAAAAGCTAGGTAAATAAATCTAGTCTAGCGTACTAGGGATAGGTTTGAGTTATTTATTTTTTAAATAAATTTTCGACTCAGGTAGGTATTTATTACATTATTTTATCAAATAGATAATAAATTCTAGTTATATGCTGGCAATATTTTTTTTTTACAAAATTTTAATAAACAAGCAAAATATGAAATAACACAAACTATGTTTCGGTTTTAGTCCGTGAGTTCATCGGTTCTTTTAGGGTGCGGTTACGAAACGGGCAGTTGATTTAACAATACATTAGTGAGGCAATTAATGTAGACTCGCAATGCAAATTCACTTTTGTCTATTTTGTAACTGCATAATTAAGCCGGCATAGTGGAAGCGATTGCTATTAAAGAACAATGTATTAATCAACCGCATTCCTGAACTTTATTTACACAAGGGACTTTATAATTAATTAATTAACTACAGTTAATTACACCAATATTTAACATATAAATATAGGTGTTGAATTTATTTTTGTATGATATTAATTTTGATCGCCATTTTAAGGCTCTTTTACCATAATTTTACCTTTTACCTTTTGGTGCTGAGACTGCCTCCTGAAACCATAACAACTCGTCGTAACCGTCGCAAGTACTTCAAGTCTACACAAGTTTAGTCGCGGTGTTTCTGTAGACTCAATTTGATAACTTATCATGGTGCCACAAGTGGTTATAGTGAAACTGAATTTGAGCCTTAAGAGCAGAGTCTGATCAAACATTTCCCATACATTCCCCTCTCTCCTACCCCCCACTAAACATTCATAGATTTTTTTGAGTTTTGGAGGTTTTATAAATAAGACCTATATCTAGGCTCGTACGTTTTTCTTTTTTTAAAGTTTGGTATAGGAAAAATAATATCAACCCCTGAAAGTAAAAAAAAAAATACAAAAAAATCCCTCACATTAAAATAATTCCTATAAAATATCAAGGCAGAAAATTAAAAAAAGAATAACGGACAGTCATCTTTATTTCCCCTCTAATAAAATGATAGCATATTTTTTCAAATCCATTAAGGTTTAGGGGTAGAAAACAGTTTTGGCCCGAAAGTGGGTTCGCTGCCTAAATTGTAGGTATAATCTCATACGTGTTTTCTCTTATTAAGGGTCGGGGGGAAGGTTTACATAAATGTATGGTAGCGTTACTAACTCACCGTCATGCGGAGAGAGGTAATACTTTGCAGTTGAAATAGCATGAACATCGAAGAGGCTCATCAGACACTCCTCTTAACATGCTCTCCGAGACATAAGAGGACTTCAAAAAAAAATATGAAACCGTTGTTCGAGTTGCCAGTTTCTCATCGCAGTATATGTATAGACTTATAAACAGTTTAACAAGTTGGTATAGTAAAACGAATTGACAACTTATCGTGCTCTTCCGGGCACTATTGTAGTAGTGCTATCCATGAACCAACCAAATAACCATGAAATTTTTGATATTTCAAGGAGCAAACTTTGTCCTGAGCACCGACTGTGGATCTAGCCCTGAGCCTAAATAAATTATAGTGTAATATATATTATTTTAAGGTATATTTTGTAATCTTGTTGCTTGTAAGATTAATAAAGTTTTTCTTTCTTTCTATCAAACAATTGCACATTTTTTTATTAATAATTACTCATTGGTACCAGCGTACAAGTACTTCCAATATTAGCGCTTGGCTGTTAGTCGTATTTTTATGTTGATAATTGTACGAAAAAATATCTCTGTTGTAATATAGTTTGGGTTTTATTAAATATATGAATATTAGATCCAACTTTTTATTTATAAATACAATGACTGACAAAAATATTATTTTAATTCTGCGAGAATAGTGGGTAAATACTGAAAATGCGACAGTTCGTTTTGTATGGAGAACGTGGACTGCATTCGCGATCGCTATGCAGTGTCCTTAAGAGTTTTCGAGTCTACGGTCTAACCAACTCGGCCACAAAATCATGGCAAAATTAGATTATAAATAAATTACAAAAAAAAAACAGTTTAATTTTATATATGCATTCATTCAAGGTGTCCTCAAGAGATCCTCAGAGTAAAAACCTGCAATTCATAATTGGGTCCCGTAGGTTGCAGTGTCACTTCTGCCCACTCGGTAGTCTGTGTCGGTGTCACCGCACTTCTTTGTTCGTCACTCTTAAGCATAGAGCTGATAATAACTTAGATAGAGAAGATTATACTTCTACAACTCGCGCAACAAAACATGACATAAATTGTCATATCTACTAATAGATCAAGAAAGTGTCGAATAATATTTAATGATGAAGTGAAAAGAAAATAATTGTATGTGTGTGCAGAATAAAATTAAGGAAATTACACACATATGGCTCTGGCCACAACTTAAGCTCTAGGCTTATACTATGTGTATCAGAAACACCGATAATAATACATGTTCTATTTTTATAAACAGCAACAAAATGTACAGAAAAATATACTATTATTTTTTAGCCATGGGTGAGAAAAGAACCCACGACCTTCACAAGAACAACTCCAAAACAGTCTGAACGTAGTGGGTGAGTTTGGTACAGATTTACGGAACAAAATTGACGGAAATTATAGTAATCCTGGAGGCAACCTTAATTCCTGTTTCACCAATTTGTTGAGTTATTGGTAAATGATACCTACATACATAATAAGATAAGTTTTTGGACAATCTCCCAAAGGATAGCTGGTAGATAATGCCTAAGGAATTAAGCTCATCTATGTATAATAGTATTAAGCTTTTGTGCAATAAAGCATTTTTCATTCATTCATTCAAGATGGTACCCACTACAATATGCTTGCACTTTGTACATATAAGCCTCAAAATTCAGGGCAACGTCAAGCTAAAGTAAATGTGTTTAGTGTAAATAGAGTACCAGAGGGTGTACTCTTGCTATTGACTATTCTACTTCATATTTGATTTATTTTTATTTATAAAAGAAGCACAGCATAAGTTACATACTTTAAATAATAAACATTATTACGTAGTTAAAAGCCATAATGGTATTTTAACTATGTTGCTAATTAGTAAACATAGAGTAGAGAAGGAAATGCTTGAGAGTGTTTGTGTAGTTGTGTATTTGCTGTGTGGTTGTGTGTGTGTGGTTGTGGGTGTATTTGTAAATATGTATGTATATGGTTGTGAGTGTAGTGTTTGTAACTGTATATAAAAATATAACGTTTTAATTAGTGACTAAGTATAAAAAATAATATTCCGATAATTCATATTTGAGTATCCAAAATAAGAGATGACCCTTTTTTTTAATATTAATTGTTAAAGTTAATAAAAAAAAGTGATAACCAAAATGTTGAACTGTTGCTTACTCTATTAAATATTAATATCTAGGTTTACAGGAGGTAGTTTTACGTCGAGAGAGGGTTTTTTACGCAAGATGGAATGTCAGAGGGCTCGTCAGTTCTTCATTCAGTGTTTTTCGAAAAAAACACGCCCTCCAGGCTTTTACTAAAATTGTTTCAGCGCTTTTTTAGTTTGTAGCATTTTTGGGATTGCAATTGAGAATAGCTGTGGTTCCAGAATTTGTTTGGTTTAAATGTTTTGTGTAGTTGTAAGCTTTATTTTTATATTCTCCTAACCGACTACGGCGTAGCATTTTGCTACGATTACTATATTAAATAGTCATTTTAACTGTTCTTATTTAATTAGGCTTAAACATTTTTTTGTTTTAAAATATTTTAAATTAAAAACTAATAATACTATAAATATAGTAACTTACTTGATAAAAAAAATTACCACTTTATAAGAGATTATTATTATTATACTTCATAGATTCTTAGTGAATTATTAATCGCATTTATGATAATTAAAAAAACTGACATAAATAAGCCTTAATTGCTATATTTTATTGCAGTTTTTATTCAGAAAATAAAACAAATTAAAACACAAAAATATAAATCAGGAACATAATAGGATTATTGTGTCCTATTTTTATAATTTAAGGCAAGGCAATTCAGAAAACGGACAAAAAAATTGTACAAAATAAAAATAACAAACCGCGGAGGGCTTAGAGCGAAACGAATGAAAAATGAATAAAGTCGGGTAATATCATAAGAAAATAGTCGTAAAGTACCCAGCGGGAGGTATCCTACTGTATTACATACCTCTTATTGCGTGGACTCGTGGAGTTCCGCATGCTATGACAAAAACTTTTATAATCATTTATCTAACAGAACCGCAGATCTTGTAACTACTATCATATTCATTGAGGCATGTAGTAATAATTTGTGAATAAAGAATAAATACAGTTAACTAATCAGCTAGACTTTATTTAAGGGCTTTGTAGTCAACTTGATGCCCATACAAACGTAACTTATTTAACGTACTTCCAATATTACAACTGGCTGTTAGTGAAAGTTTAATTTTTATTTTGATGTTGGTAATTGTACGCAAAAATCTTTATGTTTCTTGTTTTAATAAAGTGTTCTCTGATTTCTAAATAACCCTACACAGAAAAAAATAATAAATACAATGGCCGACAAAATGGTAAAATTGAAAGATTGTACTTTGACATACATGGTATACTTCAAAGGTTGTACTTTGGGATAATATAAGGTTCTATCAAATCAAAAATCGTTTCCTTTGGGACCATGCGTCTCAATAAAATAATTGGCTTCTCTATACGCTTGGTTATTTTAACATTACTAGTTTATATGGAGCGGCTTTTTTTTTCATTTGCGGCACATGCTTCTACGGAAAAGTTTTTTAATTTGATCTGTAACTCATTTTATACTATAAAAAAATCTTTTTACATTCGTATATTTACTTATCTTTCTTTCACCAAAATAGAAAAAAAAAATAAGCCCATGTTACGAGCAAGTCTCCAAAAATGCATACTTAAGGAAAACCAGGGGAAATATTTAAGGCCTCGCATTGAAGGGTATTTGAACGTCTAAGTTGGGCCTCGGAGGGACTTTATGCAAATCGGATGGTAAGTACAAGGGGCTTAGATTGTTTGTTGATAATTTTAATTAAAAGGTTAAGTTACCTATTTCTTTGGTAATATTGGGGAAGGGTCGCTTGCAAATGTCTTGTTTAGGTAAGCTATGTTTTAGTTGTTTTTAGGGAGATTTTGTTTTTGTTATTAAATTTTATAATATTGTATACTTAATATATTTTTTTGTCAGCTTATATATTGAAAGGAAAATACTTATTATTTGTGTGTTGTTTATTTGTGGTTCCTTACAACATAAAACCTTTTTAACAACAAAAAAAATGGAATAAGAAAACGTCTGATTTCACAAATAAATTTGGGTTGCTGGTGCACATAGTAAAAGCCTACCACATAAAAAAATACAAGAATTTAATATATTATTATAATAAATAGGTAGGACCTATTTATCCATATTATTTTACGTTGGATTCTATTTATTTATTATTTTGAACTATTTTTGATGTATATCACCTATAAAGTTTTGAAATTCGTATAGTATTGAACAAGCGAGCAATATTCAGCCACCCATGAGCTCCAGGATGCAGGCCTGAAGCAAATGGGCTTCGGCAGAGGATCCATAATAAACTGGATGGATAATGGATGCGGTAAACATGCTGCGTCACAAGCGGATACTAATATAAGTGGGTTAATCGTGAAACTATAGTAGTAAAGCCATAGCAATGAGAACTGAATTGTTTTTTTTTTATTGTAAGAGACATATGTAACTTATTATATTCTGAATATCATTTCAAGAACATTTTGCTATCATAGATTAGAAGAGTCTAGCACTGAATGCTGAAATATAGGATTTATCAAGTTTAATAACAGATCTAATATTGTTAATTATATATTGGAAATGTATTGTTTTTTGAATAATAAATAATTTGCATAACGAAATCCCGTTTCACTATATCACGGGCTGTCTAATAAAGTGCCCTGGTTCAACCTACTGTGATTGTATCTTTTTATAATAGTTTACATAATTTACTTCTATATACTCGTATGTTTTGTTATTTTATAAAAATCTCTTACTGACATTATATTTAGTTATTGTATTTTGTATTTGTATGACTTTAATTTCTTACATATTTTTTTTCGGAATATAGAGCTTTTAAAAGTAAAGTTTATTTGCTAGATCGCTCTTTCGCCCACCAGTTTTCAATCATTGTTCGGCACAAGCGCGATTGAAAACTAATTGTAGATAATTAAATGTTACTCCTAGTTACCTACATAGAAATATAACATTCCCATAACACAGTGCGACCTACCACCAGGGACAAGGAAACAAACCTTACTTTATATATCTGTTTGTTATAAAAAAAATATATACGCATTGTCAATAAAATCTACGAGTATGTATTTTGTTTGGTATCATATTTTTATTTTAATCCATTCAGATTTAACACCGTCAATGGCCTAGTCAGTTTTATCTCTTACTAGTTTTCAGGAGAATGCTAAATATAATTCTTATCGAGATAATAGTCTAATTTTCAGGGCTTTATAAAATAGGTAGTAAATGATAACAGCAAGCTATACTCGGCAAGCGAATGTGATTTTTATCGCCCATTTCATAACCGCATTATTAGCGTCACAATAAAAGCGACCGACGCTGTTAAACATCAATTAAATGATAGATCCCATTCATAGATTTCGTAGGTCTAGTTACCACCAGGTAGATACAAAGAATCCAAATAACATATGTTTTATTCCAATTTATTTTTACGATTCCTCATTTATTTTAGGCAGGTAGATGTTGATTAGTATTATTTATTATGTAGATATTATATTTACCTATATATTACTATTATATTATATATATATGTATATGTATAGTAATATGTATGTCCTAAATTTATATAAGTTTATATATTAGTAAGCACCTGACTTCGAACACAATCTTAAAGGTTAGCTGGGGGGTAATGCCTGAGGCATTAAGTTTGTACAAAACTTTTGTTTACTGTGCAATAAAGTGTTTAAATAAATAAATAAATATAATTGTATGGTTTTTACCCAACTAAACACATGCCTAGACAGGAATCTCCACATGTCTTCTACACTTCTCGTATCCATGACGAAATTCGTCAATATTTGATATTTAGAGCGTTGTGCTCCAAGAGTTTGAGACACTGTTTCGTCGCTGACTACCTCATTTGCGATGCAAACCGTGAAGATATCGGAAACTTCGTACCAGAAACACATGTGAATTATGTATGTTGTGACTTATATTATTTAATATTATGAATTTACTTTATGTTTCGATTTTAAAATATAAGCGAGGGTTTTATTTTTACATAATGGAAGTAGGTTATTAAAAAATAATCTGTGAATCAGTTTTTATTTAAAACATCGTTTCACCGCAAACTTTACTTTAAATTTTAGACAACCCCTGTATTCTAAGTCTTGTTTTCCACTCCACTTTCACTCAAGGAATGTTTGTCTCTTTTCAACAAAATTAAGAAAGATAGATTTATAATATTATTTATGATTGTTTTTATTACTTTTTGTTTTGCTTTTTTTTCTTATTACTATTTTAGGTATTTTTGGTAATTTTTAGGTAGTAATTTTGTGTAAGTATATTTATATGTTTAATGTTATTTCTTTATATTAATAAATGATTTTTAGGGGAAAAAAAAATAAAAAAATAAAGATATGTTAATATGGAAGATATTTCAATATCTTCAAATCTACATTAGTTACAAACTTTATAAAAATATATTTTTGAACCACGCCAAACTTAACCTTTAGTTTAAACTTAATAAATTAATCTGTTTAGTTTTATGTGTGGAAAATGTGGCTTCTCAACCCTGACGGACATCAATGGAGGCCCACTTATAAATATCACAGAAGTAAGATATTTACAATTATAATATTTATAATTGTGGATATAATATTAAGACTTACTCTAACTAAATCATCATTTATATATAACTTGATCCCAGTAAATACTTGTTCATATTTTAGTAATAGCTATACGCAGGTAGGTACTGTCATAAATAAAAAGGTAAAAGGATCTCACGGGATGTAACATCAAATACACTTACGGAAAAAATAGATACATACCTACGCAATGCATAAGGCCGCGCACGCATTGGAAAGACAGCAACAAAAACTATAACATCAATGATAGATTCAAAAGTAATAACTAAAGAAGCTATGCTGTTATAATAAAAGGAATATTTAAAAACGTTTTTACGTGTAAGAAAACAAATCCATCCAAAGAGCCCAATGTTAGACTTTTTGTCATGGTCTTTAGGATCATGAGCTTTGATTTTTTACATTAAAAAGAAACGCGTTTAAGCGAGATAGTAGATAGCTCTGTATCTAAATATATATATATTAAAGGTGACTGACTGACTGACTGACATAGTGATCTATCAACGCACAGCCAAAACCACTGGACGGATCGGGCTGAAATTTGGCATGCAGGTAGATGTTATGACGTAGGCATCCGCTAAGAAAGGATTTTGATAAATTCTACTTTCAAGGGGATAAAATAGGGGATGAAAGTTTGTATGATAAAAAAATACCTATTCGACAAAGTCGCGAGCACTAGTTCCTATATAAAACTGGATGCCAAAAGTGAAAAACAGCTCCAGATTCATTGCTGCGCTCGTGAACTTATTCTGTGCTTTCTCTGTAAATATAGGTGAGATCACCCATTACGATCCATGAACAAAAACGTGCTGTGGAATAACGGCATTGTTTGGTAACCGCACCCTGAAAAAGACTCTCCCCCGTATTCTAAGTCCTATCACCAACTCCATTTTTCTCTCAAGGAACGTAACATCTTTTCACAAAATGTAAAATTAATAAAGATAGAATAGGTTTTTTTAATCTTCAAAAGCAAAGTTAAGGGGACTACTTCAACAAGAAATCGACAATTTACACATATTGCTCTGGTCACAAACTAAGCTGTAGGCTTGTACTTTGTGTACCAGAAACAATGATATTATATTGACATATTATATTTTATAAACACCCCTTTTTTTTGGCATTGGTGCGAATCTAACCCTACGGGATAAAACGCCATATGCGCAACCACTAGTCACGGAGGCGTTAAAAAGAAGGTACTACAGTTATTTGGTTGTTTTAAATTAATTCAACTTCGCAGTTTTTTTACATTTTTTAAAGTGAACAGCCTGTGGTGCGTACCCACCCTTAGAATTTCAAGTTCAATAATAAACAAGATGTTTTATGAAGCCGACTGGTTTTTCCCAACAGATCACGTTTGTATCCCCATGGGATCAGTTGATTGGTTCGCCGGCGTATCTGCACGCCTTCACGACTCCATCGACTGTAAGGGTGGCCTGTAATAGCGCATAACTCTTTTACTTGATGATGATCTTTTTTATGAGACAGGCTTGAGGCAGAACGCCTAAAGCTTGTCTCATAAAAAAGATCTTTGTGTCTTTTAATAATTAATGTTTTTTTTTTGTTACAGGTGTTTAAGCTGATGTGAAGATAAATATTTTAGGTAATTATTATTAATAAATGTACTTTATTTAGTTTAGAAAGTTAAAACGTATTGGTATTTTTATACATTATGGTAAACTTAACTTGTTTTTTTTAATTTTATTATAAATACACATTGTTTAGTACAACTATTAGTGGTTTTAATGCTTTGGTTTAATAATAAAAGCAAGGGAATATAATCCCTTTAAGCTAACGATATTGTAATAAGTATATTTAATGTAACTTGAAGTGTATATTTTTTTTATTTAAATTACCTAAGATTTTTTTAAAATTATATATATATACTAAATTGAAACTTTTAAAGATAACATTGCATTGAAATAAATCCTGCTGCATGGGATTCACCCCGCGACCCTTTGTTTCGCAGCATGGTATAAGTCACCCCTCATAGCCTCTATTATTCTAATTACTCCATATTAGAGTGAAGTTAGGTATGCATTATTATTTATAACGTGGCAGATCTACGTTATATATACCCATTTCAATCTCCATCTCTGATAGTAAACAATT
The DNA here is from genome assembly GCA_947458855.1 of Monopis laevigella. Lineage (NCBI taxonomy): Eukaryota > Metazoa > Arthropoda > Insecta > Lepidoptera > Tineidae > Monopis > Monopis laevigella. The sequence continues at coordinate 26,669,086 of OX381584.1, read as the reverse complement.
TAGCATGTCGATGCAAAAATCGTATGTTCGTTTATAAATCCACAGTGACAGGTATGGATCGGGAGTGGCAGTGAGTTGTACCTTGCGGTCTCAAGTCCAGGTCACTGCTCTCACATTCTTTTCATATATATGTATATAGGTATATGTATCATCACGGGTGCCTTACAGCGCCCAAGACCACCTAGACGGCCTCAGGGTACCCAGCGGAGGGGTTTTTAATCCCACTTCATCGTAGCCGATGGTATGAGTGTACACCGAGTGGCTAACCCTTCGTATTGGATAGACTCAACAACCCATCTATATACAGTTTCACAAGTTGGTATAGTGAAATTGGGACTAAAAGCTTAACGTGCTCTCCAGGTCACTATAGTGATGTTGTTAAATAAATGTACATATATTTCTAGATTAAAAACTCATTGGTACACAACGTGGTTTGAACCACGGACCTAAGTGTTTTTAAGTCTAAGGTCTAACCAACTCGGCCACCACGTATATAACGTTCCTTTCACATAATAATATATAGAGTATCTTATACATATTGGGGATTTATTGATTTATTGTCGAGGTGGTAGTCTCCTTTTAAGGTTGCAGTTAATCTGACGATAAAGCAGATTAGTAATGCAAATACGTCATTTTCGCCGTCCATTTCGTAACAGCATCACATAGCATCATTCATCATCACTTAGCACAAACATCATTGTATTGATGTTTTTGTAATGAGAAAAATAAATAAATATTATTATTATTATCATAGCTGGCATATTGGTAGCAATCAATGCTGTTGGACAAACATAACAAACAAAATATTTTGTAGATTTGCTCACCACCAGATATCATCCAGATACCAAGTGCACGCCGTGCTCCAGTAAAAAAATTGCCTAGCTAACTAGAGTCTTGAACTAAGTACTTGTACCAAATATAAATATACTTTTATAAATACCAGATCTGACCAAGGTTAATTATATGGAAAGAGTGCTTATATTGTTTTGGCATAAACGGGGCACGAACCCATGACCTCCGGATACAATGCTAACGGCAGACAATAAACTGGCAGTGAATCTATAGGTAAGAGTATTGTGTCATAGGTCTTGCGAACCAAATAATACCTAATAGTGTAACGTGAATAAATAAACAGAACTAGTTGGTACCCGAGCTCGTCTATCGTCATAAAAATGATAGTCACGGAGCAAAAACCCGATCCCGCACTATTGGGCTTGGCGATAGTCCAGCCACCACCGCTCGATCAGCGAAAACCGCGAACTCGTATGGGGAGGCTAGAGCCCGCAACACAGATGCAACCATAGTTTTTCTCTTTTTAACTATTAGAGATGAGATATATACCCTTATTTATTTTTTAATTATTATTTTATAAGAAGCTCAACATGTGACCTTGCATCAACCTGATGTTAAGCAGTATGCAATGTCCAGGAATGATAGCAACAGGCGGATGCATACAGGTGCAACGCTGGTTATCATCATTATGTCGGCTTAAGATACCTATATTTATAAAAAGTTATTGAGTCCTTGAAGGACCCTTTAGTTAATGCAGGCTTTGTCTCTTTTACGCATAAGTATTAATTTTGATAAAAAAAGAGATATAATCTACTATAACTAAAGTTTTCTTTAAGGACTCGATAAGTGTTTGGGAATAACCATGATAAGTGTTTAGTAGTAAAAACTTTACAAAAAGCTAAAATCGTCTGCAACCGAATGAGTTACTGCAAACATAGCTATTATGAAAAAACGCAATCTGACGTTTTCTATCTATAATCTAATATCACTGTTTTACCAGCCAAGCTTCGGTATATCAGCTGTCCAGATTTATCTGAATGAAAATTATGACTTTTGAATAGGTATCTTAGGAAAATAAATAAAATTTACTATAAACAAACTGCACTTGATTTTTCTTTAAATTACAAACACTGCTCAATTTATTTACAATTTAATAAGTTGTTTTATTACATGGTAAGGCACATATACTATTAATGTTTAATGTTAATTGAATATAAAAATGCAGGTAAACGCAAATATTTACCATCTTATGGGCCGTTTAATTAAGATAATATCACAAATTCATAGTTAAAATTTAATATTATCACTTAAGACTAAAAAAACCTGTCAGTTTTAAATAGAATATTGAGGAGTTTTATTAACCGTTTTAGAAAATATGTTTTGCTTAGTGGCATAGTTTACTTATCTAACAGGCAATAACATATATCTAAATCATTATGACAATCGGTAATAATAAAAAGTAGACGACATATTTTATCATCCATTTAATGCAGCTTTACATTTCATGCGTTCTTAATAACATTTTATGGTCGTTGGATGAAAACCAATTCTATATGATATCGGCGGAGCTATTATAGTAATCGTCATAATCTATATTTGCTTTTTGGAGATTTTGGACAAAGTTGGTTTTGCTCTTTGACTACAAATTGCCTGTTTATTTAATGATTTAACGTTTAGCTACTTATTAAAAAAAAACTATCTAAGTACTCGTAGCTTGATATTTAAGTACAACTCTTACAGACTGTAAACCAACTGGACTAAGGATTTATTTATACATATTCCATAATCCATATCCATACTAATATTATCACTGTTTGTGTGTTACGTTTTCACGCTTAGACCGTTGGACCGATTTTGATAAAATTTGGTATGGAGATAGTTTAAGACCCGGGGTAGAACACAGGGTATATCATTCTTCGACATAGCTATAGGGAGTGCAGATATACAGGGTGTTTGTGTTTTAAAAGTCTCTTTTGGAAAAGTTTTTAATTACCAGATAGAGGAAATTTATATATGTAGTAAAGTTGGGTATTATACTTATTAAATTGACTTAAAACTGCATTAACATATTATTGAATTTTTCTTATATTGTGACCTGTCACATATCACAATATAAGACTTATTTTAGTAGTTTTTTTTTATATTTGTTAAATATTTATGTGAAAAAAAAAAAAAATTACACATATAACATGACGTTATCTGTATTAGTAAGTATTGTTTTTTTTTTTTTTTTTTTATGAGAGCTCAACATGTGACCTTGCATCCACCTGATGTTAAGCAGTATGCAATATCCATGAATGATAGCAACAAGCGGATGCATACAGGTGCACCGCTGGTTGCCATCATTATGGCGGCTTTAGATGCCTATTCACGCTTCGTTTAAAGGACTCTAGGTTATAAGAGGAAGGGAACACGCAAGCTGATAGAATCATCATAATGCTTATTATGATGTACTATATGAAGGATATTTAATATTGCTGTTAATTATTTAATATTTTCTGTAATATTATATATTGATATAACATCAGAGGTGTAGGATATCAATGAATATACAATTTTGGTATAATATATTTTTAAAAAGACTAATTAATACAGCGAAGCTGCCGCCAAAGCTAGTTAATTATAGATGTTTAATTTTATCGTTCAATAAAATAATTATTTAATAGGTAATATTATTGAATAGCAAATTGAAATCGGTGGAGAATATCGCGTCTCTTCTCTAAAAGCCCGTCGGGGACGCGACCATAACAAAAGTTTTTATAATCTCTATAACGGTGAATAAACGAGGATTTTATGACTTGAGAACGAATCTTAACTGTTTTTGGGACAATCTTGTTTCTCTGTTTATAACTCTGTCTATATTTATTTATACCTATGCTATGTATAAATCTTCTATTATACTTATTTCGTTTAAAAAAGTCTATATTTATATATATTTTTTATGTAATAATAAATCAGTACCAATACATTGACTGTTTTTTTGGAGCACGACATTGGAAGTGGCAATGTAAAGTCTTTGAAAAATCTCAACCAAGAATAGCAATCTGGCTACAATTAGTTGAGTCCACTGTCTGCTTGAGAAACGCGTTCACGCCTCGCTTAAAGGACTCAAGATTAAAGGAAGAAGGTAAAGCACACGCAGGCAAGGCGCACTATTTTATAGTGGCATGAGAATGAATTTTGTTCGGGTGCGTGTGGAATGGAAACGAAATTGATAAGGAGGGATAACTTTAAAAAAAACTTCAGATCACTGTCCGTAATAGAGGCGCTAGAATACACACAAATATGCATCCTCTCTGCGAAGGTACAACTGATACAGCTTTTTAAGATAACATATTAAAATATATATAATTATACTAATTGGGATAAATAAAAGAGTGCGGCAGGTATGACATATTTTCCCAATACGTTAAAGCTCTCAGTTCGTTTAAATAGCGATTCTTACAATTCATAGTGGGTAACTCGTATGTGTATTTTGTAAAATAAGATTTATATTTAGAAAGTTCATGTGTGGGTATTCCATGCATTGAAATGAATAGATTTTAAGTAGGCTCACTATGATTTTAGTTTTTTGGTTTACTTATAGTCACATTAGAGCTAAGATACTCAATATCGCAACGAAATACATTATAATAAATCAAACTTATATCAGAAACATTACAACTATCGTGTGATCACATCGCGAGAAAAAGACAATTTTCTCTGAAATTTCTAGAGTTTTTTTTTTACTTTTAGCACCCTGTTCGCAGAATTAGTCGCTCTTACTGAAACACCGCTTTAGGCCTCTGGGTACCCAGCGATAGTTTTAGTTAATTCGTCGTAAACGGTGATAATGTGAGTTAACGCCATCTATCTATAAGCTGTTTTATATACAAGTTGGTATAGCGAAGCTCTCGTACATTGTGCTGTTGTCTAAGAAATCACTTGTTTTTTTATTTGAACTTGTTGGTACACTTACAGTCCAGGGTTTGTAGGGTCCAATAACCAACTTGGCCACTTTATATCCTTTTCGTATCTACCTCTTTTATCCTGAAAGGAAAGTATGGTCGCATTACATTTCTCAGTCAGCAGTTTCCTGTGCTCCTACAATGCAAGCGGATGCATTCAGCGATGACGGCTTTGTACCAAGCGATATTAGCTGAAATAACATTACAGTTGGACTCTTTATGATGTCAGCCAACATATCAAACGTTCTATTCTTTCATTTCTTTTTGTATTTAGAATGATTCTTCTTTATATATTTTTTGCTACCATTTATTTCACCCGAACTTGGTTTAACTTATTTACATATGAATAAAATAAATTTGGAATACAATGCAGTTAATATTATTTTCAAGCTTTTATCGATATTTAGGAGCATGGATTTATTACCGGGTGGTAGTTTTGACAATAAAGCAGCCAGGATTGAATACAAATTATTTTATTAGGCAATGCTGTTAAACAACAATATCTTTATCGACTCCATAAAAAGCATTGTACTGCTTACCATTAGATACAAATTTACATTACAATAAATAAATAAATAAATAGGTATAGGTATTTTTATGAACTGTAAAATTAGGTACGTTTGTTTGACAACACCACTATAGTGCCTCGGAGAGCACGTTAAGCTGTCGGTCCTGGTTTTACTATACCAACTTGTGAAACTGTTTATAGATGGGTTATTTAAAACATCGCGACGAGCTAGCCACTTGTTCTGTGTAGATTCATACCATCGGCTACGTCGAGGTGGGATTAAAACCCCTCCGCTGGGTACCATGGGGCCGTCTAGGCGGTCTCGGGCGCCGTAAGGCACGCGTGATGATATGTTTGTATGTATGTTTAAAATTAGGGCCAGTAGTTTACTACTAGGCTGCCTTAATATCATTAAAATATCCGTAATAAAATACAACTTTAAGAAGCATTCAGACAAATAGTGACTGAAAATTAACATTCTTAGGCTTTAAAATACGACTAAATTTTTATTCATAAACGTTGCCAAAACTAAGTTATAGTTCTTTTAAACTATACCAATACGTAACTCAAGGCCACTGCCATGCACCGTCCATTCTGTTTGAAGAAATCAAGACTACAGATTTAAGCTGCTGGACACATTTCGCAGTATACTTCTCCGTTAATTACGAAGTTTTACCGATTTTTAAATTAAGTTTTAACCGTGAAAATGATACCTTTTAAATAGTGAACAAAATATATGATCTATGGCATATATTTTGTTGACTATTCTATGGTCTTCTGACCATTTTATTGATATTTGTATGGGACTCAAAACGTAATTAATATAACTTCACTCGATCGAAAAAAAAAATCAAAGACACGCTGTCTTTGATTTTTTTTTTCGATCGAGCTTTTAAACATTTATTTAAAGTTTATATAAATCTTAGGTCACTACGTCCAAATACTAATATGCCAAATAAAAATACACATCTTTTCCTAAAAAGATGATATTTTATTATAATGGCTTCAACTATTTTTTTAATCAAAATAATACTGAAATATTGAGCCGCAGCGGTCTACTTGCTTTCGACTTACTTAGCACTTATTCGGGCGGGAAAACCTGTTGTTAACCTTAGTTATATGGGAAGACCTATGTTATGTGCGAAGCTATAAGTCTTTCGGTTTCTTGGTAAACACAATAGAATTTGGTGTCTTTAATAAAGTATATAGAATATATTATTGGAAATAATATGTAATTTAATTTGATACTTTATAAAGTTTTAGTTAAAAGATTTTCTAAAAAGCAAACACAGCTCCAATAAGATGAAACAAGAGATATTGGTTGTCGAAGAAAAAATAAGAAAAACAATACAAATAAACAAATAGAATGGATTCAGAGTAGCTCGGGCTACAATTGAATACATGTAAGCGTTCACAGAATTCTATTATTTGAATGTTCTCAACTTGAAAAATTTACGAGACAGAGAGCGCAAACTTCTAAATATGTGTCCTCGAATAAATGACACATAATGTCATTTTTAAACAACATTATTATTATTTTATTCAAGCACGGCATGTGACTTGGTGGTGATTAGACCTACAAAGTCCATAAATGGGGTCAATCAATCAATCCACACATTTAATGATCAAATTGGAAAGGATTTAAAAGACGGTGCAATTAAAAGTCTTCGAAATCGTCGTGCAAGAATAAGAAGAGTTATGACTGTGGACAATGCAAAAGGAGTATGTAGGTATAGAGACAAGTGGCGCTTGGTTGTCTCTGCCTACCCCTATAAAAATAAAATGCTTATTTTTATAAAAATAAAATGCTTATGCTTATTAATTATAGAAACAATTATTTATTCCTTATTATTTCTTATTTCACCAAACACCTTTTTCTCGTTTATTTAAACATATCGTTTGTTTAATGAATTAAGTTATTTATATTATATATGCATTTGTGTGTTTGGGTATTCAAAAAAAAAATAGCATCATTGTTTCTGGTACATATACTACAAGCGTAGAGTTTGTGACCAGAACAATGTGTGTGAATTGTCCTATTTTTTTTTTTTATTATAACATATATTTTATGTACATTCCAGAAGTTTTGTTGGTCTCGTTATTTGGATCATTTCCAAACATGCAAGTGTGTTCGCCCAGACAATTTTCTTACGTACCTCTCCGTGCCGATGAATATATCTACATACTTTGTGTATCTGTGGGAATCCTTGTTATATACCATATACTAAGTATAGCATTGTAAAATGTTTTAGTTTTTAAATAAAACCGATGATATTCTTTGTCAACACTATATAATATTTAGATATTGCTAGACGGCCCCAGGGTATTCAGCGTAGGGGATTTAATCCCACCTCTTCGTAGCCCATGGTATGAGTCTACACAGAACAAGTGACTCGTCGCGATGTTTTGAATAGACTCAATAACCCATCTATAAACAGTTCACAAGTTGGTATAGTGGAAACGGGACCGACAGCTTAACGTGCTCTCCGAAGCTCACGTGCCTCGGAGAGCACGTTAAACAAATATAAGACAAGGTGAGATTAAAAACCCTTCCGCTGGGTACCCTGAGGCCCGTGATATTTATTTATTTATTTAGTATGTTACTATGCAGTATTTTTAAGTCTAAACAACACGGTTAATTGAGTTAGAATATTTTAATATGGCTATAAAATATATAGATCGTGTTCTACGTAAAATAAATTCAACAGAAATATTTAAATATTTTTTTGGCCGCATTTTTAAAAGAAAACAAACACAGGATCACGTTCATAATCCTTTCTTATCTCCTTTACAATGCAAAGTATAAGAAGGTTAATACGTACAAATCTTTATTAGCATTCTTATTTGCAGACAACGTAATTTTGTAGCAAAAATACGAAATAAGCTGGGAGTCTTTTGCACATTGTCACGTCTTCCCACGTGCTAGAATTAAACTCTAATGTTGGTCCTAAAAATGTTTTTGAGGCCAGAGTTCGGAATGCGACCGTCATAAATATGCTTTTAATGTCACATGGTGGCGTCATAAATGTATAATTTTGCATTGACATTAAAATGTGGTCGTGTAATGGATTGTTTATTGTTGGATTTTGCCCGGACCATTGTCGGGGAGTTTTGTAATTTCCTCACGTTATCTAAATGTTGTTGTTGTGTTTTCAGTTTGTCATTAGCAATTTTTAGAAGTTGATTTTTATAACTGTGTACCTACTTGGAGCTTTCAAAATACTAGTATCTGCTTTGGCATAAATGGTAACGTCAGAAACACATTTTTTAAATTTATTTATGGAAAAATAGGTTTTACAAGATTTTTTTTTACTAGAGCACGGCATGTGACTCTACGCCCGTCTGGTAGTAAGCGACATCTATAGTTTTATATTCCAAGAGTGAAAACAACAAACAGTCGAAAAGAAATAATAAGACTGTTGGTCGTCTCCACTATGCCGGATTGAGATGCCGATTCACGCTTATTATTGAATTATTTATTGGATTTAAAATCTACGACTGTGACGAAATTTATTAATTATATTTCGTCACAGTCGTAGAACATCGACGGTTCTGCTTTTTAGCAACTTTACAGGACAGCGTTTTGAAGTTTTGAGAATAGTTTTTTTTTGATAACGTGGAAACCGTAGATTCCCTTTGTTTAAAATTTTCACATTGTTTATTAATACTGATCCTTTAAAATGCTACGTATGGTAAACTAGGTAAATATACCTGGATTTTATAGAAAGTGACATGCGACAGTTTACTACGGACAACTTTGGGGTGGATGAAATGAACCGACGTTATTCGACGGAATTTATTCAGATATTTATTGACGTATTTGACTTAACGACATTATTCTACGTAATATTGAATAAATATAATGGCGGATTTAATTTGTAGATTTGAATAAAATTCAATTTTTATAAAAAAAAAATGTATATTATTAAGAATATTTAATTAATATCACAGCAATCAATTTTGCGTATTTTTATACTAAAACGTCACTAATTTTAATAACAGAATGATGACTTTTTTACTATACTAAAGTTAATAATTTACTTTAATACTGAAAAAAAAATCTTAACACAATATACATTATACAAACTTAAAAAAATTTATAACCAACTTAATAAACTAATCTTTCAAGAATAATATTTTAAAATTAATAAACATAGCACATGTATGTTATAAACATTAGTTCTCATAGTCTTATTAATAAAAAAAATACTCCTAATCACAGCTTAACTTTAGAACACATTTCAGAGATCCAACGTATAAAAATAAGAAATACGAAATAGTAACAAAATTAACTAGAATCATTATCAGACTCGTAAGAATCGGTCAAAGTAAATCGTCCATGAGGCAAAGTAGTTATGATATTTATTAGGTATTATATCTATAATACAAAGATTCTGGAGGTCTTTAAACTTGTCACTACCAATGGGTATTGGGCCATAATAAGTTTATTTTAGTGAGATTGAGCTGCAATGTCTAGTTTCTTTACGAGTAACTAAACTCATGTAATTACCATCCAATCTATATTTATAATGTATCTTATTGAGTTGTAGCAACAACCTCTTTGATTTTGTCCATGCTACTTCATCATTAGCAATGTTTTTGTCCATGCTACTTCATCATTAGCAAAGTTTTTAATCCAGTTCTTGTTTAAACTTACATATTAGAGCTTTTAGCTCTAATAATAATCTAAAGCCGAAACATGACTAGGTCACTTGAAGATTTTTGTATCTGTTATGTTATGGACTTATATACTAGCTGACCGAACCTGCTTTGCACGGGTAATGATCAAATATGTTATACTACTTAAATACACTTAATACCTTACTTAATGTTAAAAAAACTTTTTCTATCCGATACATACCTGATACCCAATCAATACTATAACTACTGCCCCCATACGTAACTATAAAACGATTACCAATTCTTAATTAGCAATCATTCTGATATCAAATTAAAACTGCAAAATAAAATGCAATTATGAACATGATAATAATTTTTAATTTAAAAACTTTATTGCACAAATTTTGTACAAAGGCGGACATAAATTATCATGAAAAAGAAACATATATGAAGCCCTCCATAGACTAGTGGTTGCGCCTTTGGCGTTGTATCCGGAGGTCGTGGGTTCGATTCCCACCCATGGCAAAAAATATTAGTACGTTTTTTTCTGTACAGTTTGTCATGGCCTGGGTGTCTATAAAATATAATATGTATTATATCGTTGCTTCTGGTACACATAGTACAAGACTAGGGCTTAGTTTATGACCAGAGCAATATGTGTAATTTGTCCTACATATTATTATTATTGTTGTTGTTATTATTATTATTATATATGTATATATATCTCCAGGTTGCCAATAGAGTATTGGGTCTGGACCATTTTTGGTAGACTGATTTTATTTGCATACACTATGAACACCCGTAAATATACTATCATGGGTGACTTTTTGACTTCCGAGAACCGTTTAAACGGCCTCAGGGTACCCAGCGGAGGGATTAATCCCGTCCTCATTTTGCCTATGGTATTCGGAGGCAACACCTAACAAGGTATTATTGTTATTCTACTAGTAGATGAATATTTAAAAAAATAGTTTTCCTGCCCATGTTACATATGGGCACATAACAATTTTTTTTTTTTTTTTAAATATCTGTAAAGATTTACATGAAATAAATAATCTTTGATATGATTTGATTTGAACTTAAAACTAAAGCTTTCGGCTAAGTTTCGAATACCCCCAATTTCCTTTTTTGTTGTTAGGACTATAAAAAATCGGTAGTTAAAATTCGCAAAAAAGACGGTTCAAATTAGATCGAAAAGTGTTTAATTACAAAACAAATGACTAGCCAACTCAATATTTTTCCTAAAGTTTCAAATTCATTTGGAAACGACATCGCTCGAGCCGAGGAAAGTGGCAATCAGAAATCAGGTTGAAGTGTCATGACAGCGAAGGTTGGCAGAACGCAACGTTACCATTGCCAAATCCTGCTTCAGAAAAAAAACGATTGGATCGTTTCACGCTCTGCTCACTCTTAACGAGGCTTTGTTTTGTCTTTTTTTCTTGGAATAAAGAAAACGAGTAAGCAATGCCTCATTAAATTGGTTAACTCAGTTTTGAGTTGGGGATCCTCGTAATAAAGTTGCTTACTTTGTTGATAAATTTATGGATTAAGTAGTTTTATTGGGGGCGTCTTACTTTATTGTTTTCTAACAGTTGGGTTCTGTTTTTGTCGACAAAACATTTTAAATAACAAGGTTTAAGTAACAATATTACGGCGGTTTGAGTGATGTTTTGTGGTAAACTTGGTGGCCGGGAAATTGACGCTTAAGCCGGTAACTCTAAAATGAAATCTCGTTTATCAGGTAGGCGTGAGCAATAGGTTTTTAATCAAATAATAATACTTTATACTATGAGTTAGTATCTATGGAACTAACATTCCGACAGCTTTACGTGCTTTACCAACTTAATATACACCGAGTTGGGAATCGCTCTTTCTCCCGATACATTATACTTTATATGACAGAAAAATATAATCTTTTAGTTAGCAAAAAAATATAACCTTTTAGGTAGCAAAAAAATATAACCTTTTAGGTAGCAAAAAAATAGCACCTTAAAATACCTTATAGTTTACAAAGTTTTACTCATACACTTTTATCGCTCGCATATTTCAATGTAGTTATTTCCGAACATATAATAACTTTTGAATACTAGCTGGTATTCATAACTTTACGCACAAACGTATAAAATATTTAATAAGTATAGATGCTACAGATATTAGGTATTCAATATTATGCATCAGAAAATAAAATGTCTGCATCCAAACCTATAAATTTCCCCTCGTTTCTAGATGTGACATAGAAACAAGTTAAGCCAGGTACAGTCGCGCCTGGGGAGCCAATGAGTAGTGTCTGGGGTGAGATGGAACTATTCCCGACCATCTTACTTACCACGACCATAAACTGTCGCTACGAGCCTCTGAGGAAAACACTTCCAACAAAATTCGACACTTGTATGACTTTCTGCGACAAGTTTTCATAGGGAAATGTGACTTATTTAGTTCTATGTATATTTTTAGATCCAATTTTGGACATTACACTTTTTACAATTTTATAAATAAACAGCGTAAATATAGTTAATATAGTAATAGTTATTTACATAACTTATAATTTTATTATATTAAATCCTACACTTACGTAGTAGACATACGTTGTGGCAAAGTTGGTTAGACCTTAGACTTAAAAACACTTAGGTTCCTGGTTCAAACTTCGGTGTGTGCCAATGAGTTTTTAATCTAAAAAAATATGTTTATTTGTTTAACACCACAGTGGTGTTGTTAAACAAATGTACATATTTTTTTACTATAGTGCCCCGGAGAGCACGTTAAGCTGTCTTATGTGAAATTGATTCTGCTTTGCAATTAATGCAACTTACATAAGAATCCACAGTCTGTTGGTTAGATCCAGTAAGCTGTAGATTGATGTCATTGAGGCTCAAGTTGTAACTAACAGACAATCCACAGTCTGTTAGTTACAACTTACATCCAGTAGACTGCAGATTGAGTATATTGAGGTTCCCTTGCATTGCAGACAGCCTCCGTAGACTAGTGGTTGCGACTTTGGCGTTGTATCCGGAGGTCGTGGGTTCGATTCCCACCCATGGCAAAAAAATATTAGTACGTTTTTTCTGTACAATTTGTCATGGTCTGGGTGTTTATAAAAATATAATTTGTATTATATTGTTGTTTGTGGTACACATAGTACAAGTCTAGAGCTTAGTTTGTGACCAGAGCAATATGAGTAAATTGTCCTACATTCTCAATGGTATACATAAGAATCCACAGACTGTTAGTTAGACCCAGTAGGCTGCGGATTGAGTACATTGAGGCTGCATCCAATGGTACACATATAAGAATACAATAATCCACAGCTTGTTGGTTGGATCCAGTAGGCTGCGGATTGAGTACATTGAGGCTGCATCCAATGGTAAACATATAAGAATACAATAATCCACAGCTTGTTGGTTGGATCCAGTAGGCTGCGGATTGAGTACATTGAGGCTGCATCCAATAGTACACATATAAGAATACAATAATCCACAGCTTGTTGGTTGGATCCAGTAGGCTGCGGATTGAGTACATTGAGGCTGCATCCAATAGTACACATATAAGAATACAATAATCCACAGCTTGTTGGTTGGATCCAGTAGGCTGCGGATTGAGTACATTAAGGCTGCATCCAATAGTACACATATTAGAATACAATAATCCACAGCTTGTTGGTTGGATCCAGTAGGTTGCGGATTGGCCACATTGAGGTTCAGTTAATGCGACACGCATTTGGCTTATCTGCCGGCAGCCAGTGTGCCAAACAAGACTTTGGCATTGCGCCATTTGTGTTTGTCTAGATTCTTAACCCCTGGCTTTTGGTCTATATGCATACACAACGATTTTTTTTACAATGATACTTTTATTGTATTTAATGTATACTTTTTGGAATGTTGTTTTGGCTTATTTATGTTTAATTGGTTCATTTATTTACCATGTTATTTTTATTTCATAAACAAGTGACATATGTTAGTATATTTATTAGGTAAATAAATTATTAATAATGTTATTTTATTAATAATAATAATATAATAATATGTAGGGCAATTTACACAAATTGCTGTCACAAACTAAGCTCTAGGCTTGTACTATGTGTACCAGAAACAACGATATAATACATATTATATTTTATAAACACCCAGACCATGACAAACTGTACAGAAATACGTAATAATATTTTTTTGTCATGTGTGGGAATCGAACCCACAACCCCCGGATACAACGCCAAAGGCGCAACCACTAGTCTAAGGAGGCTGTCTACCTATGTATTACCTTGCATTGTTGATTTAGTAAAAAACTACGGCGCCGGAGTGGTTGTACAAGTTAGCACAAATGTATCAGCCTTAATGATGTTAAGGATTAAATTAGGCACAGTAATCTACCTAATTTATACATAGGTTAATATATATATATCGTATGGTAATACTGTTGGTGTGATTGTATGTGTGAAATAGATGACTGTATTGAGCCCGTGGTAATATATATGTATAATTGACTAGTTAAGTAATGTGGAAAGCATATAAATTGAACATTATCTTTCATTATTATTTTTGGCGTGATAGCTATAATAATTATCTTATGAAATGCATTATTATTGGTTAATTGATTGTAATTTATTATAATTAATCTTTAGGACATGCATTATTATTGGTAAAATAACTATGATTTCATTATATATAATGTAGTTTATAAGAATTGGAAAATGTTTTAATACGACTTAACCAGAGCCGGTCGGACTGATGGTGACAAATTATACAATATATATCATGCATTAAAATAAAAGATCCTGTCATCTAAAGCCAGTTTTTAATAATCGATTTATTTTTACACATAGTAACCGTGTTCATATCACTGTTTGTACTAAAGTTGCAGTTATGGTTCAAAAAAAGGTGGTTATAATATTGAAAATTACGTTTTTTTTTATAAATTAGAGCACGGTTAGTGACTTTGTATCTCCCTGATGGTAAGCAGACCTATAAAGTCCATTAATGGGGTCAATCAATATGTTATTGTTTAACAAAACTAAAACCGAAACTTAATCCGAGACTAGGTCACTTGACAATTTTTGCATCTGTATGCGGTTATAACGAGACCGGTCGGCCTAGTGAAGTTATAGACACTACCACCTAACTATAGGTAAAATATTTAAAGGATTGACCAAGAAAAATAAATAAAAATAAAGTATTAAAATAATGTACTTAATTTTTTTTTTTACAAATTCGCTGTAGGAGTTCATTAATAGTCATACAAAATAGATAAAAATAATGTAACTCTACATATACTTAACTTTTGTACTTCAACAGTATGTTTAATACTATGTTATAATTATTCAATTAATGTAGCGTTTTTAAGAGAAATAAACGTTATTATTGTACTAAATAAAAACACAGAAAAACAAATAAGTCAAAATAATTCAAAAAGCAAATAGAATATGAGTTGTAATTTTTATATTATTATTGTTTCCTCATAACTTAAAAAACAAGAACAAAGAATTTGTAATATTAGAACGAACGTATATTTAGTAAAAAAAAACGAGAGTCATCCAAAAAACAAACCCCTTACAAATCATGCCCCCAAATTGATGTCTTCCATTCATAAACACTTATTGACAGCTCCGAAACTGTCCCCTATAATTCAATATCGTATTTAGGGATCAATTGGGAATAAACTGAATATTGCGTTTTATATTCACGACGCGTCACGCGGGGCCTCGCTTACCGCGGGGGCCTGATTGAATTTCTTTTCCGGATGATTTAGTGAGCATAAATAGGGATTTTGTTTTCACGTTCACAATGTATGGCGGTTAGATCATTTTGTCTTTGATTTGTTTGTTTCTTTGTATTGGTTTCTTTTGTCTATGGTACTTTTCGTTGCGGTATATTTAATATATCTATCTCAAAGATATCAACATACGAAATGAAAATATTTATTTCCAATAATATATATATATATATATATATATATAAATACTTTATCTAGCGCATTTAGTAAGATATGTAAAAATATTATTTTTTGAACTATTGACAATGATTCCAATGAAGCATATTTTTAAAATAATATACTGTTAGAGTAGACTAACTATAAAATTAAAATTAATTATAGACTGATAAAGTAGAGATGATATATCTACTCGTAATACGTTTAGTAACCACATCACTTTGCTGGTTCCACTGTGGAAACGAAGTATGTTGTTATCAAATAACACTTATAGCAGTATCCTTTGTAGGTCTGTTTATCAATAGATAGATCAAGAGTTATTTGCCATGCGAGAAGACAAGAAAAAATAATAAATAAATTAGGTGGTGGCAGTGAAAAAGTTTCAGTGTTTTATTTCATTTTGGCGCCCGAAACCCTAAAAGTACGAAACCGTAATTACACGGACAATAAAATTTACACTGGCAACTTACAATTTTCTCTGGTACAACACTACAGGAAACAGACCAGGCTAAAAGAAACGAAATGAATCGTATTCATTTGGAAATATAACAGATTTTGCTAAATTTTAAATGTTCTTAGGAGGCTATTTTATTAATTTCTAGTTGATGGTAGTAGTCTTCTTTGAGGATGTTAATGATAAAGCAGCGACATGTATTGTATGATGATTCGCTGTGCAAAGAAGTTGTCTTAATCAGCTAGTTTCGATATTCGATAAATAGGTACACTGCTGATTTGTCGTCCCCATTCATGCACCTTGAATTAGTATATAGAGTACTATAACTAAAAAATTAATGAAAATTATATTTATTTCTCAGTGGCTCATATTTCATACACTTTTATATTTATTTACTTAAATAAATATAAAAGTGTATGAAATATGAGTCACTGAGAAAGAAATATAAAATATTGTAATAGGTGGTACTAAAATGTTATATCTATATCTGTCCTATCTAAAAATGTTTATAGATGGTTACTGAGTCTATCATAACAGCGCGACGAGCTCGCCACTTATTTGTGGAAGACTTAGAATACCATCGGCTACGACGAGGTGGAAATAATACCCATCGCTGGGTTCCCTGAATCCGTCTAGCCTATTTATTATACTTTGTAAGTTAGTTACTCTTACCGTAATATAATGAAACTTTTGTCTTTAAAAACTACTTTGTGTAGGAGGTACACACATACATCATTTTACACTTGGCGTAGTTTTATTTTTTGTTGTTTATGTGGTGGGTAACTTTGTTAATGGTTAAATTTTATTGTCCGTGTAATTACGGTTTCGTACTTTTAGGGTTTCAGGCGCCAAAATGAAATAAAACACTGAAACTTTTTCACTGCCACCACCTAATTTATTTATTATTTTTTCTTGTCTTCTCGCATGGCAAATAACTCTTGATCTATCTATTGATAAACAGACCTACAAAGGATACTGCTATAAGTTTGATAACAACATTCTTCGTTTCCACAGTGGAACCAGCAAAGTGATGTGGTCACTAAACGTATTACGAGTAGATATATCATCTCTACTTTATCAGTCTATAATTAATTTTAATTTTATAGTTAGTCTACTCTAACAGTATATTATTTTAAAAATATGCTTCATTGGAATCATTGTCAATAGTTCAAAAAATAATATTTTTACATATCTTACTAAATGCGCTAGATAAAGTATTTATATATATATATATATATATATAAATATATTTATTGGGTGCTAATGCAAAAACATAAATTTAATATTAACCGTGAGTGGTGGAAAACCGAATTAAAAAACGTTATTGAAAATTCAGAAGCTAAAATTTTATGGGAGACAACAATACAAACAGATACAATAATTCCTCACAATCGACCAGATATAGTATACACAGACAAAATTGCGAAACACACCTATTTAATAGATATATCAGTACCATCAGATTATAATATTCGAAATAAAGAAATTGAAAAATGTATTAAATACGAACCCTTAAAAAGAGAAATGATAAGACTATATAAATATAATATATCAATAATTCCAATAATAGTGGGATGTACTGGAGTTGTTACCTTTAATTTAAAAAGATACTGTGAAAAAATAAGCAATAACATTAAAATTGATATCATGCAAAAACAGGCTGCCTTAAATACCTCAAGAATAATTTCCAGATTCTTATCAAATAGTATAACTACTCATCAATATCCGCAACTAGAAAATGAAGCTCCTTTAAATTAACTACCCTATAATGAACAATTTTTATATGAAATATCAACAATCCTTTCGTCGGGCTGATGAACGATTGTTTGATTATAACCAGCTGCCAGCTGAGTGAGATATATCATCTCGAGAAAATCTATATATATATATATATATATATATATATATATATATATATATATATATATATATACTTTATCTAGCGCATTTAGTAAGATATGTAAAAATATTATTTTTTGAACTATTGACAATGATTCCAATGAATATATATACATACTTTATCTAGCGCATTTAGTAAGATATGTAAAAATATTATTTTTTGAACTATTGACAATGATTCCAATGAAGCATATTTTTAAAATAATATACTGTTAGAGTAGACTAACTATAAAATTAAAATTAATTATAGACTGATAAAGTAGAGATGATATATCTACTCGTAATACGTTTAGTGACCACATCACTTTGCTGGTTCCACTGTGGAAACGAAGAATGTTGTTATCAAATAACACTTATAGCAGTATCCTTTGTAGGTCTGTTTATCAATAGATAGATCAAGAGTTATTTGCCATGCGAGAAGACAAGAAAAAATAATAAATAAATTAGGTGGTGGCAGTGAAAAAGTTTCAGTGTTTTATTTCATTTTGGCGCCTGAAACCCTAAAAGTACGAAACCGTAATTACACGGACAATAAAATTTAACCATTAACAAAGTTACCCACCACATAAACAACAAAAAATAAAACTACGCCAAGTGTAAAATGTTGTATGTGTGTACCTCCTACACAAAGTAGTTTTTAAAGACAAAAGTTTCATTATATTACGGTAAGAGTAACTAACTTACAAAGTATAATAAATAGGCTAGACGGATTCAGGGAACCCAGCGATGGGTATTATTTCCACCTCGTCGTAGCCGATGGTATTCTAAGTCTTCCACAAATAAGTGGCGAGCTCGTCGCGCTGTTATGATAGACTCAGTAACCATCTATAAACATTATTAGATAGGACAGATATAGATATAACATTTTAGTACCACCTATTACAATATTTTATATTTCTTTCTCAGTGGCTCATATTTCATACACTTTTATATTTATTTAAGTAAATAAATATAAAAGTGTATGAAATATGAGCCACTGAGAAAGAAATATAATTTTCATTATTTTTTTAGTTATAGTACTCTATATACTAATTCAAGGTGCATGAATGGGGACGACAAATCAGCAGTGTACCTATTTATCGAATATCGAAACTAGCTGATTAAGACAACTTTTTTGCACAGCGAATCATCATACAATACATGTCGCTGCTTTATCATTAACATCCTCAAAGAAGACTACTACCATCAACTAGAAATTAATAAAATAGCCTCCTAAGAACATTTAAAATTTAGCAAAATCTGTTATATTTCCAAATGAATACGATTCATTTCGTTTCTTTTAGCCTGGTCTGTTTCCTGTAGTGTTGTACCAGAGAAAATTGTACAATGAACGCAGTAAGTTGTAAGCAGTGGCGACAGGGCATTAATTTTGGTGGACTTGGCAGAAAGGACCGCGGCCAGTGCCAAATACTGACCAGAGTATAGGTGTCTCTAATCCGACTGCCAAATTAGCGGGGTCAACTACATATTTCCATTGTGTGTAAGGCTTCTTGCTCGCAGGTTTATTTTATATTTTTATTGATGGTAAGTAGACATATAAAGACCATGAATGAGCCTTACAGCCTGGTGTCGCCAGATACCGCCTGGAGGTCTCAGTGTACCCAGTGGAGAGGTTTTATTCACCGATGGTATTCTAAGCGCTGATTTTCCAGTCGTCAGGTAAATTTATTCAATGGATAGTTTGTATGGAGAATTAATAAATTTGACAGTTCTTAATAAAAGTTATAACTAACTAACCATAACTTTATTTGTCGATAACTTTATCTGACCATTGAAAAATCAGCCCTAAGTGAACAACGAACAAGGCGGGCTCCTTGCAATTTTTATATACACTCAATCAAATAAATAAATATTACTAAAATATATGAATATATATAAATGAATATAGTAATGCTCTGCGGTTTCACCGGCTGTTTAATTTAAAATAAATCTAAAAATAAAATAAAACCCATATTACTCGCTGATAATAGAGCTTTTAATTGGTGATTTTTTTAAAATTGGTTCAGTTGTTTTTGAGTTTATCCGGAACATACAATGAAATATTTTCTCTTTATAATCTTAGCTTTTTGAGAAAAATATTTTTAATTATATTATTAATGTAGAAAAGGACAAATTATTTGAAATAATAATTATTATGTTCCATATAAACATAACACCACTAACGTAACTATAATAAGAATAGTCAATAATGAGTTCCAAATGCAAATAAAGCTTAATTTACATCAGTTACTTTATTTAGCTACAGATACTATAGTTACATTTAACAAATCCTATCCACACATGAGGATTTAACTAACTTGTCGGCACTAGTGCGCTGTTCTAGCTAGGCAGCGTGTCATGTAGAGTATTTAAAACGTTAGATATTGCCAAGACCTTAGTAATAAAACAGTAAATATTAAAAACCTAGTCATTTTTCAGTTTTAGTCATAATCGGTTTTCCGGAGACTACTGCATCGATTTCTTGTCGAGGTGGTAATCTTTTTTTATGGTGCGGTTTATTTGACGATACTGGAATATTAAAATAAATTCGTAATGCAATTATGCCTTTGCCGCCGTCCATTTCGTAATTGCATTATTTAGCCACTATGGCGGCTACCATACTGAATACCATCGGCAAAATGAGGATGGGTTAATCCCTCCTCTGGGTACCCTGAGGCCGATTAAACGGTTCTCGGAGCCAAAAAGCACCTGTGATGGTATTTATGCCGGCTAAATAGCGGTAAGGAGCGATTAATATTGTTAAACAACAATGTATTGATCGACCCCATTCATGGACTTAGTAGGTAGGACTTGCTTACGTAAAACAATAGAATTACCATCATAAAAGTGTTTATAAAATAATAACTATAACATTTGCTGTTAAAATGAAGTTTGTATGATAACTCGGGTGTCCCTCCCCTGTACTCGTATAGGTTAGTACAGAACATCTCAAGAATTACTGGTCCGCTTTACTTTTAATTTTGTAATGGTTATTATAGATCTTTTTTCTCATAATAACTATTACAATAAATAACATTTAAAGAATGTGTAATAGGTTCAGGTAGAGGCCCTAAATTAAAAAAAGAAAAGTAAAAGTTGACAAACATTTCTGTATGGATTATATTTCGCCTCCGTAGGCCGTAGACTAGGGGTTGCGTAGTTCGGCGTTGAACCGGAAGGTCGTGAGTTTGATTCCCACCCAAAGCAAAAAAAAAATATAGTATGTTTTTCTGTACCATTTGTCATTGTCTGGGTGTTTAAAAAATATAATATGTATTAGTATTATATATCTTAAATACTTAGTACAAGCCTATTATAGGTTAGTTAGTGACCAGGGCAATATGAAGGACATGATATTGTATGTATTTAAATATGATTCATTATTATTATTTCTCTAATTATTTATAATTTTCCGTGGTCTAGTGTTTGCGCCTTTGACGTTGTATCCGGAGGTAGTGGGTTTGATATTAGTGTAATAGAAATTGTAATTAATTACATAAAAAGTAATATGATAAGAGAAATGTAAGTGAAAGTTTTTGAATAAAAAAAACATTATACCGCCGTACTTCCGCTTTTGTGTATATAAGGTGTAAGATGTATGTAAGTTCTTTACATGTACATAGCGGCAGTTATAGTAGTCGGTCATAAAAAAAAAATATGGACCTCTAATTCAACTGCCTAACGCTATGGTGGTGCAAGACCGAGTTTTAATCCCTATTTTGGTTAGTGAAATCTATAGGGATATATCTACGGATAGGGGTGCCAATTTTTGGGAAATTTTAATTTATTTTATATAAATTAAATAAATAAATAAAAAATCATTTATTTTTATTTTACAATTTTCAATATAACTTATTTATAAGGTTGGAGCCAACTTTTAAGTATATAATACCTGTGTCAGTTGGCTCCGCTCTTCCTAAATATAGTTTATATACAATTTAAATAATAAACAGTTAAAGAAAATGAAAAAATAACAGCTCAAAAGTAGCAAAAATATTTTTTTTTTTAAATAAAACAAGACTTAACCTACCTAATACATAATACACGTTTGGGTTAGTTTAAATTAACAAAAATATTAATTGTATAGAAATTAAAAGGGTGCCCTTTGATTCCCGAGACCACGTTAAAGGCCAGGGTACTCAGTAGAGGGGTTTTACCCACATCGTTGTCGCCAATTCTGTATCCACACCGAACAAGTGGCATAATTTATATTTATTCAGTAAGTTGAACTGTATAATGTAATTGTAAAATACATTTCACATTGTCCTGTTGAAAAACTAGGCACCAAGTCTGTACTATGTGAACAAGGAACAAGGATAGATAATTATACATATCATGTCATACAGGTTATATATTATAGACAGATACAAGTAAATAGATAGAGACAGAAATAATAGTATCAGTGTTATTTGCCATAGTGGGAATCGTATTCACGACCTCCGGACTCAGTGTAAACGGTGTAATTAATAAATCACAGAGACGGTCAAATATGTTATTATTATTTTATTAGTATTACGTTTATTCTTATTATGTTTATTATTCTTGTCTTTATAATGTAATATTATGCTACAAAATATCGTAGCCTTGACTTTAGCTACGAGTTGTCGTAGCATATTACTTTGTAAAATCGTAGATTATTACAAAAACCGATTAAATAATCTAATCACCTCAACATTTAATATTTGTTTGGCCACCTCCATGGTATGTTAGGTGATGCGTCTACGTCTTGGGATCTATTTCTATTTCCACTGGTATTATTTTACGTACAGTTTGGGTGTACTGTAGTTCCTAGTACATATAGTACAGGGCTAGGCTTGATACTGTAATCTGTATGTAAGCAATGTAATTCTTAAAATCATCTGCGAAACCTTCTTTTTTAAAATTAAAATGTGAAAAAATTAAAATTTATACATATATGAAATGGTGTCTGTACATTAAATAGTTTTGTAAAAAAAAACTGCATCTTTTAGTTTTTTTACAATATAGAAATGACTAATAAAAAAGGTTTTTAACTTTTCTATTACTTATTTCTTTCAGTTATTTTTTTTTGCAAATTATTGAATTTATTTATCGGTAAGAAACTAATAACTAAACGTCATTCTGTCAACAACTCTATTAATATTTCTAAAGATCACCCTCCATACATTCATTTGTCCCACTGACTAACTTTTTTATATGGAGATTATAAACCCAGTTATTTTATTTTTCCTTATGATACTTTAAACATTTTCTTTCATACAAACCTTGTCCTGAGAATTATAAATACAAAAAAAATTGTTAGCCAAATGATATATTTATTCAAACAAAATATAAAATTATTATATTTACATAAGTATATATTAAAAAAAAACCTAGGAAAATAAAGTAAACCTAAATAACAAATAAAATAAAAATATAAGCACCCTAAATAAAAACAAATAAAAAAAAAACAAACTATAAATTACCTACTTACAATATAAAAAAATCCTCCAGGCCATTGTCCAGTGGCATGGTGCCCAAAATGCTGGCAGTATTTCCTCTTTGAATTTCTATACTAATCTTTTCAGCGAGGAAGCTGCCAGCCCGAGGGTCACCAGCGACGTCGACTAGTTTTTTGAAATATCTTTAAATAATGTTTTTGCCTCGAGGTCATTGCAAATTTTTATATATTTGCGGCGCTGCATGGACGTTTTGCGCTTGTTTTGCCGCCGCACCAGCTCTGACAGTAGTTCCTTGAAGATGGGAAGTCGCTAGTGTGTCTACACATGTGACGTCCCACACTAGTGATTTTCCCAAACTCCAAGGAACTAAGTTCATACCGTCAGGTCTTCTGCCATTATCTCTAAATAAGCCCGTGGGTTCCAAGGTGGCTGGAATAGAGATGGAGGCAAAAGATCTGCGGATCAAATTATTGAGGCGGTAAAAGCGGCCGGCGCTTTTAAAACAAGATAGACCGTGGCGCCCCAGGCAGTCGACGGCTTTGCCACATGGACAAAAGTGGGGTTCTCACACACTAAGCCCGAGTATGAGACAAACGCATATGCGTAGTGTGTGGTTGTCTAATATAGTACACATATTTTTGGAGGGGATCGCGTATATTCTATAATTGATATTTAATTTTATCTTATTACACCAGAAGTTGAGAGCATCAGCTAGTGTATAAAATATATTTACATATCTCTTAATTTTAATTGAATTATTAGTTAGTTGCCAACCCTCAAATGCAACGTTAACTTTCTAAGCGGATTTGGTACACTACGAGTATGTTTAAAAGTGTTATTAAATTTAGTTTTCTAGCTAATAATTCAAATATGGTCACTATTGCAGTAGCGAAGTTTAAAGGCTGACTGTGAGATATCTACTGGAAAATAATTATATTTATTATGTTAAGTAAAGTGGATATCTAATGTTAAATCATCTCAGATTTTGTTTAATTCATGTTGAGGAGTGTCAATTGAATAAATTATTAACTATATTATTATTAACCTGGGGAAAGCATAGCTAACGAGTAACTAGCTTTCGGTTTTAGTCTATGATTTCACCAGTTATCAGAAGACTATTGCATTGCTTTCTTGTCGAGGTGATAGAATCTTTATCCGGTGCGGTTACGAAACAGGTGGTTTAATATCATCAAGATAACGCAGTAGGTATATTAAAGTAGATTCATAGTGCAAATTCGTATTTGACACCGTTTCGTAACTGCCATCATTTAGCCAGCATAGTGGGAAGGCTCAATGATGTTAAATAAAAATGCACAGATTAATCCCATTCATGGACTTTGTGGGGCTGCTTACCTTCTTCCTTTAATGGAAGCTTGGACAAGTTCCTTAAGCAGACATACAAGACCAACCAAAATTAGCAATATTAGTATTCTTGGTTGAAAAACGTTCTAGAACTTTACATTACACTTACCATTAAGTGTATGTAAGGTCAAAAAATCGTGCTCCATTTAAAAATAAATACATAGATTTCAAGTCACTTGTCATGCTTAAATAATTAAATAAATCTTTTAGTTGTATTTTTAAGACTTTTGACGAATTTTAGAATTGGTGGTAGGTAATTCTTTACTGTAATCATTTTATAAAATTAATAGATTATGACAAGTTATTTTTAAAAGTATAAAAAAGCATGAACATTTACAGACGCCAAAATAAAGTATACATTTCTACTCACTTGTCTTTATTTATCAACAAAATTAACACTGACAATGCTTTTTGCCCAATCTAATTTTCTCGTAGAGGTAAGGTAAGGTTTCAATAATACTTTAGAGATGTGTGGGTTTTAATATACCAAATATTATTAGGTCGTTCTAAAATTAAGTTAAGATAGACAGACAATGTTCTTAGCAAACCATGGATTCACCGTGCGGGTGCCGGGTCCATCGCGTGGTTAAAAGGCAGGGGAATGAACTACAGCGTTCCCGGACTTGAGACCGCGAAGTAGGTTTAAAGGCCTTTTGAACTATCACCTGCACTGTGTTCACTACCCTCTCTACTCAACCAAATACTATATGATCCTGTTAGCGCCATCCTGGAAACACGCTCCATAAAAGTTCCGACGGCTGTTCTCGGAAGGCCAAGATCCTTCAATAGACGGTGCAAAGACTTTGCTGGAATTCCTCTTGCACCAACTTCCACTGCAAATAATTACTTAACTTATTACGTAATTACGCTTTTTTCTCTAATAAATACACTTTTTAAGGTAAAATAAATAATTTTAACAAAATAATGCCAGGTAGATCATGGTTGACAGCCTCCGTAGACTAGTGGTTGCGCTTTTGGAGTTGTATCCGGGGGTTGTGGATTCGATTCCCACCCATGGTAAAAAAATATTAGTACGTTTTTTCTGTACAGTTTGTCATAGTCTGAGTGTTTATAAAATATAAAACGTATTATATCGTTGCTTCTGGTACACATAGTACAAGCCTAGAGCTTAGTTTGTGACCAGAGCAATATGTGTAATTTGTCCTACATATTATTATTATTAGCTCCAATAAACAGAAAAAAGATGGTAGACACTACCCCATAGGTGTGTCATCATCGTCATACTAGTCCTACTCGTAGAGTCCGAGTAGTAGAGTACACGAGATGAAGTGGAGTCAAAATTGTGTGAGGCAGAAACCTAGAAGTGGTTCCAACTTATATTAACCAAGGGGCTATTCCAAAATTCAAATATTATTACACGTGCGATCTCTCAGAGACAAAGAAAGAGATGGAGGAATTATAATTAAACACAAATTAAATATCTCCGTCTCTTTCTTTTTACCCAGAGATCGCACAGGTTAATTGTTACTCCGGTTTTAGAATGCCCTAGTAGGTATTATAGTGGTTACTGAATAATTTGGAACGTATACTTAAATACAGTTAGATCACGAATTCAAACCCCGGTGAGTATCAATGAGTTCAATTAAATGTACATTTGTTTGACAACACCGCTATAGTGAGACTATATATTCGGAGATTACGTTAAGCCCAGTTTTATTATGACAACTTGTGAAAGGTGGGAGGGGGTCTCAATCGGCGACCGAGCGCTGCCATTTGTCATGCTTCGGTTTTAGTCTGTGGGTTCAATGACACTATTGCATTGATTTCTTATCGAGGTGGATCTCTTTTCAGAGTGCGATTACGAAATATCCCATTTCGTCATCGCATCAATTAGCCGGCATGGTGGATGCAATCAATGTTGTTAAATAACAATTATTGATTGTCCCCATTCATGGACTTTGTAGCTCTACTCACCACCAGGTAGATACAAAGTCACATGCCGTGTCTTGATTACATACAAACTCGTATGCTCCAATAAAAGTATTATAAGTCATCGGGGTTTCCAAACGTTTTTAGTTCGCGGCGCACTTAGATGTTTAGTATTTTGTCTCGGCGCCCCAGCTAGTCGAAATATGGTGCAATATATATATGAAGCGCGAAACAGTGGCGCGCAATTGGGAACCCCTGGTCTATATAAACCCCGGAGCACTTATTTGGTACAGACTCGGAACACCATTTGCTACGACAAAGATCCGCTGGGTATCCTGAGGCCATCTAGATGGTCTTATGCTCAGTGAGTCTACCTTGTACACTGTATGTACTTAGATATACGCTTAAATATTCTTTAATTACACCTAAAATTCTGAGTAAGGGCTTCTGTCAAAAGGATCCGCCAAACGAGATAATTCGTGAACCCACCCGATACCATGCTGCAAAGGCAAAGCGATAAGCGGTGCGGTTTGATTTATTGTGCCCTTTGAAAAATTATCAAATCTACATTATAATAGAATAAATTAATATGTTATCTTTAAACATTTAATTAATGGGATTCTGTGATAAACTTTAACCCTTCTAGCTGTGATTTGTGGCTATTTTAATTTAAATTTTACTGTTCTTCACCTATACAATGGTGTTTTTAACGCCGTTCGACCTTTGTATATTTAAGTAACCAAATAAAATAATAAATTATACCTTACTATTTATTAATATTATTATTAAAGGATGAAATTATTTTTCAAACGGTGCTATTTCAAACTTATTTTTAGTTACACGGGTTGAGTACATCATGCAGTATTGGTGACAGGTAGCGAGGGTCCTAGGGTTCCGAGATCCAGGCCTGTTGTTTTACTTAAAGCCCAGGGGTGGTAATTTAACTAGTTTGTTTTTGCAATAATCACCCACTACGAACAAATTAAAAGGCTAGGTACCAACAATAATCCCATATCAAGTGCTGGCAAGACTAAAAAAATCATTAGAGTAACAAAACTATAAAAGAGCACATTGATAAAAAAAATCTAAATTCTTACGACATTCTCGTACATAACTACAGATTAAAACGTATATAATTATGATAAATTCTAATGTATATCTATATATTTTTATACATAACTTAAATCTAATATGAATTATTTTACGTGACTATAATATAACACGTTTTTTACATTCCATGCATTTAAAAATACTTGTTGGTAAATATCACTGCAAAATAAATTTGAAACAAAAGCTTTTAAAAGTAATACTTGTAACTGCAGCGTTTTCAATTTCCGCTCCGCTCGTTACATTGACTGGTTTGCGCTTCCGCTTCCGCTTTAAACACGCCCTTCATCCTAATTACTTTTACTTTTGGACGAAATAATTATTTCTTAAAATATTGAGGCGGCTGAAGAATTTATTGGGTATGATTTATCATGGCTTCCCTAATGTATAGCGAGCGGTTTCTAAATTGGGAAAGGTCGGAGGAATATTTTGGGCAAAAAAATAAAATGTTATTGGGTAACTTTTTTGCAGGAGTCAGGTAAATATTAATTGAAATATTTTATGAAAGGTGGATCCAAAATAGTATTTTATGAACTTAAAGTTTTTATATTTCTAACGGATGATCAAAAAAAGTGTATCTTATGCAGGATTATAAGCAGAATACGTTATTTAATTTTTGACGTTAAAATAATATATTAGTGCGCCAGTGACTGAGATAAGTAGAGTGCGGTCAAAGTACGTTATTTTTTTCCTCTCGCGTACTTTAGTACAAAATATAAGCCAGCTTATATAATATACGGATAGACTTGGTATTATTACATCCGATTTAAAAGCGATATCCGATTAATAAGATCCCCGTATCGCAGTGTGTATCAATGAGTTTTTAATAAAAAAAATCATGTACATTTGTTTAACAACACCACCATAGTGCCTCGCAGAGCACGTTAAGCTGTCGGTCCCGGTTTCACTATACCAACTTGTGAAACTGTTTATAGATGGGTTATTGAGTCTATTCAAAACATCGCGACGAGCTAGCCACTTGTTCGGTGTAGATTCATACCATCGGCTACGACGAGGTGGGATTAAAAACCCCTCCGCTGGGTACCCTGGGGCCGTCTAGGCGGTCTCGAGCGCCGTAAGGCACCCGCGATGATATTTATATTAGAAGCTTTTTACAAATTTTTCAAACTATATATAATTTAATTCAAATAAATTAATTGATATTATTAAGTATAAAGTATTAAAGTCAACCAACTATTCTGTAATATAAAATTACTATACTTATAAAAATGCAGAAAAGTTCTGTAGTTGAACTGTGCCACGAGCGTGCTACGAATGGCTTCACGTTGTGCAAATGAGTGCTCAAATTTAAATACGAATTCGAACCCGTCTCATTAGAAATCTGAAAAAGCCCCGTCGCTTATAAAGTTCGAATTTGGAATCTAACAGCGATTCCGTAAATGTCATCAAATTTACACTCCACCCGAAACTGAATCCTAATGTGAAAGGGTTTAGAAGTTTGGGAGACGTAGAAAGCGCAATCGTATTAGATACAAAAATCTATGATACAATATTATCATTAAAAAGAATTAAGTACCTATATGTTTGTCATGGTCTGAATGTTTATAAAATATTTATTTTTATTTATTTAATTGTTATTAGGGATACATACAGAATATAATCAGATTAACAATCATCTTAGAATAACAAAAACCAAAATAGCATCCACAAATTATGACACAAAAACATCTTACACAAAACAAATACAAAATTTATAGAAATATAAAATGAATAAAATAAGTCAATCAATATAATAATAACAAATAATCAAAAATTATTAAATAAGTGTTAGATAAACAAGGCCCGGTCAGGGTAAACAGCAATTAATCAATAAATTGTATTTCATGTATTAGTTTTATAAATTGAGCTAACGAAATATTGAAAATATCAACATTTGTAAGCCTTTCGTTATGTATCTTACATGACCTATATATAAAAGAATTAGCTACATAATTACTTCTTGCTGCTTCTGGGAAACTGAATAAGCATTGGTTGCGTGAACCTACACGAGGACATCGAAATGACAGTGTGCTTAAAAGGAACGGAGAGTCTACGTGATTTTTTATTAATTTAAACAAAAATACCTGATCCCTTTCTATACGACGAACCTGAAGAGAGGTAGGTTTTTCGGGATTTTCGCCTCCGTTTATCCTACAAGTATAATGCAAATATTTAAAAAACTTCTTTTGTATCCTTTCAATATTATCTACGTGTATCCTATATTGTGGGCTCCAAACAGTAGACGCATAATCAAGGATAGACCTCACCAGGGAGTTAAAAAGCAATGTGAACGTAGAGCCTTTTTTAAAGTCCCTGCATGTTCTTAGTACAAAGCCTAGCATGCGATAGGCCTTGGCTACGATACTATTTACGTGAGGAATGAAGGTTAGGCCAGTGTCCAGAAGTACTCCCAGATCTCTCACCATGGACACACGACAGATAGGCTCATCATTCAAGAAATATGTACTAATAATAGGCTTTGACTTTCTTGTAAAACTTATTACGTTACACTTCTTTATATTGAGACATAAATGATTTCGATCACAATATCTTGAAAGTCTATCAAGATCTTTTTGTAATAATTTACAGTCATTGATTGATCTGATACTTCTAAATATTTTCATGTCATCGGCATAAAGGAGAACATTGGAGTGGTCAAATATGGACAAAATGTCATTTATAAATATGTTAAAAAGAAGCGGCCCGAGATGAGAACCCTGGGGAACACCAGAGGAAACGGGAACAAATGAAGAACAATGTCCCTTTATAGTGACGGCCTGACTCCGCTCCCTAAGATAGGAATCTAGCCACCTCAACAAGTCACCATGGATACCAACTCGATTCAACTTATCAATAAGAAGGGAATGAGAAATCTTATCAAAGGCCTTAGAATAGTCAGTATATATAGCGTCCATTTGAGAACCCTTATTCATTGCAACAGCAACTCTATGGACAAATTCACATAAATTGGACTCAGTAGATCTACTAACAATAAATCCATGTTGCTGGTCAATCAAATGTGTTCTCAAAACTGGAAATATGCTATCATAGACAATTTTTTCAAAAAGTTTTGCTATGGTACACAACTTAGATATAGGTCTATAGTTTTGAATATTATGCCTGTCACCAGACTTAAAAATGGGTACAACATAGGATTGTTTCCAAATAAGAGGCATCCTTCCAGTCCCCATAGATAAATTAAACAATGCACAAATTGGTCCCGAAAGACTTTCGCAGCACTTACTATAAAAAATCGGTGGAATCCTATCAGGGCCCGATCCCTTATTAATGTCAAGACTTGACAAATATTTAAATATAGTAGCCTCGGATAAAATAACAGAATTTAAAAACACTACGCTATTTATATGCGATGATTCCACAATGTGACTGTTACTTGAATCTGCCTCTATATCATTGTCATCTTCAAAAACAGAAAGGAAGTACTTATTATATAAATGACATATTTCAGCAGAGTCACTCGAAGATTGATCATCTAAATATAAAGTATCAGGGAGGTCTGATGTTCCCTTCTTTGATTTGACAAAGGTCCAGAAGTTTTTACTATTAAATCTAATTTTATCTTCAGAATCAGCGATATACTTTTCATAGCACTTAATCTGTACTCGCTTTTGCCTATCTCTCAATAAACTAAAGGTATTATAGTCACCTACCCTGCCATAAATTTTCCATTTTTTATGGAATTTTTTCTTTTCTTTAATTATTTTTATCAAAGCTTTTGAGTACCAAGGCGGAAACCTACCATTATCGCTGATATTCTTTAAGGGGACATGCTTCATAATTACGTCATTAACGACATCATAAAATAAAGAAACAGCGTTTTCAATATCCCTGGACGAACAAAGATCAGACCAGTCAGTTCTAGACAAATCATTATTTATCGCATCATAGTCTGCTGCGCGGAACACACGTATACTGCGGGTGGCTGGACGCAGTGTACGCAGCCGTAACATACGAATATTTATTTCTAGCGCTGGGTGATGGCCATCCTCCGTGACCAAAGGACTCTTGCTTTTATAAATACGGCAGTCCAAGTCTGAAAGAATTAGATCCAGCATTCTGTCGCTTTTATTTGGTACTATATTATACTGACTAAAATTATTAAAATTCATTAAACAATCTAGAGATTGTAGTGATATGTCGCTGTCGCTATAATTCAATAATGTTGATTTAAAATCTTTTACCTCCCACCTTGCTGGCGAAATATTAAAATCACCAATGACGATATTCTTGTCAATCGGAGAAGTCACGACAGACTGAGAAATGGTATCAAAGAAACCACTAACGCTATCATGATGAGCCTTACCATGTGGAAAATAACAGCAGTACACATGAAGTAACTTAGGGACTGGACCTTCTCCCAAAGCGATCGATATTTTTATTACTTCGGCGTCGGCCTGAGGGAAAGGTACAGTTACAGCGTTTCGCACCGACAAACCACGTCGTACAGCAACAAGCACTCCACCCCCCATGCTTACCCCTCGAGTTGTATAATCACGATCACACCTGTAAACAGTGTATCGAGAATCAAAAAGTTCCGTATCATAAATGCCAGGGAGAAGCCATGTTTCACTTAAACAAATAATATCAAATTCAACTGCCATTGAGTTACGGAAAAATATGTTAGTTTTTGTTCGTAATCCACGAACGTTTTGATAATATATTATGAGACTTTTATCCATAAAATGACGGGAAGATATATGCCATTAAAGTTATTTCCAGTGGATTGAGACTATAGTCATGCGAATCTGTTGTAAAAAGAAATATAAAAAATATGAATGTCAATAAATCAAAAGGACTTTTAAAATAAATGTTAATATGTAAGTTATAACATCTCGTCATATCATAAAACAATAGAAACCCAATTAAGAAAATATCAACCAAATAAATCAATGTCAATATAAAACCACAATACAATAAATCTAGACCATCAAAAATACTAACAATTTTCTGGTAATATATTATAACAATTGGCTGGTAATATATTATAAATACAATTCTAAAAATGTCAATGAAATAAAACCATGTAGATATACAACCACAATATAAATAATAAAACATGACAATGTCCAGGTCATTGAAAAAGTAAATGTATTTCATCTGATCATAAACTATAACAAATGTCACTATGAAAATGTTGATGAAATTAAAAAATAATAACATATAACAACAGCAATATATACCCATAATAATGAAAATACCAAATAAATTTACAATGTCATACAATAATAGAAATACAATTATTAAAGCTTTGGAAAAATACAATACAAAAATGTCATAGCAATTCTGAATGTCGCATATCAATATGAGTACTTCAATAAGCAATATCATTATAAAAATTGGTAAATATATATATATGTAATTAAAGCACCTTTTCAAAAAGTAAATTTTCTTGTTAATGTTAATAAAAATGTAAAATAATAATATAATATCTTTTAGCACTATATTATGCAATCCTCCTTTCAGAATAAATAAATAAATATGTATTAAAAAATCCATTGTCATAAAGTCAAATATTATGATGACAAATTCAATGAATAAATAAAGTAATGGGTGAATGTCATAGAGCGGTATCACATTATGTAATACCATTAAATCCGCAAATAAAGATACCATACTTACAACGATCATACAGGCCTGCAGTTCCGAACTACACCACAATACAAGACACACGAATGTACGGTTAGCTATATTAAAGATCATTATTTTTAAAATATGTCCAGGTATCACGCAACCAGAATGCTTCTGAAAAACAACACAGAAAAAATACAAACGGCCATTCATCAATACGGTAACAAGAACAATAGAATTTAAAAAACAATACACTTTAAAATAATTATATAAAAAATATCTTATTTCAGTTTGTTTAAATCATTAACACCTGAAATATTAATTACAGGACTAGTATCCGATCGACGGACCATTATTGAACAATGTTTAACCCATACATATAAATAGTTCTTCTCTTTAGCGATGACTTTAACGCGTTGTAACAGGGCTTTATTAATGCTGGTGAGGTGATCGGTAAAGTGAAGAGCGTTACTGCAGTTATTAAAGCCGATGTCCGAAGCTATTAGTTTTGATTTTCTTGCATGATTCAAAAAATCGTCCTTTTTATATCGTGCCAGAAAACGTATGATAATAGGCTTAATTCTCTTGTTGTCATGGCTTCTAGGGGCTACTCTGGTGACAAAGTCCATATCACGTGACGCATCAAAGGGTACCTGAATCCGATTCGCAATTCGCTCCATAATATTGATAAGGTTTTCATCCCTTCTCTCTGGTATACCATAAATCTCAATGTTAGAACGCCTAGCCCATTGATCACGATTATTGTTTGCAATATCATTATCGCTTAGTTTCTCCCTTATCTCTCCAATAACAGGTATATATGACAAAACCGGTTTTATATCGTTCTCCACTTTATCCATCCTTTTATTTAGATCTTCAAAAGTGCTATTCATGAATGATAGGGATTCTTTTATACTAGAGACTTCATCTCTTACAGATTTCAATTCCATCAGTATGGTTGCTTTCAATTCATGCTTTAATTTTAAAATTTCAGCACTGATAAATTGTTTAATATCATTTGAGATGCTCATAGCTGTACTGGATGGAGGTGAAGATGACGGCGAGGGAGAAGACGTAGTTTTGTAGGACCCACCTCTGTGTGTTGTAATGTTGTCATTACATGGGCGATCTGCTCCTCTAATAGGGGTGTTATCGTTGTTGATCTGGCGTGGCTGAGAGACGGAACATTCTGGACAAATCCAGTTTTTTTTATACATAAAAGAGATATCCTTCTTCTTTTCGGTAGGATATAAGCATTGGATGTGAAAATTACATCTACATTTGGAACAATATAATTTATCGCCAGCGCCGTCGGTTGATTTACAACAGGCAAACTTCATTTTAATTTTAATCAATTCTATAGGTTTATTTATTTTTTAATTAATTGTGTAAAAACTTCACTAATTGATTTTTAAATGTTAATCGATGACTATTATTGGTTACAAACGAATATTATCAGCTCATTACGTAGAAATAAACACTATTTTACATTAAATATCAATTAAATCTGCAGCCCATAAAATTACGCGTCTGTTCAACAATGTCACTTTGACATATATGTATAATATGTATTATAAATATAAATTGTTTCTGATATACATAGTACACGCTATATATATACAGCTTAGTTTGAGACCAGAGTAAAAAAAAATAAGTAGGTAAGGAAGCAACTACTGCAATTATAATCTTTAATAAGAAAATTGCAACTAATATCTACTGTCTAAGGTTACTGAATTTAGGAGCACAGGAAAATTCAAGACCGTCAAAATATGTTTAATTAATACAAAGTTTACATATGATTTTGTAACGGAACTACTCTAAAAAAAAGCGGCCCCAGCCTAGCGGTTAAGTCACTGCGCAACTGATAGCAAGGTTAAGCAGATGACAACAAGATCGGCCTGGGATGGGTGACCGCTTTATACAACGAGGCTATTATGTGTCATAAACACCGCAACAAGCTCGCCACTTGTTAGGTGTTGCCTTCGAATACCATCGGCGAAATGAGGATGGGTTAATCCCTCCGCTGGGACCCTGAGGCCGTTTAAACGGTTCTCGGGAGCCAAATTGGCACCCGTATCTACTGTCTAATATCTACTGTCTAAGGTTACTGAATTTAGGAGCACAGGAAAATAAAAGACCGTCAATATATGTTTAATTAATACAAAGTTTACATATGATTTTGTAACGGAACTACTCTAAAAAAAAGCGGCCCCAGCCTAGTGGTTAAGTCACTGCGCAACTGATTGCAAGGTTAAGCAGATGACAACAAGAACGGCCTGGGATGGGTGACCGCTTTATACAACGAGGCTATTATGTGTCATAAACACCGCAACAAGCTCGCCACTTGTTAGGTGTTGCCTTCGAATACCATCGGCGAAATGAGGATGGGTTAATCCCTCCGCTGGGACCCTGAGGCCGTTTAAACGGTTCTCGGGAGCCAAATTGGCACCCGTATCTACTGTCTAATATCTACTGTCTAAGGTTACTGAATTTAGGAGCACAGGAAAATAAAAGACCGTCAATATATGTTTAATTAATACAAAGTTTACATATGATTTTGTAACGGAACTACTCTAAAAAAAAAGCGGCCCCAGCCTAGTGGTTAAGTCACTGCGCAACTGATAGCAAGGTTAAGCAGATGACAACAAGATCGGCCTGGGATGGGTGACCGCTTTATACAAAGAGGCTATTATGTGTCATAAACACCGCAACAAGCTCGCCACTTGTTAGGTGTTGCCTTCGAATACCATCGGCGAAATGAGGATGGGTTAATCCCTCCGCTGGGACCCTGAGGCCGTTTAAACGGTTCTCGGGAGCCAAATTGGCACCCGTATCTACTGTCTAATATCTACTGTCTAAGGTTACTGAATTTAGGAGCACAGGAAAATAAAAGACCGTCAATATATGTTTAATTAATACAAAGTTTACATATGATTTTGTAACGGAACTACTCACGCGTATCTACGAGTATTAAGGAAAGAGAGGTAAACTATTTGGCTCTAATAGAATCTAATGAAATAATATTTGTAATATTCAACAAATTATAAGTTAAAGAATAGGACATATAAATTAATGTAAAAAAATATATAGGTACATATGTAATTTGAAATAAAAATATCTGAATATTGTTTTGATAAAATAAAAATGGGTTGGAATGGATTCTAAATAAGTATAGAACAATAATATATAATTTTTAGAATTTGTGTCTACCTCTCTGGTTGTTTGTACACGCATGACTTAAACATCATATGTGTGTTATAATTGTTACATGGAAATATAACAAAAATACTTATTTGCAGTATTTTTGTTGAATTACAGTTATTAGCTCCGAGAGTAATATAGGATACATTTTATTTCGATGTACCTACAGGAAGGTCATACAGTGAATGTGTTTCTTTTCTATCTGGTGTATTTTTAAAACTTTTACTACTAATAACTCAGAAAAATATTTTAGTTGTTGTTTTACCAGATAGAAAAAAGTCTTCTATGAAGCAAAGTAGCAAAGTTTAGTGTACTTTAATGACTGCCAATTAAGTTCTTTTTACCCCAAAAGTATACCCATGGTGCTTAAAATTTATCATTAGGCGCAGTAAAACTCTCTATTATTGCAGTAACATGGTGGGAAGCAGGACATGGTAGCCATGCTCAACATGTTTTAGCTTTACTTGGCAATAACAGGTATTAAATATAATCTATACTATGCATAATAATATTATAAATGCAAAAAGTAACTCTGATTGCTTGTTTGTTACATTTTCATGCCTAAACCGATTTCGATGAAATATGGTAAGGAGATTTTTGTTTTGTGACCCTGGAAAGGATATATATAATATA